>CM076983.1:39733882-39911382 GCA_039105355.1 Benthosema pterotum | reverse complement strand
GCGTGTTACGTATGGAAACCAAACCGACGTATAAGACTCAACACGTGGCTCCATTTGGACGCTTAGGGAGAGGACTTTAACGTTATTAAGATAACACCGGCTAAAGTGGGCTAACAAAACATTGGGGCAGAGCCGCGGAACGGCACACATAATACCCTCTCAATGCTCGTCTGCTGCCTAAACCAGAGCCCACACCTCTCAATCACCATTAAGGTAAGGAGAGAGACCACCCACTCCTATGCACCACACGCTAAAAGTCCTCATTTAACTCTTGTCGCTCACTCCATTTGATGCCGGTCATTTTTCATGGCTACTTTGAGACAGACCCATCCATTTGGCTGCCCGTGAATGACCCTTCCCAAATCAGGGGCGGGTCTAGGCATGGGCATGTGGGGGGGGGGATGCCCCCCCCCCCCATGTCCAAATGTCTGCCCCTGCACCAAACACGATGGCATGCAAAACAACCCAAGATATTTCAAATTAAAGTGCCTATATTTAAAATAATTTGAAAGACTACTACTGCTACTGACTAACCACAGCTGTGTCACCACTAAACCAACAGCATTTAGCTTTATGCATGCTGCGTGTCTGTTGCAACTTCAACAACAACTGTTGTTATTATCGATGCTTAATAAAAGTCCTGTAACTGAAAATGGTATACCATACCATTTTCTCCTGCCCCCCCCAATTGGGAAATGTTACATCCGCCTCTGTCCCAAATGAACGCCTCCCTCGGCGATGCCTTCCACTTATCTGTATGAATGGAAGCTTTTAACATTTGCACTTTGGCTGGAGCTATCAATAAATCTGCCATTGTGTACGCTGCTGCTGTGTGTGTGGTTGCAGTGCATCAACCCTAATATATCCATGATGACAATAAGCACTTTACTCTCCATAGCAGTCCATCCATAACCATAAGCGCTGACCCCTCCTCCTCCTCCTCCTGCTCCCTTTTCCCATAATCCCTTGCAGCACGGCACAGACTGTCGGGGGGGAAGGTACAGGGGAAGAGGGTATGACGACTGATGACCGAAAAAATACAAATATTTACCCAGACTCCTGTGGGCTCACCTGTGCTCCATCTGTCAGTGCCGGTGGGCGGGACATTCTGTGTGTGTTGATGTATACACTGGCTTTCATGCATGTATCACATGCATGGTCTATTCATGTGCAGAAAATGTGATTTATGTATGGGCCTTACTGTGCGTGTGTGTGTGCGTGTGTGTGTGTGTGTGTGTGCTGTTTAGCGTCAGGGGCGGATGTAACATTTCCCAATTCGGAGGTGGGGCAGGAGAAAATGGTATGGGGGCAGCTTCATCATGAAGCCACCCCCATGCCATTTTCTGTTACAGGACTTTTATTAGTCAAGTAAAGCATCAATAATAACATCAGTTGTTGGAAGTTGCAACAGACACACAGCATGCATAAAGCTAAAGGTCTGACTCAGAGAGTTTTCTGTTTTCAATGATGAAATGCTGTTGGTTTATTGGTGTCACAACTGTAGTTAGTTAGTAGCAGTAGTAGTGTTTCAAATCATTTTAAATATAATTACCGGTACTTGTTTTGCATGCCATCGTGTTTGGCGGGGCAGACTGGGCATTTAGGGGGGCATTGCCCCCCCCCTACCCATGCCTAGATCCGCCCTTGTTTAGCGTGAGTGTACCCTGTGTGTACTGTGTGTGCTATACGTTGTACTGTACTGTACATACAGCCTTTTGTTGGCTGTTTGTTAGTTCAGTGCCATCGCCCACTCTCCCTGAGTGGATCAATGTCTGTCTAAATGGGTCTAATCAGTCCCTTCTCCAAACAACCTCAGAGACAAACCTCTCAGATCTCTCTCTCTCTTCCCGTCCGCCCAGCCCCTCCCTCATACATACCCTCTCAGCCCTGAAACCCGTTGCCCTTCATGGCGGTTTGATGTTGACCAGGAATTTAGGATTAAAGTTGGGAACTCCATCGACCTCGCAGCAATACTCAAAACTGTGTTTAGGGGCAAGAGAGAGGGGATTCAGTGGGAGGGTAGAGAGAGGCCGTCTGTGGGCTGTCTTTGAGCAGGGGCGGATCTAGGCATGGGCATGGGGGGCAATGCCCCCCTAAATGCCCAGTCTGCCCCACCAAACACGATGGCATGCAAAACAACCCAAGATATTTCAAATTAAACTGCTTTTATTTGAAAGGATTTGAAACACTACTACTGCTACTAACTAAGTAGAATTGTGTCACCACTAAACCAACAGCATTTCATCATTGAAAACAGAAAACTCTCTGAGTCAGACCTTTAGCTTTATGCATGCTGTGTGTCTGTTGCTACTTCAACAACAACTATTATCTATGCTTAAATGACAAAGATAAGTGCTAACATTTTCTCCTGCCCCCCCCAATAGGGAAATGTTACATCTGCCCCTGTCTTTGAGTAATGTGAGAGGGATGTTTGGAGTTCGCATTGTGTGCCGAACAGCCTTCCCACTGCGGTGCGGCGTGAGGA
This sequence comes from Benthosema pterotum, assembly GCA_039105355.1. NCBI lineage: Eukaryota > Metazoa > Chordata > Actinopteri > Myctophiformes > Myctophidae > Benthosema > Benthosema pterotum. Next base: position 39,908,897 of record CM076983.1, on the reverse strand, counting down.
ATATGTTTGCATGTGCCGGAAACGAAAGAAAGGAGAATCGGAGAAAGTGCGTATTTGTTTTGTACTTGAGGGTTAACGTTTAACAAGTGAAAGACTCAAAAGACGCACGCTACATCTTCAGTGCAGTGCAGTACCCAATCTACTCATGTGTGCGTGTTTGTTTCTTTATCATGGTTTTGCACACCCGTGTGCTGTGTGTGTGCACGCATGCACCCTCGCGTGCACCTGTGCTGGAGGCGTGTGTGTGCGTGTGTGTGTGTGTGTGTGTGTGTGCGTGCGTGTGCAGCTGAACAACCCTGGTCATTGTCATGCCCCCCATCAGGCCCTTGCTGGAGTGTGTTGATTGAAGAGGGGCAGGTCAGGTCACCTCCGCTGACCCGTGGCTAATAAAGCATCACTTTCCGCATCACCTCCGACGGTCAAGCAAAACCTAAAACATGACCCCCCCTCCCCCGACACAACCCTCCAACCTAACTGCTAGCATTGCTAAAAAAAAAGCGAGAAAAGGGTCAAATTTCAAACATGATACTTAACCTGCGAAATATGCGTTTGTTTTGTATGCATTGGTCACGTTGTGAAATAAACAGTTTCGGTCCATTTCCCGCTAGCACATGACTCGAGTGTCTCTCAAGTGTCCCTCCTCATCAAGGGGGGAGGGTATCATCAATATATGTAGGACGGCCATGATGACACTCAAGCCATGACAACAGTCATTTTGGAATGTTCTAGAGAACAATCTGTCCGAATTATCCATGTAACCAGGGGCGGATGTAACATTTCCCAATTGGGGGGCAGAAGAAAATGGTAAGGGGGCAGCTTCATTGCCTGTGTCGCTTCGCACCATGGGCGATGAAGCCGCACCTATACCATTTTCAGTAGTGTTTCAAATGCTTTTAAATATAAGCACTGAAATATCTTTGGTTGGTTTGCATGCCATCATGTTTGGTGGGGCAGACTGAACATTTAGCAGCGCATTGCCCCCCCCCCATGCCTATGCCTAGATCCCGCCCTGCATCTAACGCTGCAGTTTGGCTGATGCTGATGCAGGCTTATTGCGTCAGCCAAACTGACACAACAAGTAACAGGTTTCAGAGATATATGTGTATATATCATGATACCAGTATTTATTGTCTTGTTGTTGTTATCTTGTTTATAATATAAATAAATGCAGCGGAATACAGCTAAGTAGATACAGGAGAACAGGAAGTATGTTGTTTACGCAACATGAAAAAAGAGCTGTTGTTATGGAGGACGATGAATTAAACCTTCCCTTGGTGTTGACTGTCCACTTTCATAATGTTGCTAACCGCAGTTTTTTGGAATTCTGTTTCAAGTGGTTGCAAGTTTCAACTCGGCTCATCATAAATCTCTGTTCTGAAGAGGGAGGCTTTTACTCGCCCAGCTGTTGTCATCACGATGATGAGCTGCTTTGTTATTGCAGCATTTAAGGCAGGCAGGCATGAGTAAAAAATGTCTTCAAAATCATTTCAAGCCTCACATAGCACGCCTATTTAACACATGTATATATAGATCCATATATTATCGGTATCAGTTAAGTAAACAAAGTTTACCACACGCGTTGGTTTTGTTTAAAGCCTGTGTGTGTGTGTGTGTGTGTGTGCGTGTGTGTGTGTGTGTGTGGTAATGCTGTGTCAATGCAGACTCGACGTCAGAGGGTTTTATAGTCCCACTTCCACTCCCTGCTATTTGGTACAGCCTTCAATTTGAAGTGTCTTGTTTGTGCCTTGCATAGCTGCTATCGCCACCACTATGTGTAAACTGAATATATGTGAATGCCTGGGTGGCGCAGGGGTAAAACAGTTGGGCCTTTACACTATTTTTGTCAATTATATTCTGTTATGTTAAAAATACAGAAATGCCTAATAAAACGGTATTTAAAAAAACACACACCTGGGCATAGACCTTCATCACCACTTAACCCCTTATCCCTTAACTTCTTTGCCTTTTTTTAAACTTTTAAAAACATTTTTCCATAGTTAAAATAGCCAGTCTACAAGCTCACAATGTGTCAATAGAGGCACGTTGAACAATTCCAAAAAAGTTGGGCATAAGGGGTTTAGTGTGTGACTAAATGGAGCCCTTAGTCTCTACTACAGTCTGAGGCCCAGGTAAAACTCCTGCCAAACTCCTGCCAAAAACCCGTCACAGTGAATACGCTTGGCACTGTCAACTTCACATAGTATTGTCATCGCTGCCCATGTTAGTCAGTTAAATAGTCAGACTGTTACCTCTCGCAATTTCCGATCGCATCCATCATACAGTCTGGAGAATGGAGGTCAGCCAGCAATACAGCAGAAGTCAGGTCTTTTCCTCACTTCTGTTTCGTCTTTTACAGCCGGACAATCTATGCTAATATACATAGAAATCACATAAGCATATACTGTATAGCTTGCTGCTTAGCAGAAATGGAAATTCCAAATTTGCTCTGGCACTCTCTGGTTGAGCTGTTGCCCCAATGTCTCGACTACGGATAAGCAATTGAAGTTGGATGGATGGATATGTTTTATGTGAACAGCTTCCTTGCCTGGATTTTGGGACGTGTAGTTCTCTTGTCTGGCTAAGGCGAGACTAGCCAGTCAGGTCACCTGTTCAGCAGGTGGGGATGGGAGATGGCAGGGACCTCTGCAGGCCTGCACTCTAGCTCCCAGTGAAAGTCCTTTACACACTGTCATGTGAAAAAGGATTCGGAGGACAACAGGATAGGGCAGGGGTGTCATACCCAAATACAGAGTGGGCCTCAATAGAAAAATTGGTACAAGTCGAGGGCCGGAGATACCGGTCTGTGTTTCAACACCGGTTTGCGATGACGTCCCTGTCAAACAGCAAAAAAGTAATTTCGCTTCAAAAATCAATGTGTCTTAATGGCAAGATAATTGTAAAGATGAAACTGCCTGCATTGAAAACTGTTTTAAGTTTTAATGAAAAATAGCAGGTGTTCACGTCTCATAGCGCGCCACTCTGTGGCACGCTATGAGGGCCAGTTCTAATACTAATTCAATATCATCCTGCAGGCCAAAGATAATTCATTCATGGGCCTGATTTGGCCCCCGGGCCTTGAGTTTGACATGTGGGATAGGGTTTGACGGCTACAGTCACCACACTGCACTATATGAGTATGAGTCTATATTGCTCAATGCTCTCTGTTATTCTCTACATATACATTATCCCCCTCTCTTTGTCTTTCTGTTTTTCTCCTTCCATTCTGTTGTTGTCTGTCCCTCCATCCTCGGGGGAATATATTACCCAAACAAAAATACAATCCAGAGATTTGAGTGCCAGGGCGAGGCACACGATATCCCCCCACACTCATCATAATTAAGCCTAATAATAACTAAGGCCCAGCACTATAGGAAGCGAATCCACCGCAGCAGACAATCTGACTCCCAAACTCTCACGTGCACCCAAACATACGCGCTCGGTTTCTCTGTCTCTCGTTTCCTTTATTTAGCTTTTAGACACGCGCGCACACAGGCAGGCTTGCAGACAGACAGACAGACCGACAGACAGACAGACATGTGCGTGTTTAAGCGATCTGCGGGTGTGTGTTTGTACATGTCGCGGGCTAGCCCAGCACTTTTCTCTGTGTTGTAATGTCTTGGTCCTGCCCAGCTGCAGACGTTCGTGCGGTCTGAAAACCATTACTGTTGCTCGACACTCGGCTGCATGATTGGGGCTGTGAGGGCGTGAGCGCACACACAGCTAAATCCAGAGAGTAGCAATTTAAAATCTTGAGAGTGTAAGAGAATAATGCCAGGCACTGATTGATAACTCAATGCGTGGGTGTGTTCACCCGGCACCTTTGTTTCTGGTTTGCGTCGCTGTGTTTTGGGGGCGGGACCTCCCCGGGTCTGGTTTAATGTTAAATTAAATAGCCTGCGGGTATGTATGCTATATCAGTACTTAGCCTGTCTGTCAGCGAGACAGACGTAAAAGAGAGGCACAACCGAGGAACAGAAAAAGGAAAGGATGGGGCGAGGGGAGGGGGGATAAGAAACGTTCTCCTTTCCTCTCCTCATTTATGACCACCTTGTGGCACATATTGCAATCTTCAGGAAGCTACCATCTAGCCCTAACCCTAACCTCGAACCCCAGCCTTACATCTGCGCTGTGAAATGAAAGCCTGGAGACGGGGCACCCCACAGTGACCATCAAAAGGCGGGACTTCCGGTTTGTTACCTTCGCCCGGAAGTTGTCATTTTTTTAGCCAAACGCGGCTCCTGAAAATATATACCCAGCGCCAACGGAAACATTTTATTTCTCGCTTTGCACTCCCTTTGTACTGCTGTTGTAAAGGTTTAAAAGAAAAGATGGAATCGTGTGCACTTTGCACACTTGTATAACCGCTTTGTTCATTTAGTCACAAGTTCACGAGTTTTGTTCACGAGTCAAGACGCTAGTGAGGACTGAACAGGGTTGTTCCGCTGGGGACTGTAAATACAGTAACTTCCGCAAATTACCGTTATATAGATATACTGTATATATAACTACCATTCTTTGTCTCTAAAGCACATCCGGCGCCCAGGGTGCCCTAACTTCACAAGAAGCCAGAGGGTCATTTTTAACCTGCAGAATGGGGGCAATTCTGTGATTATTAAGAAAAATCATTCCTAGGGTAGAGATAATTGTGCCCATACATCCTTCCAGCTGCTGTTTCGTTGCATTGTTAGACCAGTGGTTTTCAACCAGTGGTCCTTCAGAAAGTTCCAGGCGGTCCCCAGGCTAAATGAAGGAAAGTTAGTTTAGCAGTTGTATCTCTTTGAGAGCGTACAAATGAAACCAAATGGAGCCGTCTTGCGGGTCCATTTGGTTTCAGTTTAGCACTCTCGAGCTTGAAATAATCATCATCTGAATTATCCCTGGTCATTTTGATCTGTATGTTTGACTGTTTTGTTTCCCAAATCCAGCTAAAATGTCATCAAATGGTGGTCCTCCGTGGCTCAAATTCTGAATAAATAGTGGGCCATGGTATCAAAAAGGTTGAAAACCACTGTGTTAGACTCTTAGTTACAGTAACACCAATGCGTTTTCATTGTGTACAGTCGCTCACACATCGCTGCTGATTGGATCTCTTTCGTCATATTTTGATGTCTACCACTCCTGAGTCCTGACACTGTCTCTGCCTGTCTGTCTGTCTGTCTGCAGGACTATCTGGAATGCATCGGCAACCAGTCTCGCCTGGCCCTGAGCGCCGAGGATAAAGGCTATCTATTCGGCAACATCCGAGACATCCACCACTTTAACAGGTACGGCAGCAGACAACGTTAATAGGGCATCGCCTTAATGTACACAGTATAGTGTATCACAGTCATAATGGTATATCGCTGTAATGGCCTTTGTGCGCTGGGGGAGCAATTGACACACCTAGTGATTCTTTTTCAACATGAGGGATGGCAGGCAGACAGGCTGCCTGACATCAGGATGGATGGCAACATGACAGGCGGAGTGAGTGACGAACGCCCAGCTTCACGTACATCTTCGTGGGATATTCTGTCTTTTTCATATTAAGATGAATTCCAAATGCATCCTTGCGGGGAATTTCATTTGGAATAAATGAAATTCTATGGCCCTCTCACTTATTAGGAGGACACTATCAAGGTTAGCTTTATTAGTCTCCCGTGGGAGAAATTTGTCTTGGAGTCAGAGACCAGAGCTGCATACAGTGACATACAGACAGATAACAGTAGACACAGGACAGTACAGTTGCACACATACACACATATACACCCTAGTGTGTACCCTACTGCAGTAGGGGCTAAATGCTCTCACCAATGAGGAGCTTAATGGAGAGAGGTACAAAAGAGCGTCTATACCTGTTATACTTTATCAATCAACGGTGGAGCTCTATATCTCCTGCCTGTTCGCATTGTCACATACTCAAAATTGAGAACATGTAATGGGTCGGAGACAATGCTTTGAGCCTGTCTAAGTACAGCTTGATCAAAGATGGCTTTTGGGGTGATCGGGGGGCTAGACAAGCCCATGATCTTTCCAGCCATTGTTATAAGTCTCTCAATATCAGTCACCAGAAAAAAGATGGGTTGTTTTCGAATAAACTGTCACGGTTAAAATGGAGTTTTAAGTTATAATGGGTTTGTATAGGAAGGGGGCGGGGCAGCTAAAATGAACATCAAATATCTAAATACTGAATGGAGTAACATACACTTCTGATCATAAAATGACCATGAAAGTGGAATATCCCTTTAAGTTCTATTTAAACGATTATTTAAATATAAGTTATATTTAACTATTTCTGTCAGATGTGTAGGCCACTTTCTTCTTTTCGAAATAGAAGACGATTATTATGGTGCTGGGAAAACCATTTGCAGCAGCAACCGTGCAGATCAGAGTGAGTAGTAGGCAAAACACCGTAATGTATATCACAGCTAGGCGCCTGTCGGCGGCCTCCTGTCTGTCCTCACCACAGCATCCTTATTTATTTCCTTCCTGCCATTGAAACCCAGTCAAAGCACCTGTTTATTTCAGCTGTGGGCGTTTTTTGTTGTTGCACTCAGGTGTGTGTGTGTGTGTGTGTGTGTGTGTGTGTGTGTGTGTGTGTGTGTGTGTGTGTGTGTGTGTGTGTGTGTGTGTGTGTGTGTGTGTGTGTGCGTGTGCACGCGTGCGTGTGTGTGTGTGTGCTTGCTCTGCATATTTGGTTCCACGTCCCCCACTCTGAACTCAGTGTGAGTTCAGTGAGTCTAGGTATTCGTTCTGGGTGGCTATAAGGTATGGTATCAGGCAGCCATGGTGGTCCGGACGTGCACACACCTCTCTCTACCCTATTCAGTTCCTCAGCTGCTGTCGCACAATGAAGAACTAACTGGAAAATAAAAAGGCATGAAAGACTGTTTGAAAGCGTGGGTCACAATGACCTCATGCAACAACAATTACTTCACCATTTTTGACCATAGGAAAAGCAAACAAACACATATGCAAGTGCACTCTCTCTCTCTCTCTATCCTGATTTCAATACATGGAAGTCACTTTGTTTGGAGCGGGTTGCCCTAGGACCTGATTTCTATGCTCGCGGTGACTCTTGTCCCTGATATTTTTGTGACATTGTTTGGAACAATAAACGACGAGGAAACCGTTTTCACAGATTTTATTATTCCTACAATTGAATCTGACAGATGCGTGAGTGAGTAGCTACATAATGTCCTGTGAATGTTTTAGCCAGTGTTGCCAACTTGGCACATTTGTTAGTTTTAGCTTTTTTCCAGACCCCCCTAACGCCAAAATTAGTGAAAAACTCCTGGCGGAATGGTCCTTCCTAGAAAGGACCATTGGTAACCAAATGGACCCTTTTAGATCTGTAACCCTTGAGATCGTAAAATGAAACCAAACGGACCCTTTCGGGTCCGTTTGGTTTCATTTTACGCTCTCAAGACTTAAATCATATTTAATCTACACATTTAGAAAATGTAGAAGAATTGCTATTTTGACCAACATTTTGTCAGTTATTAAATTATTATCTCGGACTAAATTAGTCAGAGAGACTAAACTCAACATCAAAGGCTGGTCCTCCGTGGCTAAAATGCAGAATAAACAATGGGCCCTAGTATGAAAGTGGTTGAAAACCCACTGCTCTAATGCATTCTAGTGCATTCTGGAAGTGCCACTAGTGCATTTTGGATTTGGGCGGTTGGCAACACTGGTTTTAGCAGTTGCATGCTTGTACGTACGTGTTCGAGTGCGTGCGACTGTGCATATATACTACCTCAAATACTGATGTTTTTTTACGACGTCAATGTGTGTTCCCAGAGACCTGCTCCATGACCTGGAGAAGTGTAACTCAGACCCCGTGGCCATCGCAGAGTGCTTCGTAGCCAAGGTGAGGAACCTCATGCTCTCCCCTAAATCTGCCTCGTCTTTTTAGTTCCTGCACACAGTCGCACTCCTACCCTGCCTGTTGAGACCTGTCCTAACAGCTGCCACACATGCGCACGCACACACAAACATGCGCACGCACACACACACACTAGGTTAAAGAAAATGGCTGGCGTTGCAATCCTAAAACGCTAACATGATTTGTTGGTCGCCTACATCAAATGTAGAATGGATAATGATGGGAACTACTGGCACATAATTCAGTGATCCTTGCCACAAAGGTCAGAGAGATCTGTCTGGCCCAGCGGTGTTGTCTGTGTTTTTACAGTGGACAGACAGACGCACACGAGTGGAATGCCATTCCCAAGCGCAGGAGGAAAAGAGGAGAATTTCCGAGGAATTTTAAGGACTGTCCAAATGTATAATCATCTCCCTTTTACTGGAGACTTTCAAGTAGTCCGTCGAGAAGAAAAACTGTGGCCCCGGCAATCACGGCTCCTTCCTCTCTGTGTACCGTATTTGTGTGCTCGATTATATGGTCTGCATTTCTGTAGTGCACGCACATCCGCCAGCTTCCGTGCCCAGGTGAAGGGCAAACGGTTCAGCATGACAGACAAATAAAGCCCCCCACGCTGGTTAGAAATTCTCCACTGGGTTTTATTGACTCAACGGCTCCATCAACAAGAATGTTCCGGACAAACATGTGTTAATTGAAATGTTTAAATTATCTAAAAATAATTTTTAAATTTAATTTGAACATAATTTCTTTTGCTAGCGGATAGGAAGCCGGTAGAAACTAGATATTGCCCCGTTGTTGTGATTACAAGTGATTACAATCTGAACGGTTTCTAGATGTCTCCATCTATCTAAACCAAGTTGCGGTGGGTGAGGATCCGCTGATTCTCAGGCGCAGAGAACGTAGGCGCAGAGAACGAGAGCGTACAAATGCAACCAAATGAACCCTAACGGGTTGGTTCCATTTGTACGCTCTCAGAAAAAAGAAGCATCTAAAGAAATCCATTAACATGGTGAAAATACATCTTGATGATGTCATCAAGATGTTTCACCATGTTAGTGGTTTTTGCCCGTCCTCCATTTCTTGGGAACACAGAATGGGGGAACTTTTTTATCATGTCCACCCAGCACCTCTAGGGTATACTAATGACATATTAGAATGTTGAAAATGGGTGGACTTCCCCTTTAAGGATCGCGATCTATATTGGCGTATGGATTCATCCCATCCCTACTGTACAGTAGCCTATATTCCAAATATTTATATATCCCTCTGGGTCCAATTCCATTTTCTATACGTCTCACCCCTCTGAGTCTCATAAAAAAACTATTATATAATCATGTCCCATGATAACCATAGCCATGAGGCACATTCCAACGCTTCCTCTAAAACACACTGCCCTCCCTCTCTGCTACCGCAATTACACACAATAACACACTGTAAACTGTAAGCTGTCTGGCCACGCATAAAGTGAGTGCGGTTCAATCATGCAGACTTCCTAAGTGCAGTAGCTGTTGTTCGGTATGCTTGTTTTTACTGCTAACCGCACACCGCCATCTTACGCAATTAACTGGCATCCATAAACAAAACAAGATGCAGACAATGATGTAAGCCACCATTTAAAACCCAATTTGGGAGTGCGTTTCCAATTGGTAAAAGGGCAAAGAAGGCCAGGGACGGCACTAACGAGTTGTTTACTTGATTACTAACGGTCCAGTCAGCTGATCCGTTTCAAGATTCATTGGGCCTAATTAGCTTTACGTCTGGCTTATTAGGGGTATAGTGGTGGCCTTGGTATTCACTGTACATGAGTCATTATGGTGTTGACGTTGCGGTCATAACGTTCTGAAATACTTTATTGGGGTCTAATCTTGCGTGCGCACTGTGAGACCCATGTGGGTTTTTGTGATTAGCTTTTTGGGATAGTGGTAAATGTTATGGCCCCCGTTCTGAACTTCTGATAACACAGCTGTAGATAATGCCTGAACTTGGCTCAAGGTATCTCTGCACATCGGAGTACGCGTGGGTGTGCATTTATGTGTGTGTGTGTGTGTGTGTGTGTGTGTGTGTGTGTGTGTGTGTGTGTGTGTGTGTGTGTGTGTGTGTGTGCGCGCGCGCTTGTAAGTTTGTGTATATTTGCATGGATGCGTCAGTGAGTTTAATGAGGTCATGCACTTGTGTTAGGTCACCGCTGCCTGGAAATCTGTGTAGTGTTCACTGGCCATCACGCCCCTTGTGAATCTGAGACATGCTACGGAAAATGCCCGTGTGTGTGTGTGTGTGTGTGTGTGTGTGTGTGTGTGTGTGTGTGTGTGTGTGTGTGTGTGTGTGTGTGTGTGTGTGTGTGTGTGTGTGTGTGTGTGTGTGTGTGTGTGTGTGTGTGTGTGTGTGTGTGTGTGTGTCAGTGCTACAGTCCTCTTTTCAACCCATGTAATTTATCAGCCTGACTTCTGGTAAAGGGGCTGAATTATATGAGAACCTATAGTGTTCCTTGGAGCTTAGTCATGGTCACATAGACGCAGAGAAACCATGCACGTACGTGCGCGCACACACACACACACACCCTTTTGCAATTGCTTCAGCAGACTTAAGAGTCCGACAATACGAGTCACAGCCCAGGGAAAGTGTTTGAAGCAGGGGAAATAGATTGTGCTCAACTGCTCATCATAAATCCTTTGCTTTTGCACCCTCCAATGTAGTGAAATGTGCTGACTAAGCCTTTAAGGCTTTTATGGGTGGCTGCGTGCTGACTGGAGCAGAGAGAGCACAATTAAAAACGAGATCACGGCCTTATCGCATCGTCGAAGATGAAATGTCTTCAGCATCAGCACTTAAGTTTTAGAGCTCAATTGCCATGTCCGGACTCTAGGGACAAATCCATATAGCAGTGAAACCCATTAACAGTGATTGCAATGACGACGAAGAAATCTATTTCTATGCAATGTCATAACATTTAAGCGAATTGTCCCCCACCGATGGAAGCCAAGCCATCAATAAAGTCTTCTCCGGAGCTGTTCTTGGCTTCCATTTCCTCGAGTGGCCTCTCAAGGTTGTCATTAATCTTCATAAACGGTAGTTATAGATGCAAAAGGAACGATGCAAAGAGAAAGCTTTCATTGCAATGTTCAGACACGGCAGCTCGACCCATAAGTTCATATCATCTTACAAGGGATCTTTTATTATTAAAGACGTGAGTTATTCCTGGTCGAGTACAAAGCGCTGGGTTCAAAGCGCGGCCGCGCATGTTTGTAAACATGATGTGTGTGTGTCTGTGCCTGCGTGCATGCTGGGTACAAATTTGCCGTCCTGCAGGGTGTGTGGTGTGTCTTGTGGTTTCGGATGCCTTTAGGGGTATTAGTGTGTGTGTGTGTGTGTGTGTGTGTGTGTGTGTGTGTGTGTGTGTGTGTGTGTGTGTGTGTGTGTGTGTGTGTGTGTGTGTGTGTCATCAGAAATCAATGGTAGCACATCTGGTTGTGTTTAGGCCTGGTCTGTGGTAGCAGACTGCTGGAGTCAAAGAGAGAGCTCTGCTCTTCAATTTAGAACAGTTCCCATGGAGTGCCTCAGAAATGCCAAGAGTGTGAGTGTATGTGCGTGTGTGTGTGTGTGTGTGTGTGTGTGTGTGTGTGTGTGTGTGTGTGTGTGTGTGTGTGTGTGTGTGTGTGTGTGTGTGTGTGTGTGTGTGTGTGTGTGTGTGTGGTGTATTTATGTGTTACTAGGACCTTACCCGTTGTGAATATATGAACACCAAATGATCTACAGTGTGGTTAATGTGATTTAGCCTAATATCAATACCAATAATGTAAGTATTTTGATGAAGTACTGCTGTAGTTGTGGATACTTGATCATGGGAAAAGGGGAAGCAGTCATAGCAAAGCAAGGTACACTTTAATGCAACATATTTTTGTAGCATTAAAGTAGGTGTTTGTGTGAACATCATGAAACCACTGGTTTAGAAAGTGGAGGGTGGTCACACACACACACACACACACACACACACACACACACACACACACACACACACACACACACACACACACACACACACACACACACACACACACACACACACACACACACACACACACACGCTGTGTGCTTGCGTTTCCAGGGACCACCAAACGGAACAGTCCATAAGGGGTTCTGGTGCTTCCTGTGTACAGTAGCCTTGAATCAGCATCTTAAGAATACTATCTTATTTTTTCTTTGTGATTCAAGTGAAACGGAATGCCATCCTAGGCTACAGTAGCCTACTTTTATAGGCTACAGAAAACTCTGTGAGCCGCATAGGCGTGCATACATAGACGTCAAGGGGGTTTGAGCACCCCATAGTGGCCCTCTCTGGACCAACATGCCCTTTTTTAAAAGAGCAAAAAAGACGCTGAAATGCGGTTTTCCATGCGTTTTTAACCCCCCAAAACTCAATTTTCCGCCGCCCGAATGCCGGGCGGCTAGAGTGCCCTCCTGGTTACATTTGAGCACCTGCCCTTGAAACTCTCTGTGCACGCCACTGGTGAGCCGTACTATAGTGAGTAGCAGGCTGTAGCTTATAGGAGCGGCGGTGGGACATTGTTTTTGTTTCCTTGTCACACGTGCGGGTAAAAAGTGACAGCGAAAGCAAACTACTATCTTCCAGTTCAAACACATGTTCAGTTCAACAGTTCCCAAGAAGACTATAGCCTGGATCACTATATAAAGTGGGTGTCTGTCCCTCCTTTCACATAGCGTAAAATCCAGTGGTCGGAACTGTGGCTCCGTCCAGCTGCTCCAACCAACATCGCGTCGAGTAAAGTGGATCAGAAGTATATTCAGTGTCTATAAAACGGATGAATTAACGTTCCAGCAGCCTGAGCCAACATAATATGGACAGTAGGCTGTGTTAGATCGAAACTATAAATACATACAGAGATGCAACGGTACGTCCCAAAGTTTAGCGGCTGTTGCAGCTTGGGATAACATTGAGGAAATGAGGGAGGCCCGTGTGCACTGCGCATGCCACAGTATAGCCAGCGAAATTGTATGGGTCACCATTTGTTCCGGTGCTGGTGTAGCAGTGGAAATATGGCAGTGGGGTAACACGATAACGGTGGCCGTGAATTGTGTAACGTTAGGGGGCCCCGTTGGACTTTCCCATATAAACTTAATGGGGAAATTTTCGTGCACAAATAAATTCATTATAAATCAACAATGTGTTAATCTGGCCAAAGGGCTTCGTTAATCTCTTCCTAATGTTATGGTCAATGACTGTGTGAAAAATCATAGTGATCGGTGCAGCCAGTGATGAGTTATGCTCGCTTCAGACATTCAGACAGACAGACATTCAGACAGACATTCAGACAACTCCTTAATTTTAGTATAGATATCTTGTGCATTTGTGACCAGAAGCACCGTTCTTGCTCCATCATTAACTACACAATTATTTGTTGTGATTTTTAATCCATTTCGTCTTGACGCGGAGTACACCACAAGTACAGTACAGAATTATCGGACCGGCTCTTTTTGTCCCTTTTTTATCATATCGGTATCGCAAATATTGTACGAGTATCGGAAAAGTATCAGTATTGGCCCTTATTTGTCATTATCAGGTCACATATTGGCAAATATGCCAGTCTAACCAGTGATCAGACACAGGGGTAAGGGGTTGACACCATGGTGAATACACCAGTTTAACCAGTGATCAGACACAGGGGTAAGGGGTTGACACCATGGTGAATATGCCAGTCTAACCAGTGATCAGACACAGGGGTAAGGGGTTGACACCATGGCAGTTAAAGATGGAGTGCCGTGATTTTTTTCTACCTTAAAACATGATCATCAGGTATTAATGTTATATGAAAAGTAAGATTTTTTCCCCAAAAGTGTACAGGGTTTGTTAAACTGTCATTTTTATGATTCCACTCCACCAGTTCATTAAGTATGCCTGGTTTGCCTGGTGGGTGGTGATGGGTGGAGATCCAGCTGAACTGAAGCCACACCCACAGCTTTAGTTGTATGATAAAGGGGGAGGAGTTATGGGAGGAGCTGAGCACATGATGTCACTATACTGAAGTTTTTTTCATTGGCACGTTTGACTGGAAAGGTTCATCCCCCAGGAAGAAACCCTAAATACAAAGGGAAGACATCATTGCACATAAAAAACACACAAAGGGGTCTAATTTACATACTGTCACCTCTTAAACATGTACAAAATTGGAAAAAATACAAAAATCACGGCACCCCCACTTTAAGTAAAATGTTGGGCCATGTGGAGTTCGCTTTGGAGTTTCCCAAGTGCACATTTGAGAGAGGAGTATGCCATTCCCAGTTGGTGACTTCATATAATTGTTTTTTCTTTTGTATGTTGTTATATATATTTTTCTCTGCTATCGGTATTTGGTATCGGTATCGGCTAACACAAAAATGGTGGTATCGGGATCTGATCGGAAATGAAGAAGTGGCATCAGGACATCCCTATAAATAACATTCACATGTATCCAACCATAGTGTGTGTGTGTGTGTGTGTGTGTGTGTGTGTGTGTGAGTGAGGAGGGGGGACAGTCTCTCATCATCTGACCCTGGGTGTTTATAATGGCCATTTTCCTGTGATAATCAACAACCACTTCCCGTGTCAGACGGAGCCTGTGATGTATTTTTAGACACAACACACAAGTTCAATTATACTCCCTCACTGCGTTACGCAACACTTTGGGGGGCCGTCCGGGACATCCCTGGGCCCCTGTACTGAGGCCCTGCTGCAGCCAGGAGAAGATTGTGTGTGTGCGGGTGGGTGGGTGGTTGGGTGGTGGGACTGGAGGTGGGTCTGTGAAAGGACAGGCGATTTAACAGAAACAGATGTGTTAGGAAAACTTCTAAGGAAAATGTAGGGGAAAGGCATTCCGAAAAGAAAAAAAAAAATATGGAGGAATAACGGGGGGGTTATTTACGGGTAAAAGATCCCAGAGATGACGTGATGGGGTAGGTAAATATCCAGATGGGACGACTGAATGAAATGAAATGGAGAATGGAAGGGGGGTTGGGTGGGGGAGACATGTTCATTCCAGCTTTGATAAGTCATGCTGCCCCTGATGTTCTTTGATGTTCAGGGAGGCGTGCAAGGTGAAAAGGGCTCAATTAAAGGGGCGGATTACGTGGGGATATTTAATCCCAGCTCTCTCTGTCTGGACTATTGGTAGCAACATATCCTTAAAGGTAGGGAGGGACGTGTCGGGGTAATCATAAGCTTATACTGTACGGCTGGACTTTCAATTACCGATCGCACCGCTGTTGCTGCTAGAGAGAGGCGGCTTTGTCTGCCGGCTCAGAACTGTGTGGACCCCTAAACAAAACATGGAATAATAAAGCCACCATTCACCAAAGCTACGTAGATGCATACAGTAGACACACACACACAGACACACAGACACAGACACAGACACACACACACACACACACACACACACACACACACACACACACACACACACACACACACACACACACACACACACACACACACACACACACACACACACACACACACACAGTAGTTAAAGGTAGGGGAAGTGATTTCACTTTTGTCAGATATCACCCCCAAAAAATCTGTTAAAATGCTCTATTATAAGGTGTGCAGACCATATATGGAGTTTCCCCCTCCCCCACGTTAGCAGAGGAGCTAATAAAAGTTCCCCAGGTGGAGGGTGAATTCTCCTCCAATCAGGATCGAGCAGCAGGTTCACATAGTGTAGCTACTCTTGGACGCCCCTAGTGCACCAGGCTGGGACTACACAATGAATTTCAAATCACTTACCCTACCGTTAAGGTAGTACTACACACACATGCTTGAACACACACACAAAATCAATAAAACCTCTACTCTTTAACCTTTACGGCAGATGACATTATGTACTGTACAACCTCACACATGCATGTGCACACAGGCAAGCATGCGCACATGCGCACACACACACACACACACACACACACACACACACACACACACACACACACACACACACACACACACACACACACACACACACACACACACACACACACACAGAGCCATACACTCTTGCCAAACGCAAGCTCAAACATGCAATGATTCACCACAAGTGGATGTAACACACTGTCATCTTGCTTTCACCGCTCAACTTATTATTATTATTTTTTTAAAGGCCTCAACTCTTTCTTTCTTTTATTATGTGTTCGGCTGTTTGTTTATTGGCATGCACAGACTAATTCTATGTTTATCTTTTTGCCAGAGTGAAGAATTCCACATCTATACACAGTACTGCACCAACTATCCACGGTAAGACACAGAACCTACAGCATATAATCACCTATCACACATGAAGTCTTGACTCTGTGTGTACTCCAGTGGTTTTCAACCCTTTTCATATCAAGGCCCGTTATTTATTGTGTATTTGAGCCATCATTTGATGGCATTTAGCCTCTGAACCAAGACACGTTAACTTAGAGCGTAAATTTAGCATTTTACGCTCTCAAGAGTTAAAGCACTACAAGGGTCCATTTGGTTACCATCTCTACTTCATATAGCTGGGGACCACGTGGAACTTAAAGGGGAAATACACCCATTTTCAAAAATTTCCTGAGAGGATACAAATGTGAACCAAATGGACCCTAGC
Organism: Benthosema pterotum; assembly: GCA_039105355.1. Classification (NCBI taxonomy): domain Eukaryota; kingdom Metazoa; phylum Chordata; class Actinopteri; order Myctophiformes; family Myctophidae; genus Benthosema; species Benthosema pterotum. The sequence goes on along the minus strand of CM076983.1, from coordinate 39,892,418 downwards.
GGGTCCATTTGGTTCCATTTGTACCCTCTCAGGAAAAAGGGGTCTGAAAGAAAAATCATTAACATGGTGAAATACATCTCGATGATGTCACCAGAAGTATTTCACCATGTTAATGATTTTTTTCAGACTTCCATTTTTAGGAAATACAGAATTGGGGGAACTTTTTTTTATCATGTCCACACAACATCTCTGAGGTATATTAATGACATATTAAAATGTTGAAAATGGGTGGAGCTCCCCTTTAAGACCCAACTGGCGGTCCTTTGCCCATTCATGTATTCCTCTATATTGCCCCTGTCACTCTAGATGAGGGGCAGTATATACAGTACAGTATATGGTGCCCGTCTAGAGTGGCCCCGGCGCTGCATAAAACCCAACGGTTGCGTCTTCCCCTGTCACCCTATCCCCATCTCTCCTCATTCCCAGCGTCTCACATTATAGGCCTATTGTGTGCAGCGACTGAGCCGCGGCATTACCCTTCCCTATACGCAGTCAGACGCTCCCTAGCCTAGGACTGACACATGCTATAGAGGCCAACCTCCACAGGAGTCAAAGTGTCTACTGACGATTATGCCTCAGGCCCTCTCTCTCTCCCTCCCTCCCTCCCTCCCACTCTCTACCTCGTCTCTACCTCTCTTTCTGTCTCTTCTTTTATACAGGCAGGGCCCATTGACAGAGTTACAACGTACACACTGACAGATGGGTATTATAGTTGACACTTTATCGTACCTCAAGGCCTTAATGTTTTATTTCACGTCGTTCTGAATAACGCGGCGCATTGTGGGCCACCACCAGTGTGTGGGTATCTCAGCTGTGCGTGTGTGTGTGTGCGTGTGTGTCACTGTGCGTGTGTGTGTATAGGCAGTGGAACTGTGTACCTGTGTATTTACTGAGCACACACAAACTGAAATGTATTCTTTGCACTAGCACGTAATGCCTGATTTGCCTTTGCCTTGTGATTTTAATTGATCAGCTGTTTTGGTACGCAAACGAAGCATTCGACCATGATGGAAACAAGTCCCCACTAGGACTTCTTTGTGCTCTCCTTTTAGACTACTATGTACTGTACTGTACCTCGTGCTGTTTACATTTCCGCCTAATAAGGTATTCAATAACTGAATCAATAACTGGAGCTTAATGCTCCCACTGTATTCCACAACAATGACGACTGATCAGCAAGAGAACACACCTTCCCTTGGGCTACTTTGAAGTTCTCTGTAGGCACTTTGACAAAACACACAAGTCATTATTTACGACTTAATGATGACTAATTGAGCGCAGATTTTGTGTGTGTGTGTGTGTGTGTGTGTGTGTGTGTGTGTGTGTGTGTGTGTGTGTGTGTGTGTGTGTGTGTGTGTGTGTGTGTGTGTGTGTGTGTGTGTGTGTGTGTGTGTGCGCGTGCGCGCGCGCGCGCGCGTAAAGTTAAAGGGGCCATTGTCGACCGGGTTGAGATAGAGACCCTCTCCCACACCCTCGCACAGCTGCTGACCCCCACTCAAGGTCACACACGACAGACACGCACATAAGCATAGACACACACACACACACGCGCGCGCGCGCATGTACACATGTACACACACGTGCACGCCACAGCAGAAGCCGGGGCTGCAGATGTATCTTGGTCAACACTGAGCTCTTAAGGTCGGGTTTCCTCCAGAACAATGTGAGGCCTGTGTGGAGCCTGGTGGAATTTAGACGTGCACGCGCACACACACACACACACACACACACACACACACACACACACACACACACACACACACACACACACACATGCGCACACACTTACAGTACACACATGCATGCACACACTCACAGAAAACGAGACAACTTTTGGACAGATCACAACTTTTCGTTCTTTTTTTTCCCCTGCAGTCGTATTTCTACACTCACACAGCGCTATGGTCACTCTGCCTCCCCTCTCTCTCTCCAGTAAAAAAGCCTCTTTCTTCCCCAGTAGGTCACAGTAACGCAGATCCACTGACCACTAAACACTCTGATCTTACAAGGCTCTATAGAGCCTCAACAGAGCATCAAAATGCCACGCTCTGTTGGACCTAATGTAGAGTTTATGTGTGTGTGTGCGTGCGTGCGTGCGTGTGTGCGTGCGTGCGTGCGTGCGTGCGTGCGTGCGTGCACGCATGTCATGCTTCATGGGTGTGATTTTCTTCCTTTAAGCTTTTTTGACGTCCAAGGTTTCCATGGGGATGAAATCAAATAGTTTCAGTACAGTACGTACTACTTTTCAATGGGTTTGTTATTGTTTTTTTGTCTGTCTTGACTTGACACATCTCCCTTTCCCTCCCCGGTGTGACTGTCTCCCAGGTCAGTGGCTGTGTTAACGGAGTGCATGAGGAACAAGGCGTTGGCCAAGTTCTTCCGCGAGCGCCAGGAGTCTCTGAGGCACTCCTTACCCCTGGGCTCCTACCTGCTCAAGCCAGTGCAGAGGATTCTCAAGTACCACCTTCTGCTGCACGTACGTCTGTCTGTCTGTCTGTCTGTCTGTCTGTCTCTGTCTGTCTGACTGACTCACATAATTGCAAAATGTTTTTTTTTTTTTGTGTATGCTGCTCTGCACTCATACGCATCAGCATGGAGAAACCATGCAATGCACCAACCTGCTCATCAGTAGCCATTAGGGGTTCATTTTCTTGCTTGCTCAAGGAGAACACTAACACTAAACAACGGGGTGGCGGCTGAGATCGAATCTGGTGACCTCCCAAGAGACCGACTCCACGCACACATCCTATGTGTGCGTGGAGCACACATAGGACCGAACAGACCCGGCATTTAGGGCTGGGTCGGGCCTAAAAATCTATGCTAATCAGTACGGCCGGGTAGGGCCTCGGGCCCCATGAAAAAATAATATAGGCCTATATTGAATTATTTTACTATAATAACAATAATGTTATTGTCTGTATTTACTTATTATGCAGATGGTGCTGATTGCCATTTCATTTTTAATCTGTGGCAAATTCACAAATTTTGCCCAAACCCGACAGCTTAGGGCCGGGTAGGGCCTAAAATCTATTCCATTTAGTCGGGCCGGGCCGGGCCTGAACTGTTAGGGCTCAGTTAGGGCCGGGCCTTAATTTTTAGGCCCGTTGAGACCTTTACTGACCACACCCTACATGGTTTGGGAGGCAATCGGGGGGCCTGGCATGATTACAGTGGAGAGGCCAAATGCTAGACAATATTTTCGTGTGCCCTGTCTGTGCTTGTAGTACTGTGTGTGCTCTGTAGGTGTAGACACGTAAGCCCCTGATTTGCATGTCTGCCTTTTTGTCTTTGTGTTCTAATCCTAATGGAAAGTGTTAAGCTCAATGTCTCCCTCTCGTCTCTCTCTCTGTGTTGTGCCGTGCAGGAGATAGCCAACCGCATGGAGAAGGGCACAGAGACATACGAGGTGGTGCAAGAGGCCATTGACACCATGCAGAGAGTGGCCTGGCACATCAACGACATGAAGAGAAAACACGAGCATGCCGTTAGACTGCAGGTACTACTGAAATCCGTCTATATATTAGACACCCACACAGTCATAATGGTTGGTGTTGTGATTCAGTCAGCGACGATAATATACCTATTTACAACTGTTGGAGGCGGAAAAAATGCTGAGCCGTGCTGAGCCTTGCTCAGCTCTGACCATACGTGGAGGGTCAATCTCTAAATTGTTTATTTAGATGACTCGACATTTCTTTTTTTTTCCATGATGTATGAAATGAGTCTACCACAGTTTTTCAACCAGTGGTGCGGGGACCACCAGTGGTCCCTGAGAAGATTCCAGGTGGTCTCCAGCTAAATGATGGACAGTTGGTGACCAAATGGACCCTTATAGACCAAATGGACCCTTATAGATCTGTAACATGTAAACATCTGAATTACGTAACTTTCAAGAATCTACGCAATTAGAAAATGTAGAAGAATTGTCATTTTGACCAATGTTTGTTATCTCTACTAAATTGTGGACACAAACTTGATAGTCCTTAGTTTTGTATCCGAGAGACTAAACTCAACATCAAATGGTGGTACGTGGCTAAAATGCAGAATAAATAGTGGGCCCTGGTATGAAAAAGGTTGAAAACCTCTGGCCTACAGAGGTCTTCCGTCTAAAGGCCTATTCATAGTCCAGTTTGGTGAAGAAATGACTGCCGAAAACCAAAACATGAAGACACGCCACGGTCTTCACTGCCGCTCACACAAGACATCACTCTGTTTTTACCTCTTCACCGAGAACCAGATGATGAACAGGCCTTTAGGCTACCAAACGTTAGACCTGTGATGCAACAAAGGTCTCTGCAAAAATATTTAACACGGTGTCCCAAAGAAGAACACGTCGCAGCACTGAACGCTGGTTTAAATGATCCCTCTACCACATCTTACGCAACAACCTTGAATTTTCCGCCAGGGCTAATGAAGGCCTTGCATCGGGACGACACATAAAAGGGAAAACTTGTTTCTTTTATCAGCTGGGAGCCAGAATGGTCAAACGCTACAGGAATGTGTGTGTGGAAGCATTTACTCACTCTGTCTGGAACAATGGGTGGAGCTAAATATTTTTCCGTTTTATTAGACTATTTTTTGGGAGGGGGATTTTCATTTTGCCTTGTACTTTAACCCAGGGGTTTTCAACAGGTGGTCCTTGAGAGAGTTCCAGGTGGTCCCCAGCTAAATGACGGAAAGTTGGTTAACCAGATGTAACTCTTTGAGAGTGTAAAAATGAAACCAAATGGACCCTTGCGGGTCCATTTGTTTTCATGTTTACACTCTCAAGAGTTAAAATATTCATCACCTGAATTAGCCCAAGTCTACACAACTAGAGAATGTAGGATTAATGGTTTTTCTCAGAAAACCAGCCTGGAATTGCGGACAAAAGCAAAAGAAATCTGTAGTATTGGGGTCTGTGGGGCTAAAATGTCATCAAATGGTGGTCCGTGGCTCAAATGATGAATAAAATAGTGGGCCCTGGAATCAAAAAGGTTGAAAACCACTACTTTAACCTTTGACATTGTTCTTCTTCCTGTTGTTTCTCTCTCTCTTCCTCCCACTCTCCTATTTGTAGGAGATCCAGAGCCTGCTGACCAACTGGAAGGGCCCTGATCTGATCGGCTATGGAGAGCTGGTCCTGGAGGGAACGTTCCGGCTGCAGAGGGCCAAGAACGAGAGGACCCTGTTCCTGTTCGACAAGCTGCTGCTCATCACCAAGAAGCGCGAGGAGACCTACACCTACAAGGCTCACATCCTGGTCAGTTTCACTCATCATGAACACGTTTTCCACCAGGAGACAGGGGCGGATTGGCCATCTGGAGTACAGGGAGTTTTCCCGGTGGCCTGCGCCACCTAGTGGCCTGGACAAGATCCAAAATGCACTAGTGGCGCTTCCAAAATGCACTAGAATGCGCTAGATGCTCGCCTGGAACATACAGATCAAAATGACCATTAATCTTCTACATTCTCTAGTTGTGTGAACTAAGTTGGGCTAATTCACATGATGAATATTTTAACTCTTGAGGGTGTAAAAATGAAACCAAATGGTTTCATTTTTACGCTCTCAAAGAGTTACATCTGGCTAACCAGCTGCCAACTACCAGCTGCAAAATTGTCCCGGTGAGAAAATATGTGCCAATCCGCCCCTGCCACAAGGAGACATTTCTGCACAGCAACAATATTTCTCACCCTGTGCACCTCTTCCTCTCTTTTTCTTCCAGTGTTGTAACCTGATGCTGGTGGAGGTCATCCCTAAAGAGCCACTGAGTTTCAGCGTATTCCATTACAAAAACCCCAAACTACAACACACAGTACAGGTACGGTAAATGCATATTTGAATGCACCATGTGCAATAGCAGATGAGACCCTTTTCAAAGCAAGCGCACAGCATAACATCATAACAAGTCAATCAACTTGCTGTCATTCCTTATAGGGTAGTCTAGTGGCATACACAAACATTTTAGATGGAGAAAGTTGATTTCTCCACGGGATCCAAGCTATAATGAAAATTTCAGATTTTGGCTCGTAAATCTTCCATATTTTCACTGTTTATGCTATTTTTTTAAATTATTAATGGCATATCTTTGATTTGTTTTTAGAATGCCATGACCCATACAAATGGGTCAAACAAAACCCTCTGTTTGGGAAACAGTGGCCCTAGTGTGTAGTTGGATAGCCTGCAAAGCCGAGTGAACAAGAGTTCACAGGTGTGCCTTTGTTGGGTAGTATGGCCCAAGTGCTCAGACACGTCGACGTGTTTAGGGTCTAATGTCAGCCCTTGTCTCATAACCACAGGGTTTCTGCAGAAAGAAGCGCCCGAAGAAGTAATCTGTGTTACATAAGGAAGCCTTTAGAAGTGTAGAGCACAAGGGGCAGCATGTTCCCAATGTTTCTCAGGCCAGGGGCGGATCTAGGCATGGGCATGGCGGGGCAATGCCCACCCTAAATGCCCAGTCTGCCCCACCAAACACGATGGCATGCAAAGCAAACCAAGATATTTCAAATGAAAGTGCTTCTATTTAAAATGATTTGAAACACTACTGCTGCTACTAACTAACTACAGCTGTGGCACCACTAAACTAGCAGCATTTCATCATTGAAAACAGAAAACTCTCTGAGTCAGACCTTTAGCTTTATGCATGCTGCGTGTCTGTTGCAACTTCAACAACAACTGATGTTATTATTGATGCTTTACTTGACTACTTTCTCCTGCCCCCCCCCCCCCCCCCCCCAATTGGGAAATCTTACATCCGCCCCTGTCTCAGGCTAATCTCCTCATGATCGTTCGTTCTCAACCGTCTTATCTTCTTCTCATCTGTGTTGGTCTCTTCTCTGCCCCTCCCCAGGCCAAATCGCAGCAGGACAAGCGCATGTGGATCTTACACCTGAAGAGGCTGATACTTGAAAACCATCCGGCCAAAATCCCAGCCAAGGTCAGCTGTACTTTCCATCCCTGCTGGAGCGCTGTAGACTAGTTTTAGCATACCATAATTATTCCCTGTGGGACGTGTGCATGTTTAGACTATACGCTCGCTTGCACGTGGTCAGTCTATGGAATGATTACAGCAGACAGTATACATTTTTTTTCCCCGAAACTTTGGCACGGTATAGGGTATAACAGTAGACTACACCAGGGGTTTTCAACCTTTTTGACTCCAGGGACCACCATTTGAGCATATTTTGCTTTTGGCTGGATTTGAGGAAAAAACAGGCAAACATACAGACCAAAATGACTATTCATTTTCTAGGTGTGTTAAGATGGTGAATATTTTAAATCTTGAGAGTGTAAAAATAAAACCAAATGGACCCGCAAGGATCCATTTGGTTTCATTTTTACGTTCTCAGGAGTTACATCTGGAACCCTCACAGGGACCACTGGTGGTCCCCGGACCACCTGTTGAAAACCCCTGGACTACACCACTGATAGTGGAATATTGTTGGAAATATAAAATGTTGCCCGTTGTCTTTTGTTTCCTCTCTGTGACTGTTTTTCGGTCCCTTTTTTCCCCCCCTTCCTTTCTTTCACTCTCCATTACAATTAGTATAATGTTTGCGCAGCTGTTTTCTTTGTTATTTAGGCAAGTGGAAATATGATCAGCTTTGCCCCAAAGCAAGTTGTTGAGGCGGCTCATTGTACTTGACATTAAAGGCTTTACAGTGTCAAAACATGGACACGGATGCATGAAAACTACTTTATTATTATTATATGGCTGAGTGAAGACTGTACTCTGGTGCCCTCTAGTGTTGAAGCGCCGAGGCATGCTGCACGTTCACTTCACAACACTTCCCTACTTTTATCTAGGCCAAACAAGCCATTCTGGAGATGGACGCTGGGCCAGGTTTTCAATACAGCCCTGATGGTGACAAGAAGGGCTCCCTTCAAACAAAGGAGGGCCCTACGCCACGTAGAACCCGCCGGAAGGGTGAGACGCCTGCTCTCATTCCAGCAGAAGAACAGTTTTTTGTCCATTGACCATTGAACCAGTGTTTTTTTTATATTTTAATTTAGTCTCAGTTTTACTCTTTTCAATAAGACATATTTAGTCTTTTAGTCCCATTTAGTCTTCTGAAATTCATGTTTTCAGTCTAGTCCGACAAAATGTCAAAAATGATTTAGTCTTAGTCTCGGTAGTTTAGTCTTACATACAAATACATTGTAGGTTTATATATCTTATACAGATTTATAGTTTTTAGTATGAAACATGCAATGTATACTGCAGATATGTTCACACATACTTAACAAGAAAGCAAAAAGAAGATAAAAATGTTTCTTATTTCCATTAGTCTTATGTTATGATTTAGTCTTCGTCTTAGTCTTTCGAAAATCTTTTTTGTCTAGTCTTAGTTGACTAAATATCAAAAACGACTTTGTCTTTAGTGTTAGTCTTAGCCGACAAAAACAACACTGCATTGAACACTGCATTTACATTTCTCAACTCTTTCCTCCAGAACCTCTCTCCAAATTACTGAAGAGTCCAAAGCAAAGTGGTGCAAACACAGACGGTCAAAAGGTGAGTTGTGGTTCGAAGGTGGAGAATAGAGAAAATGCACACGCACGCACACACACACACACACACACACACACACACACACACACACACACACACACACACACACACACACACACACACACACACACACACACACACACACACACACACACACACACATACATATTTTCGTATATTCATATCTTCTCCAAACTCATTCCCCTCCAGCGGACGAGTCTTGGTGCCACCCTGCTGTCTCCCGTGTCCCAGCTGGCTCTGGGCACTATTGGTCGTAGCCGCAGCCTTATCAACCAATCACAGGAGTCCCTGGACCCCGGCGACCACTACGACACGCACAGTGACAGGGAAGGGGAGGAGCCTCATCAGCAGGACGCTGACGATGAAGACGACAGTGGCCTGGTGAGTGCAGCGCATTGTGTCCACAACTAAGGGAAAGCCCCAACCACGCAACATCTAAAGATCATCTAAGACAGTGGTTTTCAACCAGTGGTCCTTGAGAGGGTTCCAGGTGGTCCCAAGCTAAATTATGGAAAGTTGGTTAACCAGATGTAACTCTTTTAGAGCGTAAAAATGAAATGTTTCATGTGTACACTCTCAAGAGGTAAAATATCCATTATCTGAATGTAGAATGTAGAAGATTAATGGTCATTTTTGGTCTGCGTGTTTCCAAAATCCAGCCTGAAATTGTGGACAAAAGCAAAAAAATATCTTTACTTTTAGGGTCTGTGGAACTAAAATGTCATCAAATGGTGGTCTGTGGTTCAATGCTGAATAAATAATTATAATTATAATGGATTGCATTTTTATAGCGCTTTTTGCATCTGGCATATTTAAACTCAATCGTGCGATATGTACTACATAAATCATGTTTAATCAATTTGCATGTGTTTGTAATGTGTTTGTGTTAAAAATGTAACTCGGTTTTTCAGGGAGGAGGCAAGAGGCTGCGAGTCCCTGGTAAGGGCAGCAGGAAGAGGCTGAACACTCAGGCATCTGTCGATAGCATAGACCAATGGAAGACCTTCAATATGAGTGCCTCAGACCTACAGGTAGATATATTTCTATATATATACTGTATATGCCTAATCATTACTAGGCAAAATATACATGTACATTCAAAATGTACATAATTTCATTCTGACGTTCCTCACTCTTCTCAGAGAGCGAGAGAGACTCTAGTGAACCACCCGCCACTCGTCAGGACTCCTGCCGTGATGGAGGACCTTCCGGAGCCCCCCCATCCCTCCTCCCTGGGGGTCCCAGGAGGCGAGCAGTCGGTCAGGAACATCTGGGCCGACCACAGCGCGCGCAGGGCCATGTTCCCCACGCGCCAGCGCACCATGCAACCCGACGACGAGGAGGAGGACATCTACCAGATGTTCGTGCCCACCGAGCACAGCGCGACGGAGCCGGAGACGCCTCCTCCCCCGCCGCTGCCGCCGTCGGAGGCGTCCTCCACCTCCTCGCCCAGGTCGGCCAGGCCCTGCAGCTGGCACGTGGAGCAGGTGCCCGTGGTGCAGGTGGAGCCGCCGCCCAGCGGGGGCAGGGTCCTGCGGAGGGCCAGCAGCGCCGGGGAGAAGGCCACCGAGGGCCGACAGAGCCCCGACGACGGGCAGCCCCGCCTCGCCGACCTCGAAGTGATACACACCGAATCGTCCAGCAACGAGATATCCGGCTCGTCCTCTGCGGAACAGCTCACGCTGGACGACATCGAGAACGTTTACGACAACATCAGCTACGAGGACCTAAAGAGCATGGGTCTTATCAGGAGGGACCACGAGACGCGGAAGGAGACCTCTAAAGACACGCAAGGTGCCAAGGTCAAGGCAGCAGGCATATATGATGTTCCAGGGATCCAGCCGGCAGAGTCTAGGATAGAACCGGACACTTCCTCGGAGAGCAACCGGTCCTCCACACAAGAGACGGAACCGTTTGGGACTTGTGAGCTGAAGATAGTGGAGGAGGAGAACATCTACGACACCATATGTTTCAGGGAACCACCACCAAAAGATCTGAAGGGACTTAGTGACGGGAGCAAACGGGAACAACAGAGGGACAGTCTGCTGGCTTCTGAGCCAGACCTGACTGAAAGCCTTGGAGGGTTCGTGTCCGAAGAGAGCCTCCATTTCGGGGACTTTGAAGAAGCCGACCCCTCTCATCCTGTCGCGTGTTCGTCAGAGCCAGACTATTCCTCCTCGTCTGCTTCGGAAACGTTCTCTCAGCGCTCGCACGCCGGCGACAAGATGTCGGAGCAGGTCGACGAGATCTGGAACGACCTGGAAAACTACATCAAGGTCAACGAGAAGAAAGCAGACCGGCTGCCTGCCGCCTTCCCCGTCAACAGCAGGGAGTCGCCGAAGAAGGCGCCTGCAGCCAAGAGCAGCCCTAAAAAGAAACCTTCTGATGTTTGCTCCCAGACACGTTCGTCCCCTACCAAGACTCTTCCATCGCATCAGCCTGCTCCCCCGCCCATCTCTACTATGCCCACTTTCAGCATCCCGGTCATCAATTTCCCTGAGCTCCTAAATGAAGGCACTGCGGGAGCAGAGGAGATCTGCGTCCCTCCCCCTCCGCTGCCCGTCACACCCGGTACTGTGAAGAGCATGCGCACCAGGCTGGCGCGTCTCAGCAGCGGCAGTTTCCGCCTGGAGGACGACGATCTGGTGGAGCTTCCCCAGAGTTCCCCGGCAGCCCCCCAGAAGGAGAACTCCCTCAGGGACTTCCACAGCCTGTTTCCCGGGGAACTGGCGGGCCTGGACTCACCCCTGGCCTCCTCTTCCCTCCTCCTGGGCGACTCGGTGGACTTCTCCCAGGAGCTCATGGACAAGACCAAAAACCGCGTGTTCCTCATGGCGCGGCAGTACAGCCAGAAGATCAAAAAGGCCAACCACTTGCTGCGCATGAAGAGCATGGAGCCAACCAGCCAGCTGCTGCGCATGAGGAGCATGGACCCGGGTGACCCTTGCGGCCGGTCCACTCGGGCCGAGAAGAAACAGAAAGACCTGGCAGACATCTTAGAAGAGAAGAAGCAGGGAGGCGCAGCCATAGGTAGATTTCAAAAAACATTTATGGTTTCTCACAATAATATACACATTTTAACTTCTTATTAAGACTTAGCTTAACTGCATTGTTTGAGAATAAAAGATGCATAATGTGTTTTGTAATAATGTGATTGTTGCTTCCCCCAGGTGCCAGGATAGCAGAGTATTCCCAGCTCTACGACCAGGTGGGCTTCCAGACGTCCTCATCTCAACAGGACAGCCACTCAGGCCTGCCTTCCTCTACCTCCATGCCAGACTCCTTCCTGGAGGAGGACTGGCTCCATTCCACCTACAGTAACGGAGAGCTTGCCAGCTTCATGTCGTCGTTGACCAGTGAGGCCGGGGAAGCCCGTGCCTCTTCCACGCCCCAGCGCAGACTTGCACCCTCCTCCTCTGACCCTGCCCTCCAGACCCTCCCCAACCCTCCCACCACACCACCAACGACCCAGAGGTGGAGCGCCTGCATGCCGACGCCCAGCGACAAAGAGGAACACGTGTACAGTTCCATAAAAAGACATCCGTCCTTTAACGCCCCTTCCTCCTCCTCCTCCAAAGACTCAAAGACTTCCCCCAATCGTTGTAAGTCGGTCAATTCTCTGGGCGACCAACAGCAGGATGTGGACAAAAGTGGCCTGCTCGTCTCAATCCCCACCGGAACAGCTCCGGCGGCGCTCTCCCGCAACAAATTCCACGCCCCCAGTCTGGGCCGGGCCGGACGGCAGAGCAGCCTCCCGGAGCGGTCCAGCCACGGGCAGCCCGAGCTCACCTTGCAGGACAGTCGGCAGGTGGTGGTGTTGAACAGGGCCTCTGCCGTACTGACCGCCACGAACAATTACCTGGCCAACTTCAAGGACAACGACGACGACGACGACGACTACGTGGAGATCCGCTCCGAGGACGAGAGGGAGCCGAGCCACGGGCCGGCGGCCACGTCGGACCGGAGCCGGGGACTCGTCCTGCAGTCCCAGAGTCTGCCGTGCACGCCCTCGCACTCCTGTCACCCGCTGAGCTCGCTGGAGCGGAAGCAGCTGGAGAAGTACCTGTGGAGCGAGCCGCAGCAGAGCCAGCCCAATATCGTCCAGTCACTGAGGGACAAGTTCCATTGTCTGAGCTCCAGCAGCTTCGCCTGACCAAGTGAAAGCCAAACCTGTATCAGCTTAAATACAATGATTCACACCAAAAGGGACTCTGCAGCTCTTCCTGGATGCCTGTGCCATTACTAACACAGCAGAATACAAAAAGACTTATTACTGATAAATGCACAAATGTGACCCTTGCTTCCGTCAGAGCTATTCCTTTGAGTGCTGCCAGATTATATGTAGAAACCTGCATTGTTACATATCCTTGCTGTTACATGGCTTCCGTACAACATGCAATACAGTTACTGCCTGACCATCATACGGTCAGAGTAGCACATGCCAAATCCTGCATGTGAGCTGCCTTAGCGCTTCCAATATCAACTATCTTACGTGTGATTTTACCGCAAGGGTGAAATAACGGGTGGGAGAGGTTTATGCAGTCCTCTGTTGTCTCCTTTTACGAAGTTTGACCCTTAGTGTACCTCGATTTTGAAACGAACCCATAAATCTTTAAATTACCGTTGAGATTATTTTAAGTTTTTACGCTGCTAGTTAATCTTAACCTGTATAAGGGAGATGCTCCTTGTGTCTAATATTCAGTGATAGCTAGCATTTTAAATGTTTTAAATAACACTGTCGACGAATTCAAACAGGCAGCTTGAGAAATCTGCAGTTTGCTACTCAGGATAGAAATGTAGCAAATTCTATTTTACAGCTCGGCAATAATGGTAAAACAACCAATGCAACTTAAAATAAACAACATCTAGGTTATTGTGAGATCCTCTTGATTGAATATAACAAATAACGGGCATGTACAAAGACGCGCTATTTGTTGTCCATGGTATTGCTCTCCAACACCTCCACCATCCAACGTCCATAGGGTGTCATGCTTTAAAATGGATACAAGATGTTGATATTTCAGATCTGGTAAGCCAGGTAGTTCATATTTATTTTGTATTGAGTAACTCAGAAATGTTTTTGTTTTAAGGTAAATCGGTCCTGGGCTTCAGTCTCATAAAATGGAATGTGTATCTCAACATGAGAATGTTTCCTTTTTACCTTTAAAGTTTCACCTATTCTTGTTAAAGCGGGGCCATGAAAGCACTCAATGTGTTTTGTGTCTTGAGAGTCTCTAGACACTGGTAAAATGCCACCAACAGTGTATGTAAAATGACAACATTTTATCTAACATTGTGATTTGTGACATTATCACATTGCAGGCAACATTGCCCTTCAACAGGGACCACAGAGGAGCACATTAAGGAGTATATGTTGAACCACAGTACTGTATTTGGTGTACTTTTATTTTGTTTTTTTCATACTCCAAACATGCTTTGTTTACTATTGTTTGCTTAATGGGACACATCCTACTGTCACACTACTGATACACACTATCCCTGATTGACAGAATTCTGAACAAAGTCACAGTTGGTTCTCAATTAAGTTAGTGTTCACATACACATGTTACTTGTTTCATTCCCACTTGAAATAAACCCAGTATTTACAACCAACACTAGTTCATGTTGAACAAGTCACTTAAAACATCTTATTTATTTGAATGAACAGATCCCAGCCCCATGTCACTGTTAGCACAAGTCACAGACAGTTTGTAAATGAAAGTAAAATCTATTTATTAAAAGACTGTTTTATTTGGATGCCGGGGCACTTGCCAAATTTAATTAAAATACTGTGAATATTCTCAATGTTTTATCACACACTCGGAAAAGTTGGAAATGCACAATTCACCGTCTAATGTTAAGTTCAAGAAATATGCAAAGACAACTTAAGAATATGAAGTATGTTTTTTTTCTTTTTATATTTCCATTGAACATGTTGGTCCTCTGTTTCACTGGTGGGGATTATCGGTCTTCATTGACTCTTTGTTGCACTTTTCTTTCTTTTTTTAATTTACATTTTTCTTGTAAACACTTTGTAAAGATGTACATTTTAGGAAAGTTATTCTTGTATGCCATAGGTATGCTTTATAATGCTATAAATTTAAGTTAAGTGTACTGTATTTTTTTAACTGCCTAGATGTCATTGCTCAAGTACACAATGTATTGGAGGTAATAAATAAATTCAAGTTTAAAATCATTGTCAGAGCATGTTTCCATTGAATATGAAAGTTCTTGTAAATATTAATGTCAGCGACACATTGCCAGATCCTCAAAAGTAAGCTATGATTATCAAATAAGAGGACAAAGCCATATTATAGTTTATATAGGCTTAATATAAATAAAGACAATATGAATAAAGATAGCCTAACTATTCCAGAGGAAAAGTTATACCGGTATACTTGAATATAGTTAATTGAAGTTATAGTGGGGGACACACAACAGACCTGCTACTTTTGCCAAATGTTGAACAATTATGAAATGTCAGAATAGATGGTTAATATATAATTCCCTATACACATATTTGCAGTCTCCAGGTAGCCTGGTCTAGCCCTCAATGATTTTGGCCTTGGGGGGCGGGGGTGTCGTGGGATCCACACGGCGGAAGTGCTGCGCTCTGATTTGATCTCACTAACGTGTCGTCATCTCCGGCCCCTCCCCCTCCCGTCCACTGCTGTTCTACGTCACATCATTTAGAGCGACGCCCACCCCGGAAGGTTCACTCCCCCCTCAAGGCCACTTTCCAGGCTAGTCTCCAGGTGATCTTTGCATAATGTATCATTCCCAGTGGGAATGTTAGACAGAATGTATAATGTGAGTCCACCACTAGGTTTGTATAACACTGCCACTTGTTCTTCTCTCCCTCCATAATGCGTGCCTGGATCCTGCCAAACTCTCCATGAAGGAGAGTCTGGGACTCTGATTGGAATCTCTTTACCGTGACGTAGGTTGTCTGTTTGACCGACAGATTCCTCTAACCAATCACTAGCCATCAGCGCACCAATCAGGAGCGCAATCAGGAGACGTGAGGTGGGTTTACTCAAATGCAGCCATTTGATTGGTCTCTAACTTTGAAAATCAACAGCTTTGCGAGTGAGTTCTTTGTAATGAGAGTCAACGGGTGCGACACCAGACCCAGATGGAAGCACAATTTGTTGTGATGACGTAGCTGGGGCGGGCAGGGGCCAGGCTACCACAATGTTACCATCACCATTCCAAGCTGTTGGTCTTGTTACTGTAGAAAGACGAGTAATACATTCTTCCACTATTATTGGAGTTTAACTGTAGTCACCAAAACCTGCATTGGAAGGAACTACCTTTTGTCATTTTGTTCAAGGATTTTTAGGCCAAGGACCCCTTAGCTGAGAGAGAGGTGAAGCAGGCATAATTTGTATGGGGGACCCCCACTACGAATGTGTTGCAGATTAAACATTTTCATATAGCCAAACTCCAGGCTTGGGGGCCAAATCAGGCCGTGAATAAATTATCTCTGGCTTGTGGGATGATACTGAAGTAGTATTAGAACTGGTGCTCTGGTATATTGCACACACTTTACCTTGTCATTTTACTATGAAAGCAGTGCTTGGTGAAAATGGTAAGGATCACAGTACAGGAAACTGAGCTTTAATAATGCATTTCAGTTTTTAATGCATGCAGTTTCCTCTTTGCATTTATTTTGCGATTTATTTTATTTTTGAGAAATAGATTTTGGGGGCTAATTTACTTTTTTGTCTGGGACGCTTGTAACTGGTTCCGGTGCAGGTTGAAACACAGTCCAGCCCTCGACTGGTACCAATTTTTCAATTTTAGCCCGCTGTGTATTTGAGTTTAACATCATCATATATGATATTTTAAATGTGTAAACTGTCAATACTTTACACAATACATTACATTTGGCCTTGGTCTGTAACACATGATTCAGTAAATCAATTCGTCAAACTAAAGTTACAGTATTCCATGTAAGCAGGTCTAATTAAACACTAATTAAACGCTATAAACGCTGTAAATAAATGCTATAAATGCTATAAATAAAGCATACCATTTAAAATGCCTTTAGAGGGGCCACAACATAATCCACAACATAAACATTTGTAAGAAGGCCGATGGCTCTGCCTGACTCAAGTCAAGGACCCTAAATTAGTATTTATCTTCAAGAGCATGTGTCTGACACAAACTGTAGCAAGAAAGACCACTAGTACTCTAGTTCAGGGGTTTTCAACCAGTGGTCCAGCAGTGGTCCTTGAGAGGGTTCCAGGTGGTCCTCAGCTAAGTTGGTTAACCAGATGTAACTCTTGAGATTCATTTGAGTTTCATTTTTACACCCTCAAGAGTTAAAATATTCATCATCTGAATTAGCCATTTTGGAAAGTATGTTTTGCTTGTTGTTTCCCAAAATCCTGCCTGGAATTGTGGACAAAAGCAAAATAAATCTTTAGTTTGGGGTCTGTGGGACTAAAATGTCCTCAAATGGTGGTCCGTGGCTCAAATCCTGAATAAATGGTGGTCCCTGAGATGAAAAAGGTTGAAAACCCCTGCTCTAGTTACATTATTGTTTGAGAATACTGTCTGTGAGAAACAAACGAAACAAAAAGAGGGGGGAAATCTCTTTGAAAGATCACTGCCACCAAGTACAATTATTGTATTTCTTCCAATAAAGTGTCTTTGTATTGTCGAAATTGGAGCACTAAGCCCTCCTATGCCCAGCTTTGTGAGATTGTGTGTATCCCATAGTGATGATGTGATTGGCTGAGCACGCCACAAGTGATTGGTCAGATTGGAGGATAAAAAGTGGGGATTCCCATAAAAAAACACCTTCATTGACGTGATAACTGATAAGTAAGAATCAGGATGTATTTTTTGGGTTTAATGTTTGTTTTCCAATGATTCTTTTAGAAGTGACACTTTTAAAACAATCATGCTATTTTCGTGGTTTTTCGGGTTGTGGTTCTCCCGCCTCATCGCCATTCATTCCCTCCCGACTCCTTTTGCTCTGCTCGGACGGCTGTGGTTTTTGGGGTTGTGATTCTTCCGCCTCATCGCCATTCATTCTCTCCTGGCTCCTATTGCGCTGTTCGGACGGCCACATGCTCTCCACTGGAACATTATTCCCTGAGAGGTTCTCGTCCAAGTGAGAGCTGCCGGCCTCATCAGAAGAGGAGTCAGAAGATGAGATTATGGCCTTGGATTTGATCTTCCCTTTAAGGGAACGTGGCACACGTTCAGGTTGAGACTTCTCCAACTTATTGGGATCTTTACGTTTTTGTTGTTTCTTGGGTCGTGGTCCTCCCTCCTCACCCTCCTCCCTCATGGGTTTCTTCCGCTTCTTCTTGGATTCCGCACCTTTCTGCTTTTTCACGAGTGCACCGTCATCAACGGTGGAATCATCAACCTCCCTTACTTTCCTCTGACGATGTCTACCTCCTTCTTTCTTTGCTGCTGCTTTCTCGTCTTCCAAACTCTTAATTTTATCCCTCGCTTCTTGGCACATCTTCAATGTCCTCTGCACATATCTGTCCCTCTCCTCCTGAAGCCGCTTTTGCTCCTCAGCCTCCTTGTTTCTCTTTTCCTCCTGAATTTTTAGCAAGACGGCACGCTCCCTTTCATGTTTGGCTTTGAGCTCTTTTTCCTCTTCATCCTGGTTCTGAGCCCGGGTTTCTGCATGCTGTGCCTTGGTCAGAAGGTCAGAGCACTCACTGGCGTGAGCGGCTGCGAGTCCAAAGTCAACTTTCGTGTTGTCTTTAAGCTTTTTGAGATGACTGAAATTGTTGTAGGCTGTCTCCAGGTCTTTGACTGCACTTTGTACAGTCTTCAGTTTGCTTTTCTCATCATTCAGCACCAGAATGGCCAACTCCTTGTTGACCATGGCCATATTAAACATCAATACTGTGTCATTTGGCGCCACATGTATTGCCTGCTGTAAGACCTGTTTACACTCTTGTAGCTGTCCACACATGAAGAGTGCCCTTGCGAGGTATAGCAGCACCTCAGCATTTGGATGCTTATAGAACTTCTTCAAGCAGGCCTTATACAGCATAGTAGCAACAATGTATTCTTTCTGTTCCATGTGGATGTGAGCCCGATTTATCCATACATCACTGATGTCGGCTGTGGCCTCCCTCACTCGGTTGAACACATTCTGTGCCTCTTTAAAGTAGCCCATATGGGCCAAAACACAACCTATCCCATTGGCAGCATAAAGGTTATTGCCATCTTTTTGTAGGACCTGTTCATATATCCCCAGGGCTCGGTGCTGGCGCCTCTTTTCCTGTGCACAATCTTTATTGGGCTTATGCAAGGTCTGTAGCCACACATTACCAGAAGTCAGCATCGAGTAGATATCATTCTGACTGCATAAATCCTTCAAGTTACGGTCATACTTTTCCCACTCCTGATTGGCCATGTGAAGATTCCCCAAAAGAGACAAAGCAACTTTATTACCTTTACTGATGTCTAGTGCATTTTTGAAGTGCTCAGAAGCCTCTTTAAAATGTCTTTTGTCACAAGCCATGACTCCAAGACGCAAGCAGCTGTCAACATAGCTGGGATGTTCTCTTGGGATTTTTTGGTAAAGCTTTTCGGCTTCATGGGATTCACACATAGTCTCGTAGAGGCGAGCCAGATTATAGGAGGTGGTCATGGAGATGTCATTATAGTACTGGTCATCACTCTGAGCTTTGGCCTGCCCTAGAGATTCAAGAAAGTATTTCTTGGCATCTTCAAGATTGCCCTTTCTGAACTGGAGAGCGCCCAAATTGCTGAGAATCTCCGCAGGGACATCTTCTGGCACCTTCTTGATGGCATTGATGGCTTTGCTGTAAGCATCAATAGCAGCTTGGATGTCGTTCTGCTCAACAAGTTGAGCCAACTCAATCCAGGCTTCCACATCCTCTGGGCACTGCTCTGTTACCCTCTTCAGATAGCTACAGCTAATTCTCCGCTTGTCTTGATTTTCAGATGCTGAATAAATTGACCCCAGGATTTTCATACTTTCAAAGTTGTCAGGGAAAACCTTCAAAACCTTTTCAAAACACTCTGCTGCCTCCTCATTGTTTTGCCGATGCAAATGTATCTGTCCCAAACCAAAGAATGGCAACACAAACTGGGGGGGAGCAAACTTTGTCGCCTCTGAATAGTTGTCAAAAGCATTGTCATATTGTCCCTGCACATGGTACATGCGAGCCAACTGGTAGTAACTCTCTGCTTTAATGGCCCTCACCTGTGTCTTGAGTAAGGCCTGATCTGCAAAGCGCTTTACTGCGCCATAGTCGTTTTTATAGAAATAATGGTTTGCTAGGTGGTTGAGAACCATTGGGTTACTGGGGTCAATCCTATAAGCATCCGTGAGTAGTGTTACTCCATTCTTAATGGAATCTGCGCCCTCTCTGTTGAGCTCTAGTATTGCCAGGCCAACAAGGGCGCCAGCACACTTCTTGTCGAGTTCCAGGGCTCGACTAAAGGCCACAAAGGCCTCCTTGAGTTTATTGAGCTTGACAAAACAGTGGCCCATACCAAGTCTCACTTCAGCAGGGCAACCAGGGTTTGCTTGCAGAACCTTTCTGTAGTAAGCCAGCGCTCCATCATAGTCATTCTTATTGAAGCAGATGCAAGCCTTACCAAGCAACGCGGGAATGTTGTTGGTGGACTGGTTTAGGACGAAGTCGAATTGGGAATCAGCCTGGTCAGTTTTGTCTTCTTCTAAAAGGCATAAGCAAGCTTTTCCTAAGATGTGGTCCTGATCATACATGATCTTGTCTGCCTCAGTGTATAACTGCGTCGCCTGCGTGATGAGCTTCTTTTTGGCATCTTGGTCCTTCTCTTGCCAGCCCTGCATCACATAGTACGCTGCCAGGATGTTGAGGCAGGTCATCTGGTCTTTTTCATGTTCTATGTAATCCAGGTTCCCGTCGATGCGGGACGTCTCGAGGAGTTTGACAAAGTCCTTTGTCTTTCCCTGCTTGTAGCACTCAAGGGCCAAACTGACCCATACATGCATCTGTGTACATTCCTTCTTCAGAATATCTATAAGCTCATCACCTTCCGGCAACTGATCCAAATCTAGTTTAATAACATGACCTGTGTCCCTTGAAGGGAACTCTGTAGAACCACGCAACATCCTTAGTAGAATTCACTTGCAAAGCAAATCCACATGCTTGTTGTGTTTAAATCCACGTGCTTGTTGTGTTTAAATATTTGCTGACACCAGCAACAGAATGCACTCTAGAAATGTGTGGAAAATGTTGTAAATATATTGATTGATCGATGTGACGTCACTGAGACGCCAACAGTGTGGGCTCCATTTGGGAAGGTCGATGGATCAGGAGGTAAGATGTGGGTAGTCTTGGTAGGGGCAGTTCTACAGTAGAGAGTGCCCAGCCTTCAGACACCTCATAGGCCTACATATATCTGTCCAGGCAAACAGACGATTGACTTTCTTTCCAGTAGACTTCGTCATAATGACTCAGACATTACCATATGGTCTAACCTAATATGGGTGTAGAAGGGACACGGATAGGCAGGGGCGGATCTAGGCATGGGCATCGGGGGGCAATGCCCCCCTAAATACCCAGTCCCCCCCCCCCAAACACGATGCCATGCAAAACGACCCAAGATATTTGAAATAAAAGTGCTTCTATTTAAAATGATTTGAAACACTACTACTGCTACTAACTACAATTTTTGCACCACTAACCCAACAGCATTTCACCATTGTAACTGAAAATGGTATGGGTGTGGCTTCATCGCCCGTGGCGCGAAGCAACAGAGTGTGACCCACAAACAGACAGAGGCACAGGCACATTTGGCCTTGGTCTGTACTCTGTAATGATCCAGTAAATCATCAATTTCTAAACCAAAGGTCACAGTATTCCATGTAAGCAGGTCTATTAAAGACTTGCTATAAAGCATACCATTTTAAATCCCTTTAGGGGAGCTAAATCCACAACATAAACATTTGTTTCTCAGGAATAGCATGAGGTGTAATTTGTCTAGAAGGCTGTGTTAAACAATGTTAAACTCACTTTGCCACTCAATTTGCCATTCACGTTATGCATGCATACAGGGTATACCCCTCACATTAAAATGTGCAACATCAACAGCAGAGGGCATCCTTGACACACAGTAAATAGTTGAGCTGCTGGTTGATGTTGGGACATGTAGTTTAATGAGCCACTTCTACGATGGCTAAACGTACATTTCGAGTTGTATACCTGGATTGATTAATACTCGCACATGAAGACTGATGAAAATGATATAATGTAGTAAATGTACAAATTGTAATATAATTTAAACGTATGTATGGACATACTTTTCTCGAACATTCTGGTTCACACTGGACGCTAGTGGCCAGGCCCTATAATTAATATATATAGAGTCACAGAGCTACGCAAACTCCATTCACTTCATGGGGCCAGCCCAATGGCAGCTTTTCTACATAGACTTATATTGAGAATGGGGACAACAATTACGGTCTTGGACTGAATGAAATGTCTTTATTTTAGATTGTTTTGTCATAATAGTACAACATAAACAGAGACTACAGAGATTGTACTGTACCCTACGACACTTTTAAAATGTTGGCATGTTGCACGCATAGTCTGTTACTTATTTATGCCGCAACAATGTATTTCCATGTCCCTCTTTTGGGCTGCACGAATAAACAGCTAAATTTCTGACCTCTCAAAATCGCAACTCTTCTACTAAAGGGCTCCGCTGCCTCCGCGCATGCGCTGTGCAGACACCGGTTTACCCAGAGTGCATTTCGCCACCACTGTCTTTCTTCTCGCTCGTGCAGTGGTCCAAATAAACCCAAATATGTCGATGTTAGAAGGTCCACTAAACGTGCTCGGCCAGAGAACAACTGGCGAGTCTGTTCGCACTCAAAATGGTGAGTTAATTAAAAAGAACTTAATTTATATTTCGGTTAAAGTTGACGTTTCTGACTGTCGACAGAAAGGAACACTTTGATAGAAAGCCGTACCGATTTTAGCCATTGTGCTGCACGTGTGGATTAGGGTGCTAGCTCTAATTCATCGCTTTTCTACAGGGATCGGGTTTAAATCTCGCTCGCTTCTTAATCTGAAATAAAGAAGTCTATCTCCAAATCAAATGTACATGTGGACATCTCATGCGTTTCACTAACGCCGCTCATTAAGCGCTCCCTGGCTGATCCGCTATGCTAACGAGATAGAATGAACATTGTCATGATCTGAAGGTGTGGCTATGTGGATGTGTGTGTGCATCATGTGGGATTATGAATCCCACCACAGTTGTAGAAAATGCCCCCCTGTGCGACGATATCCGACAGCTGCGGTGGGGTTCATAATCACGTCCACTTGTGGTGCTAGCCTAGCCGCAATTAAGGGACTTGGATGCTCTGCTATCTTCCTCTGCATCTGTAGTTGCAAGACTCCTTGACCACAGCTCATTTATTAAACAAAAAGGTCCCATCAGACATCTAATTAAACAACTATAAACTCACATTTAAGCAGTATAATCATGTATTCTTTGTCTCTGTCAACTTTTACTTTTTGTTTGTTTAAATAACACTTGGCAGTTGACACAGACTTGATGAAATATTAATGATGTGACAATTTTGTTTCATGAATGGGTTGTCAATGGATGATATTTCAACCTGGATGCAGATAACAAATGAATGGCTTGCGGCTAACTCCTAGTTAAATGTGTCCCACTCCAAGAAGTGACAGAACAGGTGTATTGTATATGTGTATTGTAAGAACGGATAGACCTTCCATACTGTCTGGCCTTACAAGTAAGTCGTTCTGCTCAGCTGTCAACGGCGATGAACCCGATTCGACCTTTAGAAATTGTGACGTAAACATGTATTTTCATTGAAAACTTTGTCTTCCTGTACTTGGACCGCCCATCTGCCTCCCCTTCAGATGTGTGGCCGTGCTAGCAGGATACAGAAAATGTCCTTCATGATCTGAGGAGGTTGAGTGGCTTGAATTCCACCACCTCCATATGAAATGATGGCACAAGCTGTTGGATTATGTCTTAACGACTTACAATTTCTGTGATAATCCGGTATGGCAGAGACAATCACCTCTTTTGCTCTTTGTAGTAATGGCCGCATCATCAATCGCCAACATCGTCAAGAGCTCCCTTGGGCCTGTTGGGCTTGACAAGATGCTGGTGGACGACATTGGGGTTAGTGTCGCATTCGAAGCTCTTCACTAATGATAACATTATCTCTATGTCAAAAATCAGTGGTTAGAATTGTTACAAATTAGAGCTGTCAATCGATTAAAATTTTTAATTGCGATTAATCGCATGATTGCCCATAGTTAATCTTTGATTAATCGCAATTTAATTGCATATTTTTATGAGTTCTAAATATACCTTAAATGAGTGTTTTTCAAGAATATTCATATATAGGTCAATTATTTATTCTTCATTTGAGCCACAGACCACCATTTGATATTTATTTAGACTTTCAGACCTAAATTAAAGAATTTGTCAACAATTTGGTATCATTAGGAGCGAACATGCACATTTTGAGAAAGTGTTCTACATTCTCTAATTGTGTAGACTTATTTTAAAGTAACTTAACTGATGCAGATATTCACCTGCATTTGGCGAAATTTAACCAAATAGACTCACTTGGCCTTTGCTGTTACTGTGAGTTAATCTCGCACTAAAAAAATTAATCGAGTTAACTCACGGCTGTGTTAACTCGCGATTAACTACTTAATGCTGACAGCCTTGTTACAAATAGAGAACACTGTTTTATCATGTGTATAAGATCTCCTGGGCTGTGTTGGCAGGATGTCACCATCACAAACGACGGAGCGACCATCCTGAAGCTGCTGGAGGTGGAGCACCCAGCAGCCAAGGTCCTGTGTGAACTGGCTGAGCTGCAGGACAAGGAGGTCGGGGACGGGACCACGTCAGTGGTGAGCAGAGCCTGCACCATTAGAGCATTCAGGGGTTGACACTAACACTTGCCCGCTTGCCCGGGGCAAATAAAAAAAATGGTGGGGCAAGTGAAGACTGCTACCTGGTTGCCCGATCGGGCAAGTGTGCAACTTAGTGCACTATAACACGACACAAGATAAATTTGTCTTGAAGGCGGTCATTGCACTCTGCCTCTGAGTCTTTCCCTGCTTTCTAGCTATCCACAATTCCAGGCTGGATTTGGGAAACAAAACAGGCAAATTAACACATCAAAATGACTAATTAAGATGATGAATTTTAACTCTTGAGAGTGTAAAAATGAAACCAAATGGACCCGCAAGGGTCCATTTGGTTTCATTTTTACGTTCTCAAGAGTTACATCTGGTCAACCAACTTAACTGGGGACCACCTGGAACCTGGGGGACAAGTGACCATGACCTGAGGGCAAGTGCCTCGGAGACCTTAGTGTCAACCCCTGAGCATTTATTATGACCATTCAGTCATTGGCGTGATAACTGTGATTTAATAATTTGTATTGTTTTCCTTGTTGAACCCTTGAACGTGTAAACACCAAGTCCATTTATCTGTGGCTTTTAGGCTTTGTAAACAAAAGGAGTTAATGTCAGTCAGCCCTTCACCAAGTCCCTCCCTTATCCGGCCTTGTCCAATAGGCATGTTAGAAGAGTAAAGCTTGACCTGGATAGCAACAGTTGACAAGGTATTTGGATTGACATTGGACAGTGAACAAACTCCACTCCAAAGGGTGGGGTTTAGAGAAGGGCTCATTTAATTACGTTTGAGATTGTACATTGACTGTCAGACAAGTTTCCATGTTGAAACATTTCCATATATTTTCAAACATTTGCAGTGGAAACGGAGCTAGGAATATTGTCGACAACTGCAATGATGAAATCATGATAAAGTGTAGAAAATATGTATTTTATTAAATGTATTTTCTGCACTGCACAATAAAATACAGCCATGTTTGGGATAAGTGTACTTCTGTTTTTTCAGTTCTGTATAGACGTGTAGCTATGCCAACAGGATAGAGGAAAATATCCTTCATTGCCCGATGAGGTTGGTGGACTTATTTCCACCATTTCCTTTTGAAATGACGGCATAATTTCAAATCCATACGCATCATAATTGATGTCTGTATAACAACATTTTAGGCATTGCTAGGGTGCTAAATGGAAAATGGTGTTGAGGTTTGGGTGATCATTGATAAACTCTTTTTTTTCCTGCCGCCCAGATTATCGCATGATTACTCTTGTGGTGATGGTGGTGTTGTAATTCATGAGCAGTTGGGAGAATCTGTACTGGTGATCATTGATCCATTTTTGTGGTGTTGGGGTTCTGTCCAGGTGATCATTGCTGCAGAGTTGCTTAAGAGCGCAGATGAACTGGTGAAGCAGAAGATTCACCCAACATCAGTCATCAGTGGATACCGTCTGGCTTGCAAGTAAGTTTACACCTCTTTGCTCCAGGGGCGGATGTAACATTTCCCAATTGGAGGGGGCAGGAGAAAATGGTATGGGGGCGGCTTCATCGCCGCACCCATACCATTTTTGGTTACAGTACTTTTATTAGGCAAGTAAGCATCCATAATAACATCAGTTGTTGAAGTTGCAACAGACACGCAGCATGCATAAAGCTAAAGGTCTGACTCAGAGAGTTTTCTGTTTTCAATGATAAAATCCTGTTGGTTAAGTGGCGCCACAACTGTAGTTAGTTAGTAGCAGTAGTAGTGTTTCAAAACATTTTAAATATAGGCACTTTTTGGGTTGTTTCGCATGCCATTGTGTTTGGTGGGGCAGACTGGGCATTTAGGGGGCCATTGCCCCCCATGCCTATGCCTAGATCCGCCCCTGCTTTGCTCTGACCTTCATGTGTAACTTCAGAATTCTGTAATTGAGCCCTTAAGGAATTGTTACCCTGCGTATAAGTGAAATGTCTGATGTCCTGGCCTTGGACCTCCCCATCTGCCTCCTCTTCAGATGTGTGGCCGTGCTAGCAGGATAGAGAAAATGTCCTTCATGATCTGAGGAGGTTGAGTGGCCTTAATTAGCCCTTCTCAAAACCCCACCCTTTAGGGCAGTGTTTAGTCACTGTCCAATGACAATCCCTTTAGTTTAGCAACTGTTGCTAGGTAGGTAAGCTTTCCTCTGCTAACATGCCTATTGGACAAGGACGGATTGGGGAGGGATGTAGTGAAGGGCTAATTCCACCACCTCCATATGAAATGATGGCACAACCTCAAATCGGAAGGTCTAAATTCTTAAATGCTTGTATTTGTTGTTTTTCTCCCCCAGGGAGGCTGTGCGCTACATAAATGAGAATCTCACCATTGGAACAGATGACCTCGGCAGAGAATGCCTGATCAATGCAGCCAAGACGTCCATGTCTTCTAAAATCATTGGCGTGTATCCTTTCTTTTTGTTTGCCTACCTGGGTAAAATGGCCAGGGTCCAATCCACTGAATCCCTTTTCCATGGGACCCATTTTTGACCTGCCCTATATCCACCCTGAATCCCTCAACACAGGGGTTTTCAACAGGTGGTCTGGGGACCACCTGTGATCCCTGAGAGGATTCCAGGTGGTCCCCAGGCTAAATAATGGAAAGTTGATTAGCCAGATGTAACTCTTTGAGAGCGTAAACATGAAACCAAATTGACCCTTGCGGGTCCATTTGTTTTCATGTTTACACTCTCAAGAGTTAAAATATTCATCATGTGAATTATCCCAGGTCTACACAACTAGAGAATGTAGAAGATTAATGGTCATTTTGATCTGTATGTTTGACTGTTTTGTTTTATCTGAAATCCATCCTAGCATTGTTGACAAAAGTAAAAGAAATCTTTAGCTTTGGGGTCTGTGGTGTTAAAATGTCATCAAATGGTGGTCCGTGGCTCAAATTCTGAATAAATAGTAGGCCCTGGTATGAAAAAGGTTGAAAACCACTGCCTTAACACATTTAACCTTTAATGACAGGTGAATCAGTGTTCTGGTTTGGGCTAGGGGCGACTGAAGTAGGGATGGTCAAGGGAAATTATAGGAAGGGCAGGAATTAAAGATGTGTTATTTTTTTAATAACTCGGCCCTAAAGTCCTTGAATCCCTAACCCCACTCAACATTGCATGTTGGCCTTCAAATGAGAAGTTTGAATTTTACCTCCTGTTTTTTTCAGTACTTCCGTCTGCCTCGACTTCAGATGTGACGCTTTGCTAACAGGATATAGAAAAGGTCTTCCCTCATGATGTGAGGTGGAGGTTGAAATGAAATGACGGCACAATACCATGATGCCCCATAAGCTCACCTGCGTGCTTTGATTAAGGGTTGAATGTGCTATAATGACACGAAATGGAACCCAGTTGCCTCCTTTAACCCGCGATGCTTCAGTGATGCAGACTTCTTCGCCAACATGGTGGTAGACGCTGCCTTGGCCGTGAAGTTTGTTGACGGCAGGGGCGTGGCCAAGTATCCAATCAACTCTGTCAATGTGCTTAAAGCCCACGGTCGCAGCCAGAAAGAAAGCTTCCTGGTAAATGGTTACGCACTGAACTGCACGGTTGGCTCACAAGGTAGGTACACAACTGCGTGGAACACTTGACACGTTTGTGCACCATTACGTTATTTGACCTACCATATTTTAATGTACCGTAATTGCCGGGTTATAAAGCGCACCTTAATATAGGCCGCACCGGCCAAATTTAGCGAAAAAATCAATTGTGTACATATACAAGACGCACTGGCCTATTAGCCGCGGGTGTTTTAATGCTTAATTACCATATGTAAGGGTTCTTGCACAGATGAGATTGTCGGCAATTCTCAAACAATGCTGTTTGAGAAGCATCCTTTTTATTATTTAAACGACTACAGAACTGCACGCGCTGTATGTAATTAACGCTAGAGCCATAGACCAGGGACGGATCTAGGCATAGACATGGGGGGGGATGCCCTCTAGACGCCCTGACTGCCCCACCAAACATGACGGAATGCAAACAATGAAAACTTCAAAGATATTTCAAATCAAATGCTTATAGCGGTAGTTAAACCTTGACTAACTCAATTGTGGCACCACTAAACCAACTGCCATTTTCGGCTGCACCCCCGATTGAGAAATATTACATCCAGGCCTGGCCATAGAGTGTAGCCGGAGATACGCAACTCCGATCACTTCATGAAACCAAATGAGCGCTTGGGGGTCCATTTGGTTCATGAAAAAGGGTAGCCTACCGTACATCTGGTTAACCAACTGTCCACCATTTAGCTGTGGACCACCAGGAATCCTCTCAATGTTTAAGACGCTCGACGAGGCGTCTTTATTGCCGCCTCCACGGACCCCTCCTCCTCCTCCTCGCGCGGCGGCGGCTGCTGCTGCTGCTGCTGCTGCTGCCGCCAGCCTTTCTAAACCCGTTCGTGGATGGTTTTTTTTTTACACTTTTCCACGCAGTAAGGATCCACTGGCAGACTTGATAAAAAGTTGCTTTCAGCATGTTCCTCGCTCTGGTGGTGCGCGCGCTGGTGGCGCCAGCTCCTCGGAACGACAGCGCGCGGACCACCACCGCGCGGACCACCACCACGCGGACCACCACCGTGCGCCGTCGTTCCGAGGAGCTGGTGTCTCCGCTGCGCCGGCGTTCCTCGCGTTGGTCCGCCGTCTAACCATTGATTCATTGATCCCAAGGCTACGTGCAGCAGATAGATTTCCTTATTTTTCAACCAGCTCGACTGCCTTTAGCTGCGTTATATGCACTTCTTCGTTTGCTTTCCATGATGCATTTAGTAGTGTCTGTCTTAGCGAACTGCCTGTGCCCTGTCCCCCTACATTTCCTCCTCGGACCGGCTTAAAGATGGTGTGCATACCGTGCATTTAGACTTAGAACGCCGGGCCCTATAGTGTTTGTTAGCCGTAAACATCCATACATTGGCCGCACCGCTGAATAAGCCGCAGGGTCCAAAGCACAAGAAAAAAGTAGCGGCTTATAGTCCGGAAAGTACGGTACTGTTCTGTCCCTCATGGCACATGTATTAATATAGTAGGTGTAGTAGAGGGGGGGGTTGACTTTGAAACAATGGATGCAGTTGCAGTGCTTCCTGTGTAAACCGTAGCACTGGCACACCTACAGTAGTGTTCAAAATAATAGCAGTCTGTTCAAAAAACTGAATAAAGCCCAAAATCCTTATAGTGGTTTTATTTCCATGCATTGGGAACACTGCACATCATATTTTAAATCAAAACATGAAGAAAAAATCAGAAATTATTTAATTACTTTACAGAAAATGAAGAAAAATGAACTTTGGGCTTTTCAAAAAAATAGCAGTGTCTGCACTTTACTTTACAAACTCAAATATTTACTGTATTAACTGAAAAATATCCAGGATTCAGCATTCCTGTGAATCACTAAACTAATATTTAGTTGTATAGCCACTGTTTTTGAGAACCGCTTCACATCTGTGTTGCATGGAGTCGACCAACTTCTGGCATCTGTGAACAGGTATTCCAGATTTGACAACGTTCCATAATTCCTCTGCATTTCTTGGTTTTGCCTCAGAAACAGCATTTTTAATGTCACCCCACAAGTTTTCTATCAGATTAAGGTCCGGGGATTGGGCTGGCCACTCCATGACTTTAATTTTGTTGGTCTGGAACCAAGAAGCTGCTCGCTTACTGGTGTGTTTGGGGTCGTTGTCTTGCTGAAACACCCATTTCAAGGGCATTTCCTCTTCAGCATAAGGCAACATGACCTCTTCAAGTATTTTCATGTATCCAAACTGATCCATGATCCCTGGTATGCGATAAATAGGCCCGGCACCATAGTAAGAGTATCAGGATGCTTGCACCACAATGCTTTACTATGGGGATGTTTCGCTTACTATGGTGCCGGGCCTATTTATCGCATACCAGGGATCATGGATCAGTTTGGATACATCAAAATACTTGAAGAGGTCATGTTGTCTTATGCTGAAGAGGAAATGCCCTTGAAATGGGTGTTTGAACAAGACAACGACCCCAAACACACCATGAAGCGAGCAGCTTCTTGGTTCCAGACCAACAAAATTAAAGTCATGGAGTGGCCAGCCCAATCCCCGGACCTTAATCTGATAGAAAACTTGTGGGGTGACATTAAAAATGCTGTTTCTGAGGCAAAACCAAGAAATGCAGAGGAATTATGGAACGTTGTCAAATCTGGAATACCTGTTCACAGATGCCAGAAGTTGGTCGACTCCATGCAACACAGATGTGAAGCGGTTCTCAAAAACAGTGGCTATACAACTAAATATTAGTTTAGTGATTCACAGGAATGCTGAATCCTGGATATTTTTCAGTTAATACAGTAAATATTTGAGTTTGTAAAGTAAAGTGCAGACACTGCTATTTTTTTGAAAAGCCCAAAGTTCATTTTTCTTTTTCTGTAAAGTAATTAAATAATTTCTGCTTTTTTCTGCATGTTTTGATTTAAAATATGATGTGCAGTGTTCCCAATGCATGGAAATAAAATCACTATAAGGATTTTGGGCTTTATTCAGTTTTTTGAACAGACTGCTATTATTTTGAACACTACTGTATAAAGTGATATTTGTTTGGGGCATTTTGACGGTAAACACTTGGTAATATATTCCTGTTTATTGTCTGCTTGTTGTCATTCCAAAGGAATGGTAAAACGCATCGCCAACGCCAAGATAGCTTGCCTTGACTTCAGCCTGCAGAAGACCAAGATGAAGATGGGTGTCCAAGTCGTCATCAACGATCCTGAGAAGCTTGACCTGATCAGACAGAGGTGACTATTGGATTGCAATTCTCTTGTATGATTACATATGCTGTCACCCAGGTGGCTATGTTGATCTGACACGCCTAGCAGTCGCTGCTGACCCCAACCTCAGGTGTCTTACTGGCGGATAGTCCAAGGCTGGTTTTACACTGACAGCCAAATCTAGCCTGAATCAGATCTGTGTCACTTCAAGATTGAAATCCAATTAGTCTAACAGGTCACGTAACTCATTTAAACGAATCAGATTGCAAGCTCAATGTGACTCAGATCTGATTCAGGCTAAATTTGGCTGCCATTGTAAAATCCGGCCCAAGTCCACTGTCTCAAAATGGCCTTTTGCACTACTATGTATAGATTATTATATTTTTTCGCAATGCATCTGACTATGTACTGGAAGTTGGCATTCCATCAATCCTGTGTATTATTCAGATAAGATCACCTGGTAAACTAATGCCTTTGAATGTGCCTTTCTAGGGAATCGGACATCACCAAGGAGAGGATCCAGAAGATCCTGGCAGCGGGCGCCAACGTCATCCTGACCACAGGCGGCATCGACGACATGTGTCTGAAGTACTTTGTGGATGTGGGTGCCATGGCTGTCAGAAGGGTCGTCAAGAGGGACCTCAAACGCATCGCCAAAGCCACAGGAGGTAACATGACGCCTCTGCGTTGTCTAATTTCTATTGGAAAGTCATCTGTTGGTGCTACGCTTGAAGCCGGTGAAGTTTCCATATATATCAGTGTGGTGTCCTAGTTACTGTATGTTTGCATCTGTCCCCCAGCCACCATCTGTCCTTCACTGACCAACCTGGAGGGAGAAGAGACATTTGAGGCCACCATGCTGGGCCAGGCTGAGGAGGTGGTGCAGGAACGCATCTGTGATGACGAACTCATCCTCGTTAAGAAGTAAGGACCTGATGATAAAAATAAAAAAAAACAGAATAAATAACATACTTCCCTGAGAGGGTTCCAGGTGATCCCCAGATGTATCTCTTTGAGAGTGTAAAAATGAAACCAAATGGACCCGCCAGGGTCCATTTGGTTTCATGTTTACACACCCAAGAGTTAAAATATTCATCTGAATTAGTCCCAAGTCTACACAACTCGCGAACGTAGAATATTAGTGGTCATCTTTGATCTGTATGTTGGACTGCTTTGTTTCTGTTTCTTTAGTTTTGGGGTCTTTGGGGCTAAGATGTCCTTAAATGGTGGTCCGTGGCTCAAATTCTGTATAAATAGTGGGCCCTGGAATGAGAAAAGGTTGAAAACTGCTGCATTAAATAAACTGAGTGAGATATTAGTGGGTGGGGACATGGAAAATGGTGATGCATATTGCACAGAGGTCCATCATGAGACATCCACTGTGCTAACGTTCCTCTGTTTCCCACGCTCCTTCTCTTTTCAGCACCAAGGCGCGCACGTCGGCCTCCATCATCCTGCGCGGGGCCAACGACTTCATGTGTGACGAGATGGAGCGGTCGCTGCACGACGCGCTGTGCGTGGTGAAGAGGGTGCTGGAGTCCAAGTCTGTGGTGCCAGGAGGTGGCGCCGTGGAGGCAGCTCTGTCCATTTACCTGGAGAACTACGCCACCAGCATGGTGAGGCTTCAAGGAAGAAAGCATGCATGCAGAAATGTGTTTAGTTTCTGATGCTAGATTCTAGTTCCCGACACTATAGATTGTGTTTTTTTTGGTGCTAGATTCTAGTTTCCAATGCTAGAATTTAGTTTTTTGTCACTAGATTCTAGTTTCTGACAATGGATTCTAGTTTTTCTGGGGGGAAAAAAAATCTATGTTCCTGTGTCAGTGGTCCTCAAGATATTTCATGCCATGGACCATCAGAATGACCTATATCTGAAAACATGTTCTAGGGATCCCCCAGAAACAAAGATTTGAGTTGAAAATGTTTGCTTCGATAATAACATATATTCATAGATTTTCACCACGTTTTCGCGATTTTTCAAAAATAGCAGAGATACAAGCTCATAGCGCGCCACTCGGTGGCGCGCTATGCGCTTGTAGATCTGCTATTTTTCAATGGGTAAAACATGCTTAGAACACCAAAACACGTTCAGTACACTAAGGGTTAAAGTGTTTTCTGTGAAAAGTTTGTCTTCCTGTACTTGGACCGCCCATCTGCCTCCCCTTCAGATGTGTGGCCGTGCTAGCAGGATACAGAAAGTAGCCTTCATGATCTGAGGAAGTTGAGTGGCCTTAATTCCACCATTTTCCATATGAAATGAATGGCACAATCTCAAAATTGATGAGCATACATACATGTGACATCTAGTATTACTGAGGCACTGTGATATATCTGTCCACATATTCGTTTGGCCGATACTTGCTGCTGTTGGTCAAAATTGGTATTATCAAATAAAAACTCACAACCGATGGAAGTAGCCAATGTTTATCTGTTGATCATTTTTAGTCTACCAAGCTGTAGATTCTGAACATGTATTTCTTGTATTGAAGGTGTATAGTTTCCCTGGCACGAAAGGAGGAAATAAAAACATCTAAACTAAAACATTAATATCAGTATCTATCGGTTAAATTGTTATTTTAACAACCTGTATTCCCTAAGAATTCCCTTTATTGTTGCACCCCCAGTAGTATTCGTATCGAATAAAACACCATCTGCATTTTGTCTGCATAATGTGAGGTCTTGTTTGTGGCTGTTTAATAATGTAATGGCTCGTTGTTGTTCTCAGGGTTCTCGGGAGCAGTTGGCCATCGCAGAGTTTGCCCGCTCCCTCCTCATCATCCCCAAGACGCTGGCTGTGAACGCGGCGCAGGACTCCACTGACCTGGTGGCTAAGCTCCGTGCCTTCCACAACGAGGCCCAGGTTAACCCGGAACGCAAGAACCTCAAATGGTGCGTTGTCTTTATATACACTGCTTTTGACATGGTCTTATGTGTTTACAAGGTGCAGTGCAGATGTTGCTAGCCTCAGTATCCAGGCATTTTTCTTTTCTGAGGGCGTACAAATGCAACCAAATGAACCCTAACGGGTTCATTTGGTTCCATTTGTACGCACTCAGAAAAAAGAAGCGTCTAAAGAAATCCATTAACATGGTGAAAATACATCTTGATGATGTCATAAAGATGTTTCACCATGTTAGTGGTTTTCGTCAGACCTCCATTTCTTGGGAACAGAATTGGGGGAACTTTTTTTTTATCATGTCCACCCAGTACGTCGATTCATTGGTACATCAATGACCTAGTAAAATGTTGAAAATTGGTGGAGTTCCCCTTTAAGCCTGGCAGAACACAATGGCTTCACAGGTCCGTTTGGGTGCAAATGCAAATCATATTTATATTTATTGATTGAACTGTCTGACTTCCTGTACTTGGACCGCCCATCTGCCTTCCCTTCAGATGTGTGGCCGTGCTAGCAGGATACAGAAAGTGGCCTTCATGATCTGAGGAGGTTGAGTGGCCTTACACCATCACCTCCATATGAAATGAATGGCACAATTTCAAATTGATGACTGTAACTTTGAGGAATTTTAACTTATTTCGCGAATGTTCAGTCTAATGACCTTCATTTTCATTTTAGGCTATTCAAAAATGCAAATATACAGTAGAAGGTCACAATGCATTATTTCGTGTCATGCTCTTATACTGTACGTCTGCTAGTGTTGAACCTTGAAAAAGTTACCGATTTTGAGAAGGCATTTGTAGAATCAACCTCGGATTTCAATGCTTGAAACACCAAATGCCACACAAATGTGCATAGTGCTACCACTGATAAAGCCAAGATGGTATGGTACTCAAGTAAAGCTTTTGAAATCAGTGTTGTTGTTTTTTCTCACATGGCTTGGCCATTCTACTGAGCAGGACTGAAAGTGCATAATTGCCAAATACTGCGCCACCACCTTGTACATCTGCTGGAAGTCATTTTAGAATCTAGGCCTAGATTTTCGGCACCGCTAAACCCCCTATCCCTTAACTTCTTTGCCTCTTTTAAACTAAAAAGAAACATTTTTCAATAATTAAAATTGCCAGTCTGCAAGCCCACAATGTGTCAATAGATTGGCATGTTGGACTATTCCAAAAGGTTTATCAAAAAAATAAAAAGGGGCTTGGGATAAGGCGTTTAGCGTGTAACAAAAATGGAGCCCCTAGTCTCAGTCCTAAAAGGGTTAATACATATTGGCCACTTGCTGTCTCCTTCAGGATCGGTTTGGACCTGGTGAATGGCAAACCGAGGGACAACAAGCAGGCAGGCGTTTACGAGCCCACCATGGTCAAGACCAAAAGCCTCAAGTTCGCCACCGAAGCCGCCATCACCATCCTCCGTATCGATGACCTCATCAAGCTGTTCCCCGACCAGAAAGAGGGAGGACCCTCATACCAGGATGCCGTCAATTCAGGATCCCTGGAGGGTTGAAGGCCTTGACTGGCCACTGATATCTCCTTTTTGCTCTTTTAAGTCGGCAGCAGTCTTGGGTCTGCCAGGCTTAAATGTCTGTATTTATACATAGAGCTCTTCATGGCTTGTTGTCTATAGTGTAGGCCGTGCGTGCACTTTGCCTGTTTACTGTTCTCTCCATTCCCACGGGACCGCCCCTTTACTATGGGAAATATAACTGATACTGTTTGTTTTTGGACACTTGCAAATAAACCTTCAATGGTTTTAAACTCCAACTTGATTATTATTTCATTTTTCTCATCTGATTCAATTATGCACATTTGAGGAACAAGGTGTGTTGGGATAACTCTTTATTATTATAGTAACAATTACATATTGGTAAACATTTTCACTTAAGTACAATTGGACAGGTTAGCAGTAACTACTAGTGCAACCATTCACAGCTGGACGTCTACAGGAAAACGCTGTAGCTAGCATTGACCCTTGGGGCACTTAAAGGTTATAGACTACTATGCTAAAACTATGGCTAGGAAACCATACAGGAAGACTGGGGATAAATATTGGAATGTTAAAGTAAGTACATGATTCCATCTTTAACAGACTTATCTGTAGTATTTGGCACAACTTCGTGCTACATTATTTATTATTTTAATCACCTACCAGTTAATTTATGAGACTAGAATAGGGCGTATCTACAAATGCCTATGTGTATTGGTAGTTTTCAGTGGCTGGAGATTGACACCAACCTGCCAGTGGTGGTTATAAGGCAAAATAATATAAATGGGCATTAAAATGATCTGTTGCATGTAAAACATTAATGGTACTCACTGGGTTGTAACTTCTCAAATGAAGTAAAATGCTAAAACATGCCCCGTTTTCCTGACCTGATAAAAGTATCACTCATTGAATAAACATGAGTAAAATCTTCAATAGCTCATTTCAAGTCAGAAATGGGAGGGA
This sequence comes from Benthosema pterotum, assembly GCA_039105355.1. NCBI lineage: Eukaryota > Metazoa > Chordata > Actinopteri > Myctophiformes > Myctophidae > Benthosema > Benthosema pterotum. Next base: position 39,855,891 of record CM076983.1, on the reverse strand, counting down.
TTACATTGCAGATTCAGTGCATAATTTAGATTTGAAAGGCAATCACATTGTACATTCAGTAGCTTTGCTATAATTATCTAGGTAGTAGAGATGGCTGTTGCCTCGGACTGGGCGATATATTCTGATATATGTCTGGGATTTTCACATGAATGTTCTATTTGACTTTATCCACATTCTATTCATTATTGACTTAACTAACAATCAACCCCACAATACAGACGCAGGGGTTCCCAAATTGTGGTGCATGGCTTGCGAATGCCCACTAGGGGGTGCATGACATGGAAAGGGTAATGTTGGTTTTATGGTGTAATTTAGCACAGGCAAAATCCGGTAAACCGCTGTGGTAAGGAGATTTATACAGTAGAGCAGATGCATGTCTCCCAGTGTGTGGATATTCTATGATTATTTGCCATTAAAATATATCCTTTTCATCAGGAGATGCATCTGATAGGTTAGGAGGTAACGTGTGCAAAAAGGTTTGGGGACCGCTGCTATAGAGGTATTTGATTTTGTCCATTGCCCAGACACCTTATGTAAACGATGCGTCCCTTGTTTTCCACGAACTTTTCCTAATGTTGCAACTGCTGGACACTGATGAACTGGTCACCTCACATTCTCTCCACACACATGGCAATGCCCATTCCTCCACCGATACAAAGGGAGGCCACTCCTTTGTAGCCTCCTGTCCTCTGGAGTGCGTGCAGCAATGTCACCAGAATCCTGCAGCCAGACATGCCGATGGGATGGCCCAAAGAGATGGCACCTCCGTTAACATTCACCTGTGAAGTATAACGGAAACAACATAATGGAGTGCCTAACCATACAGCCGTAGCTGGTATTATTAGTAATTAAATCAATGAATCATGCAGCTACTGCATGAGTACGGCTTACACATAATTACTAGTGCTAATGCCAGCATATAAATACACACTGAATAACAGACAGTGTTGGCTCAATATTTGAAATGTTATGGATATTTTGAATTTCACTTGTATATCAGACTACGGGTATAGAATCTTTGCTGGCAAAATAGAAGCCTAACATATGATGTATCATGTATCAGGCTGCTGATTGGCTGTGCTATACATGAAACAAAAGTCTTGTGTCTTACTAGCAGTGTTGGGCACTTTGAAAAACTAACTCAATTACTATTATGAATATGAAAGTAACTAATTGCCAGGAAAAGTTTTTTGTTTCATTAAAACAAAGTAATACGTCAAAGAATTCAGTTTTTCAGAAGCATGTTTCACCCCAGGAGTCACTGAGGGAGTTCCATCGGGTTATATTAGCATTGATTTGACTATAGCCTATAAAAGGGTCGCAGATGTAGAAACGCCATTAAGTGTGATTGTATAGACTAACTCAAAATAATCTAGCCAACAGTGACAGCTCACAGCTACAAAAATATATTCTTAATGAACTTGGAATAGATTTATATTAGGCCTATTGGTGTTAGATAAATCGTAGTAGGAAACTTAAACTTTAGGAATGCCTTTAATTAAAAGGCCATAATACACATAAAACGGATATGGCAACAAACTGCTCATGTAGAATATATTGCAATTATAGGATAAAGCAAATCTAACCCTAGTCTTGATTACATATAAGTAATTAAATTTTAAAGTTTTAATCTTTGAGTTAATTCAGGGTGGCCATAATTTGTTTTAGACACAAATGTAGGCTACAATTCATAATCAAACATTCATTACTGTTCTCTTCTTTGATGGAGTACTGTTCTCTTTGAGGATCACAACCACTGGTTGCATGTAAACAAGACACGTGTGGTGTGTGTTTGCCACATTAAAAGTGCCTATAAGTGACCTATACACCTTTTGATTATGGCCCATAATGCATTGTGATTGTGTGTGCGGCAGATCCTGTTGCAAACAGGGGAGGGGTCGCGGGAGGAGTCGAGGAGGGAAGCCTCGCCTTCATGGGGACAGGCTTTCCCCCTTGTCCCCTCCTATGATCCCCTCCCACAAGTGCTGGCTCAAATGATGTTAGTCTAGTGGACTGCTGCGCAGGCTTGAAATCTGTGCATCTATGCTTCGTGGGTTCAAACCCTGCTGTTGCCACATTTATTTATTTCCCCAACAACCGCAGACTTTACATGTTCAATAAGTATAATTAAAGTTAGGTTTAGGAATGGTTTTATTGAGGTTTTCGGTCCAAAACACATCCCAGCGCTCCCTTCTGCACTGACAACCAATCACCAATAACAGGACCATCCGAGGAAAAAACCTCTCCAGCCGTGCGCTGCGCACACTCTAAAGCCATTTGGGAGAGGAGTTGCGACATTAAGGGAGTCAGAAAGTAAGCGCTCGAGCGCTGTTCATGCAGCCTGAAAGGGGGACAACCTGGATGCAATGTTTTCAACGAGAGCGGTGCAAATAAGAACTATTTTAGGCATGCATACACCATGTTAACTGTTTTAACGTGTTGAACAGTAACAACTAAAGTCTTCGTAATGATTATGTTGTGAATAAAGGGATTTAAGATCTTTAAAGTTAGGCTGCTGCCTCTGTCCATTGCACCGCCTACCTCCGGTACAGGACTTGTCCCCATTCTCAGTAGAAGTGTAGGCCTATGCAGAAGATCCGCCATTGGACTGACCCCATTAAGTGAACGGAGTTTGCGTATCTTTGTCTATACTATATGGCTCTGACTTTTCCCGAGCTCTTTACCATCTATGAAGCGAGAAACAATGGAAGCCTTTCGAGGTGTGGGTTCAGGTGAAATATACCCAATCTGCAAACTGTAATATACTTAAACCAATCAATCATTGCACGGCTATGTGGATATTTACTCCTTATTGTGAATGTGGGTGGAACAGTGGGATGCCATGCGACAAGAGTGTCCGCCCATGCGAGCATGTAAACAATGTGACGCTACTTCCCACGGCACTCCCACCGGATGGGTCGCACACACAACTTTTTCCCCAGCACTTTGGCGGGGAAAAAGGTCACCTATAGAAAACCTGCACCTTAGACGCATCAATGACTTCTAGAAAGCTACACAGCTGTAATTAATGCTGCGGATTGCCTGACTGCGGTGGTTTTAGAGTGAAATGCAGGCTTCTTTTAACTTCTGGCTGCAACATGCAACGTAAAAAAAAACTATAATGCACAGGATTACTAAAGCCATTTGGAACAATTTGTGGATTAGTTGCTGCTGCTCTGGACGCGAATAAAAGGTAGGCAGTGCTCTTCTCCTCTCTCTCTCTCCCTCCCTCCACACCCAAGGTCATATAGCAGCTGTGTGTGTTCCCACATTGGTGCAGAAGTGAGGATGATTGTACTTCGAAAATACACCGAAAAAGTGACAGGTTATTTTGATGTAAACAGTAACGGAATTTATTCAAATGACGTTCAACTCTGCCCAGTGCCTACTACTCCTACTCAACATCCACATTTTCCTAAAATTTCACATTGCTATTTGATTTCTGGGGAACAAGAGTTTACCTTATCCGAGTTCAGTCCGAGCTCTTTGACCACAGCAATGGACTGTGCAGCAAAGGCCTCATTGATCTCAAACAGGTCAACTTGCTCTAGCTGCCAACCTGCTTTCTCAACCTAGTAGTGAACAAACAAATGCAGAAATTAATACAATATTAAATCTAAATGTCATTTCATGTACATATGTGCATATTCAGAGATTACTGACCGCTTTCCTGATGGCTGGTATTGGTCCAGTGCCCATGATTGATGGATCGAGTCCAGCTTGAGCCCAAGAGATGATTCTGGCCATGGGTTTTAGGCCCCTCCTCTCTGCCTCTGATTGGCTCATGAGAAGGGTTGCTGCTGCGCCATCATTTATACCTAGTAGGATTAACTTGATTAAAGAAAAAGCCTTTTAAGTAGACCCCAATGACGTTAACCATGTACCTAGATACCAGGATGAGACTAGAAAAGTCCAGAGAGAACACAGAGTGCTTCACTGGATAGAAGCCATTTGATAAGTGACTGATAAAGGGGATAAAATCTGTCTGTGTGATGCAAGGGCCTCTGTTGTACCTGAGGCATTGCCAGCAGTGACTGTGCCACTGTTGTCCTTGATGAAGCAAGGTCTGAGTTTGGACATGGCGTCCACGTTGGTTCCATGGCGAGGAAACTCATCCAACTTCACCTCCACTGGACCTAAGGGGAAGGGTACATTGAAGCATGTGCATTTAAAGTCATGACTTGGCAACGTTCATTGTGAAGTATGGTAGAGGAGCCACATTTCTTCTTAGAAGCACTTCTTGCCTTTTCTGGATGGCACCATGACTGGCACAATCTCCTGGTCAAAGTATCCTGCCTTTTGGGCAGCCTCTGTTTTATTTTGTGACTGGATGGCGAAATGGTCTTGCTCTTCTCGACTCACACTCCACTGCTTAGCCACATTTTCAGCTGAGGAATGAAGAATCACCAGTTAAAACAGGGCTTAAAGCTCTGCTTGTGTTCTAGCCTGTGTATGTGTGTGTTTGTGCAGTGCATTTTTTTTCTGATAAAATGAAGAACCAGCAGCACTACCACAAGTAGTATCGAACTACTGACTTGGGGTCCAAAAGGCTTTTCTCCTATTGGTGATATATCTCAAGTAAATAAGTGATGGGTTTGTCCTGGGTCTTGTGTTTGTCGTGCTGACCTGTAATGCCCATGTGGTAACCGTGGAAGGCATCCGTCAGGCCGTCGGCCACCATGGAGTCCTGCAGCGAGGCATCGCCCATCTTCACTCCTGCCCTCATCTGCACTGTGTGAGGTGCCTTGGGGTGACAAGGAAAAGACAAAGTAGTCAAGTGATCATAGATTTAGCATTCCCAAATTCAACCACTCTCAGGGACCAACATTGCTCCCTGAGAGAGTACCAGGTGGTCCCCAACTAAATGATGGACAGTTGGTTAACCAGATGTAACTCTTTGAGAGCGTAAAAACGAAACCAAATGGACCCGCAAGCGTCCATTTGGTTTCATGTTTACACTCTCAAGAGTTAAAATATTCATCATCTGAATTAGCCAAAGTCTACACAACTAGAGAATGTAGAAGATTAATAGTCATTTTTGATCTGTATGTTTGACTGTTTTGTTTCCCCAAATCCAGCCTGGTATTGTGGACAAAACCAAAATAAATCTTTAGTTTTGGGGTCTGAAGGTGGGGCTAAAATGCCCTCAAGTGGTGGTCCGTGGCTCAAACTCTGAATAAATAGTGGGCCCTGGGTATGAAAAAGGTTGAAAACCCCCTGCAATACCCCATTTGACTCCGGTCTGATTCCAAATTCTTGGCCCTACCAAATTACAGTATAGACAAGACAACACTCGGCCTCCAGTTTTGATACCCACCCTGCTCATGCTCTCCATGCCGCCAGCAACCACCACAGTGGCATCTCCAGTCTGGATGGACTGAGCTCCCAGACACACAGCCTTCAGCCCAGAGCCGCACACCATCTGGCAGCTCCAGGCTGGCACTGGGTAGGGGATGCCTGCTGCCACACTGGCCTGACGCGCAGGGTTCTGCCCATGGCCTGGAGACCAGAAAGAATATATATGGAAGACAATTTAGAATCCTCTGAGGGGTGTCAAAAAGAAGGGGCAGAAAAGAAACCAAATGGTGTCGAAAAAAACGTGTAGCCTAATCACATGGTGGTGATAACAACAACAACAACAACATGCACATAAATCTATCGTACTAGTGATAATCAGCTTTACCTGCTGTGAGCACATGCCCCATGATGACCTCAGACACCTCATCTGGCCTCAGCCTGGCTCTCTGCAGCACATCCTTGATCACCACTGAACACAGATCATGGACCGGTACCGTGGACAGAGCCCCGTTGAAAGACCCTGAAGTTGTAGATACACAAGAGGAACTGTAGATACTACTAAGAGGAACATAATATCGATTGTTGTCGATAAGACCAGTGACCGTGTTAGTGATGAGTAGTCCGTATTGCTTCGGGTTTTTATCCATAACGCGCTGTGGTTTTCAACCATTTTGATACCAGGGCCCGCTATTTATTCAGCCACCAATTGGACATTTTAGCCCCACAGAGCCAAGACTAAAGATTTCTTTTGGTTTTGTTCACAATTCCAGGTTGAATTTTGGAAACAAAACAGGCAAACAGCAAAAAAAAATATCATTAACATTCTGTAATTGTGCAGACTTATAAGTGGTGCTAATTCAGATGATGAATATTTTAACTCTTGAGAGTGTAAACCTGAAACCAAATGGACCCTTGCGGGTCCATTTGGTTTCATGTTAACACTCTCAAAGAGTTACACCTGTTTATAACCAACTCTCCATCATTTAGACTGGGGACCACCTAGGTGGACCACTAGTGGTCTCAAGGACCACTGGTGGTCCCCGGATCACTGGTTGAAAACCTCTGATATAGCAGTTTTTGTATTGACTTGTACTCATATCTGCATACTGTGAATTGAATACATTCTTCAAATAAACAAGGAAGTAAGGGTAAGGAGGAATGATGCAACATTACCTTATACAGTAGATTTGTATGTTAAGTTATGTGAACTAAGTAAACACTTATACATTAGGTTTACTATTTAGTCTTTTACCTAAAACACTTTATAAACTGGCTATTAACAGCAAATGTTGCATATGCCTACTTTTTCAGGGGGTCATTTATCTTTTAGATCACATTTTATTAATTTCAGGCAATAAATTTGCAATGTAATGTATTCAAGAAATTCTGACAAATCAATAATAATTCAACATACTTCAGAAAACAGTTCATTTGGCAAAGATGATTAAAATGCATCCATTAATCTTTGTTACAACAAATTCCTCCATACTCCACAACCTTTTTACACCGGCAAATTACAATGTTGATCGTACATTCACTAAATGCATTCATTCGCTTGTTCAGGGGTTAATGTATAATTAAAAGCTTATGATGGAAACCATCAGTCTATCAATACCTGTAATGTATACAAGTGTGATGCTCATGTCATTCACGCAAAAGCTCCTGTTTCTAAGTTCCCTCCCAGGACAAACCAAAGCAACCAATGGCACACATTTCCTGGTCCGTGGTTCTATGGCCATCGAACCAATCGTTGCATCGAAAGATGAACTGGACGGGTGAAGAAACCAATCAGGTTCCAGCAAGAAGACCCAAATGCGTCTGAATGAATGTCAAAGCACTAAGCAGCCACGGCCACTTAGTCTTATTAAATTATTATGCGTGAGTGGCACCGGCCACTATGAGGACTAATGACAACGTTATTCAGTGACAAAAATAAATGCATGTTAACTATTTACTAGAAAGAAAACGCATTATGTTCAGCGATCCTAATTTCACGAGACAGACTGTTTAGCAACAGTAAAGTAACCCTACGCTTGGTTGAATCTGGAAAATCTTCCATAATAAAAGGATGTTTGTTGTAGGCGATAACCTACCAATCGGTGTCCTTGAAGCAGAAACGATGACAATTGCCTCAGAGTTCATCCCGACTGAAGAAGTCCCTGCTCGGCTGCTTCAGATGACCACTGCTCTGGACGGTGCTACTGTGGAGACTGCGCTGCGTTGTCAGTGTGGGCTGTAGCCTGACTGGCGCGTTATAGTGGATTCCACCCTAGTTCTAGGACAAGCCCCGCTGTGATTGGCAGGTCGTCTCCCATACATGGTGTCTATGCCATGACCTGAGGTGGGATTCATAATCACGCTCGACTGACAGCACTACACGCCCATTTCATTGGTGCAACACAATGGAACCATAGCGCCACCATATGCACCGGAGGACATTTTTATGAATGGGAAAAAAGGCCTGACCCTGGTCTGCCAATAACCTACTGTATTTGTATGAAGGCAGTTTCCAGTTTGCACTTCAGCTAAACCCTTGCTCTTAAAAATCAGGTCATCAGTCATCAGGTTTTCCTCCGCATGAGGCAAAAATAAAAAGGTTCCTCTTAATATTAAAAGTTGTTTATTGATATTTGGTCAGTACATGAAAAGGATTGAAGTCAAAACAATACGAACAAGGAACATTGTATATAAACTACACACAAAGTGAAACAGAGTTCTTTGTCGGGGGTGGGGAAATGAAAATATGAATTTAAAAAGAAAAACATGGGCCAACAACTAAAAAAATATACCTCCCTTATCTTCGAAAAGGTAGTGTGAATCAGTCGACGGTGATTTAGTGACATTTATTTGACAACACCATATAGATGCTTGATGATTTCAGTGTCGAAAGCTCCAACAAAAACAGCACAGAACCAGTCGTGTTCAAATAACCAGGTGTGTTCGGATAACCAAGCAAGAGCCAAAAGGAAAATAAACTACTTTTAAATCATACACCCACTCATTTCAAATCTATCAACATTATACCATTCACATTAATATCTCTGTTTAGCAACACAACATGGCAGAGGCATCACAATATCCAAGGAAGAAAAGAAAAAGTTCTGGACAGCAGTTCTGTTCCAGACTACGCACAGCAGTTCCGTTACAGATAATGCATTTGTAATTTGTGTCGTATTTAAAAAAAAAAAAAAAAAAAAAAAAAACAAGAGAGAAAGACAGTAGGTGTTAAAGTACATTACAAAACAGCCCTGTCGCTCATGTTGGAGTCCAGGCCATTTAGAGTGTGCCGTGACCCTGCAGTCCTGGTGGCCTTGGTCACTGGGCCAGTCTTGTCCTCGTGGGGGTCAGTGTTGGAGTCTGTGTCATTCGAGTGCTGAGTCAGGGACGTTTCGCTGCCTGTGGGAGAGTCCACGCTCTCGTACCCCGCGCTCAGCTGGGTCCCGAAGCCCCCTGCTCCTCCTGCAGTCGCTGCGCGCGTCTCGCGACTCCCTGCTGCCTCTTCTGAGTGGTTCGAGAGTTTGGTCTCAGCCTCCCCAGGACTGGAGACCACCGGGGACATGGGAAAGTCTTCTTCGGTGCTGCTGACCTCTCGGTACAGGCTAGGGGTAGTGGTCTCACTTCGCTGGGATGAGTTCCCGTTGCTTGGTCCGTTAGAGAGCCTCCCGAAGTCTTTGCCCATTGGCTCGGAGGGGGTGGTGGCCTCCTCTGTCTGAGCAGACGGCTCAGTGGAAGGGGAAGTCCTGCTGGGGCCTGCCACGGCAGAGCCCCCTGGGTCTTGGTTGAGCTGCTGGCGAGTTTCCTTCAGCTGCTGCTGCAGGACAAGGATGGTGGTCTGCATGCCCTCTACCTCCTCATCCAGCTGGATGATAAAGTCATTCAACTCTGGGGAAAGAGGAAATGTATAGATCGATAAAGATTCCAGAGGATGGCGGAAGGTAAACAAAATTAACTTGCCATGCGGTCTTGGTGAGAAAACCAAGTAAAGGAAAATGTCAGCACGTGGAAACCTAATTTATACTTAATTCTAACACTTTGCATCAAGAAAGAGATTTAAATGGGAGAAACATGCCGTGTTGCATAGTGTTTCACTTCATGGTTACTTTGGAGATCGCAAGAATAAATCTGTCAAAAGACAGTAAGAATGTTTCTCACCGTCCTGGCTACTCTTGAGCTCCTCGCTGTACTTCTTCTGTAGGGCCAACTCAGCCTCCAGCTGAGCAATGCGTCCCTGGGAAAGCTGCCTGCCCAACTCCTGGTTTTCCTGAATCAGCATTCGACATTTGGCCATCAGTTTCTTCCCCGTTTGGCTGTAAGGGAAATAATTCTAACATCACACAGTGAACCAGGAGACAAACACATCTACAGGGACACTACTTCTCTCTACCAAGATGCCTGACCTACTTTCTTTATGGCTTTTTTTGCAAAAGCCAAAAAGACCTTTTCAACCCACTAATGTATGATTTACTTCATGGTAAGAGAAGTCAGTCCCATGTGGGATTTCATTCAACCCAAAACTTGTTCCTCTATAGTAAATCAACACTTTCCATGCAAAGTGAAATTTGACAATGCCTGCATCTATTGCATTGAGAGTCCAATACACTAATTGTTCTGTCTTTCCGAGACAAAATCGTAATTAATATCTTCACAATTGTAAATCTAGACAGCCACATTAAAAAGTCTAGGAACTTCACTATGACCCAAATTAGAATGGTCACACTGGTGACCGGTATTATGTGTACAGTAAACCTTAATTCACCACATGGTGTATGAAAGAACAAAAATACATTCCAAACTTATTTAACAAAATGTTACGTAGCTGTGGCTACAAAACACGGCATGTTAAAGATGAAAGCAGAATAAACAGCAAAAACAAGCAGTAGCTATGTTAACAACAAATTAAAAGACCCCTAGTTTTCAATTATCCACTAAGCATCCAATTACTATGCTCTGCAAAACCTAGAACATTAGAATGGTTTTTGATCAGGGCAAATGTTCAGATGAACTTGGAACGTTTGAGTAAAATTACCACAGCTCAGCCTGTCAATTATATTATCAATTATATCAATTATATTATTAGTCAATTATACTTAAGCATTTTTTTACAATCTCGACACCATCACCACAAATTCCAGACGAGCTGTGAAACAAGAGGATTAAGTTCAAAATCATTTCAAACCATTAGCACCCTGCTTCTAAATCGGCATGTAAAAAAGAATGGAATTGGCTCAGCCAAGAGGAAATTGTATAGCAGCAATTGCTTGCACATTGTCCAGGTAAATTGTAGAATAGCATGTGATTAACTTCAAGAGTTGCCAATGTATACAACGTAATAGTAAGTAATATTTTTCCTTAATGTTTACAAATGGCCGAGAACTGATTCTCATTTCCAAAATGTACCAAATGTCAGTCATGGAATCCAATTCTTTGCTGTGACGAACATCTGATGTTTGTTGTCATAATAAGGAGAATCTGACTCCACCAATTTTGTTTTCTGTTAATACGTAATAGGCTAATGTCAAAGCGGTGATTAGAAACACAATCGCTGGCGGAGGCGTTCCGATGTAAACCACACAAAACAGAACACAGAATACACTCATTAAATGGTAACATTATCCGTTTTAAGACATTTGCATTCACAACGTGAAGAATAACCCTCAATGCACCAACGGCAGTGTGTGCCATTAAAATGTTAAATAAGCCTTTCATTGTTCAAATTTCTTGTTTTACAAGGTGAAACCGGGCTTTGCAGTAATTCTACCGTTCACACACTGCAGTGAGGTCTGAGGGGACTTTAGAGTAACAAGAAAATGAAAGGGCAGTAAATGAAAGCAGTCACAAAGTAAAACATGTAAATACACTCTACCCGGCCGTGGAACCATGCTCAAACACATCGGTGATCGGATCGGACCCTCATGCCTGAAACAGTCCCTTCTGGACGGAGGGCCTGGCGTCCACCCCTATTGGCTCCTCCCACAGTCTTATTTCATTTCTAGGGCTCCTCCCCCAAAGTCTTAAAAAACGCTTATCCTAGACACTTTCCCATGTTATTGCAATGTACTCTAGAACTGTCCAAAAAGTCTTTATGAATCTCAGGCAGACTATCACATATGCATGTGGTGTTTTCCACCGTTAAATGTCTTATGCGATTGCATAATGAGAATAGTCTTTACTGCTGATTAGGCTAGGGACGCTCTCTGCTTGGGCAGGTTACCCAAGTCTGACTCGATCTCCACCATAACCCCCCTATTTATTAATGTCAACTGTCTGGTTTGGGCTTAGGGGGCAGGCTGGGCATATCCATGTTGGAAGTGAGTGACCACCTCTTCAGGAACCATCCCGACTCCTTCAGGCCCTCCGATGGCAAAGACGCACAAGGGGAGAGAGCTGAAACACAAGTATCACCTGACCATACTGTCTTTTCAGTTATGATTATGTGATATGTAGCTGGCACAGTGCAAGAGTACAAAAACAAATGGCAGTTTGCTGCAGTGTTTGTCTTTCTGTAAAGTCTGCGTCTCGTGGTGAGTACAGCACTTCTCAGCCTTCCCCCCCACCATTAGTCCTGCATGCCTGCAGTGAGAGTGGGGGGCGTGGGGAAGTCTTGACTTTTTGAGGGGGAGGTTATTTTGATTGTTTTTACCTATCAGGTGTAAATTTCCAGGCACTCAATTCATTTTGGGCCTGCTCCAGTTTGTCTTTAGTCTGTTCCAGTTCAGCCTTCATTTTGAGGAAAAACAAGTTGATGGCCGGGTCCACCATGGATGTTCGCAGTTGGGCGGCACTGGGTTGCTGCGCTTGCTTGAGGTACTGGATCTGGGTCTGCAGGATAACAAGAGACACGTGTCAGACCATGATACGACGCATGCTAAAAGGCTAGTCTAACTTGTTACATATTTCATGCATGCATCCAAGAATTGTAGCTCAAGACAGCAATTTACCCTCCCCATTGCAAGTTGGTTAGTGCAGCTCTTTACACACTAGGAGCATGACAAATAGCCACTACATAATATGCATGAATATCATCAAAATATATTTTTTATGCCTTATTTGTGTTGACGAAGAAGAAGCATGCTTTTATGGTGCAACATAACCACCACAATTTGAGTGAATGTGCTTATGACAAACTACAGTTTAAATGTTTATTAATCGCAAAAAACAAACTGTGTGTAGAACCTTCAGAATTAAACTTATTAATTTTAAAATGGTTGCAGCCATCACCTTAGAATAGATGTAGACATCTTGTGCAATGCATAGTGCTTAAATGCTCCAAAGAGATCAATGACCTCCTAGGTACCTTTGGTAACTCAAAACAAAATTAACTTTGCAATAATAATAATAGACTTGAATTTCTTTTTACCAGCCCACTAGATGAGTTCACAAAGAAACTCACCTTTGTACATTTTCAGCCACCATGATGACCTCTAATATTTGCTCTAAACTCATTTGATTACATTTACATACAAGTGAAAGGGTGCAGGCACAGTCTTATATTCTTCATGACACGGTAGTACTGAGCTTCTTGTGCAGTCACAGCAAGTCACATTGAACGCTTTTCCAACTACCCAACCCCCCCAACAGGAGTCAGTTCCTCTGACCTTAACTGACTGACAGAATGCCATTTGCTGGCATTAAGTCCCAGAATGATCCACTGAACTGTCAATCTGATAAAAGCAACCCTCCACCTTTAGACTGCCGTTTATGGCACAGAATGACAAGAGGAGGGCGTGAAGTAATGTCTCAAATAGGCTACTGTGAATCCAGTATGACGAGATTACACAAGTTTACAGAGCATGACCGTTTACAGTATGCACTACTGGCATGTCTGTGCTTCTGAAAGGGCGAATAACATCCCAGATGTCATTTGTGTACATAAAATGCTCAAGTGCATCAATATCCCCTTACTGAAGGGTAGATCACATCATTTCCTCCCAAAAAGCTCTTGAAAGAAGTTCAAGAGATACAAGTTCAAGGAGCACATACCGTGCACTCTTGCATTTCCTGCTCCTTGGTGGCCAGCCGCATGACAAGGATGTTCTCTCTGCGTGCTGACTCCTGTTGCTGCTGTTTCAGCTTCTCCTCAGACTCTTTCAGACCCGTCACATCATTTGCTAAAGGTGGGGAGAATAAATTCATATAGAAAAAAAAAAAAAAAAACGTCACAAGACAGGAAGTATCGTCTTGACAGTGTGTAATCATGGACGAGATTTAAATGCTGTGCTAAAATGCATTGAGGAACTGTTGCACTTACCACTAAGGTCTGCATATTTTGCCTCCAGAACCTGGACATAAGCTTCATGCTGTTTCCACCTATGGAGAAGAAGGCATTTCTAAACATTAGTGCTCTACACTCAATGCGACAGAACACACACACACACACACACACACACACACACACACACACACACACACACACACACACACAGTAGAGTAATTGGATGTTTACCTACCTGACACACAACTCTTCCCTGGTCATAGTCTTCATGTCAGATTCACTAAGGCGAACCTGTGTGAAAAGAGAAATTTAACAACAAAAAAAGGTCAGATAAACAGACATATCCCATCGTCTGTTTGCATTACATAATACATTGGGAATATCATAACATCAATACTGACCTTCTTGGGAAGAGGCTCCTCGTTAGTCATTCTCAACTCTGAAAAGGAGAACCAAAAGTAACGTATTATTTAATCCCAAACAGGCAGCCAGTTCTGTCAAAGAATACCAAATACAGAAAAGCAGCGTGTTGTTGCCTGAAGCAAGGTGAAAGCGTGGGATAATCTTCTAAGCCAGGGCAAAGTAGGGAATAGCAGAAAAAAAGCGTCTTGGCAAGATAATCACATGCTTCCGGTGTTGATGTTGTTGCCTCTAAAGTAATAACGGGTAATTATAGCAACCAGATTGACTATCTCTATACGGTTAAGTCGGCAGTGTGTGTGTGGATAAACGTTGCCCTGCATAGCCGCGGTGGCAGCCAGTGTTTAGCGGGGCTGCGGTGCACGCATGTCGGCAACAAAGCCTCGCCCGCCCTGCCAACCTGGCTGAAGGTCTGTCAAAACACTCCTATTTTAGAAGTGGTTATCGGTCGCCTACAAATACACGCCTGGTGCACTACCATGTTGGCTTTAACATAAAATACAATGCCAAAGCAGCATGTAACTTTCTTGCCCCCCCTCGTTCGCAGCTCCTTGTTATCACAAAATGGCGGTGAAGGAAAAGACTCCCTCCCTTGTGCTGGTGTTCCTTTTCCTGAAAGTATATCGGGGTCTTCGTCTCTCCGCTCGCGGCGCATTAACAAATCCTAGCGTTAATTATCAAAAACACGTGAATCGCTTACCAGAGTCGTTTTTTTCCTTCGATATCTGGAACGTCTTGTTTTGTCGGCCTCGGTTGACCCAAGCCGCGGCGCACGAAATCGATACAATCCGCAGTTTGGAAAAGAGGACTAAACGCTGTCTTGCGTCGGTGTGGTCGCCATCATCCTTCCTAGCGCGTAGAGGAACAGATATGGCAGCCGAGCAGCCTGCTCTGCGTCGCTGTGCCGCTGCGCTGCTCTGCACACGAGCAGTGTTGCCAGATATTGTGAAAGAAATAAGCAACCGGGCCAATCCTTCTACTACAGAGCTTCTACTAGCTCAACTGCTTCTATGATTCTGCCCTGCAGTGGACACTGCAAGGCAGTCGTAGAATCATAGCACTGCTTAGAACTGCATCGAAAAGCTTCTATGATTCTGCCTTTCACTGCAAGGCAGAATCATAGAAGCAGTGTAGCTCTGGTCCAGAGCTCCACTGTTTCTGAGTCTGACTTGCAGGTCAGACTCAGAAGCAGTGGAGCTCTGGACCAGAGCTAGAAGCAGTGGAGCAATACCAGAGCTAGAAACTGGTAGGATTGACTGTTTCCAAATGGAGGGCCCTAATGTGAATAAGTGGTGCTTTTCATGTTTCTGTCCAAAGTATGAGCTTTTTGATTATCTTGGATTAACTATTTCCACTACTATCCTATTTGTTATTCTACAATCAATCAATCAATCAATCAATCAATCAATCAATCAATCAATCAATCAATCAATCAATCAATCAATCAATCAATCAATCAATCAATCAATCAATCTCTACAAACATAAATAAAGATGATACGTAAATTATCTTATAATAAGCGGACATGGCAACACTGCACGCGACCTGAGCAGAGCCATAGAGAAAGGCAAAGTTAGGCAAACTCCGTTCGTTTCATGGGGCCAGTCCAATGGCAGCTGTACTACTGAACGGCAACAACAAATGGGGACAACCGGAAGTTACAGAATGCATTGGAGTCTATGGGCTCGCGCGAATACATGAAACACCTGACCACGTTGTTTCCCACCCCCTCAATATTGCAACTCTGTCTATACTCTATGGCTCTGGACCTGACATACTTGTAGTGGGCACTTCGTCGTACGAAAGCGTGTCGTGCACCGAAAGTAGGCGATCCACAAGCTCAGATTGATTGATTGTTTTATTGAAATTATATTAAATAGTTTGTAGAATCAGAATAGTAGTTCAAAAGTACAAAATAAAAACAGAAAAAGTAGTATCGATACTTTTTCGAATTTTCAATTAATTAGAAAATGTACAGACATTCAAAAAAACACGGCAACACAGAAATAACAATACAGAAATAATATATACAGTTAGCAGAAAACCGGGGGGGAAATAGGGGTGGGGTGGGGGTGTTGACTACGAGACTCGAAGCCGTACGATGGAACGCAATCCGGAACGAGTCACCTGAGTGGGGAAATATAACGATGCGTCTCAACAATCACTCTAATTTGTTTAGCAATACAATGTTATGTTATGTGCATAGAAACTGTCACCGTGTCACACGTGGGGTGTAAATACACGGTTATGTTTTGGAGTTGTGCATAAATTAAATTAAATTGTGACGCCCCCCTCGCGTTGTGTTAAGTGGTACAGCCCTACACTGTCATGTAATTTCAAGGACAGTAGCAGCTGTGTGTGTGTGAAGCGTGCTGAGCTGCTGCTACAATACGTTTGAGACGAATTGTGTATTCGGTCCGTGGGTCATACAACATGCTTTGCAGAGTTGGTCAAGTTCGCAGGTAAAACAAACATGAACAGCGATGAAACTCTATTTTTTTTAGAGACTGTTGATCCGAGGTACAGTCACAAATGTTAGCCAGGAATATCAGTATGATGCCCATGAACTTGACTTGAGACGTAGACATGTTTATTGAAACCTGGAGGAGATGCTATCATAGCCTAGCAGCAGGGCTAAGTTAGCTTGTGGCGTTTAGGTATGTATTTGTACAAGTGTGTTTCCACTCTACGATCCCAGCTTTACTGCTTGGTTATGACACACCGATGAGTATAAGCATGTTGTAATGACAGCCGCATGGCTGTCATTAGAACAGTAGTGTAGTGCGTTAATCCTGAATGGAGGGCAGTCACTTGAGGACACCTGCCACTACAATGATGCAAGTTTGCGACACAGTGTAAACATGACCCGCAAGGGTCCATTTGGTTTCATGTTTACACTCTCAAAGAGTTACGGCTGCTAAACCAACTGTCCATCATTTAGCTTGAGACCACCTGGAACCCTCTCAAGGACCACTGGTTGACAAACCCTGCTATGTGGCATAGCAAAGTTACAATATTAATTTATAACCCTTGACAGCCAATTCAGTGAACCCGAAAAGTCCCACCACAGTGGTGCCTCCCATAGTTATATGGTGTTTGTATTGAAACTATGTTTAATTGAGAAATCAGCTAGTCTCTGAATGGATAACATTTTTATCCCAACCTGAAAATGTAGCCATTTTCTGTTTTTAATAGACCCCTGTTACTGAACAAACCCTAGCAATGATTACTATCAGAATAGACCCCCAGAGAACCATGTGACGGGTAGTAGTAGTTATCAGTGAGAACCATGCAACCCTAAAACAAGTTGCATACAATAACAAAACGTACAATACACGTCCCCAAAGGGGCAGGCCTACAGTTACACAAAACTTTTAACCCTGATTAGATGCCATTTGGAATAGGTGCCTTAACGTGCATACTATTGGTATAGGTGGTTACTATTCTTGGTGAATATTGCACATACAGCATTATCTTTTTAATTTCTGGCAGTTAGACGCCACAAGGTGCATTACTGCCCTCCACAGTTTGAGATTGTCTGTGTCTCTTACAACAACATTAAAACTTAAAATAGGCTCCACCCATGCTATCCTCTCCCAGTGCTCCCAATGCCATTCCCTACTGAGTTGTTATTTAGACCAGGGATTTTCAACAGGTGGTCCAGGGACCACCAGTGGTCCCTGAGAGGGTTCCATGTGGTCCCCAGCTAAGTTGTTAAACCAGATGTAACTCTTGAGAACGTAAAAATGAAACCAAATGGACCCTTGTAGGTCCATTTGGTTTCATTTTTACACTCTTATTCATACAGATGTCTAAGACCCCTTCCCTCTACCACCCCCTCTATTCCACTTTCTTTCCTCTCCAAACTTTTGACGCTCTGCTTCCTCATCTGCATCACCTTCTCTGCCTTCACTCTTTTTCCCCCCCTTTTTTACACCCTGCATGGTGTTTTCCTTTAAAGTGTACACCAGGGTTGGGCAATTATGTTTCCCAAGGGGCCAAATGAGATACATGAAATATTGTGGAGGGCCAAGACTAAAGGCTGAACTAAAGTCTGCGTAATATTCATTTAATTTCAAGATAAAAGTAAGCGTAAGACCAACTATTTTGACACCTATTTTTTCAGCATTTGAGCCACCAACTTTAACCAACTTTCCATATTTAACTAGAACTCTCTCAAGGACCACAGGTGGTCCCCGGAACACTGTTTTAAAACCCTTTCACGGGCCGGTCAGAGTCAGCCAAAGGGCCGCATTTGGCCCCTGGGCCGCATAATGTCCAGGTATGGTGTACACATTTGGTTTGGTCCCCTCTTCACACTCTTCCACTCCACATCTTCCACATCATTTCACTGCTCTGCATACAGCAGCATTGACACCGGTAGCTCACATGGTCTTGGAAAACTCTGTCTGGTAAATCAAATGAATATCAAACAGATTGACTTGCAGAACTCTCCCTGCCGACTCGCCACGCCAACCTCCTGGCCACTCCCTCAGTCTCCTACAAGGCTCCTGGCCAGACTGACAGAGGCAAGCCACTGACCACCCTTCGCTTCCTTGTTTTTGGTCCAAGTTGAAAAACGCTATTGTGTGCCATCTTCTCAGTCATCCATTCTCAGAAGTTTACTCACTTGCTTCTTTGTTTTGCAGTCAATTATGACCATGCCACTCTGTGTCACCCTCGGTGACCTCGTGATTTCCCCAACTCTTTTCACAATATCCTTCCCCACTTCATGCGGGTCACTAAACAAGTCTGCGTCTCTCCTGGAAACCCACCACCATGCCGACAACATTTCAATCTCTTTCTGATGCTTTTCACCTTCCGAACTAGGGTTAGGTCTCGTCTTGTCCCACCGTGGTGGAATCACCCAAGGATTATGAGAACATTTGGAGCAGAGATACAGGTTTTTGTTGAACAAAACAATCGTTCTACAGGAATCGAAGAATGTGCATTCACTGTATCATAACAATACTACCCACCCCGGCCCTAGTTATCATTGACTGCTCAATGGAAGGCAAAACCTTCCTGAGATTCCTTTCAAAGCGTGAGAGGGAGCAGAGGGCAGGTCTCCGTGTACCACACTTTGCGGTTCTGGAGCCTCAAATGAGGCTAAAACATTCCCAAAATTACTTGCGAAGCCCTGCGAAAGCATGAGCATGATTGGCCACTACTGGCCAATCACAGCACGTCTTTCCCGTTTGATCAGTGTTCCTTATGCACTTCCTGTGCATTTCCGCCACCCTCTTACACATATCGTCGCTTCAATGGACCACAGCGGCCAACAAGGCCTCTAATTGTTTAATATCTATGCTAGGGTTAGCTAGCACTGAGTACTTTTTAAATTCTGTTTGACTGATTGAGTTTGAAAGCACTTGAAGCACTTGTTCAACGGTCCTCACCTGCTTACCACATGTTTAGAAAATGCACGTAATGCAGGAGTCAGCAGTTGTTGTGTTATCGAAAGTGAGTGGTTCCAAGGTAACCAGACACACACTGTAAAAATAATCACTTGCATGGTGATGGAATTTATTCAGAAAGTAGCTCATAACAGGTTGACCGTAAAGAAAAGCTAGACGGATACAAAGAGCCAAACCAAGTATTCCTTACAGCTGCATTATTGGGAGGCTAATGACATTTAATACAATCCAATAACTAAGAGCTTTCCTTTTCAATAAATGGGTTGGTGTTGTAACTTGGATGCCAGACAGCATTATGACGTCTTAAGTTGCTTGTGACTATAGTAGCGCTAGTGTTAATTCAAGCACTCGTCTTTGTTTCAGGTGCACAGCCGGCCTGTGTCAAACATTAAACCACGTTACCGCATCAAGGCAGAAGCACACGCTACCTGACCTGACCTATGACTACGGTGCACTGGAGCCTCACATCTGTGCTGAAATCATGCAGCTCCATCACAGCAAGCACCACGCCACCTATGTCAACAACCTCAACGTCACAGAGGAGAAGTACCAAGAAGCACTTGCAAAGGGTACAAAAAAAACTTCATTACTCATGTTTAAAGTAAACTGATGTTTAAAACCAAATGTTGTGTTCTTGTGTTAATTTCAATGGATGTGTTCGGTTTGTACCCCAGGTGATGTAACGGCACAGGTGGCTCTGCAGGGCGCCCTGAAGTTCAATGGCGGCGGCCACATCAACCACACCATCTTCTGGACAAACCTCTCACCAAATGGTGGTGGGGAGCCGCAGGGTGAGGCATTTATGGTGTATACAGATGGCATGTATTAGTAGTGTGCATTGGTGGTTTTCAACCTTTTTGATCCCAGTATTTATTGAGCATTTGAGCTACGGACCACCATTTGATGACATTTTAGCCCCACAGACCCCCAAACTAAAGATTTATTTTGTTATGTCCACAATACCAGGCTGGATTTGGGCAACCAAACATGCAGATCTAAGTGACCATCTTCTACATTCTCTAGTTATGTAGACTTGGACTAATTCACATGATGAATATTTTAACTCTTGAGTGTAAACATGAAATCAAATGGACCCACAAGGGTCCAAATTTGGTTTCATTTTTGCGCTCTCAAGAGTTAAAATATTCATCATGTGAATGATGAATATTTTAACTGTTGAATATTTTAACTCATCTGGTTCACCAACTTTCTATCATTTAGTTGGGGACCACCTGGAACCCTCTCAAACACCACTGGTTGAAAACCACTGCTATATACAGATGGCATATGTTGGTAGTGTACATGATGTTTAGAACTTAAAGCATACGCAGGTGTGAAATTAGAAGTAATCAATGTGTAATAGGATCAAATATGGCACTTTGTCACATTCAATAGATCCTGTGAATTTCTTGTCTGTCTAATTATTAAACAGACAAAGAAATTCATTTTATTATTAAGAAGCAATTATTTTATTAACCATAGACCTATTAGACTCTAATAGGTCTATGGTTAATAATAAAATAATAAATCACTATTAATTTTGTAGAAGAATACATATTTAAGACCTTTATAATCTTTATCATATAACTATCATATAAGAAAAATGTAAAACATCCAATAAGCAACTTAAGATGCAAGATAATCATTAGGCTAAACTGTTGGCATGGAATGGCATGCACCATGAAGGTGCTATATAATTGTACCGTTCACTGGTCAAGCCCAATAGTTTATTGCTTTCTTTGGCATCACGCAGGGGAGCTGATGGCGGCCATTCAGAGGGACTTTGGCTCCTTCCAGAAGATGAAGGAGAAGATGTCTGCTGCCACAGTGGCAGTACAGGGCTCAGGCTGGGGCTGGTTGGGCTACGAAAAGGAGAGTGGCACGCTCCGCATCGCTGCTTGTGCTAACCAGGACCCTCTTCAGGGAACCACAGGTCAGTTTCTGATGGCAAAGCCACAAATGTGTCAGAATGTGTCATTCTGCATCAGTTTTCCTTCACTATAGGCCATGTTATACAGAGTTCTCAGTGGCCTGTTATATCGTCTTCTTCGTTCTGATCCACAGCTCTTATTCCCCTCCTCGGTATTGATGTTTGGGAGCATGCGTACTATCTACAGTACAAGAATGTCCGACCTGACTATGTCAAAGCTATCTGGAATGTCATCAACTGGGAGAACGTTGCCGAGCGTCTCCAGAATGCCAAAAAGTGAACTGTAATGCTTTTAAAATCTCCCCAGCTGGCACTTTCTAGGGGTAGGAGCACGTTTGAACTGGGTATACTGGATCAGGACAATGCACGCAAGTGTAAAACAACAACAAAATGTATCCGTAAATAATTCTGGTGAAATTACTTTTATTTACTTAAGATACTATCTTCAAATCTTGTAATTGGTGTGGTTGCATATAGACAGGCAGACTTTTGTCTCCATTGCTTAAATTGTTAAAAATGTTAAAATAGTTATTACATTGTGTAATAACGCTTCCTCCGATTGACCCTGCAATTCGGACACTTTCACTTGATCTGATGGGACGGTGTATGGTGACTAATGGTAAATTCTAACTGGAACAATATTCCTATAGAGATTGACAACCACAGTAATTCACAGGTAATTCCGCAGGATTGCATCTTTCTAGTTCTTCTTCTGGTCTTAATGTGAGATATCACCCGGCTGACTTCTAAAGGCTCATACATACTCCATTTGTAAGTGATAATGTGATTACTAAAAACTAAAACATGGCGTCACACAGCAGTGGTCATTAACAAACACATCTCTGTTTTTACTAATCACCTAAAACCGGAGTATGAATAGGCTTTAAACAGAATTTAAAAAGATAGCCGACACACAACAATATTTGACCCAGTTCTTTCTCCATCCCCTAGACTTTCCTTAAACGCACAATACCATTCACAGCAAGGCTGGCTTTTCATAATAAAGTGGTGACCGTTGTACAGTAGTTGAAGTTAACATCAAGACGTGCATATTCAATCTGCTGAGCTATGTTTGTCCTAATGGTTGGCACTAAGTCGCTGAAAATCTTTTTTGATGTATTATAATAATAAAATATAGGATTTCAATTAAACCTTAATTTGTTTGGTCTTTGGTGTTCATTTCCGTTAAAAAAAAACACCACAATACTTGTGAAGGGAAGCCAAGGGGAAACCATACAGTACAATCAACTTGCAGTATTAAAGAAAATATCAAAGAAATAATGAAATGTGTCACTCAATAGAAACTAAATTGAAAGACTTTTGGGGGAGGGGGTTCTTTAGATGCATGATAACTTCATATCTAGTTAAAGTCTATCTAAAGTTACACTTTACACTCAAACACTGGAATCTAGAGCCCTGTTTGCGGACAGAATTGGGTGATCTCAAAATTATTCCAATGTAGTGCAAATGCTCTAGCTCTACTCATTGTTCACTCACTGGCAGTATACCATGTAACCAAGAGGTGGCACTGTTCTCCAAAGAAATATGCTTTGGCTGCACACCAGAACTCTGAGTCAAGTGTATACTGTATGATTAATGACTTAAAAAGAATGTTTACATGGCACGGAATCATACAACAATAATATTCCCAGTTGCCATGTATTGCACTAATTCTCACTTAGTGATCTCAGGGGGATCTCTGGTTGCTTCAAATGCTATATTTGCATTATGTTAATCGTGTTTATAGTGCATATATTTAGCTATTCTTTTTTTCCCCCTTCAATTTTCCAGCACAGTACTGTCTTGTACAAAATGTATCTTTAAATAGTTTTCTATGTGCTTTGCAGTCAATTGCGCTCAAGAGAGAAATGTTAACAAGGCCAATGTTCCTCAATTTTCTGCATCAGTAAGCAGACTTTTATTTCATCAGTAGTTTGTCTAACGTCTGCACACAAACCATTCATCACAGTTTCTTCTAACAGTTATGTGCTCTCAGATCCTATCAAAGATTGTCTTAGCAAATTTTATTTTTAGCCATTTGGGTCCCCTGCTCTCATCAGTCAGATGGCCGAGGAAGATTGAATTTCAAGTCCCAATTAACCACAAAGCACTGAATCAAATTTATTGTTCCCATTTAGGCCTGACTTTGGAATAAAAAGGCCTCTAAATCATGACAGTTTTCAAAAATGTTTCTATACCAGTAAGATGCTGCATGTTTGTCTCACATACGCACGCACACACACTCTCCTACATAGTTATCTTTGGCAATAATAGTGTTCAAATATTTCATTCCAAAAACTATATGTAATTGCCCAACGACCACCTGAAAATATTTTTTTCCAGGGACCCCCTCCCCCACAAGCAAAGATTTGAGTTAAAGCATTTGCTCTGAAAGAATGTATATTCAATGAGGGGTTCCTGTACTGAAGAGGCTAAATGCAATTTGCAGTTTCTACCACCATATCAGCTGTGGGGGGAAATGGCTGATGTGGTAGAAACTTCAAATGGGTGTTTCTTTTATTTTGTGTGACTTGTGCCCTTTTCCCCCTCCATGAATGTGGCAGGAACAAGTGGCACCGACGCATTACCTCTTCTCTCAGGTGCTCTTTACTCTCGCTCTTTAGGTATGGACTATAGTTAACTGAGTCTACACTGATTGTTTCGAAAATAATATAGCATATTTTCTGCCAGCCTTTGAAAACCATTTTAACAGAAGTCTTCCCCCTCATAAGACGGTAGCCTAAATGTAGCATGGCCTATTTTTCCTCTGTTCAATCTGGGGAGTGCCAAAACGTATTTCCTTCTTCCACAAGTCTTATAAAAAGCAGTGAACTCACTCAGGATTCAGTTTATCTAACCTCTGGAAGGAATGAAGGGACAGATTTCTCAGCCAAAGTTTCATTCTTCCCAAATCACTTCCATTGTCTATTTATTCTCAATCTCATCCTTTCACAAGATATGCTGGCTGAAACGCTCATTCCAGGGGACTGTCATGCTTATACTGTCGGGACATGTGTGTGTGTGTGTGTGTGTGTGTGTGTGTGTGTGTGTGTGTGTGCGTGCATAGCCAAGTAAGCAAGTAAGGGTGCAGAAATACAAAACGCACATGCATAATAGGAAATGAATACAACATCCAATGTTGATTTCGGTGGTTGGACACAAGCATGTGATGGAATCTTGCATGCGGCTTTGTCTCGCGTCCATCCTTTCAGTGTTATTGCAAGAGCAGGAAAGTGCGGGCCGATCACATACTGCGTTCTTTAATGTTCCCATGCAAATTATGGCTTGGATACATCACACAGTCAGGTTTTCCTTGCATAAAAATCTTAATGTTACTCAGCATTTCAAAGATAATGTAGGATGGCCCGAGGAGAGAAAAACATACCAGCTCTCAAAAATAAACACTTGTATTACTTTTTCAGACTTCCTAGAGTGCTGCCATTTCTTTGCAGTCTCTTTCTAGTTGACTTTGGGTCTGATTTGTAGACATTGAGCTGAAACCATAATTTCCCTACATTTTTGTAGTGTATTATTTATGGTTGGGTTGACTTGATAAAGCTGTTTGTGAGCCTCATACTCAGAATGGAAGTGCATTGAAATGCCCCTCGAAATAAATCGATGCATGCAAAGTCTTTTTTTTTCTTCTTTGAAGGACAAGATTGTCAACTCACACAATGATAGACAGGCAGAAGTATAAATGGTAAAGAAGTGGAAGTTTCTGAGTCACTCCTTTGGCAATAACTATCTATGGTGAAGGAAGACTAGCCATTTTGCTCTCAGTGTCCATTAAATGGGCTGTCATATGACAACCATCAACTCGGATCAACTACATCCAAAAGGCTTAACAAAAAAGGTATCCTGCTTTGCACCAGTGCAAAATGCATTATGCCTTATGTCCCATACAAGCTGTCACAATCCAATTTGAAGTGGAAAACTATTAGAAGTGGAGTGGCAATGAGACAGGGGTAAGACTTTCCAGCTTTGGTTGTTCCTGGCAAAAAGGGGCAGTGAGGCTGCATAAAGGGCACCCATTTGGTTCTGAGTCTTAAGTGCTCTGAGAGAGAACTCCACAAAGTGCCAGAAACTAGACATTTCAGTGGTAATGGCATGACATCTGGACTGGCATGCCCATCCCTGCAGCTAGGACTGTGCAGTTCCGTTTATCATAGCAACTGAGAGCTTGACAGACAGAGAAGGACCTACATACTATGCAGAGCACCAATGAGCTAGCCAGATGTATGGAGATGCTGATGGAGGGCTCATCTGAGGACGACCTAGGAAGATCTTTAACGGATACAAAATGTAATCTAAGTAAACTTGATGTATTATTCAAATGACTAAAAGTAAAATACAACCACTCAAGAAAAGCAAATCATACCTACAAAGAAAACTGAATAGGTACTGTATAGGTGCATTGATAAATCAGCAGCCTGCCTGCTTGCTCAAGCAATAAATTGAATTGAACCATCAGGACAATTCGTGTCAGATCCTGTGTTGAGGTGAGACATGATCTTTGCCACAATCTAAAGGTATCAATAGAAGAGCAGAGAGACAATACAACCACCGCATTGTAAAGGTTATTTTGGAGACATCCGCTGCATATTTGACACTACTGATAATGAAGCAAAGGTAAATAACTGATACATCAGTCGAGTCTAATGTGCAATGCGCGCACGTGGCTATGATATGAGAGACTGAGGAGTAGACAAAACATGCACACATTCAGAAGAGAATAGAGAATAGAGTTGAGAGAGGAGGAGGGTGTGACTACACACTATGGCTTCTTTTCAGCAGTTACGCAAGTGGCTATACTCATGAGCATAACAGCATCTGAAGGACCGTGTGGACACTATTTGGGCAGGAGACTTGTGAGGACTTGCCACATGACCAGGGTCATTTGGGTTTACATGGGATCGATCCAGGCTTGACAAATCCGCACAGAGATCAAGGCTCTTCAATTATATGTCCAAAAGTCTCCCATCACATCACTATAAATGAAAAGATGGATCGATGGCTAAGAGAGTGAGAAACGTGGCAGCCGTAGCTCCAGGCCACGATAATCCTTCTGTCGATAAAATAAAGGAGAGTGAGATTTATATTTGTAAAACATCAACCCCGGACAAGTTTATGGATCAGTTTACAAGCTTGCGAATCATTTCCAAGCGGTCAGCCTTGAAACTTTAAAGCTTTGCAATTTAGATAACCTCATCATTCAAGGTAGCCTAGGATTGTGTGTGTGTGTGTGTGCGTGCGTGTGCGCGTGCGTGTGTGTGTATACAAGTGCATGTCTACATAATCTGAAACAAGACAGTGTGGCTGTTTTTTGTCTTTTTTCTCTCTCTCACTCGCTCCCTTGCTTTCCCTGTTTCTTGGCCTTTAAATCTGGAGTGGCCTTCCCCAATGCTGTATTATTCATCTTGGCAATTAAGCCTGCTGGATTTCGGAGGGATAATCCCCTTGGATTTAATCAAGAGGAGAGAGTTCTTCTGGCATTTGGTACAGGCCCTCCTCCTCTGGACGCGGAGCTCCTCAGCAGATCCTCTTTGGCCGAGCCCTCAGGATGTCGGAGGGAACTGGAGAGATCCTGGAGGACACTCACAGACAGGATATCTTAAAGGTTCCCATGATGCCATAAGGGTGCTGGCAGGCACCCGCAGCAGACTGTACTTCCTGTCTGGGAAGGAGCTGTATTCCTGCTGTCAGGAGGATCCACGTGCACACCACACACGCAGCGCTCGGCCCGAGTGAGATTATTTCTGCAGAGCACTGTTACGGTCTAAACAGGTTAGATCCTTGTTGTCAGTGTTGTTGATGGCCGAGTAAATCGAGTTAACCATGCTTTCCACAACCGTGGAATAAAGCCCAAAGAATGCGTTTTGAAATCAATATTACACAGATATGTTTTGTAATATTGTATAATTATGTTTGCTAATCTCTCAAGAGCATATTCTGTGCTGCACTACTAAATCTGTCTGTAAGCCCAATCAGGTTTGAATGTTGTGTTGATCATATTAATGAAAACACAGGTGCACCAAAGGACGGGTGGAGGGTGGACCAAACAGACCAATCTTCTTGTTACACACATTCTATTGAGGGCTGCCCCAGAGGCTTTTAGGAATGCCCACTGTATTTATATCGGCCACTTTACAGTACGTCTTGCATCAAATAGTGCCCTCAACGAATATTAAAGTCCATAGACTTGGCTGGCAAACGGTTTACGACATCCTATGCACTCTAAACAAATGTTCAAAAACGATACATTGGAGGGGATAGTAGCAGAGACCCTCTAAAACACGAGAAAAGGAAAATCCTTTCTAGAGCTACTCCTTCCACTTGGCTTCTTGGCAGTGGGAGTGTTTCACATTTACATGAATGTGACGAGGTGCTTGTCATTATTGGCATAATAACTACATCTATCTGCCTGTCTGACTCTCTCTCTTCAAGACACCTGTTTTTGACACTAAAAAGGAGTCATCTATGCATGTGTGATGACAACGCAGAGCCTTGGGGTACAGCTCACTGCCGTATATAGTTTCTTATTCCTTTTACATCATGTCCTTTGTAGTGTATATGGAGAGTACATCTGCTTCTGAGTGATTCTAATGTATGTAAAGCACAGATCTCTTGATCTCTGACAGAATATTGGCACTGGGTGTGGGGACATAATAATACTCATTGCGTGCCTAATAGGATTTTATAAATGCACAGGCAAGGGAATATTTGGAAACAATTCAACTGCAACAGGAAGCTCAATGAATGCAAGTTAGACGTAGAGAGAATGTGTCTGTGTCACCTTCATGCCCATATGAGACCCCAAAACTATACCGTATGTTGCACTGTACTGACTGAAGATCTCTATCCGTCAGCCCTTGCACGTTTTATGCATGGATATGGAGGTATCAGTATCTGATATATGCACAAACTGGGATCAAGGCACAATGGACCTAAACCCTATCAGAGTCAAAGTGTCAAAGGACCCACATGGTAAGAAAAAGGCTGGTTATTAAAGACCTTTGAAGGTCTGTTAAAAAAATACACAAGCAAAGCAAAACATATCTTTGATACACTGATGGTATCCATTAAGCTCAGACATTGTGCTGTTTTGGTATCCTGATCAAAGTTACATGTTTGGGAGTGCATGTGAGGTGGAACAAGATATAAAAAATATTACCAACGTGCATCTGCCAACGCACTGAGCTGCGTCTGCAGTTTTCCCCTCTTAACCTTCACCAATACAGTATGGAAAACTGGCCGTGCTTGCAGCAGCAGGCTTTCCTTTTTTTCCTAGGGCAGTGGAGGGAGGCAGACTCTTCTTCAAATTGGAAAACAGACTCCTTGACAGATGTATACTTGCAACAAAGACGAGAAAAAAAAGAAGTGAGGTCATGTTAGTAACAAGATGCCTCTTGACTGAACATGGAATAAAACAGGTGTTTGTCCTTAAGACAATGCACTGATTGTCTAGTTAGTATATCATTTTAGACGTTTGGCGGACAACCTTATAATAGCGAGTTACACTGAATGAGCACCGACTTGCTCGGGCGAATTTCTAAAAGCGCCTGTGATATGAGTTACTGTAACTGTACACACGGTTATTGATGGACAATCACAGGCTTTTATGGGGGATGAAACATTGATAGTTTTTCCGTTAGGGATGGATTCTTGCGTTTCGTATTAGTTCCGCTTCAATTCACTTTTGCATCTGCCTTCAGTGCCTTGCAGGCTTCCACCATAATACATCATTATAGCAGTAATGTCCAATTGCATTCTCAGGTGTTATATTTCAGCAACTGCAAAGCGTCACATTATATCCACCATAAAAAAGGAAGAACAGTGCTAGTATCCAATAGTCTCAACAATCTGGATAAATTGTTCTCTCCTGTCTTCGTAATTCAGTCATAATGAGACCCATGATGGGATGAAGTCATTGGACGTCCCCTCTGGACAGGAGAGACACTAGGCTATATTTTCTCTGTGTCCATCTCAATCCATCTTTCTGGCCTGCTGTATGTCACCCTCGGACTAAACACAGCAGACTGGTGTGCATATGGAACACTGGGAGCGATAACCAGGCAGTGGAAAAAGTGACGGACCTGCTCGTGACAGAAGGTATTTTGAAAAGAGACGGAGAGAGAGAGAGTGGTTGAGAGAGAAGACATTTTCACCTCCTGTCCAGTGGTAGACGAGCCCACCTTGGGCCCACCCAGCCCCAGTGCTGGAATTACAACATTATTTGCTGCAGTTGTGCAATTAAAGTGTACAAACTGCTCTCTTGCTGGAAATGTTATCCTTTTTTATATGTGTATAGTACAATAAATAAAGGCCATGAAATGCTTGGATGACTAATGATTTGCTCGCTTGTATTGTTTGTGTAAAACAAGACTAAAAGTAAAACAAGACTAAAAGTACTGCTCCTTACAACTAACCAGACCAATGTGCTTTAAATGTGCTAGGTGGTGCACCTTGCCATTATTATCGGGTGAGAATGAATTAAAAATAATAAAGAAGATATTAAAATATTACTGGTGCCACACTTACCTTCGATGGTAAGTCTTATGACAGAATGGTTGAAATAAGTGTTTTTTTCCCCAATTTCTTTTTTTATTATTAATTTTCAAAGAAATTTTGAAAGAAAAAGGAAAAAAAATGTCCACATATTACATATTCCACATATCATTGTCCACTCCAAGCTCCAAGCTTTTTAGTAAATAATCAAAACTACTTTGATTTTTTTTTATTCTCCAGAGTTGGGAGCCTCTCTCTCAGAACCCCACCTTCTCTTGAGCAGGAAATAAAATGTTTTAGATTTAAAATGATTTAGAGCACCCTGGCCTCTGGTCAATACTGAACAGATCTGCAGAGGGCGCTCTAATGTTTGACCTTTCTTTTCAGGCCTATACTTCCTGTGTGCCTTGGTTCAGAAGCTTGGGGAGTAGCCATAGTTCTGATATGAAGGTTCTTTGTACCAAACCTGCTCTGCTCCTGTGCTTGCTTATGTTTTAGGGTTAGGGTTAGAGATAGGGTTACTATTTTCAGAACAATTAACTTTGGACTGATGACATGGCACCAGTGACCAGGATGCTGCTATTGGGTGACACCAAGAGATGACCATGCTATCGCCAGGACATAACATAAAAGGTGAGGCTCAGCCACACTCACATGACCTTAGGAATCACATCAAATGTTTACAATTAGGTGGTTCAAATGTAGCATTTAGCTTGAAGTGGTTGGCATATATCATGAGTGTTCTGATCACATATTGTTTAGTATTACCTTGACTGTTATTTATGCTTATAATAACTTGACTATTTATGCTTATAATAACACAATAGTCAAGGTAATACTGAACAAGATTGTGAACTGTTGGAATAGGCCGAGCTGGAATAACACTGTTATTCGAGCTTGGCCTATTCCAAGAGTTCACAATTGCTGTTGCTGAGTGTTTTTGCATTGTTGAGAGTTTTGAATGAACTCTCTTTGGATATTTGTAACACAGTATGTGTGGAGTAGGCTACATGTCTCTGATGCCGTGGTGCATTGTGGTTTTCACCACAATTTGAGTGCACTTGGTTCTCTCTCTCTCTGTCTCTCCCTGTCTCTCTCTCCCTCCTTAATGGATGAAACCATTTGCATATTTTCATTGGTTTGCTGGTCAGTTCTGATCTTGCCGTTTTGCAAGATGTTTTCGCAGCTTTTCCATTTGATAGATTGCTGACTTGTCCTGAACCCGGCGACCCGCCCCTCGGTTTCTCTTGGTCCATCTGTCAGTCAGCTTGGCTATGATGACACTGGTCCAGATTGAAATTGCTCCCAAAACATAGCTTTCCCCACAGAAGCCACATTTGTAGTTCTTATAAGAGACTCAGGGGGGAGAATTTACGGAGGTGAAAAGGCACCAAGCCATGCAGTCATCCCTCAACTCTCCCCTCTGGACTCACTTTGCAGGCCCCCTGGAAGCCTGTTCAGGATGATGGGACCCAGGGGCGGATCTAACATTTCCCAATTGGGGGGGCAGGAGAAAATGGTATGGGTGTGGCTTCATCGCCCGTGGTGCGAACTTAAGGCGATGAAGTCGCACCCATACCATTTTCAGTTACAGGACTTTTATTAGGCAAGTAAAGCATCAGTTGTTGTTGAAGTTATGCACTAAGCATGCATGAAGCTAAAGATCTGACTCAGAGAGTTTTCTGTTTTCAGTGATGAAATGCTGTTGGTTTAGTGTACAGCTGTAGTTAGTTAGTAGCAGTAGTAGTGTTTCAAATCATTTTAAATATAGGCACTTTAATCTTAAATATCTTGTTGTTGTTTTGCATGCCATCGTGTTTGGTGGGGCAGACTGGGCATTTAGGGGGGCATTGCCCCCCCATGCCCATGCCTAGATCCGCACCTGATGGGACCCCTGTCTACTATGTAGGCTTTAACAGGTTAGTAGATGGTTTGTTGTGGTTTATTGTGTCACAAAGATATTTTAGCAATTTCTGAAAATGTTTTTTTCCGCCAATAATACTACCCAAAATTGAGCCGCCTGCTGAAAATGGTTATGATCTTGTGTGTGTGTGCGCGCATGCTTGCGTGCGTTCATGCATGCGTGCATTCATGCGTGCCTGTGTGTCTGAGTGCATGTGCGCATGCATGTGTGCAAGGGAGATTCTCTTTGCCAGGGGATTTTCCATCACACTCACGGCTGTATCTAGAAACAGATGCAATATTGGCAGTGTGACCTGGAGACTGAGCTATAGAAAGTTTTTAGAAAAATAAGCCCTCAAAAAAATCCAGTCTTGCTGTCCCAACTAATTTCACAGCACTCAACCTCTTCCTCACTGCAGATCTCCCTTCTAAAGTTGCCGCTCACTTCACGAATGAAGGCCTAATTTGTATATTGTCGCACGACAGCTGCACTTGATGAATAATGATCGAATTTCAAGCTAAGCTCTAATGTTGGTATGCATTATTATTTTCTCGCTGTCTGTCTGTCTTTCACTCTTGTCTTTCTTTTTGAACATGCTTAACCACTTAAGCCTCTATAGCCTCTATGGAAATAACCAATCTACAAGCTGGCAATGGCTCACATTGCAATATGTTATGATTAGCCTGTAGATTTGCTAATTTAGGAGAAACAAAAACACTTTGGATGCCAGGGTGAAAGTGGTTAAGCCCACTGGATTTATTGTGCTTTATAGCGGTGTTTTTCAACACCTTTCATATCAAGACCCATTATTTATTCTGTATTTGGGTCACTGCACCAGCATTTGATGGCATTTACTGTACCCTTGCAGACCCCAAACTCAAGGATAATTTCCACATTTCCTGCAGTATTGATGTAATGTTGGTAGTTAGCACCATATGAGAGATTGAACACATGAAAACCGCCGATCAAAATAACTCTAATTCTTCTACATTCTCCAATTGTGTGGACTTTAAATTAACTAATGCAGATTTCAACAGTTCAACAGTAATTGAACTATTGAGAGGGTAAAATGAAAACAAATGAACTTATGTCTATTTGGTTTTCAATATCTGTAAGGGTCTGTTTGGTTAAACCAGGGGTCAGCAACCTGCGGCTCAGGAGCCGCATGCGGCTCTAGAACACAGCCCTAGTGGGTCCCTGGCTGTAGCATTAGCAAAAATGGCTGATCAACAAGCTCTCGCGGTCATTGCACAAACAGTGTATTTTTCGGGAAGTAAACCAGATCCGCAATCTGGATACATTTGACACACATTGGGGTGATCCGCCAACATAATATATGTTTATATTATAAACATTTCAGTCACTGACAGCACTTCTTGGCCATGCCAAAAAGCCCAGCACGTATCAGAGATCAAGCTTTAATCTGAACCACCCATTTTCAACAGTTTACTATATCATTAATATATCTTTGAGATGTTGTGTGGACATGATAAAAATTATGTGTTTCCTAGAAAAGGGAAAAAAAGAACATGGTGAAAAAATGGTGAAACACAGCTTGATGACATAAAGTTGTGTTTCACCATGTTAATGATTTTTCTTTTAGGACCTTTTTTCTGATAGCGTACAAATGGAACCAAACGGACCCGCCAGGGTCCATTTGGTTCACATTTGTACACTCTCAGAAAAAAAAAACAATGAAAATGGGTGGAATTCTCTGTTAAGGGCTTATTAGGCTTGCATTATTTGCGGCTCCAGACAGATTTTGAATTTAGTTTTTTTTTTGTCGAAAATGGCTCTTTCAACATCTTGGGTTGCCGACCCCTGGGTTAAACTCTCCATCATGTAGCTGGGGACCACCTGAAGTCCTTGCAAGGACCACCGGTGGTTGACAACCACACTGCTCTGTAGTCTATTATTATTGATGCTTTTGATGAAAGAAAGCAATTCATGTCACCCCTCTCAGCCCGTGTGTGTGGACCATTTATAGTCTATGGTGTGGGCCATGTGTAGTTCTTTAGACGGGACATTTCTGCATCATGGCGAACTGCGGTTCAAAGTGAGTCCACACAATGCATTAATGGCATTTACAGAGGAAAGATTTAGCTATTATTACCACCCGCCACCCCTTCAAACTCTCATCATTCACCCCCCATCCCCCTCCCCTACGTCTCTCCGTGTCCATGTGAGTGGTCCACTGTGAGTGTAACTCTTTCAGGCAGCACGTGAATGAGCTCATCCTCCTCATGCACATGCTGCAGCGTTTTAACAGCTGAGACACAGCAGCCTCGCTGCTCCCCAGGCCCCGCGGGTATAACGACCCACACGTGGACCCTAGCCGTATTACGCACGCACACAACCTGCAGAAACTGCAGCTATACGCAGTGTTGCCAACTTGGTGCATTTGTCGCTATATTTAGCTTTTTTTCAGACCCCCCCCATGCCCCTAGCACCAAAATTAGTGAAAAGCTTCTGGCGGAAAATCTATTGTTTTTTTTGCTGATGAGTTGAGGCGAAATTGGTTAACAGGCACCAGAGATAAAACCCTTGTTTTTCCACCATTTTTCCTCCTATGACAGTGGTTTTCAAACAGTGGTCCCCAGGCTAAATGATGGACAGCTGGTTAACCAGATGTAACTGTAAAAAATGAAACCAAATGGACCCTTGCGGGTCCATTTGGTTTCATTTTTACGCTCTCAAGAGTTAAAATATTCATCATGTGTGTTAGCCCAAGTATACACAACTAGAGAATGTCGAAGATTCCCTTCCAGGCGAGCATCTAGCGCATTCTAGTGCATTTTGGATTTCGGCATTTGGCAGCACTGGCTATACGCGTCGTGCACACACCTGTGTGTGTGTGCAATGCATGCACTCATGCGAGTGCACGCTAATTACTTTCATACAGTTGGATTTTCAAGGAGTTCCTTCGAAACACCAAAACAAAATATATGCCTTCACTCCACGGCAGACGTGTTTGTGCTCGGCATTACATCATCATGTTCACGCTTAGTTAGGAGCATACGGTTGTGAGCACATTATGGACAGATCTTCAAAGCAAGCGGCTACACTATGTGTGTGTGTGTGTGTCTGCGTGTGTGTGTGTGTGTGTGTGCATGTGCCGAGCGTGCGTGTGTGCGTGCAAGTGCACATTCACATTCACACATCTGCGTTTGTTTATTAGAGATATGAAGATGGAAACCAATGATTCGTCATTGGCAGCGCATTACAAACACTAATACTAGGTTTAATAAACATACATGGAGAGTTGCGTGCCGCAAAATACAACATTTTCCTAACCCCAAGCATCCACTTGATAACCTCTACAGGTTACAATCAAGCAATCACAGTTAATGGACTATGAGTTGACGCATTAATATGCCAAAGGCCTGGGGCGTGAGCCTGTAGATCGGTACACTTACTGTGCATGGTGACGACGGCACGCAACTAGGTATAAATCGGACTTGAGTGCCAGGCCTACTGTGGAGTGTTTTTTGCTATTAAGCAGACTAGCCAGTTGCCTGGGGTGCCATGAGAGGAGGAAGGGGGGGGCACCGGGCGACCACCAGGCTTGCTTTAAAAGGATCCCAGGCTAATGAGCCTCATATGGATAAAAACTTAATCTTGTCTACACTTGTCCTCTATAACTAGAATTGAACATTTAAAACACATAATATGTTCTTTAGTTTAAAAATAGTTCTTAATTTAATCCCCTGGGGGGTGCCATTTTACTGTGCATGTCATGGGTATGACATCACTGGAGGAAAAAAAACCTTGCCTGGGGCTCCAAATTGCCTAGAAACGCCACTGCCTACTGTGTTTACGAGTCCACATAGGCTGGCCGTCAAAGTTCACTGGAAAGTGGTATTGAAGTGTTCATAATAAACGTAATACACAGAGCTCCTTCTGTCCTCCCTCCCTTCTCCTGTGCTTCCGTCTGCTGGCTCCGGTGCAGCACGGCTCCACCTTGGCCAGCCGTCCAGCCAGTGCAGCTCCTCATGTGATGTGACTTTTTCCATCCACGATGGCGGGAGAGGCGGCCAATCTTCAGCCAGCGTGGAGCGGGACCTGCACTCTCTCTCTCTCTCTCTCTCTCTCTCGCAGGCAGCATCTCCTGGCCCCTGACAGTGAGGATGTTTTTTAATGCCCGGTGATTAATAAGACGTTAAGTAATATATCGCTCTGGAAGGCACTTCGGGAAACTGCGTTCTAATTTTTCCATGTATGACCTCTTCTGGTATGAGATGGCTTTTCAAGATGTGGTTGTGTTTGTTTGAGATTTAGTGGTGTTAAAGCAGACGCCGGGCCTGAGGACGGAGGAGAGAAGTGCATACAGTATAATATATTCAATCCCTACGGTTTCAGATTCAGGACACTTCAGGAAGGGTGTGACGTCTGGATCAAGCAATAGCTTCCAGTCATTGTGTGTGTGCCGTGCACGTGTACTGTATGCACATCTGTGAGGATGTTTGTGCTAAATGCTGGCATTCCGAAGCTCTATTCTATATTTGCGACACATGGCCGTTCCGACTCCCAAAATGACCACATATAGCCACGTAGTTGGAATGTTGGTGCGTCGGAATGCAATTGGGCAATGTCCAATAAGTTCGGTTCCTAATAAATTATGAATCATAAATGATGATACCTGTCTGAGGAGAAGAGCAAGAGCAATGTAGGTTACTCGGTATGCAGCTTTAATCCAGATGGTGTCTTTGTTTCGCTGTTTTCCTGCTCTCTGTCTGTCTGTCTGGCTGGCTGCCTCTCTGTTTTTCTCAGCCACTGGGAGGTTTCTTTATCAGGTATGGTATCAACATTAGATGATGCAAGAGAGAGACAGAAGATTGAGGGTAAAGTGAAGAAGGCAACAGAAAGTAAGCCAGGAACCAAACAAATGAGGCGCTGCAGGTATCGTGCAAGTGCCAGAACTGCCACAAGGTCAGAACTGTTCTTCTGATGTTTAACGACTTAAACCCTAGATGTAGTAAACTGGCTCTGTACTTGGACCGATGGCTCGAGTTCTTCCATCCATACCAAAAACTCTGCCAAAAAAATGCTGATTTGCAAACGGCTAAATCTCCACGGAATATGGATGTTGTGATTCAAGTGCATAACTGTTGAGGTGTTCACTATGTACACTATCTGTGAGTGAATGATATAAAAGACCTGACACGATTCTGAGCTGAGCATCTGGTGCAGGTTAAAATAAACACTAATAATAGATAATTGCAACATTGTACTGGAGTCAAGTCTGGTTTTGGCTGATTGATTTTGAGGCAGCACACAGCACAGACTGGAGCAGTACCACTCACAAGCCTACAGGCATGGGTGGATTCCAAAAGAACAACGCAAATATTCCGCCATCATCATCTAACACGCGGCCAGGGGAAATTAGCGAGCTTGTCGCTCTGCTGTTCTCAGTTTAACAGAGAAAGAAGAGAGAGGCGGAGATAGGGCAAAGGAGATGGAGAGAAGGGAAAAGTGAGCAAGGAATTAAAGATGTATAAATGCCAAATGAGAATAACCAAACACTTTTCTGTTCCCATGAAGAGTGCATGTCTTCATTATATTATGTAACTGCCTGTCGCCTCTGTACTTTTTCCCCTTTCCTGCTCCGTTACACGACAGGAGTCAATACTCAATGCTGTTGGAAACTTGCCTCATGGCTTTTAAAATGATGTCTGACTAGTTGCACTGGTGCAATTCTACAGCTCAGGCTTAAACCTGCTGTGTTTACTTCATATTAACAGCTTGCCTCAGTGTGATGTTGGATTTGATCTTCCACCACACTGCCAAACGCCGTGGCCTCTGCATGTCAACAGTAGAGCAGGTCAAGAGGGAGATATCAAGTGTCCATCTGCAGGATGTGGTTATGATAGAACTGTCATCAGACCCCTGCGGTGTCAACCCCATCAGATTCGAAGGGTAACAGGAAGGCTTAGTTCTGATCCAACTCGGCCACGATCGCAGAGAATGCTCGGCCTGATCGGACAGAACAGTCCACCGTAGTCGGCCTCGCGCTCGCCCCAAAACTCGAGTTGCAATACTGAGGGTGTTACAGATTGGAGGAGGAGGTGCAATTGTTTGAATAAATAGCAGGATTGGTTGCCCGTCCATTGCCTTACACACCTGTTATCGTCCTACGTCCTAACCATTGACCATCACCATGAATTAGACTATGTGAAATGACAACACAGGAACACACATGCGTAGCAAAAAATAGACGTTGTGCAACAGCTTGTGTACTGTATGTGCGTCTGCGTTTTGGGTATTTTTTTAGTATTTGACAAAAAATAAAAATATTGTAAAAATAAACATGAAACATTTGGCTACTCTACCCCCGGTCAGTCCCAGCGCTTTGCAGACCGGGGCCAAGCGTTACACAGGTTGGGCCGACTGCTTCACAGGGTGGCCCAAGTCTTCTTCACTTTCTGAAACTGGGGGCCAACCTTTCTTCACTTTCCGCAAGACAGAGTTAGATCAGGGCCGAGCCTTCTGGTACCTATTCAATCGAATGGGCACTTGTGTATGTTAACCCTGTGTAGTCGGTAATCTTCACTAGCCCATTTAGGCCTGACCTAAGGTTTTTGAAAAACCTGAATTATTTATATTTCAGCATCAAATAAAGTTAATTATGTGATACTGTACATACTGTACAGAATCCAAATATGGATTCCCGGCCTGAAAGGGCTCGAGGGCAAGGTTGTGCTAATTGTACAGTTCTTGGAATGCCTTGGAATATGGCCTTTTTTCTTCATGAATTCAGACTAATTGGTCAGGCCGGGTGTGGCCCTAATGAAGTTAGAGTCTGTTTGAAATCCCTACTGCTGAGGTCACCAGGGGGTCATGATATCCAAAACTTTCTTCTGTGACTCAGAGCGAATAGAGAGAAATGGTCAAATAGTAAGCATTAGTGAGTTCAATAGGAATAAAAATGGGCGAAATGTTCCTTTAACGCACAAGTTACAACCGTGTAGAAATTAAGGAGAGGTGACAAGCCAGAGATGGAGGACAGATCACAATGAACATACCCCTTAATCTGAACCATGGATTCATGTCCCAGAACTGTCACATACCAATTGGTTTACTTTACCTGGATTGTAAAATAGGCCATGCAATGGAGGTATTTCCAAAATACAACACCACTAACCTGCTGTACATAAGTAAATTGAAATAATGATCGATGTTTGTGGTTGTACTGGGCAAATCCAAGGTGTCAACTGTGATCAGCAAATATTCAGTGGGATGTTAAACATACAAATTAAATTTCAGCTGATTTAACCGTTCCAAATTTAGCTCAGCTCTCTATAGTGTATGTAAATGACTATAAGGTAGCTATGGTAAAGCGGGAAATGTTAGAGTGGTTCAGAATCGTGGCAGCACACTGTAAATATTGTACTAACACTCATGATTAATCTATAGAAACCCTTTGAACAACAGGGGCAATAATGGACAGCCACGATGGAAGGTTAAGATTGGGGGGGGGGGGGGAATGTCTTCCAAAACCAATAAACTTGTCAAACGTAAAACACCACTGCCAACTTTGTGTTTTGATTATCGAGCAAAAAGCGCTCCTGGCCATGAATTCCACTGGCACGTCCTGGTACAGTGACGTAATTGTATCTAGTGCGGACCGAGGTTGACGATAATAATGAAGTAACAGAAAACTTGAGTAATTTTGGCACAGTGCAAGAGCAGGGGAGGTGGTTTAATGAACTCGAATCCAATGGTTTGTATCCAGGCCCAGAGTCTGAAAACAATAGAATCAGGTCATGGAAGGAGCAGACGGGCAACAAGGTTGACCACATCGGGACAGTTAATCTCACATCACATGGAGTTGTCGGTCAGGAAAAGTACACGGGATAGACTTTCTAAATATTTTCTTCTTCTGTGATTGTCAACGATTTCTGGCAATTCGTCCCCCGCGACAGTCTGTTTGGCTTCGAAATGGACATAAATAAATGTTGAAAACTATATGACAGTACTATTTGACCCGTGTCATGTGGTTTGGGTCATATGTCTACTTGATTACACCATGCAAAATCCTCACGTTTTCATTCAGCTCGGGTATCTGCTACAACCATTATTATAGTCGGTCATGGCACGGTCGAAAAAGCAGCTGCTGGTTCAAAGTAGTGCGGAAAGGAACTAATTAGGATTTGTGAGGAATGGCGTTTCGGAGTGGGCATTGCAAACTTCCATGTGGGGATACGAGTGTAACCAAATGAACCGATGGCATTTGGACACTTGAAATCAAATTAATTAAAACCATGAGAGTGAAATTCTTCCATTGTACTGGTCATGTAGTGTAAGGGAAAAGCATACAGTAGATGCTGGTTGTTAAGCGTTTGCGGTTTACTGTGTCTTTCTTATTTGCGCGCAGGAAGCAAACAGCGATTTCTCAATATTTGGATCAGGCATGCAAGGCAATATATGGAGTGTGTGATGCACGCACGCACAGACAAACAGACAGAGTTTTCTGCCTGGCTTACATAGTAATCACACTCACTGCATTTGCAATAAAATGATGATCATTCCTCTATTAAAGCATCATCTCACTCAAGGTTTTTAGAAGTACGTAAATTAAGTAACTTTCAAAGACTACATCAGGCCAAGTCTAAAGCTTCTATGTTCCCTTTTCCTGGCAGCATATAGAAGTTTGGATCCTCATTAATCGATTCCAGTGTCTAAAGCAGACTTCATTAGTGATTTAACTGAGGCTTTAAAGGCCCATAACGGAGTCATGGACATTCGCTGCCTCTTTATCAGATCGAAAATACAGGCTATGTGAGATAGGATGACAGACTGGCTCAGCTAACTGCGACAGCCGAAGCCACACAGCCGCTATTACGCGTAATCCTCAACGCAATCCATGTGGTTTATGAGCCAATAAAGAACGGTATTACCTAAAAGCCACTGGATTTGGGAGTGTCTTTTCATTCGGTGTAAAACTGACATTCAAACTGTGTGTGTGTGTGTGTGTGCGTGTGTGCGCGTGTGTGCGTGCGTGCGTGTGTGTGTGCTCTTGCATGCATACTAGATTTGTGAAAGGTTAATTGCACCTCAGACCTCACATGCATTACAGAGGAAAACCATTAACAATCAACGTAACATTTAGTGTCCCTCCATTAGAGTTCACGATGGCAAGTTTAAATTCTTCCCTACTTTTCCAGAGAGTTTTCGTCTACCTCAAAGGAGCATTTTAGACGGCCACATCCGCAACTGATGATGACAGAATTGGGATAAGGGGCAATGCAGCTCTAGCCTAACCTAATTATCTGAAAATTAGTTTCCCCCCTCCAAAAATAAATGTTTTCCTTCATGCGTGTGTGTGCGTGTGTGTGTGTGTGTGTGTGTGTGTGTGCGTGCGCGTGCGTGCGTTACGCGGTTGCATGGCTGTGTGCACGTGCGCAGTGTGTGCCGTGCGTGTGTCTGGCTACTTCACAGACACCATAACATTATAAACCCCCAAAACAGAAACGGTTTTCTAACAAACAGCGTCATTGCCTTTTTTTAAATGGGAAGTTGGAATGTTGGCAGCACTATTGCCTAGGAAACCCTAGATGAGTGTAAAACCCTTTCCAGCACTTCATGTCAGGAGGAGGCCTCTTCGTCTCCACTCATCTCATTTCTTTCCCCTCCTGTCACTATATGTATCTCGCGGCCGTCCTCCCTCCTTTATCTCTTTTTTAAAACAGACTTGACAGTTCACTCCCCTTTATCCCCTTTTAGCATCTGTTGAGATAATATACAGCAAAATCAAGAACATTATTTGGCTTTTACAGTAGAGTGTAGCAAGAACAACCAAAGGCCTCACCTGCAGCCCTTAAAGTTGGAGAGCACCTACCGTATATGTTCCATTATGCAGTATGTAACCTTAAAGGAGGAATTCCACCCATTTTCAACATTTTACTGTCATTAATATACCGTAGATGTTGTGTGGACATAATAGCCCCCCCCCCCCCATTCTGTGTAAAAACCATTAACATGGTGAAACACAACTTGACTACATCGTTCAAATGGAACCAAATGCACCCGTTGGGGTCCATCTGGTTCCATTGTACACTCAGAAAAAGTCTTGGAAAAGGATGGAATCCCCCTTTAACCTTAAACACTTGACACCATCTGGACCTAACCAACCATAGAGTTGGGCAGTCCTTCCCCTTTCCTGACATTGCCCGTGTTCCAGAAACGGAATCCTCATTCATTTTCCTCTTAGACTTTTCGAAAATGGTTAATATAAACACAATTACGCCGCGGACAAAGCCAACTCAGGTTGTGACAAATCATGACAACCACCACAATATTAAATATCAAAAGATTGTGTGTGTTATCATGTTTTGTCACGACCCGAGTTGGCTTTGTCCACGGTGTAATCGTCTGTAATCGAGCGATGTCAAGAGGGGGCGAGACTGCTCAGCTTTATAGAGCTCCAATCATCATCCTAATCGGGAAACAGGTGTGGCAATATAAATAAAATAAAGTCAGGGGTCACTAGAGGTAATGAAAAAAGAAAAAGTTCATATGTACAGTATGTGCTGTGCTCAGCAGGTTTCATGGAAATCGGATTTTGAGAAAACGTGATGAGATTACAACAAGAAATGGTATCAACATATCAGCATGTATGAAGGTGAAGGTGCACTGGAAAAGTCCATGCACAACTCTGCCAGTAGTCCTTGAGATATTGTTTGTCGAGAGTAGACTGTTGGACGGAAAGACTCTTCTGCAAGTTTTTAGTTTTTAGTTAAAATAACATTTGTTTTTCAACTTACATAGACATAAAGGCTGACATAGCCGGGGGGGAGATGCAGGAGAGAAGGTTGGCATTGGCTATTGTTTAGTTTTAACTCTCCCTCGTTCTGTCCTTATTAATACTGGCATACATGGCCTGGTTCCTTTCACTTTAGACCTCTTCAATCCTATATCTGTCAACACTTTTAAAATAATGTTCTAATAGGTCCTACCCCCCACGCCTCCCCTCTCTGTCTCGCTCTGTCTTATCTGTCTCACTGCTCTCACACAGAGAGCTACAGTGTAACAGACATGGCCCCTCAGGGCTTTCTCTTTGTGTGGTGAGCCAAGTCCAGCTGTCCATTTCTCTGGATTTACCGCTGTTTTTACACCCTCCCATGTTGATTTACTACGTTACATAATCATAATAATGCATGTTAACACTACGGAGCAACACTGATGCGTTAACAGCTTCTGGACCTGACGGTTTATTATGTGGAGACTAGACTAAATAAACAGATTTGGTTTTATGGAGAGAGCAGTAAAGGTCTGAACGTATAATTCTCACCTAAATAAGTAACTGCAAGCCTAACATCAAACACATCAGGACTTTTATTATCTCCGCTTGACTGATGATGCTGTGGTTTGTCTGTTCCTCTACCTTAGCTAACACTGACTGCTAGTAAGTTTTATGTTTCATGACAAATTCTAAGTATAGACGCATCCTTATATTATTATCTAACGTAGTTGACTGCAGGCTGCAGCAGTGTGCATTTTTATTAATTTTATGAATTACTTACGTAAGCGGAGTGGCCGCTAGTTAAGCAATCGGTGCACAGTGGTCGGCGGTCGGTCGTCCTTCGAGCTACTCCGATTGATCAGTTTATGTGATGACGTAATGGTGATGTAAGTACGTGACCTTTTTATAGCTAATGTCATGAGTATTAGCTCGCTCCACTCACGCACAAGTAGGCCATGGCTTACTTGTGCGCAACACGCAAGTTTGAGCTCTACCGAGTGCTGATCTAGTTTTATTTCTTTTTATTTGACAATTTCCATGGCATAACCCCTGAACAGCATTTGTGCCAAGTTTGGTGAGGATCAATAGTGTGCCTGGGGCCCCCGGGGGGGCTGACGTGGTCCCTAGGAGCTACATGTAGCCGCTATTGTCATGCCAGACCCCTGAACAGTGATTGTCTCAAGTTTGGTGCAGATTGTAGCAACTATGTGTCTGTGGCACCCGGGGTCACTCAATTTCAATTGTGACCACTGGTCACATTTTCTAGTCAGTCAGCGTATCACTCAAAATCCCCATGCATACTGTGTATGGTGCCAGCCATGGTCTCATGACATCACTATCACATCAGGGGCCCTATTTTGAGTTTCTAGCAAAGGTGTTTGGCCACTCAAAACAGCCATACAGCTTTGTCACACCTCCAAGATTTGACTTACAGTAAGTCATAAGACCTGATACTTAACAAACTCAAAATAGAGCTCCTGATGTCATAGTGATGTTGCAATTAATGGAGTTCCCTGCCTGATGCCATCGATACTGGCCAGCAACTCCACTTCTGACCTCAGACCATAAGGTTTCCCCTTAAGGGGAAATCCTACTGTTGAATGAACTGGTGTGATCATAGTGGGGTCTCAAAACGGCTTCATACTGCAGCTCAAAGCTTTCAGAATGATCTCAGAGCGGTGAACAGTAAGCAACTTGGCTCTCATCCAGGCCCCGACCAACAGGGCCGGATTTAGCCAGCCCTGCTAGGGTGGGCTGGAAGAATGGCCAAGTTTTTCATATGAAGCAGTGGTTTTCAACCTTTTTGACACCAGGGCCCACTATTTATTCGGCATTTGAGCCACGGACCACCATTCGATGACATTTTAGCCCTTGCAGACCCCAAAACTAAAGAATTATTTTGATTTTATCCACAATTCCAGGCTGGATTTGGAGGAAAAAAACAGTCAAACATACAGATCAAAATGACCATTAATCTTCTACACTCTCTAGTTGTGTAATAAGATGATGGATATTCTAACTCTTGAGAGTGTAAAAATGAAACCAAATGGACCCGCAAGGGTCCATTTGGTTTCATTTTTTACGCTCTCAAAGAGTTACATCTGGTTAACCAACTTTCCACCGGGAACTCTCTCAAGGACCACTAGTGGTCCCAGACCACCCAGACCACCCATGTCATTGGGTGGGCAGGATTCCTGTTTGGGTGGGCCCTGCCCACCCCTGCCCCCCTCTAGATCCGGCCCTGCCGACCAATAAAAAAGAAAAAGTAAGTTGAGACCAAAAACGACTAAAAGTGTGTGTCGCTGTAGCTTGGAGCTGTTGTGGCTCAGAGTAGCACGAGTTCTCGGATCTTCTATTTCCACTATATCTCTTTCATCAAATCCTTGTTTGGAAAGGGGAAGCCATTTTCTCTGTGTTGTTTGTGGCCCCTATTTATGTGCTTGCGGTCCAGGCAGGCCTGCTCTAAGTGTGGTTGCCAGGGTTGCAGGATGTCCC
This sequence comes from Benthosema pterotum, assembly GCA_039105355.1. NCBI lineage: Eukaryota > Metazoa > Chordata > Actinopteri > Myctophiformes > Myctophidae > Benthosema > Benthosema pterotum. The sequence continues at coordinate 39,810,969 of CM076983.1, read as the reverse complement.
CCTGGATTCTTTGCTCACTCTTAATACTCCAGACAGCGTCGTTTGCTTTCCAATAAGTGTGAGAAAATTGGCAATAAAAAGGATGACTTTAAAAAAAGGTTCAGTGTAGGCCTTTAATAAACCTATTGACGCTATTAGAACAAAAAAAAAAGACGACAAAAAAGAAAAGTAAGTTATTAGACCTTTTCCCAAAAGGCTACAGGGCAGGGGCGGATCTAGGCATGGGCATGGGGGGGCAGTGCCGCCACAAATGCCCAGTCTGCCCCACCAAACACGATGGCATGCAAAACAACCCAAGATATTTCAATGATTTGAAACACTACTACTGCTACTAACTAACCACAGTTGTGTCGCCACTAAACCAACAGCATTTCATCATTGAAAACAGAAAACTCTCTGAGCCAGAGCTTTAGCTTTAAGCATGCTGCGTGTCTGTTGCAACTTCAACAACAACTGATGTTATTGTTGATGCTTTACTTGACTAATAAAAGTCCTGTAACTGAAAATGGTATGGGTGCGGCTTCATCGAATGAGGTCGCTCCATACCATTTTCTCCTGCCCCCCAATTGGGAAATGTTACATCCGCCCATGCTACAAGGGGGGTATAGCATGTTCATGCCTTAGTTGAGTCCAGATCGGATGAATAATCATCCAAAGCCTTCACTGGAAAATTATACTTTTTGGATTGCTCTTATACATTAAATGGAAAAAATGGATGTATAAAAAGAATGAGGTCTTTACTTGCATGTCTATGGCCTGGTTGAGCGAACGGCTTTGACGCTATACAGACTTCATTACTCACTAATAGCCCCCACATTTAAATTGTCACATATCGGGAACTCCTGGTCATTTTAAGGCTAAAGTTATTAAAAAGGATTATGTTGAGACAATGGGGAAAGAAAACAGGGGTGGTTATATAAAATGTACATTTCTTGCATGTTTTTTGAATAAATAACCTAAGTACAGTGCAGCATGTACAGTATATACTAGAACAGGGGTTTTCAACCGGTGGTCCGGGGACCACCAATGGTCCCTGAGAGGGTTCCAGTTTGTCCCCAGGTTGGTTGGTTAACCAGATGTAACTCTTGAGAATGTAAAAATGAAAGCAAGAGTTAAAATATTCATCATCTGAACTAGCCCAAATCTAAAAATCCAAACTGAAGATCTAGGTTTGCCTGTTATGTTTCCGAAATCCAGCCTGGAATTGTAGATAAAAAAGAAGAAATCTTTGGGTTTTGGGTCTGTGGGGCTAAAATGTCATCACATGGTGGTCCGTGGCTCAAATTCTGAATAAATAGTGGGCCCTGGTATGAAAAACGTTGAAAACCCCTATACTAGAATTATCCAGTTATCTTTTTCTAAATCTAGATAATGTAGCCTACAGTAGCTCATCCACATTTCTGCATACAGTACAACCATGAATTTCCCACATTCGGCATTATAAACAGTTGATACCTGATTAGAAAATATTAACCACATCTGGTAGGACTGAATATTTGCCATGAGGAATGATTGATGTCTTGTGAAACTGCTTATTCTCAGCACCCCAACCCCCCCGCCCCTCCTCTCTCCTATGACTTTTCTACCAATGATTTAATCTCTCCAGAATGAAGCCTAACTTTTTCCAACCCAAACAGAGTGTGACCCACTTCCATCACAAAAAAAGAAAGGGGGAAAAAAAGAAAGAAGAAGAAAAAAAATAACAGCATGTGGAAAAATGTTAAACGGACCTGCATTCTTTCATATGGCCTCTGTGACATTTACATTTTTCATAAGGCCATATAAGCTCTTATCCTTCTTCATCTTATTTAATTAATTCATCTTATTTAATTAAATTAACCCTGCGTTTTGGTGTTTTAGCTGTTGAAAAATAGCAGATCTACAAGCTCATATCGCGCCACTTGGTGGCGCGATATGAGCTTGTAGAGCTGATATTTTTGAAAAATTGTGAAAGTGTGCTGCAAATCTTTGAATACATTATTTCGGAAACAAACAACTCAACCGAATATAGATAATTCTGGGGGTCCTTGGAATGAAATATACTGAGCATCACTGACACAGGAGCATAGAATGTTCAGAAAAACTAGAATCTGTCAGAAACTAGCATCAGAAACAGAAACTAGAATCCAGTGTCAGAAACTACAATCAGGTGTCCCATAGAATATATTCTTAGATTTTCACAATTTTGCAAAAAAAAAAAAAAAAAAAAAAAAAAAAAAAAAAAAAAAAAAAAAACAGATCTACAAGCTCATACCGCACCACTCGGTGGCGCGATATGGGTTTGTAGATCTAATATTTTTCAAGTGTAACATAATGCGTTGAACACCAAAACGCGTTCAATACACAATGGGTTAAATGTAAATAAATGCACAATATATCCATATATTCTACTGTAAGTTAACATCGGTGGCCAGCTAGCATAAAAAGTAGAGTTTGTAACTAAGGTCCACGTGCAGGAAAGTCATCCGAGCCTGGACTCAATCAACCCAGGACTCCCCTTTACTCGTTTTTTTTTATACCGGATCAGTCATGATCTGCAAACCTTGACTCTCACTTCCTTGCATAAAAACGACTTCAGAGGAACTGACACACACACTGGAAAATAGCCGACATATGAAGATTTAGTGCTGCTGATTCCACCGATGGGTGGATGTTACAGCGCTTGGCTGTAAATAAAAAGTAGAATTTTTTAATATCATGGGGCCCATTAACTTGGGAGGCCATGTTTGTGTGTGTGTGAGATGTTGTTTTTGGTGGCTACCTCCTCGGACTCTGAGAGCTCAGTCGTTGTCGCTTGGCCACGCTTTCGGAGCGAGGCAGATGGTGCGAAAATCAGAGCCAGCTCTGAAATCAGCATTGAAATGATGTATTCAATATGTTTTAGTTATTTTTAAGGGAGGAAATACATCAGCAGCAGCGCCTGCCATCCTGTCAGGTTCCTCAAATCCATATCTGTTTCACTGGTGTGTGTGTGCAAACATGCACAGACACACAGGCGAAAACGTAATCTCTGGCTTTGGCCTGGTAGAGATGATAAGGAGAAGTCTCTAGTACTGAAATGCCATTAGAAGTTCTTAAAAACTCATTGCATGCGGACCTCTGGTCTTGGAGTATAACAAGGACAGGGTTCCCCATGCTGTTAAACAAAATATCCCCTTTCTGTGCTCGGGTCAAACGCGAGTACGGCACGTTGTGTTGCCAATAAAAATATTTTGGGGCTTGAGAAGAACGCATTGCTCGCTCCAAACACATGGTAGCAGAAGCTTTCATCCGTAGCATACCTGGGGGAAAAAAGACATCTGACAGCTTACACACCGACATGTTGACAAATCGGTTTGCCATCAATCCAAAACAACCATTATCTCTTGTCTTCACCACTGCCCAGTGGAAAACCTGACATGCCCTGCTAGAAATCTCTCTGTAATGCCTTTTAAATGGCACTCCTCCGAGCCAAATTCAACAAGTCGCCGCCTGCATACAGGAGATAAATGTGTAAATTATGTGCAAAGATGCCAAGTAACTATTTACAGCTATTACAGAACCTGGGTAGATTCCTTTGTAAATATGGGGGGTAGCTTTTTGAAGTTTGCCCTATAATATTTCTTGCAAAGTAAATACAAACATGCTCCAGTTCAGTAATATACATTTCACCAGTTTGTACTTTTTGGTTTCATTCTAGTCTAGACTTGAGTACTGTAGATGTATACACGTGTACAGTATGTCAACACTTTTCCCGCCTTTGACATTGTGAGTGACTGTTTCTAATTGCCTTGGGCCAGATAGAGACTTAACAATAAATGTCCCAGTGATGGATATGGCACAGTATAATCTGTTCTCTGTTCATACATATCATGGCATCTTATTTCAGCTTCAGAGAGGAACGACAGGGATTAATAACAGTGATAAGTGATTATTGGCTCACTGCATAGGAGTTTTCTGTTAGAAATGGATACCCTGGCTCTTGACACATTTTACTCTTGATTTAGAGTGGCTTAGTGAACATCCTGCCCCAAGACTGTAAATTGATAAATGTTCATGGCTATTTTTAGTGAAGATATTTTGGGCAGATGGAAAGCACTAGGTGGCCTATACAGTATATCCTTTGGAGCCTCTGGCCAACACATTATATAGAGTCAGAGTAGTGGTTAAGCTTTCGTGAATGAGAGATGAAGGAATCTCCATGTTGAGTGTTTCTTGTATTCCTGGTTGACAGCGGCAAACCATCTGTAAAATATATTGGTAAGGGTGGCTATGAACGGTCAGACAGCCACTAGTATAAACCAGGGGTGTAGTGGAGGTGGGACGCAGGGGGGCGGCATCCCCCCACTTCTCACATCTAAAACATTTTTGGGGCAAAAGTAGGCCTATGTTTTTTGTCTTCTCATTTACTTTTACGAAAAACAATTAGGCATTGTAAACAATCTTTCTCAATATGCTATTAATAACGTGTCTGTGTGTGTTGCACAGGTGTGCATGCACGTGTTTTAAAGGGGAACTCCACTCATTTTCAATATTTTACTGTCATTAATATACCTTATGTTGTGTGGACATGATAAAAAAGCCCCCCCCCCCCCCCCATTCTGTGTTTCCTAGAAATGGAGGTCTGAAAAAATCATTAGCATGGTGAAATACATCTTGATGACATCATCGAGATGTGTTTCACCATGTTAATGAGTTTCCTTTTTTCTGAGGGTGTACAAATGGAACCAAATGGACCCGCTAGGGTCCATTTGGTTCACAAAAATGAAAATGGGTGGAATGCCCCTTTAAGAGGAGTCCCCCCACATCTAAAAGTCCCACTACAACACTGGTATAAACTGGATTGTCATGGGATTAGAATTGCACCTTGATGTTCTGCAAAAGATGTGCCTTAACCATTGATTGATCTCATGACCTTTCTCTAGCTCTGCCCCTCTGGCATAAATGTCTAATTTGTAGGCATTCAGATTGCCATGAACTGTTGTTAGCACAACAGTTCATGTTCATTATGAGGGACTGTTTTGATTTTATGGTCACAGAGCTGTTCTCTAGCCACTAACACCTGCCTCATTGCATTATTTCATCATTGAATTTGCTCTAGGGCAGGGGTGGGCAATTATTTTTCCCAAGGGGCCAAATGAGATACATAAAATATTGTGTAGGGCCAAGACTAAAGGCTGAACTAAAGTCTGTGTAATATTAATTTGATTTCAAAATAAAAGTAAGCGTAAGACCAACCGTTTTGAGACCAGGGACCTCTATTTATTCAGTATTTGTGCCACAGAGGACCACCATTGGATGACATTTTAGCCCCACAGACCCCAAAACTAAAGATTTCTTTTGCTTTTGTCCACAATTCGAGGGTGAATTTCACAAACACAAATAGGCAAACAGATCGAAATGACCATTAACTTCTCTAGTTGTGTAGACTTGGGGCTAATTCAGATGATGAATATTTCAACTCTTGAGAAATTTTACACTCTCAAAGAGTTACATCTGGTTAACCAACTTTCCATATTTAACTGGAACTCTCTCAAGGGCCACTGGTGGTCCCCAGACCACTGGTTGAACCCTTTCAGTGAAAGGGTACCGTGGTTTTCAACCACGGGCCGGTCAGAGTCAGCCAAAGGGCCCCCGGGCTGCATAATGCCCAGGTATGCTCTAGGGATATGTATATATTTATTGATTCATTAATTAATTGATAACTTTATCCATCGATTATCTGGTTGATAAGCTGCATGTGTTTTGAGAAATGTAGATTTCTCAGATAAAATATACAAAATATTTATTTGAACGTTTGAGATACTGGGCTGGACAATGGCACCTTTCTTATGAGGAATAAGTTAGAACAGGGGTTTTCAACAGGTGGTCCGGGGACCACCAGTGGTCCCTGAGAAGGTTCCAGGTGGTCCCCAGGCTGAATGATGGAAAGTTGGTTAGCCAGATGTAACTTTGAGAATGTAAAAATGCAACCAAATGGACCCTTGCGGGTCCATTTGGTTTCATTTTCACACTCTCAAGAGTTAAAATATTCATCATTTGAATTAGCATCGCTTAATTAAGAAGTTTACACGGTTTTGTTGGCAAAATACAGCCTGGAACTGTGGACAAAATCAAAGATTTTAGGTCTTTGGTGTGAAAATGTAATCAGATGGTGGTCCGCGGCTCAAATGCTGAAAAAATGGTGGTCCCTGGAGTCAAAAAGGTTGAAAACCCCTGAGTTACTGAATGAAAAGCCTGACGCATCACATGCATCACATGTTTCTGTGGCTACCAAGATGGAGGAGTGAACTTTTTAAACCAGCCAACATACACAGACATCATCCCATTCACAGAAAACAGCTCAATGATAGAACTGCAGCAATTATTCAACTTCCTTTACCAGAAATTGTCAACTGTTTAATGGAAGCATAAATTTGTCAACTTTTGTCAACTGTTTAATGGAAGCATTTCTTAATAAGTCATTGCTACTGGACACTGGCTATTGGCTTTGTCTTACAAAAATCCGAACTATAACTAACGTGTAGATGATGAGCTTTTTGGAGCGTTGATAAACGCTTTCTGTGTATGTCTGTCCCCATTTTCTTGTTCCCATTGGCCAATAATCCTCGTAGCTATTTCATAACATTTTTAATGTTTTTCTTGTATTTAACAAAAGCCCGTAGCTGTAGCCAATCTTAATTCTTGCTGGAACAAATTCAATTTACATGATCTGTGCAGTTGGCCACAGGCATTAGAATGAAAATCAATTCTTCATGAAAGATTAAATACTCATTGCTGGACAGTGTGGAAAAGAAATTACTAACAATTCCCCCCTGAAAAATAAAGTGAAAAAAGATACTGGATTTAAACTCATGCTGTAAGGCAATGCTTTAACTACAGTCACGAAGTGACAGTCTTGTGAAACCCAACACAATAGGGGGAACAGTGACATGCTAGTTCTGCTGTTATAGGATGCTATAGTATAGAATATGATGATCGGAAGATAAGGATCTATTGGTTCCCTATTTACTTTGGCCATTGGTGGAAAGAACATTTACACGTGTTTAACGTACCATTACTCATGTGTGTTTATTATTTCCATTATTTGTATATGTCTACACCTCTACACTTAGTTATAGTTGTTTAGTTGAGCCATATTTTATACTTTGGTTATTCAAGAATAACTGATCTACAATTTCTATCTATATCTACTATTTTTAGAATTTTTAACCTACTAAAATGTCCATCAAATTGCAAAAACAGTATACCTACAAGCTCGCAACATTTAACAACACAGTACATTTTGAAATAAATCTCAGGAAGGTTATTTTGGGAATATCTCTTGTTCTCTCTTTCTCTCTCGTTCCTGTATTATAACTTTTTTCCTGTTGGTTTGGCAACATATTCAAGGTTAATGCAGAAAACAATGTTGCTGGAGCCTGGATGAATATCATACGCCTCATGTTTTACGATTCCTGTAGTTTCCATAGCAAACTTTTATTCAATTTTCCAGCAGTTCCTGAGCAAATAGTTTTTTTTCTTTTAATTCTTCGTATACATACAACATAGGTTTTAATAGGATCTTGTAAATACCAAGGATACAAAAACAAAAAACAAAAAGCAAAAATATGTTCATGTACACAAATAAAACAACAGAAAAATTAATTGTCAAAAGCCATTACATTACATTACAAAAATCTCTTGATCAATACTTAACACACTTGTAGGCTACACATCTTAGGTTTCGCTTTGAACAGATTTGGATTTCAGTTTGTGCTTTGGTCCAATGCTGGCAGTTGACTGCAGGTGCATTTTGAAGAGATAAATAATGCTGGTTTTGGGACAACTCTCTGGAATACTTGGCAATTCAATGTGTGGGCACTTTACAATCTGTAATGATTTATAATGCGTGCCGTTGTCATACATACACACTGAAAATAGCCAATCTACAAGCTCGCAGCATGTCGCTGCAGGAGGTGTTGAGAGCTTGTACATCTGCAATGTTTATATGCATGATGCAGTGCACGACCAAGTATAACTCAAGCTTTAAACTAAGCAGAGCACACATGCTTCTATTTTCCCCCTCATATACAGACAGGCTTTATGTATAAAAAAAAAGTGCGTTGTGATGAAATACATTGAGTTATTAGTGTGGTTTAGAAGTACTATATTCTCTGCCTCTGAAGCCATACGCGTGTTGTTAACCGTTGTTGTGGCTTTTGTTGTGGTTAGCAACAGTCCGTTTCTAGGGGTGGGGGACCATGGACTGCATCAAGGCCCTGCAGTTAGTTAGTTGCCCCTCGGTAACAACCCCCTCCTCTTTCCCCCTGGGTTACCACTTCCCAGGGATGGGAACCCCGCACTCGTACCAGCCGACGAAAGGATGGGGCGTGCGTCTGCCGATGGGTCCAAATATCACTGGCTCCTGTCTGTATGAGCGGTGATATCCTAGAGAGAACGAAACGTATAGCAAAGTTGACATCCGTCCATTCAAAGCTGTAGACCAGCGGTTTTCAACCATTTTTGATACCAGGGTCCACTATTTATTCGGCATTTGAGCCACAGACCACCATTTGAGGACATTTTAGCGCCACAGACCCCCAAAACTAAAGATTTGTTTCGATTTTGTCCACAAATCCAGGCTGGATTTCGGAAACAAAACGGACAAACATGCAGACCAAAAATGACCGTTAGTCTTCTACATTGTCTAGTTGTGTAGATTTGGGCCAATTCACACGGTGAATATTTTAACGAGTTCTGGTTAACCAACTTTCCATCATTTAGCCTGGGGACCACCTGAAACCCTCTCAAGGACCACTGGTGGCCCCGGACCACTGGTTGAAAACCACTGTTGTAAACCATTTTTAAAAGGCATTTTCCAGTAGGACAGTCGCTTTCTCTGATTCTGCCTTATACCTTCTGTGGTCACAATAACAAACGAAATGGTAGAAATATACAGTACCTGGGTAGAAACAAGCTAGCTAATCGACTGATGTGTATTTTATTTACCTTGTGCTGTGGGCAGGTTATTTGAGAGGTAGACGGGGTCTGTCCTTCCATCCAGATAAGAGTCTACGAACTGACAGTGGTCTTCTCCCTGGCCAAACGTGTCTCCTATGCTGTAGAAGGGTTCTGCAAGAGAGAGGGCGGGTCATGACTGTCAAACAGGGGTGTAGTGGAGGGGGGGGGGGGCACCTCTCACATCTAGAATATTTTTGGGGCAAAAGTAGGCCTATGTTTTTTGTCTTGTCATTTACTTTTATGGATACAATTAGGCACTATAAAAAATCTTTCTCAATATGTTCTACTTGTTTTAATAGCGTGTCTGTGCGTGTTGCGCAGGTGCACGCAAATGCAAGTGTGCATGCACGTGTCTTGAAGGGGAATTCCACTCATTTTCAACTATGTCATTAATATACCTTAGAGAGGTTGTGTGGACATGATAAAAAAGTCCCCCCCCCCATTCTTTGTTTCCTAGAAATGGAGGTCAAAATCATTAAAAGGATCCCTGCCTAATAAGACAAATATGCCTTAAAACACTATACTTGCCTTCTATAACTAAAACATGCAGATAAAAACACCTTCAATACTTTATTTCTTTCATAAATGGAGAATCTTTCACTCAATAGGAGGTGCTCCAGTCGCAGGATGATGATGTCACAGAGCATGTTCATCCATATATTCCATAGAGCTAGACCACACGTGACATCATCATCCTGCGCCAGGAGCAGTTCCTGTGGAGTGAAATATTCTCTATTTATGAAAGAAATAAGATGCCATTGGTGTTTTTATTTGTTTATTTTAGTTATATAGGGAAAGTATAATGTTTTAAGCGATGTTTATCTTATTAGACAGGGATCCTTTTAACATGGTGAAATACATCTGATGACATCATCAAGATGTATTTCACCATGTTAATGATTTTCCTTTTTTCTGAGAGCGTACAAATGGAGCGTACAAAAACCAAATGGACCCGCTAGGGTCCATTTGGTTCACATTTGTACGCTCTCAGAAAAAAAAATGAAAATGGGTGAAATTTTCCCCTTTTTAAGAGGCGTCCCCCCACTTCTAAAAGTCCCACTACAACACTGCTATCAAATGCTTACTAAAAGGGACATTGCATGTACGCAAAGTGATCGAGGTAACAGTGGGTTACCCCTAAGGCCGTCTCCCAGGAAAATCTTGTATCGGAGCGAGTTGCACAGCACCACTCCCACAAACTTCCTGTACCAGGTGCGCTTGACGTACTGGCTGCCTTTACAGGCGCTGTGTGCGTGGTTGTACTTGAAGGTGAAGGGGATCCAGATCGGCTCTCCACCTGGAGAGGGTGCAGTCGAACAGAGAACATGTTTTTTTTTTACGATTAGTATTTTTTATTATTTTTCAAAAAGGTTACAAAAATTACAACAAAAGCAAACAACGCAGTTAAAAGAAAGGAGGGAAAAACATAAATACAATTTTTTAAAAAAGGAAGAGGGAGAAAGGAAAAAAAAGGAGGGGGCGGCGATAAATATTCAGGTACAGTTTTTTTTTTTTAACAGTCTGCTCTGTATGCAAAATGTACAATTAGGCAGAGCCTCCAGTGTACACGTCCCATTTATCCCATTTCAGGAGATTTACTTTGTTAAGAAGCCTGAAGGACAATTTTTCCAGTGATGCCACTTACTTGGCCAAATTGATAAACCATACATTCACAGTGGGAGCAGAAGAGGCCCTCCACCTCACACATGATAAGTTTGCGACCAAGCATTAATGCTGTTTGAGCCCACGCAGCGTCATAAGGCGCCAGGTCCTCAAGAGAGCCCGGGTCACCTAATATGCATAAGCAGGGGCAGATTGGCCATCTGGAGTACAGGGAGTTTTCCCGGTGGCCTGCGCCACCTAGTGGCCTGGATAAGATCCAAAATGCACTAGTGGCACTTCCAAAATGCACTAGAATGCGCTAGATGCTCGCCTGGAACATACAGATCAAAATGACCAATAACCTTCTACATTCTCTGGTTGTGTAGACTAAGTTGGGCTAATTCTCATGATGAATATTTTAACTCTTGAGGGTGTAAAAATGAAACCAAATGGACCCGCAAGGGTCCATTTGGTTTCATTTTTACGCTCTCAAAGAGTTACACCTGGTTAACCAGCTGCCCCCCCAGGGTGGCCTGGCAAAGGCAAAATTGTCCCGGTGGGAAAATATGTGCCAATCCGCCCCTGTGCACAAGCCTGAGGAGAATGGAATTTGGTACCCCAAGACTTGTTCAATATGATCACGAATTTCGACCCAGTAATTACATATTGAAGGGCAGTCCCACAGCGTGTGCATGAGAGTAAACAGAGAACATGTTTTGATGTTTTAGTCCAGCAAAGAGAGAGCAGGTAGTCATTCAGTTGCTTTTTTCACCGCAGTGAACACATTTGCCATTAACTGTAGTGGGCAGAGATCCTGTGTCCCGTTTTCATTATATTATATTACCATATAATGATATGGTAATATAAAATAATGGAACATTATAATATAATGGAATAATATTATGATATTGCCATACATATTCCATTATGTTTTATGTACCAGGCATTGAGACGTATGGTAAAGTGTGTGTTGAATGGATTTACTACAGTAAATGGAAATGGTGAAAATGGACCTTATAACAGCATTGACCGTTTGAGTTAAAAGGCGCGCACACAGTGTTGGAATGGAAAGATGGAGAAGTCCCCAGTCCTGCAGAGCAGGGCCGACCGAGGACGCCAAGTTGGACGTCCAAATTGGCGTCCATTCTCCAGTCAGGACTGGAGGATGGACGGTCCAACAGACCAGCCACTCGAAAATCTTCACATGTAGTTTTAGACATGCTTGTTTGTTTGTATCATTTCCCAATGGGGTGCAGTTTCCCAAGTACTTTCCCCAAACACTGATTAGACAGGAAATGGAGTGTGAAAAAAAAACAAAACAATGTGCTAGTTTAGCATGTGCCAAGGTGACGGATATGCATGCTGTGTTTCTGTGTCAGGTCCCAAAATGAACCAGGACCCTGTTTTTTTTTAGCAGTCCGGGGGAAAGAACAGAATCTCGGCATCTCTGAGTTTAAGCTTGAATGTTTTCCTTTTTAATAAATATCTGTGCCAAGTGCCACACTGTGGCAAGGTCGAGTGACGGTTCTTGTTTTGCCGTAGGGGAAAGATAAGCGTAGATGAGTGGGTGCTGAGCGTTAGTAGATTGTGGCTTTGTTTTTTTCTCTGACATCTGTGCCAGGTTAAGTAAAGAAAAACAAAACCCAGTGAGGGAGAAAAGGAAACTACATTTATTTTGTATTTTCGCTATAGCCTCGCTATGAACTACCCATGTTGACTATTACACTTCACTGTTTCGAGCGTCAACATAGTTGACTGGTGAGAAAGTAATGCTTTCGTAATGCTACCATGCATGGCGGGCCGAACGAATAACATTCACAGCATGTTACAAATTACTCTCTCCCACTGCACTGTTAGTACAATGATGGGCCTTGTGAATGGCACTCAATGATGCATGCAGCCTAACATATCCAGAGAGATGCTTCCCCCCCAGCCATGCAGTAAATCACCTAAATACACTGTTCATGCACCGTAGCGCCCCAAGGGCTGCTAAAGATGGCCGCGAGAAACGAGACGGAGAAATTTTCCCACATCCATACCTCATTCGCAAATACTCACCAGAGCTCTAAAAACACAGAACACCGTAAAAGACTAGGTGTTGAACTAACATGGAGGACTTTATGTTTTACTTTTAAGAGCGCAATTCTACTGTGGCACAGCTAGAAGTTTGTTTTAGCCGCAGAAACCCTCCATGTGTAATTTTTCATGGAAGTGGCGCGTTTCACCAAAATTGACTTCATAATCCCAGCTTGGCATTAGTAAGCAAACCTTGCATGAGAAATGATGTTAGAGGACTGTGTTCTTACCAGGTGGTCTCTCAATGAGCAGTGGGTCATCTGAAAGCAAGAGAAAGAGGATTGTATGAAGCAGGGGAACCCATAACAACGTACATTGTGATATACACGATCAGGTTGAGCACATGACATGCCCCTAAATAAACTAAATCTGTTCAATCCTAATGGTACCAAGATCAATACAGTTTGGAATTCTGGACAAATTCATTAATTTAGGTCTGGAAGGCTCAATAAATGTCAACAAATGGTGGTCGGTGGCTCAAAGACAGACTAAATAATGGACCTTGATATGAAAATGTTGAAAACCACAGATTTAAGGTATATTTCGAACAGATAAAAATATGCGATTAAATTGCTATTAATTGAAGATTAACTATAGGCGATCATGCGATTAATCGTGATTAAATATTAAATATTTTGATCAACTAAGTCAACTAGTAAGCAGCCCGATACTGTAATCTGTGAGATGTAAATATTGCCTTTAATTTAATGGTCCACATTTGCGATAATCTTTGCATCATATTGGTGTGTAACTAAAATGGCTATAGATGCATTCTACAATGCTACTGTATACACACCTGATTCAGTGACATAGGTGAGAGTGTCGCTGACTGGGCCCAAACCAAAGATATTCTTGGCCTGCACTTTGAAGTAGTACCTGTGTAAAACAAAGCACGTCATTAAATATTTTAATGAGACATTTAGCTGTTAAAGTGTCATTCTGCCAGTTTTGTTGTGACTGGGTCAGCCGGTGAGCAAAATGTTAATGACCCTAGCAGATGACAGGACATACTTTTAAGTCGGGTTGATTTAAGACGAGTCTGCCATTATGTCCTCACGAACACGAAGTGAGCACAGTGCAATAAAATGGACATTTGGCACATGTTGAAGCTAGTTGCTGGGAGTGAAAGTTGAGGGACGACGGAAAAGAGAGACATCTTGCACAGCCAGGGGAGATTAAAAGATAGGAAGGTGGGATGAAAATGAAAGACAGTTGTGTGTGTGTGAGTGTGTGTGTGTGTGCGTGTTTAAGGGTGTTAGACATGAGGTAGGAACTTCACGCCGAAGGCTTTACTCTCTTAGCTGCAGAGCGTAACCGTCTGGCAGTGAGCTCACTTTGTCTCAGTGAAACACTGCGGTGGAATCATAAAATCCCATCAGATTAAAAACAACACCAGTAGTGACGACATGAAGATTTTGCAAACTTTTCCACAGTGGCTCCCTCACGTGCGTGCATACGTGCGTGTGTGTGGTGTGCACGCGAGCATACATAAAAATGTATATAAAACTCTTTTAGACTTTTCACTCAAATGCACTTTGACATTGTACGTCACACTCACAAATCTACACACCTACACACACACACACACACACACACACACACACATAGTTCAATGTGCCAATCTATTGACACGTTGTGTAAGCATGTAGACTGGCCATTTGAACAATTGAAAAATGTTTTTTTTTGGAAACAGTTTAAAAAGGCAAAGAAGTTAAGGGATAAGGGGTTTAGCGGTAATGAAAATCTAGGCCTTAGTGTCTTGCAAGAGAACACCTCAAACACTCATCCAGGGCGGAGGTGCATGCCAGGATAAAACCGGGGACCCTTCCAGCTGTGCAGGGTCACATGCTGTACAGTGAGTTCATGGTTTGTTAATTTCTACCCAAACCGGACCTGGATCCAATCACTGTAACTGTGTTAACCTCTGACCAAAATATATAAATCATCAGAGGAAGAGAAGAGAGAGAGAGAGAGCATTGGCTAAAGAACAAATGCAGTGAGAATCTGGAGGGGATAAAACCCAGCAGGAGACCACAAGGGGAGGTAAACGCAAATCCCCTTAGCAAGGATGTGTCCCTGCTTCGTAGTGGTTGAAGGACAGGGGCGGATTGGCAAAATTGTCCCGGTGGGAAAATATGTGCCAATCCGCCCCTGTTGAAGGATAACATGCACCATTGTGTTTTGTGATACTATGTTGATGAATTTAACACACAGGACCACAATGGAAATAAATTGCCCTCAAATGACCCCTTTTCTGTCAGCCTTTTAGCCTTTTATGTCTGACGGTACCCCAATAACAACAATAACATATACTGTAACTAATCTTCAATCTCCATTGGTAAAAAGCTACTGTATACAGTAACTATACACACTGTAGGGCAACTGCTTCCATCCAAGCACAGCTTGGCTGGATTACATGCCTTTTAGTAGACATGTTGACCATGGAGTCATCAGGGAAGACAAATGGATTGCCTGGAGGTGTAAGATCTCCCACATGTGGAAAGACTGAAATGTATACGTGTCTTCAATTAGGCACAAGCAGCCGTACCAACACAGTTTAGCCCACAGTTTAACAAGAGAGTGGATTATTAACCCACCAACTGGCCCGTTAATTAGCCACGCAGTGCCAAGTTTCCCCCATTGTAATCCGTATTTTGAAGAGCCAAATCTCGGAAACTGAATGTTATGATGTAATTGTGTGTGTGTGTGGTGTCTTGATCTGATGTCTCTCAGCGCCTGCTCTTGACTATTGAATAACATTGGTCTGCCAGAAAAGTGACAGACAATTGAATGGATCTGTGCAATTCAAAATGGCCGTGCCCACTGCCCAGTTGTCCTCTTTTGCACTGTGATGCTATAACACAAATAATCAAAACAACGGATTAAACAATGTACTGTAATATTTCACATAGCTCTGTGTAAGCTTCTAAAAAGTGTCTTCGTTTATAAGTCTATGCGTAGCGATCCAACTAAACTGTTGCTGTATGATAAAGGGGAATGCATTGATTTTGTTATATATTTTGATATGGCCTTTTTGACTCAAAGACTTTCAGTTTACAAGAAGAAACCAAAAAAACACACAGGGAATCCATATTTCAACATTTTAGCCACCCTTGGGGATCTATTAGAGTAATGTTTAATCCATAGACGCAGAAACGGAAAAAAGTACAAAAATCACGGCGCATGTGCGTAAATCTGCAGGAAAGGATATGTGTGCAAGCAAGCACGTACTAGAAACGCAAAAGTCACATGGTCAGATATGGAACACATGCATTGTACTGCAGGTTTGTGTTTCAGCAATGAAAGGTTATGGATCTCGCAGGATCTGGACGCCAGAAGCCAGAAGGAACCCTCCATCATCTGAGGGAAATGTCTGGACGCTCCCATAAACCACGCTCAACCGGAACCAGGAGCGACACGCTACCCTGGATATGAATCCGCTTTGCCACGGAGGGGATCCTTTGCAGACACCTAGAGAATCTTGCCTCTCATCTCACGGCCAACATACACACTGTGTCATGTCAGACCTCTACTGATTGTGTTTGTTTCCTGCAGTCATAGATATGACAACTCGGTGAACTCACCTACCATAATAGCTCAGAGACCGGGGGCGGATCTAGGCATAGGCATGGGGGGCCCAGTTTGCCCCACCAAACACGATGATAAAGACCATATATTTAAAATGATTTGAAACACTACTACTGCTACTAACTAACTACAGCTGTGTCACCACTAAACCAACAGCATTTCATCATTGAAAACAGAAAACTCTCTGAGTCAGACCTTTAGCTTTATGCATGCTGTGTGTCTGTTGCAACTTTAACAACTGATGTTATTATTTATGCTTTACTTGCCCAATAAAAGTCCTGTAACTGAAAATGGTATGGGTGCGGCTTCATCGCCCGTGGAGCGAAGCGACACGGGCGATGAAGCTGCTCCCCTAC
Source organism: Benthosema pterotum (assembly GCA_039105355.1). Classification (NCBI taxonomy): domain Eukaryota; kingdom Metazoa; phylum Chordata; class Actinopteri; order Myctophiformes; family Myctophidae; genus Benthosema; species Benthosema pterotum. The sequence continues at coordinate 39,794,365 of CM076983.1, read as the reverse complement.
CATTTTCTCTTGGCCCCCCAATTGGGAGATGTTACATCCGCCCCTGTCAGAGACTGACCCGTACGTCCGCGGCTGACACACACTAGTTGATTGTTTTTGGATGGAGCCGCCTGCACATCTGCACCAAGTTAACAGGTTTCAGTTGATAAAACAGCAGCCTGAAGGCAGATATTATGCAAATAGTTCCTTGCACTTTGTGTACATCTGCAGTTGCACTTCTGTTTGTAGTTAAAAGCTTGCTGGGGTAAGGGTTGATGGCAGCCGTGCAGTAAAGTGTCAGTGTTGCATACGTCTTACACAGGCGCGTATTTTACGCCGGTGCCGCCGGTGCGGTGCACCGGGGCCCAGCCCCCTTGGGGGCCCACTGAGAGGGAAGGGGGAAAAAGAAAAGAAAGGCTGCTGACAGCGGGCCCCTGCGACTACATATGGACCTGTGGCCGGTCGTTAGGGGGTTAAACGCTGAGAGTGGCTGGGCCTACCAACCGTCGGCTGGTTTAATTATTTGTTTGCTGAGATTGGTTTACGTTTCTATTGTATATATAGGCTTAAGCCTGCTGCCCACCAGCCTGCTCTGGTGGTCAGTGAACCATAAGACCAACCACCAAAGGCTGGTTTAATTATTTGTTTGCCAAGATTAGACTACGTGTATATTGTATAGTCATGCCTGCTGCTGCTGGCTAGCCTGCTGCTAGCTAGGTAAATACCATACCATAAACGTAAAACCAACCGAAGTCAGCGTGCAGCTCTATAGAGTAGGCTACAGACGGAGCTGTGTTCTTGATGCTTGTTGCTTATGCTGTGGAAGTAAGTGCATACCAGCTTTGTTGGTGTTGGACATAAAGTGAATGTGTGAATGTAATAGTTTGGGGACATCATGTTTGAGCCCAGGTCAGGGCAGGCTGTTAGATATTAGTAATGATGGAGGATAGAGATTGAGCTCCATGTTGTTATGGTTCTGAAAATGCTGTGTGTGTGTGTGTGTGTGTGTGTGTGTGTGTGTGTGTGTGTGTGTGTGTGTGTGTGTGTGTGTGTGTGTGTGTGTGTGTGTGTGTGTGTGTGTGTGTGTGTGTGTGTGTGTGTGTGTTTGTTTCATGGCCAAGATCATTGTGTGTGTGTTTCATGGCCAAGATCATTGAAAATGAATGAAATAATTGTGTAGCCACTAGCCAGGCACGTTTGTTAGTCTATACAGTATAGCTGTAGTGGGTGTTTGTGCGCACACATGCGTACAAGTTGCTCGTTTATGGCAATGGTAGCTAGGGGCCCACAAAATATTCTTGCACCAGGGCCCATCCTCTGCTCCCTACGCCAGTGGTCTTACATGTCTGGCATTTGCTGCTGCCACCATGGCAATTCTACTGTCACTCATGCATGCATGCAGACTGTCGCCTCGCCACATGATTGATAGAATTCCATCTAAATACTTTTGAAGATACTGTTCCTGAAGAAATGGTGTGCTCCCGAGTAGCTGACTGTGCAGTTTTTTTTTTTGACTGGTGGTAAATGGAGATGAAGCTACACCCACGTTTGAGAATGCTGCGACGCCCAGCTTCCCGGAAAAGCTTGTCGTCACCGACAATGCAAGCCAAGCCGAGCTTCACTTCCCATCCACCACCATTCTTAAAAACTCGGACGGAAGCAGGCAGAGCGCCCAGCTTCTTCGTAAATTTCATGGGACTTCATACGTGCCCATACCCTGGCCTTTGTGTCACAGGTTTGTGAATCCCCTAGACCAGGGGTGCCCAACCTTTTTTGACCCAAGATCTACTTTTCAGCAGCGAACCCCTTCGGGATCTACTAGTCCAATAACATTTCAAACCACACGCATCGTTGCCAGCCTGCAGTAACTTCACAACAACACAACACACTTTGTTTTACCACTTTACTTTATGTCCATATAAGCATAAACTACAACAGCCTATTCATAAATAGGCCTACAAAAGTACAACTTGGACAAACACTGCAATTGCAAATGCAATCATAATAAGAACAGTCCAGAATAGTCTATTATAAGTTGCAGAACAGTCCATTACACGTTGCAGAACAATTCTGTCGGCATAATTCACAGACAACAGACAACAATCCTCCAAATGAGCCGCTTCGTAGACATACAGACAGACACGCAGACACACACACGAAAATCTTTTTTTTTCTTTTCCACCCCATTTTTTTTCTTTCCCCCCCACATCTCCCGAGATCTACTCATGATCAGGCCGAGATCTACCGGTAGATCCCGATCTACTGGTTGGGCTCCCCTGCCCTAGACCAATCAGTGAGGCTGTTGCTGACAATCTCCTGAACTCGCAAAGCGTCTGTGTGTGCTCCTCTTGAGAATGCACGGTGCTCGGAAACGGTTGGTCTGTCTCCCATTCTCTCTAAATGAGAATGATTCCAATGTGTAACATTATTATTTTTTTTGCACAGAACTGTGATGTTAGAAGAACATGCGTATGTTTGATGCCTTGACATTTACTGTATTTGGATAGACACATTATTCTAAAGTTATAGTACATATTAATCGTATGCACTTGCATGTGGCATTCACGTACTGTCAAGTTGGCCTGGTACATACAAAGTATTTATGTAAAGTAGGTGAATCAACATGCATGCTAATACTTCAGCACACAGTGAACATAATTGATAACACAGGGTAACTTTGAAATGAACTCAACATAGTATGCTAAGAGAATTTGCAAATTCTTTGTTGATCAAAGGTTGTATTTGTCTATATATGGTCTAATAGCACACCAATTCGCATAACAACTGAGCCTGACACCAATTAGCATAATATGGCATGATAACTGAGCCGCTGTATTTTACTCCCGCGTCTCAAACAAAAGGCATTTACAAGCAATGCGGTAAACATAACATGATGTTGGAAACCAGCTACAAACCCATAACATTTCCAGTCCTCTCTTGGGTCCACATCTTAAGAGCTATTTCCATACCACCGTACAGTTGTTTTGAAAGCTACGACCCGTAACCCCTGAGACGTGGTTTTGGAGTGTTGACTGAAGCAGCTTGTGTTTTATCTGTCTGCATGTGTGTGTGTGTGTGTGTGTGTGTGTGTGTGTGTGTGTGTGTGTGTGTGTGTGTGTGTGTGTGTGTGTGTGTGTGTGTGTGTGTGTGTGTGTGTGTGTGTGTGTGTGTGTGTGTGTGTGTGTGTGTGTGTGTGTGTGTGTGCGCACGTGTGCGTGCGTGCGTGCGTGTGTGTGTGCGTGCATCAAATCGTCAGGTCGGCAGTATTTTCTTTAATGCTCCTTGTGCGTAGCCAGGATCTCAACGGCACTTCTCAGAGAGTCACATTTTGGATCGGATTGCGTCAGTTTTTTAACCTGCCTCCATTTAACCAGGGCTGATTTACTGCACTCTTGCTGGCTTTCCATACTCTTATATAAGCATAGCGTCGTCTGCATATCCAGCTCAGCCCTGATTAACATCAGTCTTCCCTGATACCAGCGCAAAATCGAAACGCATACACACACAAACTCATAATATACGCACGCGCATACATACTTTATGCACACATTTAACCCATTGTGTCATGATCAGATTCTAGTTTCTGATGCTAGACTCTAGTTCACAGCGCTAGATTCTAGTTTCTGATGCTAGATTCTACTCCCCCACATAGATTCTAGTTCCTCTCAGTAGATTGTAGTTTCTGAAGTTAGATTCCAGTTTCTGACACTAGATTCTAGTTCCCGACACTAGATTCTAGTCCATGGCACTAAATTCTAGTTTGTGACAATTCTAGTCCCTGGGGCAAGATTCAAAATTTTCAGACCCCCAGAAATATATTTTATTTAGATGCAGAACCTCATCTAAAAACATGTTGTTCTAGCGATCCCCCAGAAGCAAAGATTTCAGTTAAAAATGTTTGCTTCCGAAATAATGTATTCAAGTATTTGCACCACATTTTCACAATTTTTCAAAAATAGCAGAACTACAAGCTCATATCGCGCCACTCGGTGGCGCGATATGAGCTTGTAGATCTGCTATTTTTCAACAGCTAAAACACCAAAACGCGTTCAGTACAGAAGGGTTAAACAAACGGACAAGCATGTCACACATGCACGATTTTGTATGTTCCGCAGATAATGGGATGAAGCGATAATGGTCTAAACATCTCCCGAGCACAAATAAACAAACCACAAGCCACACAGGCAAGCACCTGCGGTACAGACGGACACACCCACCACAGACGTTACACATGTGTAAAACATCCTGTAAACAAGCGTCCAATTCCCTTTTTCTGTTGTGAGTTATTGTTATATTGTTTATGTATCCAGTATGTGCTTGCATGCAGCAGGCAAATTTTCTGCAGAATGTAAGTTATTAAAGGGGTATTCCACTTTCAAAAAAAAAAAACTTATGGTCATTTTATGGTCTAGTCATCTCATGTGAACACACCAGACAGTTTATAAGTTACTCCTTTTCAGTATTTAGATATTTAATGTTCATTTTAGCACCTCCAGCTCCTTCCTAGACCTATACAAAGTCATTATAACTTAAAAAAAACCTTTTTGACATTTATTTTTACAATATTGTTTTGGAAAATGCCCACCCAAATTAATAAAACAATTTATTTTATTTTTTCTTAAACAAATAAAAACTGTAAATGAGATTTCACAGCCCTCTCACATATTAGGAGGACAATATCAGTCAGCAGAGAAAAGATGGGTTGTTTTTGAATAATCTGTCATGCTTAAAATGGAGTTTTAAGTTATAATGGGTTTGTATAGGAAGGAGCTGGAAGCACTCAAATGAACATCAAATATCTAAATAGTGAATGTAGTAACTTATAAACTGTCTGGTGTGTCCAAATAGACTGAGTAGACCGTAAAATGACCAAAGGTTTTTTTGAAAGTGGAATATCCCTTTAACTCTCGCACACATTCACAAGTTCACAACAACCTATGTGTGCGTTTAAGCACAACCCATTGCAATTAACTCAAACACACCTATTGGGACAAAAGCATATGGCCGGTCTATATAGCCTACACCTGTTGATAGGAACTCGTTTCTACTGACTGCATTGATGTCCAAACCCCTAATCCTAACTTTAACCATCAGTACAAAATGCAACACCTAGGCCCTTTCACATAGGACACACACACATGCAACAATTTCAAACGTTGTCATATGTTGCTTCTATGGTCAGCACAAGCAGACATCAAAATGTGTAAATTAGCATCTTTCTTTGTAGTCCTGGCATTAGTATCAGTGTTATATTATTATTTACCCTATATAAACCATGTAAGTCAGGGGCGGATGTAACATTTCCCAATTGGGGGAGGGCAGAAGAAAATGGTAAATTTTCAGTAGTGTTTCAAATACTTTTAAATAGAAACACTGAGCTATCTTGGGTTGTTTTGCATGCCATCATGTTTGGTGGGGCAGACTGGGCATTTAGGGGGGCATTGCCCCCCATGCCTATGCCTAGATCCGACCCTGATGTAAGTCCTGTCATGTATAACTTGCAGAGATCACGCAAATCAAGTTATGTAGTGTATCTGGATGTGGGAGGTGATCAACTGCAGTAAAAGACCACACACTAACAAACACACATACACTCACACACATGCATGGACAAATTACCTGGAGTTGGGCTTGAGGTTCTCCACTGCCAAGTGTGTCCCAGTAGACGGTCCAGAGGACCATCTGTTGTTGAGGACATCATCATATGAAGCACTGTAGACCACGTAGCCTGTAGGACACAATGCAGGGGACAAAGGTTCAGTGTTGTTTTTGTCGACTAAGACTAAGACTAAAGGCTAAGTCGACTAAGGTTTTTCATATTTAGTCGACTAAGACTAGACTAACAAAAATGAATTTCAGAAGACTAATTGGGACTAAAAGATGTGTGTTTTCAAAAGACTAAGACGAAGACTAAATCAAAACCTAAGACTAATGGAAATAGGAAACATTTTTAACTTCTTTTAAAGTACGTGAACATATCTGCAGTGTAGATTGCATACGTTTTCAGGAAAGGGACTTATTACTAATGCAGTAATTTTATACAAAGAAATAAAACGAGACATACTTCATACTAAAAACTATACATCTGTATAACACATATAAACCTACAATGCATTCGTATGTAAGACTAAACTACCAAGACTGAGACTAAAAAAAAAGACTAAGACTGAGACTAAGACTAAATCAATGTTGATATTTCGTCAACTAAGACTAAACTAAAAAAAAATTCAGAAGACTAAATGGGACTAAAAGACTAAATGTGTGTTACTCAAAAGACTAAGACTAAGGCAAAATATTCTCAAACAAACAACACTGCAAAGGTTCCACCCGTCAACACTTTTATAGAAAATCAAACAATAACAACATCACCTCATCGTCTCAGCCTGTGTTGAAAGGTCCTAAATTACAGAATTGGAAGTTAGTAGTTTCTTTAGAATCCAAAAGTGTGTAAATTACAATGTTAACCTACAGTATATCCTTAAAGGGGAAATCTGCCCATTTTCAACATTCTAATATGTCATTAGTATCCCCTAGAGGTTCTGGGTGGACATGATAAAAACGTTTCCCCATTCTGTGTTTCCTAGAAATGGAGGTCTGAAGAAAACCACTAAACATCTTGATGACATCATCATGTTAATGGATTTCTTTAGACGCTTCTTTCTCAGAAAAAATGTTGAAAATGGGTGTTATTCCCCTTTTAAATGGAAGTTGAATTTCCAGTCCAAGAGCATGACCCAATGTCAGTTATTATAACAAAACATCAACATCCCTAAAGGTGTGTTGTATTCTTTTGCCCAAAGGCCCAATTTTCATTTTATAGTTGGTCATCAATCATTATGACTGTGTGTGTATGCGCGGTTCCTTCGTAATAGCTGCTATTGAATGTTGGATCAAATCTCTTCAATTAAACACACTGTGGCTGATTAGAGCTAGAGCAAACAGTAGAATCGTGAGGGGAAAGGTTATGGAAATGAGGAATTGTCTGCCAGGAGATGTGAAGGAATGGAGCTCACGTTCAGTTTACAGTGAGGAGATTACTATTGCAGCCCTGGGTGTTTTCTATAGGTCACGCAGAGTCTTCCACACAACCTGTCCAGATTGCTGTCTTTCACCTCCTGTTTTCCCCGTCTCTGGCTCCTGAGGTCATGGCAGCCTTCGATCATTTCTCTCAGCCAATGGCAGCCGGCTCTGCCCCCCACACACCAAACTAGTATCAATCCGTTCTTATTGGACAGTTAAGGGGCTCCTATTTTTGCTGGAGCAACGCCAGTACAGCTGGCTGCAGGAAAGAGTCAAGGGAAATAGTAGTGTAGGCACTTTTCTCGTTTACTCTCGCTTTCGCTCTCCCTCTCTCGTGCGTGCGCTCTCTCTCTCTCTCTCTCTCTCTCTTTTGGGGAACTGCTGCAGTTTCTTAGCTACTGGTTCTATTTAATTATATCTTTTTGTCTGTCTGTCTGTCTGACTGGGCCTTATTTTGATCAGGTCTTAAGTCAAAACTTGGAGATGTGGCTCCGCTGTTTGGCTGTTTTGAGTGGACAAACAGCTTTGCCACACCTCCAAGTTTTGACTTCAGACTTAAGACCAAGAAAAATAGGGCCCGCTGTCCGCCTATTCATTTGTCCATGTGTCCATCCAGTCATCCAACCATCCGTCTGTCTAACGGTGTCCATTCACTATTCATTGCCCGCTACAGAGATGTGATGCCTCTTGCCTCTACTTAATACTTTGGCCAGTTGTTCACAACAAACACAGAGCAGACATGGGACAGGGCTGCAGAGAGAGATAACTTCAACATCTGGAAAAACTGCACAGACGATGAGAAATGACACAGATGGAGAGAGAGAAAATAACAGCGAGGGATTACAGAAAAAAAGGCCATTCTTTCAGTAGGCAGGAAATCTATTAGTATTTGGTTTCACGGTCTCTGAAGCCCAGTGATGCACGTACAAAAATCTGGGTGTAATTATCGATTTGTGAATTATATTCACATCCAAAATCATATTGGTGACATTACGAGTGCAGCTTTATCATTTTATAAGTCTCCAAAATCACTTATCCACTTAAACCACTGTGCTCTATCTCCTGAAAATAGCTGATCTACAAGTTGATCTTGTAGAATATGCTTTCTTCGCCGAATGCTCACCTATGCCCATGTGCCCAGGTTAGGCTTCAAATGGTTAAAGATGGAGTGCCATGATTTTTTTCTACCCTAAAACATGATCATCAGCTATTAATGTTATATGAAAAGTAAGATTTTTACCCCCAAAAAGTGTTTGTTAAACTGATATTTTTATGATTCCACCCTACCAGTTCATTAAGTATGCCTGGTTTGCCTGGTGGGTGATGGGTGGAGATCCACTTGAACTAAAGCCACACCCACAGCTTTAGTTGCATGATAAAAAGGGAGGAGTTAGGGGAGGGGCTGAACACGTGATGTCACTATATTGAATTTTTTTTTCATTGGCACGTTTAACTGGAAAGGTTCAGCCCCCAGGAAGAAACCCTATATACTGTACAAGTACAAAGGGAAGACATCATTGCACATAAAAAATACACAAAGGGGTCTATTTACATACTATCACCTATTAAACATGTACAAAATTGGAAAAAAATACAAAAATCACAGCACCCCCGCTATAAACATATAGCCTTTGCTGTGTGTCATCCCCATCCTCAACTCTCTTCCAATTTCCTGCCAGGTTACTATCTATCCCTCTATAAATAATGAAGGCGAAAGCCACAAAAATACACATTTAAAAGAAACTTGACCAAGCATTTGCCTCCACCATTTATTTAATCCTTATTCTTGCATATTTTGCTAGACTTCGCCACTAGGCCGTTAGAAGCCTCTGGCACGGCTCATTTCAAACGAACTGCAGCCAAAGTCATCATCACTGGGATGAATCGTGATCTCTCCGAGACAACTTATCCAGAATAATGCGGCACGCCTAGCCCTCAAATCTCCCTATTAAAATGTTTACATCTCCCTCTCTCGTCCCTGTGTTCCCCTCACTGGCTTCCGCTGCATGCCTGTATTCATTTCAAAGCGCTGCTGAAGACCTAAGGCAATCAAGGACATCTCAATATTCGTCCCCCACGCCCCTTCCCGCACACTTACACTAACACAGGACATCTGCCCCCCTCCCTCCCCTATACTACCCTGTCCAACGCTCCAAGCCTCCTAGACTAGAAATACAGAGATGAGGCATTGGATAAAATGCCAGTCAATAATGGCAGCCAGTGTAAATAAGCATGTGGTCTTTTGGTCAGCAACTCAGCACATAAGACCTCAGAGCACTAGTCTAATGGACCGTTCTGCTGTCCATTCACATCATCGTCTGCTCGCATGTTTTTTTTTTTTTTTTAACGCATTCAAACTTTCCTGAACTTAAATCAATTATTGAATAATAATGCGTTTACTTTATACATCATATTTTACTCTTGGGACTTTTCAGTCCGCATCTTTAAAATGCATTACCTTGCAACGATAAACATCAACATAAAAAAACAACCAGGCAAATTAAATGAAATGCAATGTGTTGCATTGCCCATCTGAAATGAACAGAATACAGTGGCTTGGGATAATAACAGCCAAAGCTTGTCCATAATAACAATAATATTATTTCATATTCATGGTAGATGGCATGTTGATTAATAGAAAGTAGTTACTTACTACTTAGGTGCACTAAAATGTTTGCTTTGCACTCTATTGACTTCGGTTGGTTTCGGTTTCTACCACTCATTCTGATGTTGGTCTCACTGTGGATAAGAGCATCTGCTACACACTTAAATTGCAAATTGCATGACATCACATAAACCTTTACTGAAGACATGAGATCATTTTATTGGCTGCCTATGTGGAAGGCAGACCTTATTTTCATGGCACTTGGTACGTGGCACACGCTGGTAAAGTTGTTTTTGCTCCGCATCCGGAAAGCGGTCTAAATCTATAACATGGTGTGCCTGTTCAGGGGATGACATGGCATTTCTATTTTTAACAAACAAAGAAAATAAACCAATGGTTTACATCATCACCTACCCCACATCTACCGTAACAAAGGTTTGTCCATGACAAACAGACCAAGCTAGCATGAACAAACAATGATAGCGATGAATGTGGATCGACGTTGCCAGTAATTAGTTTGGTTAGGTGGGGTTTTGTCATATGATAACAGTGGACTCATACTGTAGGTCTCACACAATCAATGTATCCATTTGTAATGGAACCATTTTAAAGGAGAATTGCACACCAAAAGTTTTTTTTTTCTTTATTTGCACTTAATTTGTTAGGAAAAATTGGTCCAGTTGTTATTTTTTGTGAAAACCCTCCTTAATGGCTGTTTTCCCTATCCCAAAATAAGCTTATAATGGGGCTAATGGGTCTTGTGCAATTTCACCTGTATACATCGCTCCAAAATGCAGGTTTTTGCTATATATATATATATATATATATATATATATATATATATATATATATATATATATATATATATATATATATATATATATATATATATATATACACAGTATATATGGTCTCTCCACCATGTCAGTAGAGTGTTGACACCCACTTTCACTTTTGTTTCATTTTCCATGTGCCACGCCCCCACTCTTGAGACAGCTGTATCACTGCTGTACCAAAAGTGAAAATGTGAGTGTTAACACACTACTGACATGGTGGGGAGACAATATATAGCAGAAAATTGCATTTTGAAGCGATGTATACCTGTATAGGTGAACTTGCATTAGACCCCTTAGCCCCATTATAAGCCTATTTTGGCAGTGGGGAAACAGGCATCAAGGAGTGTTTTCACAAAATAACACCTGGACCACTTTTTTCTAACAAATTAAGTGCAAATAAAGATAAAAAAAAACTTTTGGTGTGCAATTCTCCTTTAACACGGTCAACCTGACAGTCCTGGCAATGTGAAAAATAAAGACAGTTTATCATGTTTACAACTCGAGACCAGCCTCAAGACAAATTTCCACTGTCTCGGTCTTGTCTTTGTCTCGGAGCAATTGTATCCGGTCTCTTTCGCCAACGAAACCACTTGAGGCAATCACTCGAGACAATGCAAAGGAAATGTTCTACGTTGTATGTCCATTGTGCAGACCGAGGAGCCATTCATAAAGACAGCCCTGGATGATGTGCATATCTAGCAGTACGCAAACTGACAGTTAGTATTGTACAGTAACAACTAGTCTCTGTAATGTGTTATGATGTACTATTACTACAGAAAAATAAAAAAAATGGCTTTTTCGACCTCTAGGTCTTGGCCTCAATCTTGGTCTAGACCAGGGTTGCCCAAAAGGTAGATTGTGATCTACCAGTAGATCACACAGCCTGTGCAGATAGATCACATGACACTTGGACCCTTATATAGATCTGTAACTCTTGAGAGCGTTAAAATGAAACCAAATGGACCCTTGCGGGTCCATTTGAAAACCTTCCAATTCTCCCCCTCTATTTTTCATTATAAGTGCATTATTCTTATACATACAACCCCAATTCCGTTGAAGTTGGGACGTTGTGTAAAATGTAAATAAAAACAGAATGCATTGATTTGCAAATCGTTTTCAACCTCTATTCAGTTGAATACACCACAAAGACAATATATATAATGTTCAAACTGATAAACTTTATTGTTTTTTGAAATTATACAATCTTTTGTAAATTGATCCCTGCAACACGTACCAAAAAAGTTGGGACGGGGGCAACAAAAGACTGGGAAAGGTCATGAATGCACAAATAACGCCTGTTTGGAACATTCCACAGGTAAACAGGTTAATCTTAAACAGTTTAATATCGTGATTGGGTATAACAGGACCATCCCAGTCGTTCACAATCAAAGATGGGGCGAGGTTCACCACTTTGTGAACAATTCTGTGAGAAAATCATCCAACGGTTTAAAAACAATGTTTCTCAACATTCAATTGCAAGGAATTTGGTGGTTTCATCATCTACAGACCATAATATAATCAAAACATTCAAAGAATCTGAAGAACTTGCTATACTAAAGCGACAAGGCCGAAAACCAACACCGAACACTTGTGACCTTTGATCCCTCAGGTGGCTCTGCATTAAAAACTGACATCATTGTGTAAAGGATATTACTGTGAGGACTCAGGAACACTCAGAAAACCATTGTCAGTTTACATAATTTGTCGCTACACCTGCGATTGCAAGTTAAAACTCTACCATGCAAAGCAAAGCCATACATCAGAAAGGTTGGTTTGAAAAAACAACCAGAAAAACAACCAGAAATGCCTTCACTGGGTACAATATCATTTGAAATGGTTAGACACAAAGTGGAAAAGTGTGCTGTGGTCTGATGAGTCCACATTTCTAATGATAGTGGACCCAGAGAAGGCATTTCTGGTTGTTTTTCAAACCAACCTTTCTGATGTATGGCTTTGCTTTGCATGGTAGAGTTTTAACTTGCACTCACAGGTGTAGCGACAAATTATGTAAACTGACAATGGTTTTCTGAGTGTTCCTGAGTCCTCACAGTAATATCCTTTACACAATGACGTCAGTTTTTAATGCAGAGCCACCTGAGGGATCAAAGGTCACAAGTATTCTGTGTTGGTTTTCAGCCTTGTCGCTTTAGTATAGCAAGTTCTTCAGATTCTTTGAACGTTTTGATTATATTATGGACTGTAGATGATGAAATCACCAAATTCCTTGCAATTGAATGTTGAGAAACATTGTTTTTAAACCGTTGGATGATTTTCTCACAGAATTGTTCACAAAGTGGTGAACCTCGCCCCATCTTTGATTGTGAACGACTGGGATGGTCCTGTTATACCCAATCACGATATTAAACTGTTTAAGATTAACCTGTTTACCTGTGGAATGTTCCAAACAGGCGTTATTTGTGCATTCATGACCTTTCCCAATCTTTTGTTGCCCCCGTCCCAACTTTTTTGGTACGTGTTGCAGGGATCAATTTACAAAAGATTGTATAATTTCAAAAAACAATAAAGTTTATCAGTTTGAACATTAAATATATTGTCTTTGTGGTGTATTCAACTGGATAGAGGTTGAAAACGATTTGCAAATCAATGCATTCTGTTTTTATTTACATTTTACACAACGTCCCAACTTCAACGGAATTGGGGTTGTACATTATAACAGTAAGTTCAAACCTCCTAGGGGGCCTTGAAAATGGATTTTCAGTAGTGGAACAATCACATGTTTGATGTGCAGATCTTGTTGAGCCGCTCATTTTGAAAGTAGCTCTCAAGTCAAAAAAGTGTGAGCACCCCTGGTCTAGACCCTTCTCGGTCTTGTTCTCGACTTCTCTAGCTATAGTCTCGTCTTAATCTCGTCTTGACAAGTCCGTGGTTGTCTCGGCCTCGTTCACGACTTCCTCGTTTTCCTCTCTCTCGCACTGCTTCCCTAGGTCTTGGTCAGGTCTTGGTCTCGATTTAGATGGTCTTGACTACACCACTATTTACAACAACATTTTACAGAAAGTGTGAGAGGCAGATTGAGGCAGAGAAGAGCAGATGGAAAGAGAGGGATGGGTGGGGGGAAAAGGTCTGTGTGACAGTAGAGGATTATTAGTCCATCTATCTGTTTTATACATCAGAGCATAGAGCAGAGCGCAGCACAACCGGGAGCCTATCCTGTCACGCCAAAGACAACATGCCTCTGCTCTCTAACTGCCCAGACCACTGTCTGATAGTGCACCACGCCAGTGTTGCCAACTGCCAAAATCCAAAATGCACTAGTGGCACTTCCAAAACGCACTAGTATGCGCTAGATGCTCGCCTGGAAGGGAAGCACTAGAGACGGAAGCACACAACTAGAGAATGTAATGATCATTAATCTTCTACATTGTGTAGACTTGGGCTAACACACATGATGCATATTTTAACTCTTGAGAGCGTAAAAATGAAACCAAATGGACCCACAAGCGTCCAATTGGTTTCATTTTTACGCTCTCAAAGAGTTACATCTGGTGAACCAGCTGTCCATCATTTAGCCTGGGGACCACTGTTTGAAAATCACTGTTGTCGGAGGAAAAATTGTGGAAAAACAAGGGTTTTATCTCCGGCGCCTGTCAACCAAGTTCGGCCCCAACTCACCAGCAAAAAAATCACTAGATTTTCCGCCAGGAGCTTTTCACTAATTTTGGGGGGTCTGAAAAAAAGCTAAATATAGCGACAAATGCACCAAGTTGGCAACACTGCACCACGCCATACATTACGCACCATTATCTTCTGCTCCCACCCTTCACCGTACCTCTCTGGGGTCGTTCTGGGTCAGTGCAGGTCTGTTATTTTTACTGGGAGCCTCTGAGGAGGTATTATGAGCCATTCGGGTCATGTGCTCCGGGCATTGTGCATCTTTTGTCATGATTTATATGCACTACATTAGACTATTAGACTATTGGAGTGAGTTCCTAAAATCGGACTCGAGGGAGATTCCGGACACGATGCTCCAGGTTTATGCATTGAGCTGCAACATTGATCGATTAGGAGGACATGGAAGGTTGATAACGACAGCATGAAGTCCTTGAATTGATTTAGAAACGCTGTCAAACTGTCATTCTCCAAATGTTATGATGTCAAGGAGTCTCTGTCCTCCATGTAGTGATTTGTGCCAGGCACCAGATTTGTGTCGTAAAATGTTTCAGAAATATCCAGATTTCAGAAAATGTTTTGCAAGATGTTTTGAAAACAGTAAACCACAGTAAATCTCGTCTATTTTCAAGCCAAGTGGTTGGTGAAGTGACTTAGATACTAAACTATCCCACATAAGTTTGGAAATCTAATTTTGCGATTTATTTTCTCCACCTTAATAATACAAATTGGTATTGTATCTTATTGTTTTAAACATTCATTATCCACAGATATGGCCTGTAGAGATTGTACTGTACATTCCTGGAATGACACTGCTAAACGTGTGGGTTACACCCCCAAAAACTTTGCCAAAATGGCAAATTCAGTCTTGCTTTGAGGCAGATTCTGAAGATGTGGGGTCATAAACAGCATAAACTAAAAAAAAAAAAAAAACTGACAGGACCCTTACTTATGTGCCTGGCTGCGCATACACCTGTGACTGAGTGGCATACACCTGTGACTGTGACACACCTGCCTGTTGTTCCAAACAACAGTGAACGTCAACAGAACACCATTTCATTTAGGCACATTTCTGAGGGTGCAACCCAGACATTTAGCAGGGTTACTCGAAATATCCGATCTCTACACGCCATACCTTGTTGTAAAGGTGACTAACCAACGATTAAAATGATAGAACATACAATACGTCTTGAGAAAATAATTCCCAAAGTTACGTTTCTGAACTTATGTGGGCCAGTTTATATTGCTGTGGGTACCCTGGAACCCCCTCAAGGACTTCTGGGTGTATACCCCCAACCACACTTTCAGAACCACTGCTGTAAAATCCTGTCGCGTCCCTTACCTGACACCATGTCGTCCTTCATTGGAACGGCCCAGTCCAGGATGACAAAGGAGTGGCAGCCCTCCATGGCCACCACCGTGATGTTATGGGGCTTGTTCTTGGGCGGTGAGTTCTGGTTGCTCTCCTTCTCCATGAGGTTCTCCAAGACGTCCACCTGAAGGTATTCCAGAGCCTCTGTCAAGGAGCAGGGAGCACCGGGATCCTTCTGGATGTAGTTCAAATAGGGAGCTATGGTTCAGAGGGAGAGTACATGAGAGGAGAAATGTTGAAACAAGTCACCTGTGCATCAAGTGCAACAGACCTCAGGGGTGGACTGGGCGAAAAAATATCGGCTAGGACATTTTAGCGTGATTTGGCCTAGACCGGCCCAACCACAACCAGCGTGTGATGGACCTGTTCTACCTGGTATAGTTGGTTAACCAGATGTAACTCTTTGAGAGCGTAAACATGAAACCAAATGGACCCTTGCGGGTCCATTTGGTTTCATGTTAACACTCTCAAGAGTTAAAATATTCATCTAAATTGGCCCAAGTCTAGTTAGAAAATGTAGATTAAGATTAATGCTCATTTTGAGCTGTATGTTTGACTGTTTCGTTTCCCAAATCCAGCCTGGAATTGTGGATCAAAAAGCAAAATAAAAGATCTTTAGTTTTGGGCTCTGTTGGGGTTAAAATGTCATCAAATGGTGGCTCTGAATGAATAGTGAGCCCTGGGATCAAAAAGGTTGAAAACCAGTGCTTTTAATCATACCGTGATACCACCGCCCCCCCCTACGGGTCGTGGCCCACCGGTAGACCTCCCTGTACGCCCAATGTTCAATCCGACCCTGTCAGACTTTATAGCGGTATGGATGAAATGTTGTAAATGTCCTATTACGGTCGGACACTGGGCTGAGACTGTAGAGGGTTGTCTATTAAATCTACTATCTGTCACAAACATTGCTGCATGAGAAATTTGTACACCGAAGTTGACACATCTCATTGAGCGGTAAGCCACAGCTGTGCCACACTTGGGAATCAGTTGTGGTTGATCTGCCCCCCTGCCAAGCTAGGAGGCATTGGATTCCATTTTGGAGCATTGCCAAGCCGCTGCAATACACACGTACTGTATGTGTAGTCTACAACGTTTTTTTTCTTGTAACAAGAGGACAAAACTGAAAGTAATGACAAAATTTGATTGTTCCGTACACGACTGTATGTAGTCCAAAACACGCGGCACTTGTAGGTAACTTGTCCTATTAAATAACCTGTTTGACCCATTTAATTTGTAATTCTGTCATTGGCTTTGTGCTCACTTCATTATGGTATTCTCATGTTCATTTGAACTAAGATAGGGGGCGCTATAATTTGAGGCAGATTTTTAGTTCCCAGTCTGCCTCTGATTGCGATAATTACTTGCAGCTATTAAAACTTTTTTCCGATCAAATACGTGCTCCAGACCGCTCATTCCGTCTGGTTTTATGTTTCACAGGATCAGTATACCGGCAGCACCTCTGTTTCCAATACATGTCAAAATGTTAAATCTCAATGTAAAAACTATCACATTCTTTGAATATTTTTTATAATTACTTATTCAGGTTCTTGACCTCAACACAATAAATCTAAAGGGATTTTATTTTTATTTTTTTATTTTATTTTTTGTATTTTCTCCTGTGGCAAAGATAATTTCCTTTTTCTCAATATCAATGCCAAGAAATGAAATTCCATTTTCCATTCACGAGGAAGTTATTGCTGGTCTATTGAGGGTACTATTACCATAAAAAGGAAGTTATTGCATCTAGTGCAGGCAGGGGTTTTCAACAGGTGGTCCGGGGACCACCAGTGGTCCTTGAAAGGGTTCCAGGTGATCCCCAGCAAAATGATGTTTACGCAATCAGGAGTTACATCTGGTTAACCAACTGTTGGTTAACCAGATGTAACTCCTGATTGCGTAAACATGAAACCAAATGGACCCTTGCGGGTCCATTTGGTTTCATGTTTACACTCTCAAGAGTTAAAATATTCATCATCTGAATTACCGCAACGTCATTAATAAGTCTACACAATTAGACAATGTAGACAATTAATGGACATTTTTGATCTGCTGTATGTTTTGCCTGTTTTGCCTGTTCGAAATCCTGCCTGGAATTGTGGACAAAAGCAAAGGAAATTTAGTTTTGGGGTCTGTGGGGCTAAAATGTCTAACTAAATAGTGGGCCCTGGTATGAAAAAGGTTGAAAACCCCTGATCTAGTGTGCTTTTTTTCTCTTTATGTAATCTGTGATTCAAAGCAACTGCTGGTGTTGGTTCATATCGGCCACCTTGAGTCTTGACTTGTGATGGTCATTTTGCTCATCCATCATACTCTGCGGGGGGCGCATGCGCAACCCCGCAAGGACGGGGTCAGAGACCTGTCTTCTTCTGCCTTCTCCCTTTTTCTCCTCTCTTCCCTGCTGTGTCTCTCTTCTTGCCATTTTTTTTTGTTCCCCATGTCCTTGGGAACTGGGAAGGCCAGCTGGACCCACAGCTGCGAATACTTCGCAGAAGATATTCCACGATTCTCAGGCTAACTGGGATTTGGAGGGGAAGCGCATGGGGTCTGGACGCACGCCCGTCTACCTGAAAATCTGTCCCCTGGGCACGGGCCCAATAGGCTAACAACACATGTCACTATGTCTACACATTGACGCGCATGCTCTGTTTGTCTGGTATGCTACACCAGGGGCGGATGTAACATATCCCATTTGGAATATCAAGAGAACATGTTGGAGGGGCAAGAGAAAATGCTATGGGGGCGGCTTCATCGCCCGTGGCGCGAAATGCTGTTGGTTTAGTGGTGGCACAGCTGTAGTTAGTTAGTAGCAGTAGTAGTGGTTCACATCATTTTAAATATAGGCAATTTAATTTGAAATATCGTGGGTTGTTTTGCATGGCATCGTGTTTGGGGGGGCAAGCTGGGTATTTAGGGGGGCATTGCCCCCCCCCCCCCATTCCCATGCCTAGATCTGCCCTTGTGCTTCGCTCAACTACTGTATGTACTATATATACTGTACACACAGACTCCCTCGTCCATTCACGTGATGAAGTACATCTGTCTGCATGATGTGGGGATTTACGCACGCTGTCTGTCCATACTGTATATATCCGCAATGTCTGTGTCGTATTGTATTCACACATCCATGTGCTTGACCGTGATCTTTGTGGTGGATTTATGGCTAGAAATATGGTTTTATGATGAGCCCTCGGTCTTGGAAGCACCACATGTGTGGCTTGCGCATGGATTCTGCGCCCCTTTGATTCTTTTTTTAGTGCCGTCGTCCATATCCACCGTGCTGCCGTCTTTTTGGACGATACGGTCGGATCGGATAACAAACTCATTTCCTTTCTGAAACAAGGATGCACAATGCTACGCTCTCCCACAGGATGATTTGTTTGAGATGCCCAGTGTGTCAAAATCACTTTATATAATAAAAAAGCCCTGACTGAGCAAGACTAGAAAATTTGAAATAAATGGCATGATTCGCAAACGTTTGGCTTTGCGTGGCTGAGCGGTGATGGATAAAGACAGAGGTTAGTCAGTCATAGCCAAAAGCTAATGGAAACTACAGGTTTTAGCGCATTAGGCTGTGTTTGTGTGTCTGTGAGAGATATAGTTTTGTTTTCTTTGCACATGCTCTATAGTGGGGGAAAATAAGAGAAATGACTCTGCTTAATTGTCCTGCATGGGTTATCGCCAATTTTAATAAAAAGGTATAGTAATGTAAACAACAATAAATATACTAAATTTAGATTTAATCATAACCTTATGTTTGCTATATTTCTAGACTAAATACCCCTTGTATTTCTCATGAATAAATAAATACTGGTCTCAATAATATAATATTGTAATACAATTACAGTCAAGTACTATACAACCTTCCGGGCTGGAGTATTCTTACTTGATATCATATTACAGTGTTCTGGAGATTGAAATACAGATTAATTTATGAAAAACATAAGGGGAGTTGGTATATTCTGGAGAACAGGGATATTCTGGAGTAGCCTGTTTTATACAAAGTGAACTAGCCCATAACATACACCAAGGTGCTGTTACACCTGGGTTACACAAAACTATGCCACCTTCTGGAAACCCAGGACTCCATACAAACACAGAGCCTATGTTTTAGATCAGTGGCTTTCACCAGGGCCCACTATTTATTCAACATTTGTGCCACGGACCACCCTTTGATGATATTTTAGCCGCACAGACCCCCAAATACTAAAGATTTCTTTTGTTTTTGTCCACAATTCCAGCGTGGATTTTGGAGAAAGCAAAACCGTCAAACGTACAGATGACCATAAATGACCATTAATCTTCTACATTCTCTACTTGTGTAGACTTGAGATAATTCACATGATGAATATTTTAACTCTTGAGAGTGTAAACATGAAACCAAATGGACCCGCAAGGGTCCATTTGGTTTCATGTGTACGCTCTCTAAGAGTTATATCTGGTTAACCAACTTCCCATCATTTAGCCTGGGGACCACCTTGAATCCTCTCAGGGACCACTGGTGGTCCCCGGACCACCTGTTGAAAACCCCTGTTTTAGATCAATGTGGGGTGCCTCAAGCGTACTTGAGTGGGTTCCAGGAAGTCCCCAGATAAATGATGGATAATGTCTGTGATCGTTATCATTGATATAAAAGAAAACACAATGTTTTTATATGGGGGTCCCAGAGTACCTGTGGTCTAATGCATTATTCATTTGAGAGTCTTAAAAATCTATAGTGAGCATGAGTGGGGACAAAATGAAGTGCTCCTTTAACACAGAGCATGTCAGAGCTGCTGAGCTGGATCTGAATTGTTCGACTCATAAAAAAAGGACAGAGGATGTCTCCACATTGAGCCAACATGGCTGTCTCTCTCTCTCTCTCTGCTGAGATCAGCACCTTTTATCTTTTTATATTCAAGGCCATGCTATCCTTGTTTGTTGCACCAAAAAGTTATGGATGTGGAGATGTACCATAATAGGTTTCAGATGAGTTCAGCTGGCACTTTCTAATCAACAGACAGTTGCTGTTAATACCAAGAGGGAAGCCGGCCAAAGTAAAAGCTGTGTCATTTTTCCACTGTTGCTACTGGCGCAGATAGTGCTGACAATAAACGATGATATCATAAATAATGATAATGCCACTTGATAGGGTACAGCTACAGGGCGATACAGCTCCAAGTGCCCTTTCACAGTGTAAAATACTTCTACCAAAAATGTAGATGATACTGACAAGAATCACCTTGTAGGTGTTGCTTTTTAGGTGTGCTTGCCACTCCATTGGCTGGCTTTGACGGCCCTTACAGCCTCACTTCACACAAGTGTGATTATTTTTTATTATTGTCATTTTCTCCAGAGCATTTTCAGGTTGGCTCATGCATCTGGATGAAGTGATAGAGGAGAAGTAGAGGCCAAAGCAAGCACATTAAAGCCTCGGTTACAAGACACAGCACAGCAGTAGTCTTTGGTTCACTGCTAAAAACGACTGGATGCTACGTCTCCCATTTAGCTCTCTGCTACTGTGCCATGTCAGTGGGTGGAAGCCATTAAAACTACAAATTCATAAAAGAATTTAAAGGGATATTCCACTTTCAAAAACACTTTTGGTCATTTTGTCTACTCAGTCACATGTGAACACACCAGACAGTTTATAAGTTACTCCTTTCAGTATTTAGATATTTGATGTTCATTTTAGCGCCTCCAGCTCCTTTATATACAAACCCCTTATAACTTAAAAGTCCATTTTAACCATGACAGATTATTCGAAAACAACCCATCTTTTTTCTGGTGACTGATATTGTCCTCCTAATACGTGAGAGGGCCGTGGAATTTCATCTACAGTTTTCATTTATTTTTAAAATATTGTTTTGGAAAATCGCCTCCACATTTCAGTCACCAGAAAAAAAGATGGGTTGTTTTTGAATAATCTGTCATGGTTAAAATGGAGTTTTAAGTTATAATGGGTTTGTATAGGAAGGACGTTCGGGCAGCAAAATGAACATCAAATATCTAAATACTGAAATGAGTAACTTACAAACTGTCTGGTGTGTTCACATGACACTGAGTAGACCATAAAATGACCAAAAGCTTTTTTGAAAGTGGAATACCCCTTTAATGGGTTTTTCATTTCTGTCCAATGAAGTGGAATCAGCCGTGTTACTTTTCGATGGACATGTGTCCATCCTCCCACCCCAATTTTACACATTTTCAGAGGCGTCAGAGTGCTGAGTTGTCTTCCACTATCCACTGTCAGAGCGGAAATCCTTGTTGAAGTTATAGTTTTATAAGGGCTCATGGCTCGTGACTTGTGTGGATGTAATAACACGCACCGCGCCAGTCAGAAAGATCACACTTAAAAATACTATGTACGCTGTAGATGTGCACGGTTATTGTCCTTGGCAAATGCACTGACTGAAACGCAGGCAGTAGTCGTCGTGGCATACTCTATATTGTCATTCATTCATGAGCGGCCCTGTTGCAATCACAGTGTTAATCCTATTGAATGCCGCACAGACCAATACAATGATGGTATTTCCGTCACCTTGCGGTGGTTTCTCTTGGCTTTACTGATGTGCATGTAAATTATATGAGGCAGTCAAGTTTCTGTGAATGTATTTATGAAGTGCAGCTGAGTGAGCCAAGACGAGCGAGCCAGCATTCATTTTTTCCTCTCCTCCTCCTCCGTGAAAGAAAACAGAGCACACGTCGGCAGGCGGAATATTATTTATGACGCTGACTGACTCTAGGCACACTGGCGCACGTGCACACACATACATAGATATACAGTATGCAGATACACTATATTACCCTGGACAAGGGCATTATGATCAATCACAGTCATAAACGCAAGAGATCTATGTATATCCATGTTATCTAAATGGCGAGATAACCTCCCTGGCGCTCATTTTCTCACGTACCCCCTACGTCTCAGCTCCCTTTATTCTTGGCACTAAATCTAAGAGGCTGTTCACTAATAATGTATTAACTACGGAGGGAGAAGAGATATTTATAATGCTCTAAGTCGAATCACGACTTGCTATCGTGAGTTTAAATAATGCCTCTTCAAAGAGAATCCATCACGGATAATAGGCTTAACCTTGAAATAACCAAAATAATTCTGCACATGGTCGGCTCTAAGGGGTAATTCAGACTCCTGCGATTTGTCTCTGCTACTTTTTAATACTTTAATAATTAATGCTCCATTGTACGACCGTGTCCCATGGTGAAAATATCAGAACTAGGCGATAAGTTTATACAATTTTTTGGGGCATGTAACTAAGTATAGATTTATAGTTTTTGGCCTGAACTTCTAGACTTAAGACACATGCGCACACTAGGGGTGGGACAATTCACTTACCTCACGTTACGATACAATATTGATATTTAGGGTTCTGAATCGATTTATATTGCAATTCTTAGTTATGCTGTGATTCGATTTGATATATCGATATATCGCATTTTTCCCCCACAAATGACTGTGCTTTTATTATACTAGAACAAGGGGGATTCCAACCATTTAAGATTTTTTTCTGAGGGTATACAAATGGAACCATTTGGTTCCATTTGTATACCCTCAGAAAAACACAACAAACACAACTTGATGATGTCGTCATCATCAAGTAAAATACAGTACAGTAAAATATTGGAAATGGGCGGAATTCTGAACAATTTGGACTGTGACAAGTTCAATCAACTAGGAACATTTTAAAGCAAATTTCAACACACACACACACACACACACACACACACACACACACACACACACACACACACACACACACACACACACACACACACACACACACACACACACACACACACACATACACACACAAACATACTCAAAGGCAGTGAGAAAACATACAGTACCTGTGAATCGTTTCCTCCCTGCGAGGTCAAACTCTGACGAGGGGCTGTTGTTGAAGGGCCTGGTGTCTGGCTCTGGGGTGGGCAGCTCCGTGGTGGTAGTGGTGGTTGTAGTGGTGGTGGTGGTGGTTGGCTGTAGGGTGGTCTGCACAAGGACCTCGTCTAGCAACATCAAAGCCATCAGTGAGGTAATGGTGCAAAAAAAAAAACATTACACGCTTTACAATGCATATAATTCAATAAAACACTGCTGCCATTTTTTCGGTAACAATCGCTAATTGTTTCCTCAATCGCTGTGTAATTAGTGTAATGAGTCATCGTGGTTTAATTGATGGTGGCCAATGGTGTGACTTCATTGCAAACCTGCCTATTTTTCCTTTTGAAAGCCAGAGCTTATTCTTATGTAATGTTTTGCTACCAATGTTTTCCATGTGAGGGGGGCCATGAGGACGATGACGTTCCGCAACGGATTGCCCCAAAGGCCCATGTGAAAGCCTGACAAATGTGTAGCAATACAGTGGATGAAACACAGTTAGTTCATTCCGCTTAAATTCTTCAATATTTCTTTCCTGTGTGGCGCCAGTGGACTTTATTACATCATGGTCCACACATGTATACAGCTTCAAACCATGGCAAACTTAATGCCTGCCATGCAAAGAAAGCTGCAATGCTTCATGTCACAGCTGTCAAGCAAAACAACAAAACAGTTTAGTCCAACGTTGCGGCCAAACTAAGACGGACAAGAGCTTTCGTCGACTAATCGCCAAGGTGCACATTTCCATTCCGTTAGTGTTTAACTGAACTCGGGGTCCGCATGCATTATGTAACTAACGACACGACATGACGACCAGCAAATACATCACACCGGATTCACAAGCCAAAGCATTCTCTCTGGGTTAGTAATGGAGTTCACAGGCAGCGTGCGCCGGGGTCCAGTTCTGAGGGGATGAGGGAGATTAAAAGCAGCCCACGACGGAGAAGAAATCCCCAAACCCAAAGGCTGAACCAAACACCAAACACAATCCAAGGTCCAGAAATCCAACACACACACAAGAACAGAAACTCAAAGGTCCGCAGGCAATGTAAATTTAGAGGGAAAGCGAGAAGCAGAGCAAACAAACGGGACGAAACCAAAGCTAAACATTCAACAATCAATCAACAAACAGTGCGGGACTGCGGGTCAACGCGGCCCGGTGGTTGGTTGATCGGTCGGTATGCCATACTCAGCCAATATACCTTCTTCTAGAGCTAAAGCATCAGGCAGCATGGCCACTGTAACGCTGGAGTCCATATCCATCCCTGAGGATTCCTCTGTCAGAGAAGCAAGACACTCTCACATTACTACAGTATGTACTGTAGGTGTACACTTTTTCCTGTAGCCAAACACACCGTACAGGTACACAAGGTTGCTCATGCACAGCTTCACACAATACTAAAAGCTGCATAGATGTGCACATACATACAGTACACAAACGCATGCACGCATATAGTCTGTACGATATATGCGTGTGTACTTTATACCGTATATGCAGTACACTCAAAGTCAAATCTTGTGCCATCCCTTACCCCGCCCTTATCCCTAAATGCAGCCATTTGTTTTACTATCTAGAACAGAGATATGGGGAAATAATTGAGGCCTACAGGGCTTTTTCATTCTGTTATATAGGCTCCATTTCCTTGGTTGTATGAAACATTGTGATTCATAAATTAACCCATTTTAAGCTGAAAATGTTGGCCGATGTTGTTAAATGAAAAAGGGACCACCTGCAATTCCTTCGCAAGACCAGCAGAGGTCCGCAGACCACTGGTTGAAGAACCATGAGTTAGAAAATCCTTTTATAAAAGTTTGAATAAGTAGAGCTAGTTGAACTAAAAATCAAAATAGTAAAAAGTGGCAAATAAGAGTAGGTGTGACGTAAGATAGGGTCCAAAAAGTGTAAAAACCACAGTCTGTGTACTGTAAAAATGAACACTGTTATTGCAAATTACCACTAAAGATTTTACAGTGCGCTGTCAGATTTTCCTTGTTTAGACTTTACAAGGAGAGATCGTCATTGTAGCTGTCTGAATATGTCTACAGTACGCTTGGATGTGTTTGTGCTTGTTAGGGCCCCCGTTGGACTAATAACATTTGTAAGGACAATATACAGTAGGTCTATTGTATGTTGTACAAATGCAGCTTTTGGCCATCTGTCGTACATCTTGATGGTATTTACAATTTCGATGTGTTGCTTTAGTCTAGTTTCCCTTACAGTTTGAACTTTGAAATCACTTCTGTTTAGTTTCTGTGTGACCTTTATGTATACATACAGTGTCATACATTATATTCGGAATCGGATCTATCTTTACGTCAAGTCAATCATCTATCATGCATCCGTCATGTACGTTGTATGTAAAAATCATCAGTAACACTTCAAATGTTTTGTCACGTAACATTTCTGTGTTCCTTATCTTGTACTGACGGTCAAGTTTTTTTAATGCTTTCTGTATTGATCAAGCATTATGTTACATGCTACTCAGATCTACAAGTCATGTGTTGTGATGTATGTAAAATATTTTTGAACTATTGCAGTAACAGCATGTTTTCAGATGTTATAGATGATTCTGTCCTTGTAAAATTGTTGAGCATGTAGTTTTTGTCTGTCAAACTAGCATCCTATGTAGTCCTACAATCAGGTGTCAGATAGTATATTCTTAGTTTGTGGTAATATCAGAGCTACAAGCTCACAGCGCGCCACTGTTGTGAGCTTGTAGTTCTGATCCAAGTGGCTTTGAGTTTTGCACAATTTAAACCAAGTATTAGTCTGGCTGCAGCCAGCCTCCAGATGTGGAGTCTCACATGTGGTTACAGTGGTCTCACATAGACACACACACGTCTCACACACACTCTGAGCGGATCACACACTTATTATAGGACTCTGTGGGCACAGACAGGAAACACTTCAGGCCTTAGATGGGTTGGCTTTGACAAACAATACAACTGAGAGATGTAGTGAAGTCATACATTATTTCCCTGATTGCCCCTACTCTTGCAGACCGCAAACGAATTGCTGAATTTTGGAATTGTTAATCGTACAATAACAATTCACAGATTTTATGCCTCTCCTCAGAACAAACATGTTCAAGTTATAATATAATGGCAACTAACACATCTGATGTGATGGCTGCTTCAAATATAATTTATAAAGTATATAATGTTGTCAACTAGCCCAAATGCTGCTGAGACTATTATATTAATGTTGGGTATATAAAGCATTATGAGTATACATTTATATTCCATTTTAAGGCATTATAACACTTAAATGTTGCACTTAAAGGTAGGGGAAGTGATTTCACTTTTGTCAGATGTCACCTCCCCCCAAAAAAATCTGTTAAAATGCTCTATTCTAAGGTGTGCAGATCATATATGGAGTTTCCCCCTCCCCCACGTTAGCAGAGGAGCTAATAAAAGTTCCCCAGGTGGAGGGTGAATTCTCCTCCAATCAGGATCGGGCAGCAGGTTCACATAGTGTAGCTACTCTTGGGCGCCCCTAGTGCACCAGGCTGGTACTACACGATGGATTTCAAATCACTTACCCTACCTTTAATTGTTAACAGTTAACCTTTAGATAAATGTCAATAACCATGTATGACAAATTAGAACAAGTTTTTTTTAAACTGCCTCCCCCTGGCCAGTCGGGGTGCCTGATGGAGGGGACAGGAACTGGTTGGAATAATTTGTTACGCACTACGTCTAACCAGGGAAACTACCCCGTCAGGTGAAAAGAAGGCAGCTTGGACTCCTCATGCATTGAAGGAAAGATGAGTCCACTGCCTCCCCAGGTTGGCGGAGGGTGTGTAGAACCCAGGATCACATTAGGAAAAGTCACTGGGTGAAAAATGGGTTACAAAATCGTGGGATATATTTTTTTTTTAAAGAACACAGTTTTTAACATACTGTAAGTAAGTGCTAGACTTAATGCATTAGAATGTAGAAACTCTGATGAACAGAACATTTAGAACTTCGAGTCTTTGTCTTTGTAAGTGCAATTGAATGTATTGCAACTTATATTAAAATTATATTGAAATACATCATGTAAAGCATTACCTGGTAGTTATAATGTTGCACTTGGTAGTCGGGCTATGATGCTGTACCTATGATGCTTGTTGTTATGCATAAAGACTACTTTCCAAGCACAATAAAATGCTGCCGATGATTGACAACAGTGCTGTGTAATGTGAACAGAATATCCGGTGATTCATCTGCTTTTGTTAATATGGTCAATTTGATGTCAGTTATTTTCCTATTTACAAGGCCTCACCTTCAGGATAACAGTCGAGAATACCATCTGGGTCCAGTATTGGGTAGCCGTCCTCATCCATCTTAGAGAAGGTTCCTGGTGGGCAGGTTGGAAAAGGCTCCTCACCGTCCTCCTCAGAGCTGGACTCTGTGGTGGCAGGTATTGTAGTCGGTGTAGCTGTGGTAGTGGTGGTGGTGGTGGTCCTGAGATTGGGCCGGTCCAGCCCAATGATGGGCTTCCCGCCCACAGTGAGGAGCTTGTCTTTGGGGTTGACTACCGGTCGGCCGTCCCGGCCGTTACCGAAGAGAGCCATGCCATCCTGGTTCACCAGTGGACTGCCTTGGTTGTCTGGGAGTGGATGGGTCCACGAGGAATGAAAAGGGAGGATTGAATACCATCACATCTCATATCTCCTCACACATCTGCACCCGCTTCGACCTCTATCATCCATCTATTTGCCCGGCGGGTATCTGTTATCTGCGTCTACTCGTTGTACTCGATCGTGTGATTATGCTCTATTCAATCCATGGATAGAGGTCGAAGCGGTTGACATCTGGCACTTGTTACCAAAACAGAAAAGTCTTAGATCTAAATAGTGAAAATGCCATGGGTCACAGTGAGACAAAGGGGAATTCCACCCATTTTCATTTTTTTTTTATAAAAAGGGGTCTGAACGAAAAATCATTAACATGGTGAAATACATCTTCGATGATGATGTCATCAGATGTATTTCACCATGTTAATGATTTTTTCAGACCATTTTAAGGAAATACAGAATTGGGGGAACTTTTTTTTTATCATGTCCACACAACATCTTTAAGGTATATTAATGACATTAAAATGTTGAGTTCCCCTTTAAAAACATGTCTTTCTACAACTGAAGCCTCATTATTATCCTTAGTGAGAACGTCTGCAGAGTGCAGACCATTGACCCTGGTAAAAAAGACTCGTTCCAAGAGCGTGCTGAGCCTGAAGTGTCTCACCAAAGATGGTGCGTCCGTCCTCTCCAAGCACAACTCTTCTGGGGTTTCCCTGCGAGTCCTGAAGAATCCTCCCCTCCTCGTTCATCAGGACGCCCCGGTCCAAGTCCACCACCTGGACGGTCCGGAAAGATCACAAGTCGTTATCGATGATACTAATGCAGTCGTTCTCAACATTTGTTATTTCAAGGCTCCCCCATAACTCTCAGCGCTTACAAAATGGAACCATGATACCGGGCCATTTGGAACCCACTCAAGGACACTTTGGTGTAGCAAAGTGTTTCCAGTGAGCCAACATACGATAACAGAGACTTCATCAGTGTCATCTGTAACACCTGTGAAGGAACTAGGGAAGGGTGCCGGAAGCAGGAAGAGGTATTCTGTGTGTTCACAGAGCCAATTCTTGGACTAGCGTTACCACAACAGACTTATAAATACTTCAGCAAGCAGATGCACAGGGCAATTTATTTGCAGCATTAAAATGGCATGCTGGAAGAATTAAGAGATAATTGGAAGCATTGAGTAATAAAGCATTGTACAATATTTCATCTTCGAACAGCATCTGAAGATCTATTCATATTGTGTTTTTTAAGAGAGAGAGAGACAAAGACGTCTCCTGAGTACAATACCAAAGAAGGCATGAATTATTTTTTTTATGATGTGTAATCTGTGGAATATTCGTTGATTTTACAATGTGCTATCAGTGGCTTAACATGTTACACCCTATTCATGCCTGCCTTCAGGCCAATTCTACAAGACTGCTCTGGAAATGAGTAGACATTATAGTCATTATTATACCTGGAGGTTATGTAGAAATGCCGCACTGAGTGGCAAAAACTACTTTATGGCCTCCTGACTGTCTACCTCTCTTTTTGGGGACCTTGCATGTATTGCAGTATTGTATTATATTATAATTTATTTTTGAATTTGAATGAATACATTTGAATACATTTTGAAAATGAATACAAACCCATTTCTTTCCATCAGGGCCAGTAATGGATCTGCGACCGTTGGCTTTGCTGTTGTCGTTGGATGAGGAGGACTCTTTGTCGTGTGTGGTTGTCAGGTTTGGACGACCGTTTTTACCTTAATGATTGGAAGGTTTATGTTAAAGTGTAATATATTTGATATATATACATTTAATTTAGGTGCTACATTAGCACATCAAAATGTATTCACACTTCAGTTACATCCGTCACTGGTGTACAATAGGCGATACACAAGACATGCGTTACCATTTCCATAGGCAGGTTTGAGTCCACCACCGTTGATGGGCTTCCCTCTCTGGCCAGGGGTACGGGTCCTTGCACCTTGGCCCCCAGTGGCATCCCTGGATGATGGAGAATGTGAGATCTCTCCAGATGATCCATCTGTTGGATCGGTACTCGTACCGCTGCCAAACCTTGGATTTGAGCCCAGTCTACTCGAAGACGAAGAAGAGGAGGAAGCAAAGGAATCTGACGTGGAAGACCCTCCCCTGGTGTTCTGTGCCGGCTGCACTTTGAGGGGGAACCTCTGGCCCCCCAACTGTCTGTTTGCCGTCAGAGGAGAGCGAACCCTTCCGTTGGGTCCGAGAGCGGAGGGACGTCTCTGAAATGGTGGGAGAGCGGAAAATGACCCGGTCCTGGTCCGAGGCGAAACCTCTCTCGTGTCCTCGCTCTCGTTGCTCTCCAACGTCCCGTCAGGGTCGTTTAATGTTAAAGCTGTCCTTTTGGGGGCCACTGTGGAATCTGACACTTTATCATTTTTCTCATAGATTTCCTTACTCCCTTCATCTAGATAATCCTCATCGTGGTCGTTGTTATCGTCAATATTATCGTTAGACGTTCCTGTATAAATGGGCTTCCTGGAGTCTCTGTGTCCACTGGAGGACGCATGGGAGTTTGTGTTTGAAGAAAATGACGGAGAAGAAGAGCGCGTAGGCTGCCTAGATCCACCTTGCATTGTGTTCCTATTGGTCAAAGATGGCTTTAGTGACGCCGTCCCCATCGCGTTATTTATTGTGTCGTCGCTGGTCTTTGGGATTGTTGGCACGCCTGCAGCGCCTGCTGCCCCCGAGACCCTCGTGGGAGTGCCCCTCAAGATGGGCCGGCCTGCCCCCACGGAAGATGATGACGATCTGCTCCAGGGGACCCTACCGTCCTGTCGCCCCTCAACCCCGCCGGCCCTCGAACCTGAAAACCTGTCGGGGTAGCGGCTAGCGAGCGAGGGGAAGCGGGACACAATTGAAGGTTGAGTCCTCGAAGGAGAGGAGAGAGGCTTCTCATAACCGTTTCGCCCCCTTCCTTCTTCCCCTTCCTCTCTCTTCTCCTCCGTGGGTTGTGTGTGCGTATCGGACGATTCGGGGGACCGGTTTTTGGAGGTTCCATCCTCGCTGACCTCCTCCCCGGTTTCTGAGTGCTCATTTCCCTCCCTATACATCGTGTCTTGTTGGGATGGTGCGTGAGAAGTGTGCTGTGAGCTGTGCGTGTTGCGTGAAGTTGCTGGGTTGTCAGACTCTCTGTGTGAAGTGGACCGAGAGCTGCCAGAGATGTGTGCGTCTGAAGCTGAGGGGTTCCGTGACCCGCTATGTGATGTGAATGAGTCTGTGGAGGGATATCGTGTATGCGAGGTCGAAGGGCTGTGTGATCTAGGATTGTGAGTGTTTGATGTTGTGCGGCTCTGTGACCCGGTCCGTGATAAGGGGTTATATGTGTTTAAATTTCCATGGCTCTGTGACCTAGTCCGTGATGCTGACCCAGATGATAATGGATTATATGTGTTTGGCGTTCCCTGGCTCTGTGACCCGGTTCTTGAAGCTGCCCCTGAATCTGCTGGGTTATATGTGTGTGAAGTTTCATGGCTCTCTGCCCCAGTCTGTGATGCTGACCCAGATGTCGCTGGATCGTACCTGTCTGAAGTTTCATGGCCCTGTGACCCGGTCTGTGATGCTGACCCAGATGTTGCAGGATTGTACCTGCCTGAAGTTACATGGCTCTGCGACCCGGTTCTTGAAGTTGACCCGGAAGTTTCTGGGTTATATGTGTTTTGTGTTTCGTGGCTCTGTGACCCAGTCCGTGATGCTGACCCAGATGTCGCTGGATCGTACCTGTCTGAGGTTGCATGGCTCTCTGTCCCAGTCCGTGATGCTGACCCAGATGATGCTGGGTTATGTCTGTCTGAGGTTGCATGGCTCTCTGTCCCAGTCCGTGATGCTGACCCAGATGTCGCTGGATCGTACCTGTCTGAGGTTGCGTGGCTCTGTGACCCAGTCCGTGATGCTGACCCAGATGTCGCTGGATCGTACCTGTCTGAGGTTGCATGGCTCTCTGTCCCAGTCCGTGATGCTGACCCAGATGATGCTGGGTTATGTGTGTTTGCTGTTCCGTGGCTCTGTGACCCAGTTCTTGAAGCTGCCCCAGATCTTGCTGGATTGTACCTGCCTGAAGTTACCTGGCTCTGTGACCCGGTTCTTGAAGTTGACCCGGAAGTTGCTGGGTTATATGTGTTTTGTGTTGCATGGCTCTGTGACCCAGTCCTTGAAGCTGAACCAGAATCTGCTGGGTTATACGTGTCTGAAGTTGCATGGCGATTTGACCCAGTCCGTGATGCTGACCCAGACGATGCTGGGTTATATGTGTTTGCTGTTCCGTAGCTCTGTGACCCGGTTCTTGAAGCTGACCCAGATGTTGCTGGGTTGTATGTCTTAGAAATTGCATGCCTCTGTGACCCGGTCTGTGATGTCGACCCAGATGCTGGATTATATGTGTTGGGTGCTCCGCGGCTCTCTGAGCCAGTCCGTGACGCTGACTCAGATGTTGCTGGATTGTACGTGTCTGAAGTTGCATGGCTCCGTGACCTGGTTCTTGAAGCTGACCCGGAAGCTGCTGGGTTATACGTGTTTGAAGTTGCATGGCTCCGTGACCCGGTTCGTGAAGCTGACCCAGATGTTGCTGGATTAAATGAGTTGGAAGTTGACCCGGTGCGTGAGGCAGACTCAGACGCTGCAGAATTGTGCGTGTCTGATGACTCGTGGTCCTGAGAGCCACCGGGCAAAGTGGACTGCGACGTGACCGACGGGTGCGAGTTTGACGCAGCTTGGTTCTGAGATCTGGTTGGCAAGCTGGCCTGAGAGCTGGCAGTTGAGGGTTTGTTGTAACCATTCAAAACCCGGGTGGGATTCCCTCTTGAGAGAAGCCCAGGATACCTACGACCAGTACCGAACCTCGTTCCAAACCCAGACCCACTGGAGCGCCCACCTGACACGGAACCTCTGCCCACAGGTGCTGCATCTGGCTGGGGCTGTGAGGTGGGTTGCTTTGGAGCAGGAGTGGGGGGTTTCGTGTTTATTACGCTCGGCTGGGCATAAGCATCTTTACTCTCTGGGTAAGTGAGAGCGGTGTGGTCCTTCCTAGTGGCTGCTGACTCCTGATTGCGTGAGGAGTCAGGGAGGGAGGAAGAAGAGGTGGTGGAAGATGCCGAAGATCCTGAAGATCCTGTTTTCTGATGGACCCTGATCTTGACGGGTCTTCTGGGTGGCTTGGGCGGCTTTGAGGCTGGTTTTGTCGGGGAGGCAGTTACAACTTTGAGGCTGGGAGTTTCAGGAGTCGGCGGCTCCAGAACAACATCGTTGTCTGGAGGAACAACGTCACTCTCTGGAGGAACAACGTCGTTCTCTGGGTTTTTCTGCTCCTCCACAGCCTCCTCCTCTTCTACTGGCGGAGGTGTGGTGGGAATCGTTTCCTCCGCCTTTTCTTCCCTTTCTTCTTCTCTCCCTCTGCCTCTGTTCACCCCGTTCCTGACTGAGCCCCTCACAGAGGAAAAGATGCTGTGATAGGAGCGCGTCTGTGCGAGTGGGCGTGTCCGCCTGTTGGTGGGCGGAGCCTGGGTGGTCTGATCGGGCGTGGTCGGTTCTTCTGTCGCTTCCGTTGATTGGAGGTCGGTGTCTTCGTCGAGGCTATCCTGCTTGGAGGGGACGTGGCTCGTCCGCCCTCTGTCCAGGTTTTTTGAGGAAGACGAGCCAGGACTGCTGCCTGACAAGAGAGAAACTATATGTTAACATGATGGAAATTTTGAATTAGTTTTTTTTTTTTGTTGGGCCTATTGATAGTTAGAGTGAAGACGGACAGCTGGAATGTGTGTGCCTGCGCACGTAGTAGCTGTGTTACTGTGGCACACTGTAATACCCTAACCAATACAACCACAGGAGATTGGAAAGAGATGTCACACACACAGAGAGAGAGAGAGAGAGAGAGAGAGAGAGAGAGAGAGTAGTGGGAAAACCTTAAGCAAATGTTCTGAGATGTCCAACCGGCTGGATATCAAAACCATAAACTTAAAGCCACAGACTACAGAAGTGTTCGCCCACAAACAGAGACAAAACTACTACCTGGCATGACCACAGTGTAGGCTTTGGTCTGCGGTCCCTGTCCTCTCCTGTTGGTGGCTCTGATCTTGAAGATGTAGCGGTCCCCGGGCGTGAGGCCTTCCACAGTGGCCGTGGTGGTGCTGCCGCGATACGTCACACTTTTCATCCCAAAGGGCTTCGTGGCAGGAGCGTAAGACATGATGTACTCTGTTGTGGAAGGAAGAGTATAACTCACTCAACCGAAAATGAGGAGAGACCATCAGTCAGTATTTATTACTGGAAGGAAAAACCTCATAGCTCCGAGTGTGGCTGTTTTCATATTTGTACTCGAAGGGGATCATTCTGTGGTCTTTTGATTTCCCACAGTTTCTCCACAGTTGCAGCCTTTATGCCAATTCCTCCCATGTGTATACAGTCCCTTACTGTTGGTCTGGGGAGGGTGTAGAGACGACCGCATAGCTTAACTCTGATACACTTGGAGTCAGCAGCTGTTTATTTTCATCTATAATCTCTTGAGACAGAATCTGTCAGCATTACTGCCCTAAACATACGTTTAATGTTTTTTTTTAGTTGGAATAAACACAGAAGCTCCCGTGAGGAAGTGGATTAAGAAAGGGTTGGAACCGACCCGAGGTTCCGGTTTCTAAAATGAGGTGATGCTGCCAGAGATAACAAAACAAGGGGTAAAAATACAGAATGGGTTCCCAGATTGACTTTCATCAGACAGTCAGAAGTTTTACATGGAAGGCATAGCATATGCAAAGGATCACACAGGTGCTCTGACGAGCATGTAGAACTCATAGCTATGCAACAACTATTATGTAATAATTATTATTTTTAGCTTTATTCAGCTTTATTTTCATTTCTACTAAGATGATTTCTATTTATATTAGGATGCATTTGTGCACCTGCAAAAATGAAACAAAGTGGGGAGGAGGCTCCACTTATGCTTTATGTTTTCCATCGCCCCAGACTGCATAAATAATATCTTTATAGTGCTTGGTTTGGATAGCCAGTATTACTCCATGCCTGACCTCGTATCCTCCCGTTGGGCTCCTCGGGTGGGTCCCAGGTTGCCGTGACAGCAGTTCCCTTTCCTCTCAGGGGCTTGACCTCAAAGTTCTCTGGCGGACCGGCTGGTGCTAGAAAGTGGAGATGTAATAATAATAATGAATGGAAACAAGGCGAGGCACCAGCGGGACACGAGGAACAGAAGCAGCGAATCAACAGAATTAGGAAAAGAGCTACTTAAACATGTAACACAGGCACAAGGTCCTTGCCAGTATAGCCTAGAACTGTGGTGGCCAACCTGAGGCTCGCGAGCCTCATGCGGCTCTTCAGCTGGTTACATGCGGCTCTTAAGGGGCTTCCACATGAAGCTGTCAAAAACGCTTGGCCTCATGGCGTAGTTATTCATTCCCTATACCAGTGGTTTTCAACCTTTTTTTCTACCAGGGCCCACCATTTATTCAGAATTTGAGCCACAGACCACTATTTTAGCTCCATAGACACCAAAGCTAAAGATTTCCTTTACTTGTGTCAACAATTCCAGGCTGAATTTCAGAGAAAACAAAACACTGAAACATACAGATCAAAATGACCATTAATGACCATTTTTTCTCTAGCAGTGTAAACTTGGGCTAATTCACATGATGAATATTTTAACTCTTGAGAATGTCATACTTTTTTGGATTGTAAACCCCGTTTCAAAATACATGTCTGTATGTTTCTATTTGCGACCGTGACGGCCGTCGCAGCGGTTTTCTAACCGTTGTGACCATTTGATGTGGCTCTTTGCCATAACACAGTGAAAAACGTGGCTCTTAGTCTGCGACCGGTTGGCCACCCCTGCCAGTATAGCCTAGACTTAAACTGTGAGGGAAAACCGGCGCTATACGTTTCCAGTCTCCCCGGAGATGGTCTATGGAACTGCAGATGGAGATCTGAGCATGGAGCCAGGCAGTAAATGCTGACACCGCAATGAACCTGTGCTCAGGAGAGCCTGCGAGTCCGTATGAAATGCTACAGTCATGTCAGAACCCAGGCCAAATGCCGCCGCTATCACGTCTCAAGAATGAGGAATCGATGTCAAATGTGCCAAGGTGTGACATGAGGTACATACGCAAAAATGCATAATATTTAGATACGGAAAAATACGGAGAGGGGGTGAATTATGGTAGAATCAAAACTTATGAGGAAAGATGCTGTCCAGAACCCTGACTTTAGACCACTTGGGATTGAATTAGGTATAGAACTTCGCCTTTAAATTCCTATGCAATGGACTTTTTCCCCACTGTGGTATCCAATGCGGGTAACTTTCCCAAACACAGGAATGTTATCTATTATCTATTACGATGTATATTGTGTCCAGGTAACTCAGTTGGTTCTCAGCTCTGTAACACAAGGTCATGGGTTCGATCCTGGTCAATGCTAACTCAGTGTACTGGGAGCTGAGCTCCACCTCAGCAATGAGCAATCTCAGGGGTCAGGCACAGTATAACGGATCCCCCTGTTCTCAGCTGATACTGACAATAAGCATCTCTGTCCGACTTACTTAGACGAGAATTCCACCCCAGAAGGCTTTCTTTTCTTTACAGTTGATTTAAGTGCCCCAGTTGTTATGTGAATAAACTCTTTTATGGCTGTTTCCCCTACCCCAAAACAAACTCTTTTATGGCTGTTTCCCCTACCCCAAAACAAACTAAGGACTATGGAATGTTATTGAAATCCGCCTATTTCCATCGTTCTAAAATCCAATTTTTCGTAATATATTCTCTCTCCACCATGTCAGTAGTGTGTTGACACTCACACTTTCGGTTCAGCCATAAACCTTTTGCCATGCCCTCACCTTTTGAGACAGCTGAACCACAGCTTTAAGCAAAAGTGAAGGTGTGAGTGTAAACACACACGACTTGGTGAAGGGAGAATATATAGCAAAAAATGCAATTTGGAGCAATGGAAATGGGTAAATTTGTACAACATCCCATAGCCAACTCAAATCAACTGCACATTAAAGGAATTCTCCTTTAATGTAATATCTGATGGCCCTTCATTGGATGAGTTGTCACTTTATTCCAATAATCACTGCCCTGCCAAAACAAAACACCAGGTCAGCATGGTAAACGGCAATGCCTACCTGCTTCGGGCGTCCTCTGGAAGACTGAGGCAGTCCACTTGCTGTGCTTCTCTCCCTGCGAGATTCTGACAGAGAATTCGTACATGCCGTCTGCCGACAGAGTGTCTATAAGTACTCTCCTCTGGGTGGTCTCCTTGTACTCCCAGCGCGCTGACTCTCCCTTCTCTCTGTACTTCACTGTGTAGGACCTGGACGAGGGGATAATGGTACCAGTAAGACACATTAGTGAGTGTATAAACTACTGTACCCAGTGTGCAGATGGGATGAAAATGGGCAAAGATCTCTCTCTCTCTCTCTCCCTCTCCTTTCCTCACAGTGTCCTACCTGGATGCTTCATCGGTGACCTTCCCCATCTCTACAGCGGGATCGACCCAAGAGATGAGAACAGACTGAGGGGACATGACCCGCACACTGATGTCCTTGGCTTCATGCTCCTCAGGTTCTGGAAACACACACACACACACACACACACACACACACACACACACACACACACACACACACACACACACACACACACACACACACACACACACACACACACACTCACACACACACACGATTAACATTAATCACAGTTAATAATATCGACCATGACGCTTGGTTATTATTTTCCCCAAATTGCATTGCATTGGTGCTGCCCGTTTTGTACCTGGTGTAGCTTTTTTGGTTATGGCGGCTCTGTTGGCGGGTGCGCTCCGGCCCAGTGCTCTCTGTGCCTGCAGTGACACCACATGAACGGACTCAGATGCTATGAACAGAAAGGGATACCAGGCATGGCCCGGGTTTACACTATGGACACTAGTGGCAGGCTAGCACTGTAGTAACATGAAGTAACATGAAGGACACTAGCAAACTTGACACAATGGTGATGACAACATTTATTGTAAAATTAAATTAAGATTAAGAATATCCTCGTTCTCCAGGACATTTATAGACAGTAAATTTTTGTAGTGAGTCAATTAGCCCATCACTAAGTCCCTCCCCAATCCGGTAAACTATTGAATTGTCATTGGACAGTGATTAAACCCCAACGCAAAGATTGGAGTCAGGCCTGGATGTAACATTTCCCAATTGGGGGGGAGCGGCTTCATCGCCCGCACCCATACCATTTTCGTTTACAGCACTTATATTAGGCAAGTAAGCATTAATAATAACATCAGTTGTTGTTGAAGTTGCAACAGACACGCGGCATGCATAAAGCTAAAGGTCTGGGTCAGAAAGTTTTCTGTTTTGAATAATGAGGTGTGTTGGTTCTCACTGTCCAATGCCAATCCACATACTTTAGCAACTTTTGCTATGCAATGTCAAGCTTTCCTGACTATCTAATAAGGACAAGAAGCCAAGACACCTCTGAGGGAGTCCACATTGGTTCATGGGCGGAAACAGACATGCGCAGCACAGACCAGGAAGTGTGCCGCTCGCAAACCATCCAAGACACCAAAGGCATGCATGGTTTGCAAGCGTCAAACTTCCTGGAATGTACTACGCATGTCTGTTTCCTCCCATGAATCAATGTGGACTCCCCCTAGGTGTCTTGCCTTCTTGTCCTTATTAAATAGTCATTGGTCAAGCTCTGCCCTTCTAACGTGCCTATTGGACAAGGGCGGATTGGGGAGGGCTAATTGTGTTTCCCTTGCGGTGCGGCGTCCTCTCTCTCACCTAGTGGAGAGGCTGAGTTGCGGTTCCTCTGGTCGGACTGAGGCTTGGCGTAGCGATGGGGCCTCCTGTTCATTAGCGGAGTCCCTGCCAGAGCTCTGCTCTCTGGTTGCCGAGGGCCCGAGGAGGACTGCGGGGGCCTCCTTGTGTGTGTCCTGGCCACGGACACACCTGCCAACGGCTGGGTGTTTCTGTTCGCTGAGGAGACAGCCTGCACGGGCGCCGTGGCTCTGGGAGATGCTGCTGCTGCTGCTGCTGCTGCTGCTGCTGCTGCTGCTCTAGACCGGGCTGACGCTGCTGGCAGACAGAGGAGACAGAGAAAGAACTGAAGCTAGACATCGAGAGATCGGTTTGTGTGAATTTGTAATCACGTCTCGCAGATGCGGTGCAGGGGCGGTTTTGCCATTAGGCAGACTAGGCAGTTGCCTAGGGCGCCATGAGAGGAGGGGCCGACCACCAGGCATGCTTTAAAAGGATCCCAGGCTAATAAGCCTAATATGGATAAATACATTATACTTATCCTCTGTCACTAGAATTGAACATTTCAAACACATATAATATGTTATTTATTAGTTTAAAAAGAGTTCATAATTTTATCCCTTGGGGGCGCCATTTTACAGGAGATTTTCCCTGGAGCCCCCCCTTACCAAATGGACCCTTACGGGTCCATTTGGTAAGGGGGGCTCCAGGAGAAAATCTTGCCTAGGGCTCCAAATTGCTTAGAAACGCCACTGATGCGGGGTCACTATCAATTGAGACTGAATATTACCATGCAAAACATATGGATCGGTGACAGTCCTCTAACTCTAAACACATGATCCTATGTCTCATTCTCATTCAGCCAGTAATAATTGAAAACAACATGCCCCCCCCCCAGTGTCACGATCGCGACACATGTTGGGACGGCTTAATCCCTCTGTCATCCGCTCCCGATTCCTGCTATTCCCCTGCTTCCTGTCGTAGCCTCGGTGGGACTCGCATCTTGGACGCAGACGCACACACACACACACACACACACACACACACACACACACACACACACACACACACACACACACACACACACACACACACACCCAGAGGCATCCAGACATTCGGCCCTCATCCGTCGTCACGTTACTTGGCGGCCGTGCTGAGCGATAGCATTGACAACATCAGAAAAACACCTCGGTCTCCTCCTCCTCTTTCCTCTCTCTCATAATCACTGTCAGATGAGAGCCTTGCTTTCCCATCAGACTGTACACACAGCTGAAGTCAAATCATTTAGTAAATGGATGCATGCGGCTGAAGCGTTGTTGATTTTGTTGACTATAAAAATATAGTTTTTTTACTGACGAAAACTAAACTAAAATGAAATATATTGACAATTTTGCCTATCCATCCCATCTTCAACCGCTTAGGCAGATTTGGGTCACAGGGATGACAGTTCCAGGTAGATATTTCCAGCTCTCCAGAGCAACATCAGCAACTTCCTCCTAGGGGATGCTGAGATCTTCCCAGGCCAACTAAAATACATTTTTATGTGACTTGTATGGTCATTTTAAATGTAATAGAGTCAACTTCAGTGTGTACAAACACTGTTTGTATACATATTTGTTAAAAAATAGAATCTAACTCCACCTCACCTCCACTCTATTGGCTCCTTAATAATATGAATCTGCTGGAGACTGCTGTGCTTTGGTTAATACGCTGCCTCACCTCACACAACCCCCTCCCCCTCACACATGAGCCCATGATTTGTTGACAACAACAAAGTTCTGGAACATCTGTAGGACGAAGCAAGTGTCCTTGCTTCGTCCGGGGAAACAGCTGCAGCATCAAAGTAGAAGCAATGTATAGGAGAAAAAGGCAAAAATATAGAGATACAGTATATCTATTTTGTTTTTTACCTTTAAAGTTACACTCAAGTGATTTGAAAATAGCAGGATCTTATAAATTGGCTGTTATCTTAAGCATGCAATCAAGTGTAAAACAAAAAAGCAAAAACAAAAACAAAACAAAAAAAACATTTTTGTCAGCAAAATAAATCTAGATGTAGTCGACTAAGATTGCATGATATTTATTTGACTAAAACTTTAACCAAAATAAAATAGATAAATAGACTAAGAAGACATCATGAACTAAACTTCTTTTTGGGAGCCCTTACACTCTGGCCAGGACTATTTGTGGCGGAAAAGAGATTTGAAAGAGACTGAGGTTTTTTTTTTTTTGCTACATTTGAGGGCGGAATTTGAGATATTTCATCAATCCATGAACTGGAAAGCATTTTTTTGTTGATGGGGATTTGGAGAACATTCTAATTAAGACAGATATTGTTTTTGTGAGGCACACAAAACGTGTGCACGCACACCCACACACAATCTCTCTGCCAGTCCAGCTGGGTGGTTTATTTTCCTCACTGGATCTTAAGTAGAATGGTTTGATAGCTTTACAGGTTAGCTACTTTCATAGGTTTCATTGATGACTGCTGAGTGATCTGCCAGCTTGAGCTTCTCTGTCTGTCTCCAGAATGATCTGAGGTTTCCTCTCAGCATCTCTGGTGTTCACATATTTTCTTTTAACTCCACCATCTGTGTCTCTAGTAGCCGGTCTTTCTAGCCAGCCCAATCTCACAGTAATACATAAATACACGCATAGAAAGCCCAAAACATACATATTACTGCGACTGAGGCATGGCTTTGGCAACATTTGACACAGCAACTGCTCAGTGGTGTCTATGGGGAGGATATCAGTATCAGATATAAGCTCTATTGGGGTTTTCTAGGAATAATGAACAGAACCGCAATTCCGTTTTTATTTATTGTATTTCTGTGAGACTGTTAGTTCTAGCAGTGTGCCAACAAAGGTTTTACTGTAAAATAGCACTTACAGTGTATTATGACAATAGTAAGTAGTAGTTTTCAATGAGATGTTGGAATAATGACATCAGAACAGAATAGCCCTGGACATAAAATGGTTATAAATATGTCATTTTGCACATGGAACAAATTTAATCTTCTGAAGTGTCTCAATTCCTGAGATAATCTATATTACTGCTGCCTGCTCAGGTTGGTGGAAGGTGTGTAGAGCCCAGGATCACATTAGGAATTTGCACTGGGTGGTTAAAAATGGATTACAAAATCATGTAGATAAAAGTTAAAAAAAAAAGCACATTACTGTAACCCATTCACACACACATTCGTACACAGATGGCTCAAGAAACCATGCAAGGCACCAACCAACACACCGTCCAGGGCCAGATTTAGCCAGCCCTACTAGGTTGGGCTGTAGGAATGGCAGGATGGGCAACAAGTTTTCATATGAAGCAGTAGTCTTTTTGATACCAGGACCCACTATTCATTCGGCATGGACCACCATTTAATGACAATTTAGACCCACAGACCCCAAAACTAAAGATTTCTTTTGTCCACAATGCCAGACTGAATTTGGGGAAAAAACAATCAAACATACAGATCAAAATGACCATTAATCTTCTACCTTCTCTAGTTGTGTAGACTTGAGCTAATTCAGATTATGAGTATTTTAAAGGTAGGGGAAGTGATTTCACTTTTGTCAGATATCAC
Source organism: Benthosema pterotum (assembly GCA_039105355.1). Taxonomy (NCBI): domain Eukaryota; kingdom Metazoa; phylum Chordata; class Actinopteri; order Myctophiformes; family Myctophidae; genus Benthosema; species Benthosema pterotum. Next base: position 39,752,113 of record CM076983.1, on the reverse strand, counting down.
CCCAAAAACATTTTTTTCTGTTAAAATGCTCTATTATAAGGTGTGCAGACCATACGTTAGCAGAGGAGCTAATAAAAGTTCCCCAGGTGGAGGGTGAATTCTCCTCCAATCAGGATGGAGCAGCAGGCTCACATAGTGTAGCTACTACTGGGGGCCCCCAGTGCACCAGGCTGGTACTACACCATGAATTTCAAATCACTTACCCTACCCTTTAACTCTTGAGAGCGTAAAAATGGAACCAAATGGTTTCATTTTTACGCTCTCAAAGAGTTACATCTGGTTAACCAACTTTCCACCATTTAGCTGGGGACCACCTGGAACCCTCTCAAGGACCAGTGGTCTGGTTGAAAACCACTGATATTACCTTTCATTGGGTGGGCAGGATGCACGTTTGGGTACCCCTGCCCCCCTCTAGATCCGGCCGTGTTACCATCTGGGTTCGGCCACCCCTGAGTCACTGCGCCCGGTTTCAGGACAGATTAAAGCTGTCCATCCATTCGTTTGTTATTTTGCTAAGAGACAAACACACAGAACGGGGTGAAGACATAACAACCCTTTTCGATTTGGGTTGTCAGAGGTAATAAAACTAAGATTCTAATAGAAGATTTAAACCAGATGAAACCAAATATGTTGTGACTACAGAAGTGTTTAAGCATAAAAGAAAAAAAAAGCCTTTCCCAGCATGTTTTGAACTTTTGATAATAATGCTGCTTGATATCTTTGACCAATTGTGTCATGAATATTTCACACTTTAAGCATGTCTGGTACAAATCTGAAACCTGCCTGTAGTGTGCTGCTACAGCATGTGTAGTGTGACCACCACCGCCATGCAATCTATGCATGCAAGGCACAACCAGCACATCAGGAGCAATTTGGGATTAGGTGTCTTGCCCAAGGGCACTTCATCATATAGACAGGAGGAGCCGGGATTCGAACTGCCGTCCCTCGGATCATTGGACGACCTGCTCTATCTCTTGAGCCACAGTCGCACTGCATTGCAGCCACTACAGTGGCATATTTGAAGCTCTGCAAGTGATGCACTGCAGTGTGTGTGTGTGTGGGGGGGGGGGGGGGGGGGGGGGGGGGGGGGGTCACTGGCCCACAGCTATAGCCTAACTCTGGAATAGGTCCCGGTCGGCCACCCATTTTACAGCGGCGTTGCCATCTGTGGGAGGTCCATGTGCTTCAGTGTTTACAAGAGAGGGAAATACAATGAAGGAAACACACGTTTAGAGGCTCCGTTCCAGCATCACTTGCAAAGTTAGGTATGTGTTATTTTACTATCAGAAGTAGAACAAGTGGGGAAGTAGAAACGTGGAGAGGAGATAGTGGGCTCCATTTTCGTCACATGATAAACCCCTTATCCCTTAACTTATTTGCCTTTTTTTTTTTTTACTATTTTGAATAGTTCAATGTGCCAATGTATTGACACGCCGATTTAACTATTGAAAAATGTTTTAAAATAGTTCAAAAAAGCAAAGAAGTTAAGGGATAAGGGGTCTAGTGGTGACGAAAATCTAGAGCAGTGTGTTTTGGACAAACAGCAGCGTTGATTTATGTCAGATGAATTCTGTACAGCTGAATGAACACAAGACATCGGTGGGAGAGGAGTTATTGTGTGTTTTGGACAAACAGCTTGGTGTTGATTTGAGCCAGCTGAAGTGTCAATGATCATATACTAGAGAACAGATACTCAGCTTTTCAGGAGACATTGGAAATGGGAATCAGTACCATGTCCCAAAGACATTATTACATTTTAGGTAGAAAGGGGAAAGGACATTGCAACATGCTGAACTGAGACATAAAGAAATCACCAATCTCATGCATGTGCAGACTTTTAAAATACAGTATGTGGTTTAGGTGATTGGATTTCTAGATACTGTTGTGTTGTATTTTAGATGGAAAATGGTATTTTTTTTTTTTTTATTTTCTTGCCCCCCTTCATTGGTAAATGTTACATTCGCCCCTGTGTGAGGGTTTTAAATTGCAATCACCCAAATTATTCAGTGTTTTTTAAATGGCACATGTTTAAACATCTGTGATCATAGTTGAAAGCTGAATAAATATGAACATAAGGTCGCAATCAAGGTCAAGGTTCAAACTGACATATCTCGGGATCCGATCGGATCGGACACAGTAGACGTGGAACTGAATACGTGCGTGTGCACGCACATTTTTAATGGGTTCTCTGTGTTTTCTCCCGTCGTCTCCCCAGGAACAAGCCACTGATGAAGGATGGATGCACACTAGTACTCCCCATTTGGTTCAAATCAGCCAGGTTCTCTTGCACCTTATTTTCTCCTTTCTACTTTCTCTCTGGAAAACGTGTCATGTGCATAGCTTGGCCCAGGGTCTTTACACCGCGGACCACTAAAGCAGTGGCTCCCAGTGTCCTACTGCTGCCAAACCACTGCGGTGTTTCCTGGAACTGCGATGGTCCGAGGTGCTATGAGGCAGATGGCCAGAGACACATACCAGCTGCTCTGGTGGAGGAGACCTACCTCAACGACTGACTGAGACTCATGGGTGTGGGTAAGTTACCCCGTATTTTGTGGTGATGTCTGGCCTTCTGTCGACTTGTTTCACCACTTTGGTCACAAACACAACATCACATAATTGACTTGGCATTTTGTCACTGTCAAGTCACCATTTGGGCCAACGATTTCCACTTGCACACAAGTTATCAAAAAGGGAAATTGGGCCAGAAAGTGCTCAAAGGATGTCAACTACTGAACTACTGAGTTTAGGCAAACTTGGCTGAGCTAGCTCAGAATTGAATGGGCAGATCTCGAGTGACCCCAAAGTGCCACCCTAAGGTTAAATTGTCAAGTTACCTTCAAAAGTTCAAATTTGAATGTACAGTATGTGGATAATATATTGTTAGATATTTTACTTCCTGGACTACATGTCCCAGTAAGACACCCCCCTACCCACAAGGAGGAGCAGTGCCTGGAAGCATTATGGGAATTATAGTTCAGGGAGGAAATGAGCCCAGTGTTAATGACATCATCACACTTTACTGAAAGATCTAAAACCTCATGATATTATCCATACACAGACCCCTGGAATGTGTTTCAAAAGGTGGTAAAAGGGGTGAAGGGTCCCTTCTAAACAAACTATTCTACTATGACAGAAGGCACGCGATAGTGGGAACGTATTTTGTTTCAAAGCTTCCTCACTAAACCATTGATATTAATCATCACATTAGACGATTCCACTTACATGTGTGATGACAGCAAATAATGTCCACACACACTTGGCGAGATAATGTTAGGAGCACAGCTCTAAGCTTGGAAGCAGTGCTCGCAGCTATTGAGTGTAAGGTTATATTAGTTAAGGCAGGGGAGCCCAACCAGTAGATCGGGATCTACCGGTAGATCTCGGCCTGATCTCAAGTAGATCTCGGGAGATGTGGGGGGGAAAGAAAAAAATGGGGTGGAAAAGAAAAAAAGAGCGATTTTCGTCTGTGTGTGTGTGATGCATTTGCAATGGCAGTGTTTGTCCATGTCTGTTGTACTTATGTTGTACTGTTGTAGGCCTATTTATGACAAGTCTGTTGTACTTTATGCTTATATGGACATAAAGTAAAGTGGTAAAACAAAGTAGTGTTGTGTTGTTGTGAAGTTACTGCAGGCTGGCAACGATGCGTGTGGTTTGAAATGTTGATATTGGACTGGTAGATCCCGGAGGGGTTGGCTGCTGAAAAGTAGATCTTGGGTCAAAAAAGGTTGGGCACCCCTGGTAAGGTTGTATTAGTTAAGGGTTTGTGTGTTGAGGTCTGTCTTACCTGCAGACGAGGAGTTGACAGGTGGCGCTCCACCGACTACAGCAAAACCATCCAGCTTAACCCAATCAGGACCTGGAGGGAAACACACGTTTCCTTTCTAAATAACAACCAGTGTCAACAGCAGGGAGGCAATGAGACCGCTGGGCGCTGGCACAGAATGGCAGGCCCTTGCAAAAAATATATATTAGTTGCAGGAAAGCTATAACATTTTGAATCTATACTTTTTAATGTATGTTGTTCTTCCTCTTTTTCTCTTGATCAAACATCCTCGTTGTCTATATCCTCACCATCCCACCAGTGAAAACCTTGCTAATACTTAGATTTTCGTTACCGCCAAACACCTTATCCCTTAACTTCTTTGCCCTTTTAAACTATAAAAAAGTAGTTAAGTAGTTCAATTGTTAAAAAGGACAGTCTCAGGGGTAGAGTCACCGGATGGCAATCGCAAGGTTGCCAGTTCGATCCCGGGCTCCCGCAGAGTTAGTGTCGAAGTGTCCTTGAGCAAGACACTGAACCCCTAATTGCTCCTGATGTGCTAGTAGGTACCTTGGATGGTTTCCATGTAAAGCGCCTTGGATAAAGGCGCGATATAAATGCACCATTTACCCTTTACAAACTCACAACTTGTGAATATATTGGCACGTCGAACTATTCCAAAAGAATTTTCAAAATAGCAAAAAAAAGTCAAAGAAATTAGGGATAAGGGGTTTAGCACGTGACGAATGGAGCCCTTAGTGTCTTGTGCAGAAAACAGTTGACCTACAAGCACACCATGGCGCGCACAACACAGTAGATTTAAGTCATCCTTATCCCTATGTTGTTCTAGCGGAGACTAGCCAGACAAAGTAATGATGTGGAGTAAAGCAGCGGGGTGTTATTTATGGAGACGCATGCTGCTGAGGGAACGACACAGATCGATCTGCATGGAATGCTGGGAAATGGGAACGCTGACTTCACAGCGATTTATGGCGCGGCTGACTGTTGTTGCGGCGGATCTGGAACAACCGCTATAGGGCCGCCCGCCGGCGGCACGCACGGGGGCACACAACGAGACAGACGTACACACACACGCACCCACACTCATAAATGCAGACTCGTATGTCTGCAAAGATAAAGGCAATGAGAGAAGGGAAATGAGAGAAGAAACACACATTGCACATGCAGTTTGCGGCGCTTGCACAGGGGCGGATGTAACATTTCCCAATTGGGGGTCAGGAGAAAATGTTACATCGCCCGTGGCGATGAAGCCGCCCCCATACCATTTTCGGTTACAGGACTTTAATTAGGGAATTAAGCATCAATAACAACATCAGGTCTGACTCAGAGAGTTTTCTGTTTTCAATGATGAAGTGCTGTTGGTTTAGTGGTGAGACAGCTGTAGTTAGTTAGTAGCAGTAGTAGTGTTTCAAATCCTTTTAAATGTGAGCACTTTAATTTGAAATATCTTGGGTTGTTGTTTTGCATGCCATCAGGTTTGGTGGGGCAGACTGAGCATGCCCATGCCTAGATCCGCCCCTGCGCACGCGCACACACACCCAGTCACGCGCACACGGACGGATGGACAGACGGATGAATGCATACAAATGGAAGACAGCGAGAGGCCGCAACACCAGGCAGTCACACCCCTACTTACTCACCAAACAAATGCTCAGTCACGCACGCAAGCACAGAGCGAGTGACCACAACACAAGAGATGGGGGTTAAAGGAGCAGGACTGGGTTTGGATGTGGAAAACAAGGGTTGGCTGCAGGCTTTAGAGCTGCTGATGAAGTATGGCCCCGTGATGATGCCAAGCACAGAGGAAAATGGAATAATGACAAATGCAGACTGTGCTCCTCCGACACTGCAAACTGTACATTTATAGAATCACAAGGCCTTGACTTTGTGTTTTTACAAGGTGAGATTAAGAAGTGCCAGTAAAAGGCCGTAACGAGCTCAAAAATAAATGTCCCCGGGATTTTTTTAAAGCCTAATTTATGCTGCGTACGCACGACGGCATAGGGCCAAAAATAGCGACCTACAAGCTCGCGCCGCGTCGCAAGCCCGGCTGTTTTTTTTTTTGGCACGCGATGCCGACCGTGCGATTACGAATGAATCAGGCTTTGGGTCTGAAATCGCCGTTGTGGGACGGACGTGTTCTCATCGAATTACCGGACCAGGTCGAAAGTGACAAGTCGCACAACACGGTGGCCTTGAGAAGGCTCCAATTCTGGCACCGCAACAACGAACGCAATTTGCAGATGTAGAAAAAATGTGTCCCATTCCCATTCATTAAGACACACACACGCACACCTCACCTCCAGGCGTCTCTGCTCTGTACACGGGTTTGCTCATCCCCTCCTCGTTCTCGGCACTCATCTTGAGAAAGTGCAGAACTCCCGGCTCTGAAAACACACTCCGAAGTTTAAGCCAAACCTCTTTTTTTCCTCCTTTTTCCCCTCCATTTCTCTTCCTCTGGATGACTTTCTTGTCCAACCCTGCTACCGTACCAGCATCTCCTCAGGGCCTTCTTTCTTTCCATGCACACACGCATGCATGCAGCCGCTCACTCTTTTTTTTTTTTAATGCAACGACATGAATGCAACTCACGCTCCATCCTCAATCTCACAATCACGTCTCTCTCCCGCCGTTTCCCCCTCCCCACCTGTGTCTCTTACCTACATCCTCCAGTAGCTGGGAGCGGCTGTCCTTGCCCACTTTGATGACGCGGAGAGACCTCATGGACTTGCCGTAGCCGATGCTGTATCCGTCCACGGGTCTTCCGTCCAGCTGGACGGGAGGCTCCCAGCTCACCTCCAGGCCCTTGTCCACGGAGGTCAGTTTCACATTGCGCGGCCGCAGAGGTTTTTCCGCTGCAACACAAACACATTTGGGTGATTATACAAAGACACCTCTGGCCAGCTGAGTCAACAGGGGATGACGTACAAGTGTCTCCAAAGATAAGGGCGTTAACTGGACCCACACTGTCTTATGCAGGCCCGCGCACAAGCCTGCATGAATATTTAACGACTTAATCATTGTCATTTTTTTGACCGCGGGCGAGATCATGGATTTCACAATGCATGGCATTGTGAAATCCAGTCCTTTGCCACCCCGTGCTTCTCTTTGCTGATGCATGATTTGCATGCATGTATCCCTAGCAACAGTGTTGCCAACTGCCAAAATCCAAAATGCAGAGACTAGAAAACCCCCCAGTATAGAAGGAAAACAACCAAAACAATAGCAACACACACACACACACACACACACACACACACACACACACACACACACACAAACACACACACACACACACACACACACACACACACACACACACACACACACACACACACACACACACACACAGGGTTATCAACATGGTGGTGATCGCCGCTGTGAAACGGCACGGTCGTTATAATGTTTCAAATCCGCCAAGTGATGCGAAACAAAGAAGCACTCCATCAATCCAAGTAAACGCCCTTCAGTGGAAGTTATATATTATGGCTACCAGTCGTACACGGTGGCGGTGGTGGTGTTGTGCGGATGTTGGGCTTGTTTGCAACATTGTGGCGCTTCTCGTGTTACTTTATAACTGTGTGTCGCCTCTTCCTCCTCCTCCGGCAGGGATGGAGACAATGTAGCCATGTCATGTAATGTGTGTGTGTGTGTGTGTGTGTGTTTGTGTGTGTTGCAATGACATCAGGGGAACGTCAGCAGGGGCGGATATAACATTTCCCAATTGGGGGGGGGGGGGGGGGGGGGCAGGAGAAAATGGTATGGGTGCGACTTCATGAATGAAGGCACATGAAGGCGCACCCATACCATTTTCGGTTACAGGGCTTTTATTAGGCAAGTAAAGCATCAATAATAACATCAGTTGTTGAAGTTGCAACAGACACGCAGCATGCATAAAGATAAAGGTCTGACTCAGAGAGTTTTCTGTTTTCAATGATGAAATGCTGTTGGTTTAGTGGTGTCACAGCTGTAGTTAGTTAGTAGCAGTAGTAGTGTTTCAAATCATTTTAAATATAAGCACTTCTTGGTTTCGTATGCCATCATGTTTGGTGGGGCCAACTGGGCATTTAGGGGGGCATTGCCCCCCATGCCCATGCCATGCCTACATCCGCCCCTGAACGTCAGTTTTCTACCTCTGGTCTGATTTGAGGCAGGATTCCAGAACGGAAGATATGACCTCATGATAAGCTTGCCCTTGTGGCAGTGGCCAGCAACCTGTGTTCTTCTAGGTCAGACTGCCATGAGGCTGCCATATAGTGAAGTTGAGGGGGGCTCCTCCAAGAGTTATTTTGCACTCTCAATAGAAGGCGAGTGTAACTGCCATTCAGTTGTTTCTCTAGTTTCTTTGAAACTAGAGAAAATTAGTACTTTGAAACTCTCACTGAACCGGGATGGCCAGAATTTATGCATGATAATTGCAGGTTTCCTAGTTTGAAAGTCATTTTGGGACGAAGATATGATCCCAAATACTTGACCACTTAAAACTCCTATACTCGATGTCAGAAATATAGCTGATCAGTGATCTACAAGCTCTTCCGATTTATGCTGAATATTTGACTATACGTGGTGTATTTGCCTAAAATGAGTTAGTTCATGTGGTCCATCCGCGCGCCTGTGCGTGTGTGCGCGTGTGTGTGGTCCTGTCTATGTGTATTAGCGTGCATTATAACCTACAGGCTGTTCACATGTGTTTTCATCAATATTAAGATCAAGACATTTCCCTGTAGATTATGGTAATTGTACTTGGCAATTAAAGGAACTCTGATTTGGATGAAGTCGAGGCTGCATGTAAGGCTGCCCGGAAAACTACAAAACAACTCGATAGTAAACAAGGATCTGTCTGCATGTAAGAATGCAGGAAAAAAGGACTCCTCTTTTTCCCTCTTCATCCATAACAAAGCAACAAAACAGCAACAAACACTCCTGAGTATTAACAGACATGCTCCATCTTCCTAATCTAAAATCTAAAAGAAAATTTTGCGGTTCCATCTTTGGTTTTCTGTGAATGTTTCTGTGCCCTCAAGCGTGGCCATGGGGTGTGGGTGTGCGTGTGCGTGCGTGTGTGCGTGTGCGCGCGTGCACGCGAACGAGAGAGAGAGACCCTAGACAAGAATTGGAGTACAGTGCACAAATGAGCCAGCTGACCGCAATTTTGTCAATTTCATCACTGAGGGTGTACAAAATGTAACTAAATGAACCTGATATTTGGTTACAATAGTACTCTCCAGAGTGAAGCAAACACTGAGGAGTCTGTTTAGACTAGATCAGGTACTGTACACAAACAGCAGATTTTTCTGTCTCTCTGCCTAAAGCTTTGGTTATATCCTGAAGGTTTGCCAAAATCAGGATAATGGTGGGAAATTGATGCTCAAAATGTCTTACTTTCAATCCACTTTACTTTCAATCCACTAAAATCCTGTATAACCTACAATGCATGAATCGGTCAATAGTATATCTACAATCTTGTGCTATATCATCAACCATCCCACACTTTCAGGCAATTTGAGACAGGTCTGCTTTCTGCCCTCATAATCACAACTAAATGTGGAGAATTAGGTTTTTATGCACCACATCTGGAACAAACTTTGAAAACTGCAGATCTGCTACAACTCTCCACTTGTACACTCTCAGGCAAAAAAGGTCCTAAAAGAAAAATCATTAACATGGTGAAACACAACTTCACAACTTCAATCAGGTTGTGTTTCACCATGTTAATGTTTTTTTTCAGACCTCTATTTCTAGGAAATGGGAACTTTTTATCATGTCCACACAACAATCTCTAAAGTATATCAATATAATAATATAGTAAAATGTTGAAAATGGGTGGAATTCCCCTTTAAAGTCTCCATGCTTCATGTTTTATCTAAAGCACTTTGAAATGACCTTTTTGATGATTTCACTCAGTCAATGCAAAGTAGCACTTAGCTTAGTTTTATTCCGTCTTAATAAACTGTTGCCCCTGAAAACTATAGTCAATTGCCCTTACCCTTGCTAGTGAAATGCCACTATAAACATCTTAATTACAACAGGAACTGGTGTAAAATAAGACATTAAATAGCATGCACATTGTTGGCATTCTGGTCATTCGCTGGCAGCACATCTAACTAACTACTACTGCTGCAGGGCTGTAGTATGTCCAACTCATTAACAGTCTACAGGCCATCTCTGTGCCCTCCAAGGGTTTACAGCGGTAGTTAGTTTTGGTTTAGCATGGCCACAAAATGACTTTATCACTCTAAATTCTTGTTGTCTGCAGGTGTTAGCCCAGCTGTGATCCCCACTTTTACTTTCTGTGTTCAGAAACTATTTGAGCCTCAAGTTTACACACTAGGAATATAGCTCTTGAGACATGCTGTGTGTCTCTCTTTAGCTCAGGTGCTTTCAACAGGTGGTCCGGGGACCACCAGTGGTCCCTGAAAGGATTCCAGGTCCTCAGCTAAATGATGGACAGTTGGTAACCAAATGGACCCTTATAGATCTGCAACTCTCGCGATCATAAAATGAAACCAAATGGACACTTACAGGTCAATTTCATTTAATTTTACTCTCTTAAGTTAAATTACATTTAAACATCTGAATTACTTCATTTTCAAGAATCTACACAATTATAAAATGTAGAATAATAGTTATGTTGACCAACGTTTTGCCAGTTATCTCTACTAGACAAAAATTCTTGGTTTTGGGTCCGTTTTGGGTCAACTCAGCATCAAAGGTGGTCTGTGGCTAAAATACAGAATAAATAGTAGGCCCTGGTATGAAAAGCTGAAAGCTGTCAACTGTTCCTACATCGCTCACTGAGAGACCACAATGATGGCATATTGTCCAGAGAAAGATACCCATTTCTGTGTGTGTGTGTGCGTGCATGTGTGCACGCGTCTGTGTGTACAGTGTATGGGAATGTGTGACTGTCAGTGTTTTCCAATCAAAGCTGAAAAAAACAAAAGTACAAGACACTATCTCGCTGTCATTATTTCCTCATTAATCGAGTCTTACAGCGGAGGTCGTTTTCATCAGCTGTTCGAGACGGACGGCACTGATGCAGGCCTGGACGTGCTTCACTCGGTTCCAACCACTGTTTCCAATAAGGCTGTGTGTATTACGTAGGAATGGATCCGCTCGCCTGTCCAGACATCAATCTGTGATTTGGCCTGCTGGGAGATTTACGATTCCGAGGGCAAAGCAGAGGTTTGTTTCTGATTAAACCAAGGCCCTTTGTTAAAGCACAGCACATGCGAGGGAATGCCGCCGTCCAAGAATAAACATTTGTGTGAAGGAGTTAACCGACTGAGCAGCCGCAACATAATAATTCAGGGGCTTTGAAATGAGTTCAAAGGGGTTGCCATATAGGGTAATACTATAATGTTGTCTATCGTGAACTGTGTGCTATTGAATGTGTAATGTGTTTACTGTTTTCGTTTGTACAGGTTTATTGCACCTTGGCCCAGATGTAGGTAGATAGGTAGGTAGGTGTGTGTGTGTGTGTGTGTGGGGGGGGGGGGGGGGGGGGGGGGGGGGCTTGGTTCAGGTCAGTACATTTGACAGTTTGAGTGTGGAAAAGATTGACTATGTGAAGAATTGCACCTTGGGGCCTGTAGGGCCTGATGAGGAGTCATTATGTCAGTGTCTTTACTGAGGGAATTGTGTGTTTGCATGTGTATGAGCATGTGCTTTAGTACCATTTTATTACTTGCACGCACACGCGCACGCGCACGCACAACACACACACACACACACACACACACAGACACACACACACACACCATCGCGCACACACACAAATCCTGGCTAATAAACCATACTCATAACACACTGGTTCCACCTAGGGCAATTTCTTTTGCCAGTGGCAGATTCGTGTCTGGCTTATTCACCAGGCTAACACACAAACACACACATGCACGCACGCTGCACGGACATGCATGTGTTAAACAGTACATGGAGCATGTGACGGTAAGCCTCTGGGTTGAATGTCTCATGTGAAAGGCTCTTAGATAGTGCTTCTGTTCGTACACCTGCAGTCTGCTTTTACAAGTGCACCTTCTCACCTCACCTACCACAAAATCAAAGACACAGAGCCCTCAGTCACCTCCATTTGAGTCTCCCATTGACCCCCCATAACTGTCCTCGGCATCAGTAACCTGAGGGTGGAGGGGGAATTTCTGGGTGGTGAAGGTGACTTGCACTGTGTTAGCTTTTCAGGCAGAAGGGCTAGTGGCACCTGTTGACATCACCACTGACCACAGAACAACTTAATACTCACCAAAACCAGACCAGAACTACCAACACAGGACTCAGGCAATTGATTAGGCTAAGACCTTTGCAAGCACTACATTACAGTCCGAAAATCGGAACTAACCTTTTAACATTCCATGTCTCACCAGCAGACAACTTACTAGACCGTATAAAGCAAACAGACCAGACCTGAAGCTATAATATGACTAAGAGACCACCTGGTATTTTGACTGCAGTCAGTTTCACCAGCACATTAATCACCTGACTGTCAGTTTAATGTTATTGTAATCCAGCCCTTCGAAAGAGGTTAACCTTAGATAGATACTGTATAACATATAGGCACAGGTTGCACACAGACACTCACAATCCACCTACGTGTATGTTTGCCCCTATAGAAGCACTATAGAACATTGGGGATAAAGAAGTGCCTTGCTCAATGGTGAGAGGGACAAGACTAATATCCACAGTGATATTAATATCACTACACAAGGCTAGCTGTGTTCATAGGTGCATGATGCATGTTCCTTGTTGTTTGAAGGGCAAGTCATTCACTTCTTGTCCACATTATAAATGACGTGCTAGTCCAGGGATTTAAATGTCAACTTTTGCAACAAACTTGTCTTGCAGCCGTGACTGCCCCTGTATTGTGACAGGTGGGCTCCTGGACCAGGTGTTAGCTGTTTATCTGATTGGCACCGTGCCTAGAATAGATGACATCATGGCATGAGATATGTCAGCAGTTGCTGGCTTGACATGATGAGTGGCAGATGGGCTCAACCTACGTAAGTCAAGTAATTGAATACTCCTCACATTCCACGTGTGGTGGAAAATATTAGACGGCATTTTCTCTTTGTCTTTGATTCATGTAGTTTTCTCACTCTCTCTCGCTGACTTGCACCAGGGGCGGATGTAACATTTCCCAATTGGGGGGGGGGGGGGGGGGGGCAGGAGAAAATGGGTGCGGCTTCATCGCCCGTGTCGCTTCGCGCCACGGGCGATGAGGCCGCACCCATACCATTTTCAGTTACAGGACTTTCAAGTAAAGCATCAATAATAACATCAGTTGTTGTTGAAGTTGCAACAGACATCTTGGGTTGTTTTGCCTGCCATCATGTTTGGTGGGGCAGACTGGGCATTTAGGGGCCCCCCCATGCCCATGCCTAGATCCGCCCCTGACTTGCACACGTGCATGCACAATTGCACGAGCCATCAGAGTTCCTCTTCATTAAGTGCAGCGGAGAAATTAAATTCCTGGCCTGCGAGGACATGATTTCCTCTTTCCTTTCTACCAGTTACCCAGGCTCTCTCTCTTTCCAGTCTCACATACCAGCAAGTGATGGATTGCGGTCCAGTGGAAGAAGTTGGCATTGTTTATTCTCTGAAGACAGTATGCTTTTTGTCTGTTATTTAGCCTGCTTCCAACCAGTGTCCAGATACCCACGATGGCCCTAATATTGTCTGTGGCAAGATGATGGAGTGTTAACTACTTTATTTTTGTGCCACAACCACTCCAGACTACTGGCTTGCAGTACAGGAATGGAATTGTCCCAGGCTGTGTCCAGGTGTGAATGGGTTCTCATGCTGTCTCACAGAGACAAGAGAACCACAACAAACATCTGCTGAATACAGTCAGGAAACGCCAAGATATCCTAAGTCAGAGACTAACGACATATAAAGAAGGGCTCCTGCAGGTTTAATAAAGACAGAAAGAACAAGAAAGTCATTCTTATCCCCTCAATCCTTACTCTATTGTTGTTTCTTTTTATGTGGAGAGAGAGAGGGAGAGAGGGAGAGAGGGAGAGGTAGAGAGAGAGGTAGAGAGAGAAGGTGTATTTCTTTATTTCTCTTTTACTTTGCATGCCTTTTCTGTCTGGAGTGCAGAAGCTCCTCTAACAGGAGAATCAAGTTCACAAACGGTGCTCAAGGAACCGTTGAAACATCTGCACTTTGGATTGCACAGGAGTCTGCAGTCTGCCTGACTGGATGCTCAAGATGCTATCTCCATTTGACTGACACATCTGTCTGCTTAGACAGGCTTAATATGACACTCGTCACAGTCTTACAACCTGAGTGCCCGCCGGCTATACCTCTCAGACGTCCAACATTCTTGTCAAATGAATTTATGGAACTTATTATACGTCAGGAAGCATCGTGAATGCATGCGCCTTCCACATCATTAAAACAGCAGTTACAAGTTGTAGCCTAACAACATCATAGCATCAAAGGTTTGGTTAACGCGACGAGGAAAATACACAATATGATGGAACTATTTGATGCCACCTGCCGTGCGTAATTACGCACGGGAGCGCGCAAGACTGGAGATGCTATAAAAAGTAACCACAACCCCGCCAATCTGTGCTGCTAGACGAGCTTAACAATCCTTGTCAGCATTACATAACAGGCACGAAATCAAACGACGAATTGCGTATCTGAAATCGGAATTAATTCACGATGTGCCATGATGTAACGGCATATTCCATGATTGCTTCGAGGAAGTGATCGTCATATTTTCCTACCATAAAGTAGCCTAACGGCTGAAAAGACACAATGTCAGCACAAATTGGTTCTTCTTTCTTGTGCAAGCAAGAAACGTAAACACACACTCAGCTATAATAGAGTAAATGCTTTCAGTTGAGTTTGGCGGAGTGAATTGTCCCAATGACAAATATGCATCCGGACTATAACAGTAGCCTATACACAACCCTTGATCATTCGTGCTTTTTCCCCTTTCTTTTTTAAAAACGGAAATACAATAAAATGATTTCTTTCTTTCTTTCTTTCTTTCTTTCTTTCTTTCTTTCTTTCTTTCTTTCTTTCTTTCTTTCTTTCTTTCTTTTTAATCGAGTTTTGCCAATTAGAAGGTGAACTGTGCCAGGAAAAAAAAAAAAACATTTCTATTCCAAATAGTGAAAGTTGATTAGAACAGCACCGTTTCGTGCGAGGCATGCACCTGCTCAATTAGGAGCGAAATAACAGACTCTTACCTGTCAATCCACGCCCTGATGCGCAAAAGGTGACGAATAAAGTCAATAGCGTCCTCCTTGCAGCGTGTGCCATAGTGTGTATAATAATGCTCTGCTCTTGTGGCGCGACGCGCACCAGACCAGACGGATTGATGAGGGCTGGGAGAGGAGAGGAGGAGAGGAGAGGGCTGGGAAGTGGGAACTTTGGGGACCCACCGTTCAACCGTGGGCGCCCCCTTTCCCTCATCTGTGGCTCCCTCTCCTGGGTAAGAAAGGAACTACGCAGCAGCGTAGCCTCGATAAAGCCAGGGAATATGAACATGATCTGTAAAATCTGTTCTTCACCAATGTTTGTAAAGGTGCATAATCTAATCTATGTATAAGGCTAAATGTATTTACACTTTATAGCACGTGACATGCCAACCACCCCCCTTCATTTTCGGAACTTCCAAGCATTCCTATATTCATTCATACGAAAAAAAGGGCCACAGCCCATCACCATGTTATTAGGTCAGTCAGCACATTTGGACAAGTGACTGCAAAATTTAGGCTGCCAGTGCCAAGCTGCCAATGAGTGTTTTTGCGTGACTCATGGTAAAAACCTACTATGACACATCTAAAAGAAAGTATAATGACATTTAGAACACTTTGCCATATGCCTAGTAGCAACTATTAAAGGGGAATTCCACCCATTTTCATTTTTTTTTTTCTGAGAGTGTACAAATGCAACCAAATGAACCAAATGAACCCCCCGCCGTCTCGTGGCTGCTGGCATACATTGTGTGATTCCTTTTGTTCTGTCCACAGATCAATGCAACCTGTAATGTATTGACGGTCCCTAAAATATGCGACTAACAGTGTGGGCAGACTACAGGTAACAGGATGTAGGCCGGACTTTTGACGCTCTAAAGACCGGCTCTTTGAAATACTTCCGAGGCTTTGGGCGGTTCCGAGAGGAGACGCACAGCAGAGCCAAAGTGAGACCGAGTTATGACACTCCCGTTCAAAAGTGTATTGAGCTACTGCTCCACTATGACAACTAGGTAGCGAAGTAAGTCAGATCCATGTCATGTCGTCCAACTCTGCTGTGTAGAGGAACAGACCTACCAGGCAGCCATGCTGAAGCAACTCCAGATAAAGTTACACAGAATAGAAGGTATGTCGTCCAACTCTGCTGTGTCAGAGAAGGAACAGACCTACCAGGCAGCCATGCTGAAGCAACTCCAGATAAAGTTACACAGAATAGAAGGTATGATTTGACCGTTACGACTCGAAATGTACAGATATGATGTTGTGCTCCTAGCGCTAAACTGTAGATAGGCCGCTATGCATGTTGTGTGGGTGTGTACGTATATCAGACTGTTTGGTTCAAAATTGTACTCAGTCTACTCTGTAGGATAAGTAGGCCTACAGTTCAGTGAAAGTACAGGTCAATGGTGTGTGTGTGTGTGTGTGTGTGTGTGTGTGTGTGTGTGTGTGTGTGTGTGTGTGTGTGTGTGTTTATATTATATTTATTTTACAGTATGTTTAGCACAAGTGCTAGTTTTCTCCACCATAGGAGACTTCCAAAAAAAATCAATTACATTAAATAATTAAAAAAAATACCCCAAATTAATGCAGGAAAAATAAAAGAGAAAAAGTACATTCCAATATTTTCAGGGCAATATTACATTGTCTTCAATGCAAAAGTAAACATAGGCTAATTGCTCTGGTGAGCAGTCGAGAGCTATACATGTGAGCATGTTTGGTTTGATTTATACCATTGTTTGAGTCCTTTGTGATCATCTGTTCCTAGTTTTAGAGCTGTGGGCAGAGAGTTCAATACAGTAGGGCCGGGTCGGGCCTAGGGCTCCATGAAAAAAGTGATATGATAAAAATAATAGTTCTGTTCTGACTGTCTGTGTATTTATCATTACATTACTCTGTGTAGAGTTGTCAAATTGTGCTCAAACCCGACCAGGCCCAACCCAGCCCTAAAATGTCGGGTTGGGCCTGGTAAAACCGTGCTGATTAGTCGGTCTGGGCCGGGCTTTGGGCCTGATCAGTTAGGGCCCAGTTAGGCTCGGGCCTCAATTTTTAGGCCCGTTGAGAACTACTGTGCATGCATGCAGGGCCGGCACACCAAATTCTGGGCCACCAGAATTTATTTTCACAGGGTCCCTCTGTGAAATAACAAAACAGGCAAAACCATTTTTTCTTTTGTAATGGGTGAGACGACCCACAGAATACAGAAGAAAACTCATTATCATGTTTAGTTGCACTGCTCATTTGGTTTATTCAGGTAATATAGTGAGTAAAATAATATATAGTAATACAAATCAAAGCTTATTAATCCAAGCGTTTAGCTTGGATTAATAACCAACCAATATCCCTCTATGGTTGTGAGATCTGGGGATCTCAGCTCCATTAGCAAACCATCACCATGAAAAATGGCATGAACACCAAACCGAGACATTAGACACAGAATTCTACAAATCCTTTTTTCCAGACCCAGCGAAAATGTACCAAATTATGCATGCAAAATGAGAGTGATAGCCACTCATAATTAAAATAAAAAAGAGAGCACTTAAAGGACCACTTCACCACTCACCAAACTATTTTCATATAATTAGTTCTCACTAATGTTCATGATGATGAATAATTGTTTTTTTCTACTCCATCTGTGTCTTATAGGGCTGTGGACAGTTCAGACACCTATCCACCATGCACATCATCATTAGGCAAACTTATTATTAAAATAGATTAAAATATACTTCATATTTTGACATTTTTATCATCATAAGACCAATGGCTTCCTGATCATATGCAACCTTCCAGGAATAGAAAGCCTGACATTTCTATTAGCTTCAATACCCCATCAATGATGCACATGGTGGACGGGTGTATGGACTGACAACAGTCCTAACAAAAGACACAGACTAAGTAGAAAAAATGGTGTTTTATGATCGTGAACATAAGTAAGGACCAATTATATGAAGGCTGGGTGAAAAGTGGTGAAGTTATTCTTTAAGTTCTACGACCACCTAAAAGAAAGTGACTGAGATGCGCTTCATAAGACGACACTCACACTCTGCGAAACTCTAGAGCTCTTCAACCAGTGTTCCGGGGACCACCAGGTGGTCCCCAGCTAAGTTGGTTAACCAGATGAAAATTTGGTTAACCAGATGTAACTCTTGAGAGATAAAAATAAAACCAAATGGACATGTTTACACTCTTCCTACACAACTAGAAGATTAATGGTCATTTGCCTGCTTG
>CM076983.1:39631666-39733382 GCA_039105355.1 Benthosema pterotum | reverse complement strand
TACGGTCTTGCACAGCATGCCGTTTTTCATCATTTTGAGCATTTTTGAGCATTTTCGAAAAATGTCGAAATTTTGAAAAAACGCAAAGGCTATAGCCTTACGGTTTTTCATCGTTTTGAGGTTTTTCGAAAAATGACAAAAATGACAAAATCTGGCAAAAGCGCAAGGCTATAGCCTTACGGTCTTGCACAGCATGCCGTTTTTCATCATTTTGAGCATTTTTGAGCATTTTCGAAAAATGTCGAAATTTTGAAAAAACGCAAAGGCTATAGCCTTACGGTTTTTCATCGTTTTGAGGTTTTTCGAAAAATGACAAAAAATGACAAAATCTGGCAAAAGCGCAAGGCTATAGCCTTACGGTCTTGCACAGCATGCCGTTTTTCATCATTTTGAGCATTTTTGAGCATTTTCGAAAAATGTCGAAATTTTGAAAAAACGCAAAGGCTATAGCCTTACGGTTTTTCATCGTTTTGAGGTTTTTCGAAAAATGACAAAAAATGACAAAATCTGGCAAAAGCGCAAGGCTATAGCCTTACGGTCTTGCACAGCATGCCGTTTTTCATCATTTTGAGCATTTTTGAGCATTTTCGAAAAATGTCGAAATTTTGAAAAAACGCAAAGGCTATAGCCTTACGGTTTTTCATCGTTTTGAGGTTTTTCGAAAAATGACAAAAAATGACAAAATCTGGCAAAAGCGCAAGGCTATAGCCTTACGGTCTTGCACAGCATGCCGTTTTTCATCATTTTGAGCATTTTTGAGCATTTTCGAAAAATGTCGAAATTTTGAAAAAACGCAAAGGCTATAGCCTTACGGTTTTTCATCGTTTTGAGGTTTTTCGAAAAATGACAAAAATGACAAAATCTGGCAAAAGCGCAAGGCTATAGCCTTACGGTCTTGCACAGCATGCCGTTTTTCATCATTTTGAGCATTTTTGAGCATTTTCGAAAAATGTCGAAATTTTGAAAAAACGCAAAGGCTATAGCCTTACGGTTTTTCATCGTTTTGAGGTTTTTCGAAAAATGACAAAAATGACAAAATCTGGCAAAAGCGCAAGGCTATAGCCTTACGGTCTTGCACAGCATGCCGTTTTTCATCATTTTGAGCATTTTTGAGCATTTTCGAAAAATGTCGAAATTTTGAAAAAACGCAAAGGCTATAGCCTTACGGTTTTTCATCGTTTTGAGGTTTTTCGAAAAATGACAAAAAATGACAAAATCTGGCAAAAGCGCAAGGCTATAGCCTTACGGTCTTGCACAGCATGCCGTTTTTCATCATTTTGAGCATTTTTGAGCATTTTCGAAAAATGTCGAAATTTTGAAAAAACGCAAAGGCTATAGCCTTACGGTTTTTCATCGTTTTGAGGTTTTTCGAAAAATGACAAAAAATGACAAAATCTGGCAAAAGCGCAAGGCTATAGCCTTACGGTCTTGCACAGCATGCCGTTTTTCATCATTTTGAGCATTTTTGAGCATTTTCGAAAAATGTCGAAATTTTGAAAAAACGCAAAGGCTATAGCCTTACGGTTTTTCATCGTTTTGAGGTTTTTCGAAAAATGACAAAAAATGACAAAATCTGGCAAAAGCGCAAGGCTATAGCCTTACGGTCTTGCACAGCATGCCGTTTTTCATCATTTTGAGCATTTTTGAGCATTTTCGAAAAATGTCGAAATTTTGAAAAAACGCAAAGGCTATAGCCTTACGGTTTTTCATCGTTTTGAGGTTTTTCGAAAAATGACAAAAAATGACAAAATCTGGCAAAAGCGCAAGGCTATAGCCTTACGGTCTTGCACAGCATGCCGTTTTTCATCATTTTGAGCATTTTTGAGCATTTTCGAAAAATGTCGAAATTTTGAAAAAACGCAAAGGCTATAGCCTTACGGTTTTTCATCGTTTTGAGGTTTTTCGAAAAATGACAAAAAATGACAAAATCTGGCAAAAGCGCAAGGCTATAGCCTTACGGTCTTGCACAGCATGCCGTTTTTCATCATTTTGAGCATTTTTGAGCATTTTCGAAAAATGTCGAAATTTTGAAAAAACGCAAAGGCTATAGCCTTACGGTTTTTCATCGTTTTGAGGTTTTTCGAAAAATGACAAAAAATGACAAAATCTGGCAAAAGCGCAAGGCTATAGCCTTACGGTCTTGCACAGCATGCCGTTTTTCATCATTTTGAGCATTTTTGAGCATTTTCGAAAAATGTCGAAATTTTGAAAAAACGCAAAGGCTATAGCCTTACGGTTTTTCATCGTTTTGAGGTTTTTCGAAAAATGACAAAAAATGACAAAATCTGGCAAAAGCGCAAGGCTATAGCCTTACGGTCTTGCACAGCATGCCGTTTTTCATCATTTTGAGCATTTTTGAGCATTTTCGAAAAATGTCGAAATTTTGAAAAAACGCAAAGGCTATAGCCTTACGGTTTTTCATCGTTTTGAGGTTTTTCGAAAAATGACAAAAAATGACAAAATCTGGCAAAAGCGCAAGGCTATAGCCTTACGGTCTTGCACAGCATGCCGTTTTTCATCATTTTGAGCATTTTTGAGCATTTTCGAAAAATGTCGAAATTTTGAAAAAACGCAAAGGCTATAGCCTTACGGTTTTTCATCGTTTTGAGGTTTTTCGAAAAATGACAAAAAATGACAAAATCTGGCAAAAGCGCAAGGCTATAGCCTTACGGTCTTGCACAGCATGCCGTTTTTCATCATTTTGAGCATTTTTGAGCATTTTCGAAAAATGTCGAAATTTTGAAAAAACGCAAAGGCTATAGCCTTACGGTTTTTCATCGTTTTGAGGTTTTTCGAAAAATGACAAAAAATGACAAAATCTGGCAAAAGCGCAAGGCTATAGCCTTACGGTCTTGCACAGCATGCCGTTTTTCATCATTTTGAGCATTTTTGAGCATTTTCGAAAAATGTCGAAATTTTGAAAAAACGCAAAGGCTATAGCCTTACGGTTTTTCATCGTTTTGAGGTTTTTCGAAAAATGACAAAAAATGACAAAATCTGGCAAAAGCGCAAGGCTATAGCCTTACGGTCTTGCACAGCATGCCGTTTTTCATCATTTTGAGCATTTTTGAGCATTTTCGAAAAATGTCGAAATTTTGAAAAAACGCAAAGGCTATAGCCTTACGGTTTTTCATCGTTTTGAGGTTTTTCGAAAAATGACAAAAAATGACAAAATCTGGCAAAAGCGCAAGGCTATAGCCTTACGGTCTTGCACAGCATGCCGTTTTTCATCATTTTGAGCATTTTTGAGCATTTTCGAAAAATGTCGAAATTTTGAAAAAACGCAAAGGCTATAGCCTTACGGTTTTTCATCGTTTTGAGGTTTTTCGAAAAATGACAAAAAATGACAAAATCTGGCAAAAGCGCAAGGCTATAGCCTTACGGTCTTGCACAGCATGCCGTTTTTCATCATTTTGAGCATTTTTGAGCATTTTCGAAAAATGTCGAAATTTTGAAAAAACGCAAAGGCTATAGCCTTACGGTTTTTCATCGTTTTGAGGTTTTTCGAAAAATGACAAAAAATGACAAAATCTGGCAAAAGCGCAAGGCTATAGCCTTACGGTCTTGCACAGCATGCCGTTTTTCATCATTTTGAGCATTTTTGAGCATTTTCGAAAAATGTCGAAATTTTGAAAAAACGCAAAGGCTATAGCCTTACGGTTTTTCATCGTTTTGAGGTTTTTCGAAAAATGACAAAAAATGACAAAATCTGGCAAAAGCGCAAGGCTATAGCCTTACGGTCTTGCACAGCATGCCGTTTTTCATCATTTTGAGCATTTTTGAGCATTTTCGAAAAATGTCGAAATTTTGAAAAAACGCAAAGGCTATAGCCTTACGGTTTTTCATCGTTTTGAGGTTTTTCGAAAAATGACAAAAAATGACAAAATCTGGCAAAAGCGCAAGGCTATAGCCTTACGGTCTTGCACAGCATGCCGTTTTTCATCATTTTGAGCATTTTTGAGCATTTTCGAAAAATGTCGAAATTTTGAAAAAACGCAAAGGCTATAGCCTTACGGTTTTTCATCGTTTTGAGGTTTTTCGAAAAATGACAAAAAATGACAAAATCTGGCAAAAGCGCAAGGCTATAGCCTTACGGTCTTGCACAGCATGCCGTTTTTCATCATTTTGAGCATTTTTGAGCATTTTCGAAAAATGTCGAAATTTTGAAAAAACGCAAAGGCTATAGCCTTACGGTTTTTCATCGTTTTGAGGTTTTTCGAAAAATGACAAAAAATGACAAAATCTGGCAAAAGCGCAAGGCTATAGCCTTACGGTCTTGCACAGCATGCCGTTTTTCATCATTTTGAGCATTTTTGAGCATTTTCGAAAAATGTCGAAATTTTGAAAAAACGCAAAGGCTATAGCCTTACGGTTTTTCATCGTTTTGAGGTTTTTCGAAAAATGACAAAAAATGACAAAATCTGGCAAAAGCGCAAGGCTATAGCCTTACGGTCTTGCACAGCATGCCGTTTTTCATCATTTTGAGCATTTTTGAGCATTTTCGAAAAATGTCGAAATTTTGAAAAAACGCAAAGGCTATAGCCTTACGGTTTTTCATCGTTTTGAGGTTTTTCGAAAAATGACAAAAAATGACAAAATCTGGCAAAAGCGCAAGGCTATAGCCTTACGGTCTTGCACAGCATGCCGTTTTTCATCATTTTGAGCATTTTTGAGCATTTTCGAAAAATGTCGAAATTTTGAAAAAACGCAAAGGCTATAGCCTTACGGTTTTTCATCGTTTTGAGGTTTTTCGAAAAATGACAAAAAATGACAAAATCTGGCAAAAGCGCAAGGCTATAGCCTTACGGTCTTGCACAGCATGCCGTTTTTCATCATTTTGAGCATTTTTGAGCATTTTCGAAAAATGTCGAAATTTTGAAAAAACGCAAAGGCTATAGCCTTACGGTTTTTCATCGTTTTGAGGTTTTTCGAAAAATGACAAAAAATGACAAAATCTGGCAAAAGCGCAAGGCTATAGCCTTACGGTCTTGCACAGCATGCCGTTTTTCATCATTTTGAGCATTTTTGAGCATTTTCGAAAAATGTCGAAATTTTGAAAAAACGCAAAGGCTATAGCCTTACGGTTTTTCATCGTTTTGAGGTTTTTCGAAAAATGACAAAAAATGACAAAATCTGGCAAAAGCGCAAGGCTATAGCCTTACGGTCTTGCACAGCATGCCGTTTTTCATCATTTTGAGCATTTTTGAGCATTTTCGAAAAATGTCGAAATTTTGAAAAAACGCAAAGGCTATAGCCTTACGGTTTTTCATCGTTTTGAGGTTTTTCGAAAAATGACAAAAAATGACAAAATCTGGCAAAAGCGCAAGGCTATAGCCTTACGGTCTTGCACAGCATGCCGTTTTTCATCATTTTGAGCATTTTTGAGCATTTTCGAAAAATGTCGAAATTTTGAAAAAACGCAAAGGCTATAGCCTTACGGTTTTTCATCGTTTTGAGGTTTTTCGAAAAATGACAAAAAATGACAAAATCTGGCAAAAGCGCAAGGCTATAGCCTTACGGTCTTGCACAGCATGCCGTTTTTCATCATTTTGAGCATTTTTGAGCATTTTCGAAAAATGTCGAAATTTTGAAAAAACGCAAAGGCTATAGCCTTACGGTTTTTCATCGTTTTGAGGTTTTTCGAAAAATGACAAAAAATGACAAAATCTGGCAAAAGCGCAAGGCTATAGCCTTACGGTCTTGCACAGCATGCCGTTTTTCATCATTTTGAGCATTTTTGAGCATTTTCGAAAAATGTCGAAATTTTGAAAAAACGCAAAGGCTATAGCCTTACGGTTTTTCATCGTTTTGAGGTTTTTCGAAAAATGACAAAAAATGACAAAATCTGGCAAAAGCGCAAGGCTATAGCCTTACGGTCTTGCACAGCATGCCGTTTTTCATCATTTTGAGCATTTTTGAGCATTTTCGAAAAATGTCGAAATTTTGAAAAAACGCAAAGGCTATAGCCTTACGGTTTTTCATCGTTTTGAGGTTTTTCGAAAAATGACAAAAAATGACAAAATCTGGCAAAAGCGCAAGGCTATAGCCTTACGGTCTTGCACAGCATGCCGTTTTTCATCATTTTGAGCATTTTTGAGCATTTTCGAAAAATGTCGAAATTTTGAAAAAACGCAAAGGCTATAGCCTTACGGTTTTTCATCGTTTTGAGGTTTTTCGAAAAATGACAAAAAATGACAAAATCTGGCAAAAGCGCAAGGCTATAGCCTTACGGTCTTGCACAGCATGCCGTTTTTCATCATTTTGAGCATTTTTGAGCATTTTCGAAAAATGTCGAAATTTTGAAAAAACGCAAAGGCTATAGCCTTACGGTTTTTCATCGTTTTGAGGTTTTTCGAAAAATGACAAAAAATGACAAAATCTGGCAAAAGCGCAAGGCTATAGCCTTACGGTCTTGCACAGCATGCCGTTTTTCATCATTTTGAGCATTTTTGAGCATTTTCGAAAAATGTCGAAATTTTGAAAAAACGCAAAGGCTATAGCCTTACGGTTTTTCATCGTTTTGAGGTTTTTCGAAAAATGACAAAAAATGACAAAATCTGGCAAAAGCGCAAGGCTATAGCCTTACGGTCTTGCACAGCATGCCGTTTTTCATCATTTTGAGCATTTTTGAGCATTTTCGAAAAATGTCGAAATTTTGAAAAAACGCAAAGGCTATAGCCTTACGGTTTTTCATCGTTTTGAGGTTTTTCGAAAAATGACAAAAAATGACAAAATCTGGCAAAAGCGCAAGGCTATAGCCTTACGGTCTTGCACAGCATGCCGTTTTTCATCATTTTGAGCATTTTTGAGCATTTTCGAAAAATGTCGAAATTTTGAAAAAACGCAAAGGCTATAGCCTTACGGTTTTTCATCGTTTTGAGGTTTTTCGAAAAATGACAAAAAATGACAAAATCTGGCAAAAGCGCAAGGCTATAGCCTTACGGTCTTGCACAGCATGCCGTTTTTCATCATTTTGAGCATTTTTGAGCATTTTCGAAAAATGTCGAAATTTTGAAAAAACGCAAAGGCTATAGCCTTACGGTTTTTCATCGTTTTGAGGTTTTTCGAAAAATGACAAAAAATGACAAAATCTGGCAAAAGCGCAAGGCTATAGCCTTACGGTCTTGCACAGCATGCCGTTTTTCATCATTTTGAGCATTTTTGAGCATTTTCGAAAAATGTCGAAATTTTGAAAAAACGCAAAGGCTATAGCCTTACGGTTTTTCATCGTTTTGAGGTTTTTCGAAAAATGACAAAAAATGACAAAATCTGGCAAAAGCGCAAGGCTATAGCCTTACGGTCTTGCACAGCATGCCGTTTTTCATCATTTTGAGCATTTTTGAGCATTTTCGAAAAATGTCGAAATTTTGAAAAAACGCAAAGGCTATAGCCTTACGGTTTTTCATCGTTTTGAGGTTTTTCGAAAAATGACAAAAAATGACAAAATCTGGCAAAAGCGCAAGGCTATAGCCTTACGGTCTTGCACAGCATGCCGTTTTTCATCATTTTGAGCATTTTTGAGCATTTTCGAAAAATGTCGAAATTTTGAAAAAACGCAAAGGCTATAGCCTTACGGTTTTTCATCGTTTTGAGGTTTTTCGAAAAATGACAAAAAATGACAAAATCTGGCAAAAGCGCAAGGCTATAGCCTTACGGTCTTGCACAGCATGCCGTTTTTCATCATTTTGAGCATTTTTGAGCATTTTCGAAAAATGTCGAAATTTTGAAAAAACGCAAAGGCTATAGCCTTACGGTTTTTCATCGTTTTGAGGTTTTTCGAAAAATGACAAAAAATGACAAAATCTGGCAAAAGCGCAAGGCTATAGCCTTACGGTCTTGCACAGCATGCCGTTTTTCATCATTTTGAGCATTTTTGAGCATTTTCGAAAAATGTCGAAATTTTGAAAAAACGCAAAGGCTATAGCCTTACGGTTTTTCATCGTTTTGAGGTTTTTCGAAAAATGACAAAAAATGACAAAATCTGGCAAAAGCGCAAGGCTATAGCCTTACGGTCTTGCACAGCATGCCGTTTTTCATCATTTTGAGCATTTTTGAGCATTTTCGAAAAATGTCGAAATTTTGAAAAAACGCAAAGGCTATAGCCTTACGGTTTTTCATCGTTTTGAGGTTTTTCGAAAAATGACAAAAAATGACAAAATCTGGCAAAAGCGCAAGGCTATAGCCTTACGGTCTTGCACAGCATGCCGTTTTTCATCATTTTGAGCATTTTTGAGCATTTTCGAAAAATGTCGAAATTTTGAAAAAACGCAAAGGCTATAGCCTTACGGTTTTTCATCGTTTTGAGGTTTTTCGAAAAATGACAAAAAATGACAAAATCTGGCAAAAGCGCAAGGCTATAGCCTTACGGTCTTGCACAGCATGCCGTTTTTCATCATTTTGAGCATTTTTGAGCATTTTCGAAAAATGTCGAAATTTTGAAAAAACGCAAAGGCTATAGCCTTACGGTTTTTCATCGTTTTGAGGTTTTTCGAAAAATGACAAAAAATGACAAAATCTGGCAAAAGCGCAAGGCTATAGCCTTACGGTCTTGCACAGCATGCCGTTTTTCATCATTTTGAGCATTTTTGAGCATTTTCGAAAAATGTCGAAATTTTGAAAAAACGCAAAGGCTATAGCCTTACGGTTTTTCATCGTTTTGAGGTTTTTCGAAAAATGACAAAAAATGACAAAATCTGGCAAAAGCGCAAGGCTATAGCCTTACGGTCTTGCACAGCATGCCGTTTTTCATCATTTTGAGCATTTTTGAGCATTTTCGAAAAATGTCGAAATTTTGAAAAAACGCAAAGGCTATAGCCTTACGGTTTTTCATCGTTTTGAGGTTTTTCGAAAAATGACAAAAAATGACAAAATCTGGCAAAAGCGCAAGGCTATAGCCTTACGGTCTTGCACAGCATGCCGTTTTTCATCATTTTGAGCATTTTTGAGCATTTTCGAAAAATGTCGAAATTTTGAAAAAACGCAAAGGCTATAGCCTTACGGTTTTTCATCGTTTTGAGGTTTTTCGAAAAATGACAAAAAATGACAAAATCTGGCAAAAGCGCAAGGCTATAGCCTTACGGTCTTGCACAGCATGCCGTTTTTCATCATTTTGAGCATTTTTGAGCATTTTCGAAAAATGTCGAAATTTTGAAAAAACGCAAAGGCTATAGCCTTACGGTTTTTCATCGTTTTGAGGTTTTTCGAAAAATGACAAAAAATGACAAAATCTGGCAAAAGCGCAAGGCTATAGCCTTACGGTCTTGCACAGCATGCCGTTTTTCATCATTTTGAGCATTTTTGAGCATTTTCGAAAAATGTCGAAATTTTGAAAAAACGCAAAGGCTATAGCCTTACGGTTTTTCATCGTTTTGAGGTTTTTCGAAAAATGACAAAAAATGACAAAATCTGGCAAAAGCGCAAGGCTATAGCCTTACGGTCTTGCACAGCATGCCGTTTTTCATCATTTTGAGCATTTTTGAGCATTTTCGAAAAATGTCGAAATTTTGAAAAAACGCAAAGGCTATAGCCTTACGGTTTTTCATCGTTTTGAGGTTTTTCGAAAAATGACAAAAAATGACAAAATCTGGCAAAAGCGCAAGGCTATAGCCTTACGGTCTTGCACAGCATGCCGTTTTTCATCATTTTGAGCATTTTTGAGCATTTTCGAAAAATGTCGAAATTTTGAAAAAACGCAAAGGCTATAGCCTTACGGTTTTTCATCGTTTTGAGGTTTTTCGAAAAATGACAAAAAATGACAAAATCTGGCAAAAGCGCAAGGCTATAGCCTTACGGTCTTGCACAGCATGCCGTTTTTCATCATTTTGAGCATTTTTGAGCATTTTCGAAAAATGTCGAAATTTTGAAAAAACGCAAAGGCTATAGCCTTACGGTTTTTCATCGTTTTGAGGTTTTTCGAAAAATGACAAAAAATGACAAAATCTGGCAAAAGCGCAAGGCTATAGCCTTACGGTCTTGCACAGCATGCCGTTTTTCATCATTTTGAGCATTTTTGAGCATTTTCGAAAAATGTCGAAATTTTGAAAAAACGCAAAGGCTATAGCCTTACGGTTTTTCATCGTTTTGAGGTTTTTCGAAAAATGACAAAAAATGACAAAATCTGGCAAAAGCGCAAGGCTATAGCCTTACGGTCTTGCACAGCATGCCGTTTTTCATCATTTTGAGCATTTTTGAGCATTTTCGAAAAATGTCGAAATTTTGAAAAAACGCAAAGGCTATAGCCTTACGGTTTTTCATCGTTTTGAGGTTTTTCGAAAAATGACAAAAAATGACAAAATCTGGCAAAAGCGCAAGGCTATAGCCTTACGGTCTTGCACAGCATGCCGTTTTTCATCATTTTGAGCATTTTTGAGCATTTTCGAAAAATGTCGAAATTTTGAAAAAACGCAAAGGCTATAGCCTTACGGTTTTTCATCGTTTTGAGGTTTTTCGAAAAATGACAAAAAATGACAAAATCTGGCAAAAGCGCAAGGCTATAGCCTTACGGTCTTGCACAGCATGCCGTTTTTCATCATTTTGAGCATTTTTGAGCATTTTCGAAAAATGTCGAAATTTTGAAAAAACGCAAAGGCTATAGCCTTACGGTTTTTCATCGTTTTGAGGTTTTTCGAAAAATGACAAAAAATGACAAAATCTGGCAAAAGCGCAAGGCTATAGCCTTACGGTCTTGCACAGCATGCCGTTTTTCATCATTTTGAGCATTTTTGAGCATTTTCGAAAAATGTCGAAATTTTGAAAAAACGCAAAGGCTATAGCCTTACGGTTTTTCATCGTTTTGAGGTTTTTCGAAAAATGACAAAAAATGACAAAATCTGGCAAAAGCGCAAGGCTATAGCCTTACGGTCTTGCACAGCATGCCGTTTTTCATCATTTTGAGCATTTTTGAGCATTTTCGAAAAATGTCGAAATTTTGAAAAAACGCAAAGGCTATAGCCTTACGGTTTTTCATCGTTTTGAGGTTTTTCGAAAAATGACAAAAAATGACAAAATCTGGCAAAAGCGCAAGGCTATAGCCTTACGGTCTTGCACAGCATGCCGTTTTTCATCATTTTGAGCATTTTTGAGCATTTTCGAAAAATGTCGAAATTTTGAAAAAACGCAAAGGCTATAGCCTTACGGTTTTTCATCGTTTTGAGGTTTTTCGAAAAATGACAAAAAATGACAAAATCTGGCAAAAGCGCAAGGCTATAGCCTTACGGTCTTGCACAGCATGCCGTTTTTCATCATTTTGAGCATTTTTGAGCATTTTCGAAAAATGTCGAAATTTTGAAAAAACGCAAAGGCTATAGCCTTACGGTTTTTCATCGTTTTGAGGTTTTTCGAAAAATGACAAAAAATGACAAAATCTGGCAAAAGCGCAAGGCTATAGCCTTACGGTCTTGCACAGCATGCCGTTTTTCATCATTTTGAGCATTTTTGAGCATTTTCGAAAAATGTCGAAATTTTGAAAAAACGCAAAGGCTATAGCCTTACGGTTTTTCATCGTTTTGAGGTTTTTCGAAAAATGACAAAAAATGACAAAATCTGGCAAAAGCGCAAGGCTATAGCCTTACGGTCTTGCACAGCATGCCGTTTTTCATCATTTTGAGCATTTTTGAGCATTTTCGAAAAATGTCGAAATTTTGAAAAAACGCAAAGGCTATAGCCTTACGGTTTTTCATCGTTTTGAGGTTTTTCGAAAAATGACAAAAAATGACAAAATCTGGCAAAAGCGCAAGGCTATAGCCTTACGGTCTTGCACAGCATGCCGTTTTTCATCATTTTGAGCATTTTTGAGCATTTTCGAAAAATGTCGAAATTTTGAAAAAACGCAAAGGCTATAGCCTTACGGTTTTTCATCGTTTTGAGGTTTTTCGAAAAATGACAAAAAATGACAAAATCTGGCAAAAGCGCAAGGCTATAGCCTTACGGTCTTGCACAGCATGCCGTTTTTCATCATTTTGAGCATTTTTGAGCATTTTCGAAAAATGTCGAAATTTTGAAAAAACGCAAAGGCTATAGCCTTACGGTTTTTCATCGTTTTGAGGTTTTTCGAAAAATGACAAAAAATGACAAAATCTGGCAAAAGCGCAAGGCTATAGCCTTACGGTCTTGCACAGCATGCCGTTTTTCATCATTTTGAGCATTTTTGAGCATTTTCGAAAAATGTCGAAATTTTGAAAAAACGCAAAGGCTATAGCCTTACGGTTTTTCATCGTTTTGAGGTTTTTCGAAAAATGACAAAAAATGACAAAATCTGGCAAAAGCGCAAGGCTATAGCCTTACGGTCTTGCACAGCATGCCGTTTTTCATCATTTTGAGCATTTTTGAGCATTTTCGAAAAATGTCG
This sequence comes from Benthosema pterotum, assembly GCA_039105355.1. Lineage (NCBI taxonomy): Eukaryota > Metazoa > Chordata > Actinopteri > Myctophiformes > Myctophidae > Benthosema > Benthosema pterotum. The sequence continues at coordinate 39,721,036 of CM076983.1, read as the reverse complement.
AAATTTTGAAAAAACGCAAAGGCTATAGCCTTACGGTTTTTCATCGTTTTGAGGTTTTTCGAAAAATGACAAAAAATGACAAAATCTGGCAAAAGCGCAAGGCTATAGCCTTACGGTCTTGCACAGCATGCCGTTTTTCATCATTTTGAGCATTTTTGAGCATTTTCGAAAAATGTCGAAATTTTGAAAAAACGCAAAGGCTATAGCCTTACGGTTTTTCATCGTTTTGAGGTTTTTCGAAAAATGACAAAAAATGACAAAATCTGGCAAAAGCGCAAGGCTATAGCCTTACGGTCTTGCACAGCATGCCGTTTTTCATCATTTTGAGCATTTTTGAGCATTTTCGAAAAATGTCGAAATTTTGAAAAAACGCAAAGGCTATAGCCTTACGGTTTTTCATCGTTTTGAGGTTTTTCGAAAAATGACAAAAAATGACAAAATCTGGCAAAAGCGCAAGGCTATAGCCTTACGGTCTTGCACAGCATGCCGTTTTTCATCATTTTGAGCATTTTTGAGCATTTTCGAAAAATGTCGAAATTTTGAAAAAACGCAAAGGCTATAGCCTTACGGTTTTTCATCGTTTTGAGGTTTTTCGAAAAATGACAAAAAATGACAAAATCTGGCAAAAGCGCAAGGCTATAGCCTTACGGTCTTGCACAGCATGCCGTTTTTCATCATTTTGAGCATTTTTGAGCATTTTCGAAAAATGTCGAAATTTTGAAAAAACGCAAAGGCTATAGCCTTACGGTTTTTCATCGTTTTGAGGTTTTTCGAAAAATGACAAAAAATGACAAAATCTGGCAAAAGCGCAAGGCTATAGCCTTACGGTCTTGCACAGCATGCCGTTTTTCATCATTTTGAGCATTTTTGAGCATTTTCGAAAAATGTCGAAATTTTGAAAAAACGCAAAGGCTATAGCCTTACGGTTTTTCATCGTTTTGAGGTTTTTCAAAAAATGACAAAATCTGGCAAAAGCGCAAGGCTATAGCCTTACGGTCTTGCACAGCATGCCGTTTTTCATCATTTTGAGCATTTTTGAGCATTTTCGAAAAATGTCGAAATTTTGAAAAAACGCAAAGGCTATAGCCTTACGGTTTTTCATCGTTTTGAGGTTTTTCGAAAAATGACAAAAAATGACAAAATCTGGCAAAAGCGCAAGGCTATAGCCTTACGGTCTTGCACAGCATGCCGTTTTTCATCATTTTGAGCATTTTTGAGCATTTTCGAAAAATGTCGAAATTTTGAAAAAACGCAAAGGCTATAGCCTTACGGTTTTTCATCGTTTTGAGGTTTTTCGAAAAATGACAAAAAATGACAAAATCTGGCAAAAGCGCAAGGCTATAGCCTTACGGTCTTGCACAGCATGCCGTTTTTCATCATTTTGAGCATTTTTGAGCATTTTCGAAAAATGTCGAAATTTTGAAAAAACGCAAAGGCTATAGCCTTACGGTTTTTCATCGTTTTGAGGTTTTTCGAAAAATGACAAAAAATGACAAAATCTGGCAAAAGCGCAAGGCTATAGCCTTACGGTCTTGCACAGCATGCCGTTTTTCATCATTTTGAGCATTTTTGAGCATTTTCGAAAAATGTCGAAATTTTGAAAAAACGCAAAGGCTATAGCCTTACGGTTTTTCATCGTTTTGAGGTTTTTCGAAAAATGACAAAAAATGACAAAATCTGGCAAAAGCGCAAGGCTATAGCCTTACGGTCTTGCACAGCATGCCGTTTTTCATCATTTTGAGCATTTTTGAGCATTTTCGAAAAATGTCGAAATTTTGAAAAAACGCAAAGGCTATAGCCTTACGGTTTTTCATCGTTTTGAGGTTTTTCGAAAAATGACAAAAAATGACAAAATCTGGCAAAAGCGCAAGGCTATAGCCTTACGGTCTTGCACAGCATGCCGTTTTTCATCATTTTGAGCATTTTTGAGCATTTTCGAAAAATGTCGAAATTTTGAAAAAACGCAAAGGCTATAGCCTTACGGTTTTTCATCGTTTTGAGGTTTTTCGAAAAATGACAAAAAATGACAAAATCTGGCAAAAGCGCAAGGCTATAGCCTTACGGTCTTGCACAGCATGCCGTTTTTCATCATTTTGAGCATTTTTGAGCATTTTCGAAAAATGTCGAAATTTTGAAAAAACGCAAAGGCTATAGCCTTACGGTTTTTCATCGTTTTGAGGTTTTTCGAAAAATGACAAAAAATGACAAAATCTGGCAAAAGCGCAAGGCTATAGCCTTACGGTCTTGCACAGCATGCCGTTTTTCATCATTTTGAGCATTTTTGAGCATTTTCGAAAAATGTCGAAATTTTGAAAAAACGCAAAGGCTATAGCCTTACGGTTTTTCATCGTTTTGAGGTTTTTCGAAAAATGACAAAAAATGACAAAATCTGGCAAAAGCGCAAGGCTATAGCCTTACGGTCTTGCACAGCATGCCGTTTTTCATCATTTTGAGCATTTTTGAGCATTTTCGAAAAATGTCGAAATTTTGAAAAAACGCAAAGGCTATAGCCTTACGGTTTTTCATCGTTTTGAGGTTTTTCGAAAAATGACAAAAAATGACAAAATCTGGCAAAAGCGCAAGGCTATAGCCTTACGGTCTTGCACAGCATGCCGTTTTTCATCATTTTGAGCATTTTTGAGCATTTTCGAAAAATGTCGAAATTTTGAAAAAACGCAAAGGCTATAGCCTTACGGTTTTTCATCGTTTTGAGGTTTTTCGAAAAATGACAAAAAATGACAAAATCTGGCAAAAGCGCAAGGCTATAGCCTTACGGTCTTGCACAGCATGCCGTTTTTCATCATTTTGAGCATTTTTGAGCATTTTCGAAAAATGTCGAAATTTTGAAAAAACGCAAAGGCTATAGCCTTACGGTTTTTCATCGTTTTGAGGTTTTTCGAAAAATGACAAAAAATGACAAAATCTGGCAAAAGCGCAAGGCTATAGCCTTACGGTCTTGCACAGCATGCCGTTTTTCATCATTTTGAGCATTTTTGAGCATTTTCGAAAAATGTCGAAATTTTGAAAAAACGCAAAGGCTATAGCCTTACGGTTTTTCATCGTTTTGAGGTTTTTCGAAAAATGACAAAAAATGACAAAATCTGGCAAAAGCGCAAGGCTATAGCCTTACGGTCTTGCACAGCATGCCGTTTTTCATCATTTTGAGCATTTTTGAGCATTTTCGAAAAATGTCGAAATTTTGAAAAAACGCAAAGGCTATAGCCTTACGGTTTTTCATCGTTTTGAGGTTTTTCGAAAAATGACAAAAAATGACAAAATCTGGCAAAAGCGCAAGGCTATAGCCTTACGGTCTTGCACAGCATGCCGTTTTTCATCATTTTGAGCATTTTTGAGCATTTTCGAAAAATGTCGAAATTTTGAAAAAACGCAAAGGCTATAGCCTTACGGTTTTTCATCGTTTTGAGGTTTTTCGAAAAATGACAAAAAATGACAAAATCTGGCAAAAGCGCAAGGCTATAGCCTTACGGTCTTGCACAGCATGCCGTTTTTCATCATTTTGAGCATTTTTGAGCATTTTCGAAAAATGTCGAAATTTTGAAAAAACGCAAAGGCTATAGCCTTACGGTTTTTCATCGTTTTGAGGTTTTTCGAAAAATGACAAAAAATGACAAAATCTGGCAAAAGCGCAAGGCTATAGCCTTACGGTCTTGCACAGCATGCCGTTTTTCATCATTTTGAGCATTTTTGAGCATTTTCGAAAAATGTCGAAATTTTGAAAAAACGCAAAGGCTATAGCCTTACGGTTTTTCATCGTTTTGAGGTTTTTCGAAAAATGACAAAAAATGACAAAATCTGGCAAAAGCGCAAGGCTATAGCCTTACGGTCTTGCACAGCATGCCGTTTTTCATCATTTTGAGCATTTTTGAGCATTTTCGAAAAATGTCGAAATTTTGAAAAAACGCAAAGGCTATAGCCTTACGGTTTTTCATCGTTTTGAGGTTTTTCGAAAAATGACAAAAAATGACAAAATCTGGCAAAAGCGCAAGGCTATAGCCTTACGGTCTTGCACAGCATGCCGTTTTTCATCATTTTGAGCATTTTTGAGCATTTTCGAAAAATGTCGAAATTTTGAAAAAACGCAAAGGCTATAGCCTTACGGTTTTTCATCGTTTTGAGGTTTTTCGAAAAATGACAAAAAATGACAAAATCTGGCAAAAGCGCAAGGCTATAGCCTTACGGTCTTGCACAGCATGCCGTTTTTCATCATTTTGAGCATTTTTGAGCATTTTCGAAAAATGTCGAAATTTTGAAAAAACGCAAAGGCTATAGCCTTACGGTTTTTCATCGTTTTGAGGTTTTTCGAAAAATGACAAAAAATGACAAAATCTGGCAAAAGCGCAAGGCTATAGCCTTACGGTCTTGCACAGCATGCCGTTTTTCATCATTTTGAGCATTTTTGAGCATTTTCGAAAAATGTCGAAATTTTGAAAAAACGCAAAGGCTATAGCCTTACGGTTTTTCATCGTTTTGAGGTTTTTCGAAAAATGACAAAAAATGACAAAATCTGGCAAAAGCGCAAGGCTATAGCCTTACGGTCTTGCACAGCATGCCGTTTTTCATCATTTTGAGCATTTTTGAGCATTTTCGAAAAATGTCGAAATTTTGAAAAAACGCAAAGGCTATAGCCTTACGGTTTTTCATCGTTTTGAGGTTTTTCGAAAAATGACAAAAAATGACAAAATCTGGCAAAAGCGCAAGGCTATAGCCTTACGGTCTTGCACAGCATGCCGTTTTTCATCATTTTGAGCATTTTTGAGCATTTTCGAAAAATGTCGAAATTTTGAAAAAACGCAAAGGCTATAGCCTTACGGTTTTTCATCGTTTTGAGGTTTTTCGAAAAATGACAAAAAATGACAAAATCTGGCAAAAGCGCAAGGCTATAGCCTTACGGTCTTGCACAGCATGCCGTTTTTCATCATTTTGAGCATTTTTGAGCATTTTCGAAAAATGTCGAAATTTTGAAAAAACGCAAAGGCTATAGCCTTACGGTTTTTCATCGTTTTGAGGTTTTTCGAAAAATGACAAAAAATGACAAAATCTGGCAAAAGCGCAAGGCTATAGCCTTACGGTCTTGCACAGCATGCCGTTTTTCATCATTTTGAGCATTTTTGAGCATTTTCGAAAAATGTCGAAATTTTGAAAAAACGCAAAGGCTATAGCCTTACGGTTTTTCATCGTTTTGAGGTTTTTCGAAAAATGACAAAAAATGACAAAATCTGGCAAAAGCGCAAGGCTATAGCCTTACGGTCTTGCACAGCATGCCGTTTTTCATCATTTTGAGCATTTTTGAGCATTTTCGAAAAATGTCGAAATTTTGAAAAAACGCAAAGGCTATAGCCTTACGGTTTTTCATCGTTTTGAGGTTTTTCGAAAAATGACAAAAAATGACAAAATCTGGCAAAAGCGCAAGGCTATAGCCTTACGGTCTTGCACAGCATGCCGTTTTTCATCATTTTGAGCATTTTTGAGCATTTTCGAAAAATGTCGAAATTTTGAAAAAACGCAAAGGCTATAGCCTTACGGTTTTTCATCGTTTTGAGGTTTTTCGAAAAATGACAAAAAATGACAAAATCTGGCAAAAGCGCAAGGCTATAGCCTTACGGTCTTGCACAGCATGCCGTTTTTCATCATTTTGAGCATTTTTGAGCATTTTCGAAAAATGTCGAAATTTTGAAAAAACGCAAAGGCTATAGCCTTACGGTTTTTCATCGTTTTGAGGTTTTTCGAAAAATGACAAAAAATGACAAAATCTGGCAAAAGCGCAAGGCTATAGCCTTACGGTCTTGCACAGCATGCCGTTTTTCATCATTTTGAGCATTTTTGAGCATTTTCGAAAAATGTCGAAATTTTGAAAAAACGCAAAGGCTATAGCCTTACGGTTTTTCATCGTTTTGAGGTTTTTCGAAAAATGACAAAAAATGACAAAATCTGGCAAAAGCGCAAGGCTATAGCCTTACGGTCTTGCACAGCATGCCGTTTTTCATCATTTTGAGCATTTTTGAGCATTTTCGAAAAATGTCGAAATTTTGAAAAAACGCAAAGGCTATAGCCTTACGGTTTTTCATCGTTTTGAGGTTTTTCGAAAAATGACAAAAAATGACAAAATCTGGCAAAAGCGCAAGGCTATAGCCTTACGGTCTTGCACAGCATGCCGTTTTTCATCATTTTGAGCATTTTTGAGCATTTTCGAAAAATGTCGAAATTTTGAAAAAACGCAAAGGCTATAGCCTTACGGTTTTTCATCGTTTTGAGGTTTTTCGAAAAATGACAAAAAATGACAAAATCTGGCAAAAGCGCAAGGCTATAGCCTTACGGTCTTGCACAGCATGCCGTTTTTCATCATTTTGAGCATTTTTGAGCATTTTCGAAAAATGTCGAAATTTTGAAAAAACGCAAAGGCTATAGCCTTACGGTTTTTCATCGTTTTGAGGTTTTTCGAAAAATGACAAAAAATGACAAAATCTGGCAAAAGCGCAAGGCTATAGCCTTACGGTCTTGCACAGCATGCCGTTTTTCATCATTTTGAGCATTTTTGAGCATTTTCGAAAAATGTCGAAATTTTGAAAAAACGCAAAGGCTATAGCCTTACGGTTTTTCATCGTTTTGAGGTTTTTCGAAAAATGACAAAAAATGACAAAATCTGGCAAAAGCGCAAGGCTATAGCCTTACGGTCTTGCACAGCATGCCGTTTTTCATCATTTTGAGCATTTTTGAGCATTTTCGAAAAATGTCGAAATTTTGAAAAAACGCAAAGGCTATAGCCTTACGGTTTTTCATCGTTTTGAGGTTTTTCGAAAAATGACAAAAAATGACAAAATCTGGCAAAAGCGCAAGGCTATAGCCTTACGGTCTTGCACAGCATGCCGTTTTTCATCATTTTGAGCATTTTTGAGCATTTTCGAAAAATGTCGAAATTTTGAAAAAACGCAAAGGCTATAGCCTTACGGTTTTTCATCGTTTTGAGGTTTTTCGAAAAATGACAAAAAATGACAAAATCTGGCAAAAGCGCAAGGCTATAGCCTTACGGTCTTGCACAGCATGCCGTTTTTCATCATTTTGAGCATTTTTGAGCATTTTCGAAAAATGTCGAAATTTTGAAAAAACGCAAAGGCTATAGCCTTACGGTTTTTCATCGTTTTGAGGTTTTTCGAAAAATGACAAAAAATGACAAAATCTGGCAAAAGCGCAAGGCTATAGCCTTACGGTCTTGCACAGCATGCCGTTTTTCATCATTTTGAGCATTTTTGAGCATTTTCGAAAAATGTCGAAATTTTGAAAAAACGCAAAGGCTATAGCCTTACGGTTTTTCATCGTTTTGAGGTTTTTCGAAAAATGACAAAAAATGACAAAATCTGGCAAAAGCGCAAGGCTATAGCCTTACGGTCTTGCACAGCATGCCGTTTTTCATCATTTTGAGCATTTTTGAGCATTTTCGAAAAATGTCGAAATTTTGAAAAAACGCAAAGGCTATAGCCTTACGGTTTTTCATCGTTTTGAGGTTTTTCGAAAAATGACAAAAAATGACAAAATCTGGCAAAAGCGCAAGGCTATAGCCTTACGGTCTTGCACAGCATGCCGTTTTTCATCATTTTGAGCATTTTTGAGCATTTTCGAAAAATGTCGAAATTTTGAAAAAACGCAAAGGCTATAGCCTTACGGTTTTTCATCGTTTTGAGGTTTTTCGAAAAATGACAAAAAATGACAAAATCTGGCAAAAGCGCAAGGCTATAGCCTTACGGTCTTGCACAGCATGCCGTTTTTCATCATTTTGAGCATTTTTGAGCATTTTCGAAAAATGTCGAAATTTTGAAAAAACGCAAAGGCTATAGCCTTACGGTTTTTCATCGTTTTGAGGTTTTTCAAAAAATGACAAAATCTGGCAAAAGCGCAAGGCTATAGCCTTACGGTCTTGCACAGCATGCCGTTTTTCATCATTTTGAGCATTTTTGAGCATTTTCGAAAAATGTCGAAATTTTGAAAAAACGCAAAGGCTATAGCCTTACGGTTTTTCATCGTTTTGAGGTTTTTCGAAAAATGACAAAAAATGACAAAATCTGGCAAAAGCGCAAGGCTATAGCCTTACGGTCTTGCACAGCATGCCGTTTTTCATCATTTTGAGCATTTTTGAGCATTTTCGAAAAATGTCGAAATTTTGAAAAAACGCAAAGGCTATAGCCTTACGGTTTTTCATCGTTTTGAGGTTTTTCGAAAAATGACAAAAAATGACAAAATCTGGCAAAAGCGCAAGGCTATAGCCTTACGGTCTTGCACAGCATGCCGTTTTTCATCATTTTGAGCATTTTTGAGCATTTTCGAAAAATGTCGAAATTTTGAAAAAACGCAAAGGCTATAGCCTTACGGTTTTTCATCGTTTTGAGGTTTTTCGAAAAATGACAAAAAATGACAAAATCTGGCAAAAGCGCAAGGCTATAGCCTTACGGTCTTGCACAGCATGCCGTTTTTCATCATTTTGAGCATTTTTGAGCATTTTCGAAAAATGTCGAAATTTTGAAAAAACGCAAAGGCTATAGCCTTACGGTTTTTCATCGTTTTGAGGTTTTTCGAAAAATGACAAAAAATGACAAAATCTGGCAAAAGCGCAAGGCTATAGCCTTACGGTCTTGCACAGCATGCCGTTTTTCATCATTTTGAGCATTTTTGAGCATTTTCGAAAAATGTCGAAATTTTGAAAAAACGCAAAGGCTATAGCCTTACGGTTTTTCATCGTTTTGAGGTTTTTCGAAAAATGACAAAAAATGACAAAATCTGGCAAAAGCGCAAGGCTATAGCCTTACGGTCTTGCACAGCATGCCGTTTTTCATCATTTTGAGCATTTTTGAGCATTTTCGAAAAATGTCGAAATTTTGAAAAAACGCAAAGGCTATAGCCTTACGGTTTTTCATCGTTTTGAGGTTTTTCGAAAAATGACAAAAAATGACAAAATCTGGCAAAAGCGCAAGGCTATAGCCTTACGGTCTTGCACAGCATGCCGTTTTTCATCATTTTGAGCATTTTTGAGCATTTTCGAAAAATGTCGAAATTTTGAAAAAACGCAAAGGCTATAGCCTTACGGTTTTTCATCGTTTTGAGGTTTTTCGAAAAATGACAAAAAATGACAAAATCTGGCAAAAGCGCAAGGCTATAGCCTTACGGTCTTGCACAGCATGCCGTTTTTCATCATTTTGAGCATTTTTGAGCATTTTCGAAAAATGTCGAAATTTTGAAAAAACGCAAAGGCTATAGCCTTACGGTTTTTCATCGTTTTGAGGTTTTTCGAAAAATGACAAAAAATGACAAAATCTGGCAAAAGCGCAAGGCTATAGCCTTACGGTCTTGCACAGCATGCCGTTTTTCATCATTTTGAGCATTTTTGAGCATTTTCGAAAAATGTCGAAATTTTGAAAAAACGCAAAGGCTATAGCCTTACGGTTTTTCATCGTTTTGAGGTTTTTCGAAAAATGACAAAAAATGACAAAATCTGGCAAAAGCGCAAGGCTATAGCCTTACGGTCTTGCACAGCATGCCGTTTTTCATCATTTTGAGCATTTTTGAGCATTTTCGAAAAATGTCGAAATTTTGAAAAAACGCAAAGGCTATAGCCTTACGGTTTTTCATCGTTTTGAGGTTTTTCGAAAAATGACAAAAAATGACAAAATCTGGCAAAAGCGCAAGGCTATAGCCTTACGGTCTTGCACAGCATGCCGTTTTTCATCATTTTGAGCATTTTTGAGCATTTTCGAAAAATGTCGAAATTTTGAAAAAACGCAAAGGCTATAGCCTTACGGTTTTTCATCGTTTTGAGGTTTTTCGAAAAATGACAAAAAATGACAAAATCTGGCAAAAGCGCAAGGCTATAGCCTTACGGTCTTGCACAGCATGCCGTTTTTCATCATTTTGAGCATTTTTGAGCATTTTCGAAAAATGTCGAAATTTTGAAAAAACGCAAAGGCTATAGCCTTACGGTTTTTCATCGTTTTGAGGTTTTTCGAAAAATGACAAAAAATGACAAAATCTGGCAAAAGCGCAAGGCTATAGCCTTACGGTCTTGCACAGCATGCCGTTTTTCATCATTTTGAGCATTTTTGAGCATTTTCGAAAAATGTCGAAATTTTGAAAAAACGCAAAGGCTATAGCCTTACGGTTTTTCATCGTTTTGAGGTTTTTCGAAAAATGACAAAAAATGACAAAATCTGGCAAAAGCGCAAGGCTATAGCCTTACGGTCTTGCACAGCATGCCGTTTTTCATCATTTTGAGCATTTTTGAGCATTTTCGAAAAATGTCGAAATTTTGAAAAAACGCAAAGGCTATAGCCTTACGGTTTTTCATCGTTTTGAGGTTTTTCGAAAAATGACAAAAAATGACAAAATCTGGCAAAAGCGCAAGGCTATAGCCTTACGGTCTTGCACAGCATGCCGTTTTTCATCATTTTGAGCATTTTTGAGCATTTTCGAAAAATGTCGAAATTTTGAAAAAACGCAAAGGCTATAGCCTTACGGTTTTTCATCGTTTTGAGGTTTTTCGAAAAATGACAAAAAATGACAAAATCTGGCAAAAGCGCAAGGCTATAGCCTTACGGTCTTGCACAGCATGCCGTTTTTCATCATTTTGAGCATTTTTGAGCATTTTCGAAAAATGTCGAAATTTTGAAAAAACGCAAAGGCTATAGCCTTACGGTTTTTCATCGTTTTGAGGTTTTTCGAAAAATGACAAAAAATGACAAAATCTGGCAAAAGCGCAAGGCTATAGCCTTACGGTCTTGCACAGCATGCCGTTTTTCATCATTTTGAGCATTTTTGAGCATTTTCGAAAAATGTCGAAATTTTGAAAAAACGCAAAGGCTATAGCCTTACGGTTTTTCATCGTTTTGAGGTTTTTCGAAAAATGACAAAAAATGACAAAATCTGGCAAAAGCGCAAGGCTATAGCCTTACGGTCTTGCACAGCATGCCGTTTTTCATCATTTTGAGCATTTTTGAGCATTTTCGAAAAATGTCGAAATTTTGAAAAAACGCAAAGGCTATAGCCTTACGGTTTTTCATCGTTTTGAGGTTTTTCGAAAAATGACAAAAAATGACAAAATCTGGCAAAAGCGCAAGGCTATAGCCTTACGGTCTTGCACAGCATGCCGTTTTTCATCATTTTGAGCATTTTTGAGCATTTTCGAAAAATGTCGAAATTTTGAAAAAACGCAAAGGCTATAGCCTTACGGTTTTTCATCGTTTTGAGGTTTTTCGAAAAATGACAAAAAATGACAAAATCTGGCAAAAGCGCAAGGCTATAGCCTTACGGTCTTGCACAGCATGCCGTTTTTCATCATTTTGAGCATTTTTGAGCATTTTCGAAAAATGTCGAAATTTTGAAAAAACGCAAAGGCTATAGCCTTACGGTTTTTCATCGTTTTGAGGTTTTTCGAAAAATGACAAAAAATGACAAAATCTGGCAAAAGCGCAAGGCTATAGCCTTACGGTCTTGCACAGCATGCCGTTTTTCATCATTTTGAGCATTTTTGAGCATTTTCGAAAAATGTCGAAATTTTGAAAAAACGCAAAGGCTATAGCCTTACGGTTTTTCATCGTTTTGAGGTTTTTCGAAAAATGACAAAAAATGACAAAATCTGGCAAAAGCGCAAGGCTATAGCCTTACGGTCTTGCACAGCATGCCGTTTTTCATCATTTTGAGCATTTTTGAGCATTTTCGAAAAATGTCGAAATTTTGAAAAAACGCAAAGGCTATAGCCTTACGGTTTTTCATCGTTTTGAGGTTTTTCGAAAAATGACAAAAAATGACAAAATCTGGCAAAAGCGCAAGGCTATAGCCTTACGGTCTTGCACAGCATGCCGTTTTTCATCATTTTGAGCATTTTTGAGCATTTTCGAAAAATGTCGAAATTTTGAAAAAACGCAAAGGCTATAGCCTTACGGTTTTTCATCGTTTTGAGGTTTTTCGAAAAATGACAAAAAATGACAAAATCTGGCAAAAGCGCAAGGCTATAGCCTTACGGTCTTGCACAGCATGCCGTTTTTCATCATTTTGAGCATTTTTGAGCATTTTCGAAAAATGTCGAAATTTTGAAAAAACGCAAAGGCTATAGCCTTACGGTTTTTCATCGTTTTGAGGTTTTTCGAAAAATGACAAAAAATGACAAAATCTGGCAAAAGCGCAAGGCTATAGCCTTACGGTCTTGCACAGCATGCCGTTTTTCATCATTTTGAGCATTTTTGAGCATTTTCGAAAAATGTCGAAATTTTGAAAAAACGCAAAGGCTATAGCCTTACGGTTTTTCATCGTTTTGAGGTTTTTCGAAAAATGACAAAAAATGACAAAATCTGGCAAAAGCGCAAGGCTATAGCCTTACGGTCTTGCACAGCATGCCGTTTTTCATCATTTTGAGCATTTTTGAGCATTTTCGAAAAATGTCGAAATTTTGAAAAAACGCAAAGGCTATAGCCTTACGGTTTTTCATCGTTTTGAGGTTTTTCGAAAAATGACAAAAAATGACAAAATCTGGCAAAAGCGCAAGGCTATAGCCTTACGGTCTTGCACAGCATGCCGTTTTTCATCATTTTGAGCATTTTTGAGCATTTTCGAAAAATGTCGAAATTTTGAAAAAACGCAAAGGCTATAGCCTTACGGTTTTTCATCGTTTTGAGGTTTTTCGAAAAATGACAAAAAATGACAAAATCTGGCAAAAGCGCAAGGCTATAGCCTTACGGTCTTGCACAGCATGCCGTTTTTCATCATTTTGAGCATTTTTGAGCATTTTCGAAAAATGTCGAAATTTTGAAAAAACGCAAAGGCTATAGCCTTACGGTTTTTCATCGTTTTGAGGTTTTTCGAAAAATGACAAAAAATGACAAAATCTGGCAAAAGCGCAAGGCTATAGCCTTACGGTCTTGCACAGCATGCCGTTTTTCATCATTTTGAGCATTTTTGAGCATTTTCGAAAAATGTCGAAATTTTGAAAAAACGCAAAGGCTATAGCCTTACGGTTTTTCATCGTTTTGAGGTTTTTCGAAAAATGACAAAAAATGACAAAATCTGGCAAAAGCGCAAGGCTATAGCCTTACGGTCTTGCACAGCATGCCGTTTTTCATCATTTTGAGCATTTTTGAGCATTTTCGAAAAATGTCGAAATTTTGAAAAAACGCAAAGGCTATAGCCTTACGGTTTTTCATCGTTTTGAGGTTTTTCGAAAAATGACAAAAAATGACAAAATCTGGCAAAAGCGCAAGGCTATAGCCTTACGGTCTTGCACAGCATGCCGTTTTTCATCATTTTGAGCATTTTTGAGCATTTTCGAAAAATGTCGAAATTTTGAAAAAACGCAAAGGCTATAGCCTTACGGTTTTTCATCGTTTTGAGGTTTTTCGAAAAATGACAAAAAATGACAAAATCTGGCAAAAGCGCAAGGCTATAGCCTTACGGTCTTGCACAGCATGCCGTTTTTCATCATTTTGAGCATTTTTGAGCATTTTCGAAAAATGTCGAAATTTTGAAAAAACGCAAAGGCTATAGCCTTACGGTTTTTCATCGTTTTGAGGTTTTTCGAAAAATGACAAAAAATGACAAAATCTGGCAAAAGCGCAAGGCTATAGCCTTACGGTCTTGCACAGCATGCCGTTTTTCATCATTTTGAGCATTTTTGAGCATTTTCGAAAAATGTCGAAATTTTGAAAAAACGCAAAGGCTATAGCCTTACGGTTTTTCATCGTTTTGAGGTTTTTCGAAAAATGACAAAAAATGACAAAATCTGGCAAAAGCGCAAGGCTATAGCCTTACGGTCTTGCACAGCATGCCGTTTTTCATCATTTTGAGCATTTTTGAGCATTTTCGAAAAATGTCGAAATTTTGAAAAAACGCAAAGGCTATAGCCTTACGGTTTTTCATCGTTTTGAGGTTTTTCGAAAAATGACAAAAAATGACAAAATCTGGCAAAAGCGCAAGGCTATAGCCTTACGGTCTTGCACAGCATGCCGTTTTTCATCATTTTGAGCATTTTTGAGCATTTTCGAAAAATGTCGAAATTTTGAAAAAACGCAAAGGCTATAGCCTTACGGTTTTTCATCGTTTTGAGGTTTTTCGAAAAATGACAAAAAATGACAAAATCTGGCAAAAGCGCAAGGCTATAGCCTTACGGTCTTGCACAGCATGCCGTTTTTCATCATTTTGAGCATTTTTGAGCATTTTCGAAAAATGTCGAAATTTTGAAAAAACGCAAAGGCTATAGCCTTACGGTTTTTCATCGTTTTGAGGTTTTTCGAAAAATGACAAAAAATGACAAAATCTGGCAAAAGCGCAAGGCTATAGCCTTACGGTCTTGCACAGCATGCCGTTTTTCATCATTTTGAGCATTTTTGAGCATTTTCGAAAAATGTCGAAATTTTGAAAAAACGCAAAGGCTATAGCCTTACGGTTTTTCATCGTTTTGAGGTTTTTCGAAAAATGACAAAAAATGACAAAATCTGGCAAAAGCGCAAGGCTATAGCCTTACGGTCTTGCACAGCATGCCGTTTTTCATCATTTTGAGCATTTTTGAGCATTTTCGAAAAATGTCGAAATTTTGAAAAAACGCAAAGGCTATAGCCTTACGGTTTTTCATCGTTTTGAGGTTTTTCGAAAAATGACAAAAAATGACAAAATCTGGCAAAAGCGCAAGGCTATAGCCTTACGGTCTTGCACAGCATGCCGTTTTTCATCATTTTGAGCATTTTTGAGCATTTTCGAAAAATGTCGAAATTTTGAAAAAACGCAAAGGCTATAGCCTTACGGTTTTTCATCGTTTTGAGGTTTTTCGAAAAATGACAAAAAATGACAAAATCTGGCAAAAGCGCAAGGCTATAGCCTTACGGTCTTGCACAGCATGCCGTTTTTCATCATTTTGAGCATTTTTGAGCATTTTCGAAAAATGTCGAAATTTTGAAAAAACGCAAAGGCTATAGCCTTACGGTTTTTCATCGTTTTGAGGTTTTTCGAAAAATGACAAAAAATGACAAAATCTGGCAA
Source organism: Benthosema pterotum (assembly GCA_039105355.1). Taxonomy (NCBI): domain Eukaryota; kingdom Metazoa; phylum Chordata; class Actinopteri; order Myctophiformes; family Myctophidae; genus Benthosema; species Benthosema pterotum. The sequence continues at coordinate 39,706,012 of CM076983.1, read as the reverse complement.
AAGCGCAAGGCTATAGCCTTACGGTCTTGCACAGCATGCCGTTTTTCATCATTTTGAGCATTTTTGAGCATTTTCGAAAAATGTCGAAATTTTGAAAAAACGCAAAGGCTATAGCCTTACGGTTTTTCATCGTTTTGAGGTTTTTCGAAAAATGACAAAAAATGACAAAATCTGGCAAAAGCGCAAGGCTATAGCCTTACGGTCTTGCACAGCATGCCGTTTTTCATCATTTTGAGCATTTTTGAGCATTTTCGAAAAATGTCGAAATTTTGAAAAAACGCAAAGGCTATAGCCTTACGGTTTTTCATCGTTTTGAGGTTTTTCGAAAAATGACAAAAAATGACAAAATCTGGCAAAAGCGCAAGGCTATAGCCTTACGGTCTTGCACAGCATGCCGTTTTTCATCATTTTGAGCATTTTTGAGCATTTTCGAAAAATGTCGAAATTTTGAAAAAACGGTTTTTTATCGTTTTGAGGTTTTTCAAAAAATGACAAAATGACAAAATCTGGCAAAAACGCAAGGCTATAGCCTTACGGTCTTGCACAGCATGCCGTTTTTCATCATTTTGAGCATTTTTGAGCATTTTCGAAAAATGTCGAAATTTTGAAAAAAACGCAAAGGCTATAGCCTTACGGTTTTTCATCGTTTTGAGGTTTTTCGAAAAATGACAAAAAATGACAAAATCTGGCAAAAACGCAAGGCTATAGCCTTACGGTCTTGCACAGCATGCCGTTTTTCATCATTTTGAGCATTTTTGAGCATTTTCGAAAAATGTCGAAATTTTGAAAAAACGCAAAGGCTATAGCCTTACGGTTTTTCATCGTTTTGAGGTTTTTCGAAAAATGACAAAAAATGACAAAATCTGGCAAAAACGCAAGGCTATAGCCTTACGGTCTTGCACAGCATGCCGTTTTTCATCATTTTGAGCATTTTTGAGCATTTTCGAAAAATGTCGAAATTTTGAAAAAACGCAAAGGCTATAGCCTTACGGTTTTTCATCGTTTTGAGGTTTTTCGAAAAATGACAAAAAATGACAAAATCTGGCAAAAGCGCAAGGCTATAGCCTTACGGTCTTGCACAGCATGCCGTTTTTCATCATTTTGAGCATTTTTGAGCATTTTCGAAAAATGTCGAAATTTTGAAAAAACGCAAAGGCTATAGCCTTACGGTTTTTCATCGTTTTGAGGTTTTTCGAAAAATGACAAAAAATGACAAAATCTGGCAAAAGCGCAAGGCTATAGCCTTACGGTCTTGCACAGCATGCCGTTTTTCATCATTTTGAGCATTTTTGAGCATTTTCGAAAAATGTCGAAATTTTGAAAAAACGCAAAGGCTATAGCCTTACGGTTTTTCATCGTTTTGAGGTTTTTCGAAAAATGACAAAAAATGACAAAATCTGGCAAAAGCGCAAGGCTATAGCCTTACGGTCTTGCACAGCATGCCGTTTTTCATCATTTTGAGCATTTTTGAATTTTCGAAAAATGTCGAAATTTTGAAAAAACGCAAAGGCTATAGCCTTACGTTTTTCATCGTTTTGAGGTTTTTCGAAAAATGACAAAAAATGACAAAATCTGGCAAAAACGCAAGGCTATAGCCTTACGGTCTTGCACAGCATGCCGTTTTTCATCATTTTGAGCATTTTTGAGCATTTTCGAAAAATGTCGAAATTTTTAAAAAAACGCAAAGGCTATAGCCTTACGGTTTTTCATCGTTTTGAGGTTTTTCGAAAAATGACAAAAAATGACAAAATCTGGCAAAAAGCGCAAGGCTATAGCCTTACGGTCTTGCACAGCATGCCGTTTTTCATCATTTTGAGCATTTTTGAGCATTTTCGAAAAATGTCGAAATTTTGAAAAAACGCAAAGGCTATAGGCCCTTACGGTTTTTCATCGTTTTGAGGTTTTTCGAAAAATGACAAAAAATGACAAAATCTGGCAAAAACGCAAGGCTATAGCCTTACGGTCTTGCACAGCATGCCGTTTTTCATCATTTTGAGCATTTTTGAGCATTTTCGAAAAATGTCGAAATTTTGAAAAAACGTTTTTTTATCGTTTTGAGGTTTTTCAAAAAATGACAAAAATGACAAAATCTGGCAAAAGCGCAAGGCTATAGCCTTACGGTCTTGCACAGCATGCCGTTTTTCATCATTTTGAGCATTTTTGAGCATTTTCGAAAAATGTCGAAATTTTGAAAAAAAACAAAGGCTATAGCCTTACGGTTTTTCATCGTTTTGAGGTATTTCGAAAAATGACAAAATCTGGCAAAAACGCAAGGCTATAGCCTTACGGTCTTGCACAGCATGCCGTTTTTCATCATTTTGAGCATCTTTGAGCATTTTCGAAATATGTCGAAATTTTGAAAAAAGCGTAAGGCTATAGCCTTACCGTTTTTCATAATTTTGAGGTTTTTCGAAAAATGACAAAATCTGGCAAAAGCGCAAGGCTATAGCCTTACGGTCTTGCACAGCATGCCGTTTTTCATCATTTTGAGCATTTTTGAGCATTTTCGAAAAATGTCGAAATTTTGAAAAAACGCAAAGGCTATAGCCTTACGGTTTTTCATCGTTTTGAGGTTTTTCGAAAAATGACAAAAAATGACAAAATCTGGCAAAAACGCAAGGCTATAGCCTTACGGTCTTGCACAGCATGCCATTTTTCATCATTTTGAGCATCTTTGAGCATTTTCGAAATATGTCGAAATTTTGAAAAAAGCGTAAGGCTATAGCCTTACCGTTTTTCATAATTTTGAGCGATATCGAAAAGTGACGAAAACTGGCAAAAACGCAAAGCTATAGCCTTACGGTCTTGCACAGCATGCCGTTTTTAATCATTTTGAGCATTTTTGAGCTTTTTCGAAAAATGTCAAAATTTTGAAAAAAGCGTAAGGCTATAGCCTTACCGTTTTTCATAATTTCAAGCGATATCGAAAAATGACGAAAACTGGCAAAAACGCAAAGCTATAGCCTTACGGTACTGCACAGCATGCCGTTTTTCATCATTTTGAGCATTTTTAAGCATTTTCGAAAAATGTCGAATTTTGAAAAAAACGTAAGGCTATAGCCTTACTGTTTTTCATAATTTTGAGCAATTTCAAAAAAGGACGAAAACTGGCAAAAACGCAAGGCTATAGCCTTACGGTCTTGCACAGCATGCCGTTTTTCATCATTTTGAGCATGTTTGAGCATTTTCGAAAAATGTCGAATTTTTTTAAAAAGCGTAAGGCTATAGCCTTACCGTTTTTCATAACTTTGAGCGGTATCGAAAAATGACGAAAACTGGCAAAATAGCAAAGCTATAGCCTTACGGTCTTGCACAGCATGCCGTTTTCATCATTTTGAGCATTTTTAAGCATTTTCGAAAAATGTCGAATTTTGAAAAAAACGTAAGGCTATAGCCTTACTGTTTTTCATAATTTTGAGTGATTTCAAAAAATGACGGAAACTGGCAAAAACGCAAGGCTATAGCCTTATGGTCTTGCATGGCATGCCGTTTTTCATCATTTGAGTATTTTTAGCATTTTCGAAAAATGTCGAAATTTTGAAAAAAGCGTAAGGCTTACCTTTTTTCATAATTTTGAGCATTTTCAAAAAATGAAGAAAACTGGCAAAAACGCAAGGCTATAGCCTTACGGTCTTGCACGGCATGCCGTTTTTCATCATCTTGAGCATGTTTGAGCATTTTCGAAAAATGTCAATATTTCGCAAAAAAAAAACAAAAAAAAACGGAAGGCTATAGCCTTACCGTTTTTCATAATTTTGAGCGATTTCGAAAAATGACAAAGACTGGCAAAAACGCAAAGCTATAGCCTTATGGTCTTGCACAGCATGCCGTTTTCATCATTTTGAGCATTTTTTAGCATTTTCGAAAAATGACGAAATTTTGAAAAAAGCGTAAGCCTATAGCCTTACTGTTTTTCATAATTTTGAGCGATATCGAAAAATGACAAAACTGGCAAAAACGCAAGGTTATAGCCTTACGGTCTTGCACATAATTTTCATAATTTTGAGCGATATCGAAAAATGACAAAACTGGCAAAAACGCAAAGCTATATTACGGTCTTGCACATAATTTTCATAATTTTGAGCGATTTCGAAAAATGACAAAAACTGGCAAAAACGCAAGGTTATAGCCTTACGGTCTTGCACAGCATGCCCTTTTTCATCATTTTGAGCATTTTTTAGCATTTTCGAAAAATGTCGAAATTTTGAAAAAAGCGTTAGGCTATAGCCTTACCGTTTTTCATAATTTTGAGCGATATCGAAAAATGACGAATACTGGCAAAAAACGCAAAGCTATAGCCTTACGGTCTTGCACAGCATGCCGCTTTTCATAATTTTGAGCATCTTTAAGCATTTTCGAAAAATGTCGAATTTTGAAAAAATACGTAAGGCTATAGCCTCACCGTTTTTCATAATTTTGAGCGATATCGAAAAATGACGAAACCTGGCAAAAAAGCACGGCTATAGCCTTATGGTCTTGCACAGTATGCCGTTTTTCATCGTTTTAAGGATTTTCGAGGATTTCTGAAAAATGTCTAAATTAAAAAAAAAACGTATGGCTGTATAGCCTTACCATTTTTCGTCGTGTCAAGGATTTTTGAAGATTTTTTAAAAAATGACGAAAACTGGCAAAAACGCAAGGCGATAGCCTTACATTCTTGCACATCATGCCGTTGTTCATTGTTTTTCAGCATTTTTGAGTTTTTTTGAAAAATGGCGAAATTTCGGGGGGAAAAAAAAACGCAAGGCAATAGCCTTACTGTTTTTCATCGTTTTGAGGATTTTTGAAAAATGAAGAAACCTGGCAAAAACTCAAGGCTATAGCCTTATGGCCTTGCACAGAATGCCGTTTTTCATCCTTTTGAGGATTTTTGAAGATTTTTGAAAAATTACAAAACCTGGCAAAAACACAATGGTATAGCCTTATGTTCTTGCAGCATGCCATTTTTCATCGTTTTGAGGATTTTTGAAGATTTTTGAAAATGATGAAACCTGGCAAAAACACAAGGCTATAGTCTTACGGTCTTGCGCAGTACGCCGTTTTTCATCGTTTTCAGGATTTTTGAGGATTTTATAAAAATGTCGAAGTTTCAAGAAAGACGTCACTGCGCAGGTCTGTCGTACACGGACTTGGACAACATACTGAAGTATGCTGTTCTTCATCGTTTTTGAGGATTTTTAACAAAATGTCGAAATTCAGAAAAAATGGCATTGTATAGTATGTCATTTTTTGTCATGTTGGATGATTTTTTAAAAATGCAAATTGGCAAAAATGACACAGTATAGTACACGGACTTGGACAACATACGATACAGTAGTATGCCGTTTTTTCATTTCGTTTTGTTTTTCATTTCTGAGGATTTTTGAGGATTTTCAAAAAATGACATAATAAAAAAATGACATAGTATGTCATTTTTCGTTGTTTTTGATGATTTTCAAATATTTTTTTAAAAATCCTCAAATACGATGAAAAAACGGCACACTATATTATATCATATTTCCTCGATTTCGACATATTTTGAAAATCCTCTCGGCATACTATAGAATAGTATGCCGTTTAATAGCCGCATAGCTTTGGTGTGTCTGTAACTTTCTATCCTACATTCATACAAAACAAGCACAGTGGCTCACTGGATAAAGATTCTACCTGGAAATTTGCAGGCCTGGGTTCAAATCTTACAGTGTCTTCATAGTGCACTCAACAGTGAGCTAAAACCAGGTGTTCTTGTATGTTTTGTTTTTTTCTATGTATACTAACTAAAGTAGTTAGTATCTTCACAGGTCAGCCTTAATTTGCCTTTGAGTAACAGCATTTATAAAAAAAAAATCACTGACTCCACCCCTTCAACCAGGGGCGTTTTTGCCCTTATAGGCAGACTAGGCAGTTGCCTGCATGGGGCGCCATGTCGGCCACCAGACATGCTTTAAAAGGATCCCAGGCTAATAAGCCTCATATGGAAAACTACATTGTACTTGTCCAATATATGTAGAATTATAAAATAACATGTTCTCTAGTTTAAAAAAATAGTTATTTTATTGGGACCACCATTTTACTGCGCCTGGTATGAAATTGTCCTTGAAATTCTTGAGAGGGGTTTAAACCCACAACTCCCAGTCACATAGCCGTTGGCCTATCTCACAGAGCCTCACCAGCTAATTGACACCGTTTTTTTGTTTGTCTGTTTGTTTGTTTTGTTTTTTGGAGTTTTGTTCTGGAAACAGGCCTTGAAAGTAAAGTCCCAAGCGGGGTTTGAATTCATCTCCCAGTCACATAGCCATTGACCCATCTCAATGAGCCAATCATGTGATCATGATTAGCTCAGTGCAGTTTGCATTGCCGTAGGTTGTCTTTATTCTATGGCGGGTATTTTAGCAACTCCAAACGTATTTTTTTAAACAACAAATCAAAACATACACTTCAAGATAATTGGACCACTACATGTTAAAAAAAACTCAGGTGGCACCGTGTGACAGGAGTTTCAACCTGAGTGATTGGAGAGGAGAGTGGCAGAAGGGAGGGGAGGAGAGGAGCTACAAAAGTACGTGCTTTAGAATAAAGACAACCTGCGGCAATGCAAACGGTTGGAAGGGAGGGGCTGAAATGTAGAACAGGGGGCATCTATGACAACAATCTAGTGTAATATACAATACAGTATGTCACATCCATCAAGGTACATAGGCCTAATGTGTTTTGGTGTGGAATCCTCTTTTAAGCCGACTCCTGCAAGTGAACGAATAGAGTTCAATAACCAAAATTCACAAAATTAACAATCTTATCCAGTACCCGTAATTGATAAGCTTTGGTCTTAACCAATCTGTTATGCCTTTTCTCTTGGACGACATGCCATAGCGCAATCATGGAAAGGAATTTTGATTTTACAACTTGCTGTTCAAGAGTCATAGGGAAAAACGTTAATTAGTTCACAATTATTACGGGCCTCCCTTCCATGACTTGTGAATATGGTGCTTACAGTCTCCAAGGGAAAAACAACAACACTTGAATTGGAGTCTTCAATCTTCCCATTATAAGTCTATGTAGAATTAATAAATTAATCAGCCAGTAAATTTGACTTACTGTATGGCTCGAGTGCATGCGGCAAAACTGTGGGAGTAGCAGCAATACTACTATACTGTAGTACTTCAACATTCAACTGATATCCATACAATATTGTTCAACTAATTTATGTTTTGGTTGTGAACAAAGTGAGCATTTGTCACAACAGTGTTTTCTTCCAAAAGTTTAATCTGCAGAATTATTTACAACAGATGATCAATAGCAATTTCAAAGAGGCAAACAAAATAAAATAACGTAGCAACGTTGATAAAGCAGAAAAATAATCAAATTATAGAAATAGTTAAAAACCTTAAAACCTTGCATTTAGAAAAGAAGAACAAAAAAAAACGTTTTATTAGTTATTAGATGAGCGTATTGAAATTAAACAGTAGGCCTTAATATGCAAATTAATTAAAAAAAAAACACAAATTGATCTGAAGAATGCTGCAATACCGAACTGCAATGAAACACCAAATAATACATTCATTTTCACTATCCTGCATGCTATCTCAAGATCTTATAAAATAATGCCGACAAAGAAAAGTTAAACAACCAAAAACATGATCAAGAGCGGAAAATAGTTCCATTTAAAGTAGGCATATATTATATATTTATATATGTATATTTCTGTACAAATAATGAATATTTGGCATTATATTCATCCTCATTATTGATATATCTAACATTTCAAAATAGTTTTAAGCTAAACATCTACCTTTATGCTATGAAATAGGTTTCTTTAATATTTTTTCTTTCTTTTTTTTCATATCACGTTCCAACACCCATAAGAGTCCTTTTATCATTTTACCCACAGCCACAACACAATAGACATTTCTCCACCATAGGCATTGACAAAATCATGACTGCTCTCTCCCCTCATAAAACATAAAAACCAGACTAAAAACAGGTAGTGTAGGTATCCTCCAATGGAGGCTTGCCGTAGCCTTGCATAGCCAGTCTAAATCCCACCAGCTCTTTTTTTTTTCTTCATTCAGAGCAAAGTGAAATTCATTGGTTTGATTTTTTTAGGCTATAGCTTACATTGGCTTCTAGAAACAAAATATGCAGGGATAAGCGAGAGAACGCTATGTGGGCATACACACAAGTCCTGAATCCCAGTGAAATTATACTGATCTGCATCATTTGGATGTCCCAAACTTTGCAACTATAAAGGCTACAAAGTAAAGGATGGGCATAGAACCAGCATTACTACCAATTAGGGCTGAAAGTATCAAATACCTTTGATCAATTCAACTTTTCGATTAATCAAATAATTGAGGAGCTCAACACTTTAGTTTTTATAAATATACACATATACCGGTATATATATGTATATCAACAAACCAAAGCGAAATATTTTATTGATTTTATAAACGACTAAATCCATCCATCCATCCATCCATCCATCCATCCATCCATCCATCCATCCATCGATCTTCAACCGCTTATCCGGAATCGGGTGGTGGGGGTAACAGTTCTCCAGACCTCCCTCTCTAGAGCAACATTAGCAACTTCCCTCTGTGGGATCCCGAGGCGTTCCAAGGCCAATGTGGATATACTGTATAATATCTCTATCTAGTCCTAAATCTGCAGGACTATGCAGCGAGGTCCTATACCTAGGGCTACGCTCAGGGGGTATTCGTAGATGTATTCGGTACATGCCCCAATCACCTAAGCTGTCATTTTTCCAAGTATAGGAGCAGCGGATCCAACACTACACCGAATTTACAGTCTTTTCTATGTGACTGAACTTCTCACTCGTGGGAAAGACCCAGAGATACTTAAACTAGCTCCTTACCCACAGTATACAGTACCCTTTCCTTCATGACTGCATCTTGAGATCATATTCATGAATATCACAAACAAGATAGGTGAAAATGTGCTTGTTCACTTGAATCTGAAGTTTGACTATGGGCTGGACCCTCCTGTCCACTACCTTAATGTAGAAGTCCCCAGGAAGACAATGTGATACGTCTATAATCGGCAAACACCTCTGCTCCACTTTCTTAAAGAAAGGGGAGCCACTACACCGGTCTGCCACTCCTTCAGTGCTACTCCAGACTTCTATGCGATGTTGAAAAGAAGCACCAAGTCACCAAGAGAGCACTCAAACAACCAGAACTCACCAGGAGTTCCTTCCACCACTCCACAACTCCCCCATTTAAAGTCAGTAGAGTCCCACCCCTTAGCTTGGATGGTTTTCCAGCACGCACCGATACAAACCGAAAGTCCTTCTCCATGGATTCTCTGAACTTCTCCCACACACTGTTTGCAGTCTAGTCCCCCCTTCCTCCATGACCACTGCTGTCCACCATGGTGTTCGAGGCACCTAAGGTATAAGCTTAGAACTTTTCCCACTCCTGTTCAATGTTCCCAACCTCCACAGGGATGCCAGAGAAGACTAAATCGATTGCTCCACTTAAGCCCTATTTTATACTTCATTGCACGACTGTACCCACACAAATATAGACACACCATGATGTAATGCACTGTGAGCTTGTAGAACATCTCTATTTTCTCTACTTTTGAAAATATCTGAAAATGCTTAGTTTGAACTGTTGGACCTTACTGCTAATGACGTTGATGGAACTGTATGCCACCTATCAATTGTAAACACAAAATGGGAATAAATAGTTAATGTGAGAAGATGCAAGGAGGAAATGATCCGTTTCCCAAGGTACTGTGGAAACCTCCTTGAGTCATGACCAGGGGCGGATGTAACATTTCCCAATTGGAGGTGGGGGGCAGGAGAAAATGGTATGGGGGCGGCTTCATCGCATCGGCGTCATGAAGCCGCACCCATACCATTTTCAGTTACAGGACTTTTATTAGTCAAGTAAAGCACCAATAATAACATCAGTTGTTCTTGAAGTTGCAACAGATACCCAGCATGCATAAAGCTAAAGGTCTGACTCAGAGAGTTTTCTGTTTTCAGTGATGAAATGCTGTTGGTTTAGTGGTAACACAGCTGTAGTTAGTTAGTAGCAGTAGTAGTGTTTCAAATACTTTTGAATACAAGCACTTTAATTTGAAATATCTTAGTTTTTTTGCATGCCATCATGTTTGGTGAGGCTGACTGGGCATTTAGGGGGTCATTGCCCCACCATGCCCATGCCTAGATCCGCCCCTGCTCATGACACAGCCCAGCGTGATTGAGTTTGGATTTGTGTGACACCCACAGAGTAGGTAATGAGGGGTCCGCCCTCTGAACAAAGATAAGCCTCATATCATTGCAATCGCATGGAAACTTCAAAATACAAAAAAAAAAAAATCTGAATTCAAATTCAAAAGTAGCAAAAAAAAATAGTTGAACTAGATAGTAGATCAGCTGTTTTGTGTGACACTCAACCATGACGAAGAAGGGTATTGATTTAGGGTGGTGCGATCTAATGCTAAAAAAAAAAAAAAAAAAAAAAAAAACAGGGAATATTTTCAACTCCAAAATGCATAACTGACGCTAAAGGATTATTGCTAGTGTAACCACCCAGTATTCATTTAACCATCACATCTATCCTAGATCATTGCTGTCGGGCTGTCGGCCAGTGTGTGTGTGTGTGTGTGTGTGTGTGTGTGTGTGTGTGTGTGTGTGTGTGCGTGTGTGTGTGTGTGTGTGTGTGTGTGTGTGTGTGTGTGTGTGTGTGTGTGTGTGAGTGTGTCAGTGGATTTTGTAAATATGTAATCAATGAATGAAAAGTATTGACAATTGCATGTGGCTATTAATGACTAATAATAACTACATTGGATCAATAGGAAATCAGGTTGTGATTGATGATACGGCAGGTACTGGGTTGCTTAATTGTTTGTTTAAGTCTAAGTCAGTTCATGAGAGGAGAGAGCAAGCATCTTGAAAGACATCTTTGCAGTGCAACTGCATCAGAAATAAGGAGAATAAGGATTTCTATACTGAAAACTTTGGCAAATCCCATGAGATGTCATTCGAATCTGTTTTTAGCATAGAGAAGGCTGTGTGTGTGTGTGTGTGTGTGTGTGTGTGTGTGTGTGTGTGTGTGTGTGTGTGTGTGTGTGTGTGTGTGTGTGTGTGTGTGTGTGTGTGTGTGTGTGTGTGTGTGTGTGTGTGTGTGCGTGTGTCATTGCGCATTGATTGTCAGAAGAACTGAAATGTAGCGAATTTAGTAAACGCAGAGGTCAATTGATTTCAGCACCCACAATAACTTATCCAAGGTTTCTCTTTCTAGAACAACCACAACAGTCAAAATTGTGGTGGCAAAAGTAGGTTGTGAAGCATAGCATGTATTCGAAATAATCAATAATGACTTTATGATCAAAGTATCACACCCCTATTTAAATAAAATGGATCTATGTTCAACTTTTTTTTTTTTAATAAATTAAGTTAAATCATGCCATTACTGATTGTAAGGTTTCATGTGGTGTGAAAATAAAGTATAATTTTACAACCGGTCTAACTCTACTACTACATAACCAGACGAGGTGTAAACTTGAAGATCTATTTCGGTGTGAGCAATACCGCCTCGCGCTGCCCTATAATGCCTGATTTCTCCTTGGTTGTCGTGTCAGAAACAGGAGATAGATCCACACTTGACTTTGTAAGTGAGCTTGCAGATACGCTGTTTTCACTGCGCAACCCCTGGCACGAGACTCTAATTTTGTCACATGCTAAACCCCTTACCCCTAACGTCTTTGCCTTGCCTATTTTAGCTATTGAATTTCTTTTTAAAGGGATCAAGGGTTTAGTGTGACAAAAATCTAGGTCTAAAGGCCATGATACTAGATACACTAATATATTTGATCAATCTCAACAAACAATGTCAACATCAACGGGCAACATGATGACACCCGGCAACAGGCAACACCTCAAAGGGGAATTACACCTGTTTTTCTTTTTTCTTTTCCCTGATTGTACAAATGTGAACCAAATGGGCCCTAGAGGGTCCATTTGGTTCCATTTGTACACTCTCAGAAAAAAGGAGCTTAAAAGAAAAATTATTAACATGGCCAAACATAACTTGATGATGTTATAAGATGCATTGTTCTAGGTACAAAAAAAATGTTATAGCACTAAGTATTATTACAAAATATAATTATTTTTATTTTGAATATAATCATTTTCACCCAACAGTTGTTCTTAAAATGTTCACTTGGCAGAATGAAAAAAGTAGGATTCTGGGAGAAAGGATCATGCAACGCCAAGGAGGGCTGTGATTGGAGGATTCCAAAATGTTGACCAGTAGAGGGCGCTACCTTTTCTGAACAACTGGGAGTTGATCATTTTCTATAGGAAAGTAGAAAGTCAATGTTGATAATTGACGTTGGTTGTTGATATTGATCAAAACATTGCTAGGTGTGGGCCTTAAGTATGAATTAAGCATACAACATTACGTGATGTGCTGTGAGGTAAATGGCTGTATGCCTGCCATCATTGATTAACACTATTGCACTTTTTAGCAGGTCAAGTTTTGCCAGTGTCTTGTTCCTCTAGATTAGATGTTGGCAAAGCAACAGGAGGAAAAAAATGCCATGACATTACATTAATAATAAATACTTAATTTGTATATTTTATAGGATACTGAAGCAGTTGTACACTCACATGCACATACACACACTTCATATACTATTTGCATTCACGTATGCTCATAACTGTCACAAGAACACTTATGAACACCATCCCTTGTTATTTCTTGTGCCACAGATGCCCTCACAGCTGATTTCATATACTGTATTGAGAAAAAAAGAAGTCATAGTGATATATCTTTTAAATCATGTATATGTACAATTCAAACTCAAGATTTCAGTCGCTAACAAAACAACTGCCAAATGTCAAACAGTGGATAGTATTTTGTTAGCAAATCATTACCGTTACGTTATTTGTGCTGGAGTCTATATTATCGTATGCCATGTCAATTACAAATAAAACTAAATCTGTACAATAATGTAATTGAAGCTATATCCTCCTGTTTCCAGCCCTTATAAAATGTATTATAAATCGACCCTGTGATTACAAAGCTCTCACATCTTCGTACAGCTCAGCCTCACACATTCACTCAGAGTCCATGGAGGCTCACATCTTAAGGCACCTGAGGATTTGTCATTTTCATAGTTGCCAAACATCAAAGCCCCTCTTAAACTGTACAGCAAAACATAACGAGACTTGAACGTGATGCCTCAGTTATTATGATGTCAGAGAGAGAGAGAGAGAGAGAGAGAGAGAGAGAGAGAGAGAGAGAGAGAGAGAGAGAGAGAGAGAGAGAGAGAGAGAGAGAGAGAGAGAGAGAGAAATGTTGTGGTTGGTGGTTTCATCAGAACTGGCATACTATGTTGAATAAATTGCACTTCCCTGGACAGTAGCTAATAGATTATCTATATATCAACAACTCAAACTGTGTTTTATGTCATGTGCCATGAATTATGTGGTACTGGCTCAATCATCTCACCAGCAACATGTGGCATCCCAGTGAATATTTATCTAAAACAACAACACGCCACATGAAAGAGTTATTCTTGTGCAAAACAGCTGGAATAATATTTCGTGGTTAAAGTTAAAGCTACAAACTGTTGCTTTAACTATTAAATTGGCCCATTAGTTTACACGTTCAGAGCTAAATTTCATTGGCTAGTAAATTGATCTGTCATCATCTTGTACTGTATATCATGTTGTACTCCATGGTTCGGTCAAGATCAAAAGTTGGTGGCAGAACTACCGCTGCTTAGAAACATATAAACAATTTAACATCCCAACATGAAGTGTAGCCATTGGCTATCACACACAGCACACACACACACACACACACACACACACACACACACACACACACACACACACACACACACACACACACACACACACACACACACACACACACACACACACACACACACACACACACACTACTGTAGGTTGTAAACTACATCCAGAGAGCGTACAGACTGAACCAAACGATGCCGTTATAGGTTGAGTTATTTAAGTTTGTACATTCTCCGATTTGACAGCGGAGTCAGGTGGAAGAATACTTCCTTTTGAAATACTTCAAAAGATCTGTTCTACTTAGCCAAGTGGAAAATAAAAGTTGTATCACATAAAATTGGCATTAGATGAAGGAGGTATTTGGTGAAAGTGGTGGTGTAGTACAAAGATGCTATTTGAGAGATTTCCGTGTGGCTCAAACAGAATCAGAGAAGATGGTTTGGTGTCTGTGTCTGACCAAAGCTTGTTAAAGAGGCATATGTATCTTTTTATCCCTGCACAGTCAAATTTAGTGAGAGTCAGAGATAATTTATATCTATATATATGATATACTGTATATACTGTTTATTATATCTTTCTACATACAATATGGACTTTATCTGTGATAATACTTACTGTACAGAAATGATTAGTCTTTCAATAAATGTATATGTAATAGCCCTCATATATCAGTCAACAAAAAGCAAAACTAAAAGACATTTTGTGTTTGAGGGCCGTGAGTAATTTCTTTGTCCTCCAAACAGACAAAGGTTGTTTGTAATTCCAAGGTGCGGTAGGAGAGAACCAGATTCCAGGTTCCAAATTTGGAAAAGACAATGGGTGTCTTGATGACGAAATGAGGGTTCTCAATAATTGTTCACAAAAAGTAACAATTAATAAAAACAAACAAATAAATAAATAAATAAATAAATCTACCATTTGAAACTGAATTGAAGATGGCAAACTGAAATCACTTGCTCGTCAATATTGCAACAGCTCTAGCCCTTGTATGAAATTAGTACTTAAAAGCTGACCAGCAGTGTATGGAATCTTTTCCAAACAGCTACTGTATTTTCAAGTAGGTACTAGGTATTTTCATGGATGATTTCTATGTTCCCTCAACGCTATGTTTCCACCAGGGGCGGATTGGCACATATTTTCTCACCGGGACAATTTTGCCTTTGCCAGGCCACCCTGGGGGGGGGGGGGGGCAGCTGGTTAACCAGATGTAACTCTTTGAGAGCGTAAGGATGTTTACAAGTACCAAATGGACCCGCAAGGGTCCATTTGGTTTCATTTTTACACCCTCAAGAGTTAAAATATTCATCATGGGAATTAGCCCAACTTAGTCTACACAACTAGAGAATGTAGAAGATTAATGGTCATTTTGATCTGTATGTTCCAGGCGAGCATCTAGCGCATTCTAGTGCATTTTGGAAGTGCCACTAGTGCATTTTGGATCTTGTCCAGGCCACTAGGTGGCGCAGGCTACCGGGAAAACTCCCTGTACTCCAGATGGCCAATCCGCCCCTGGTTTCCACAACCAGTCCCAAATGTAACCATAACCCTGAGGGCTGAGGGAACATCCTGTACATCTGAGGGTGAGGGATAAGGCTCAGGGAACATGTATCCGAGGGAACGGGAGAATCTTTCTCCACTAAACTAGGGCTCAGAAAATGGGTGCCGTATTTTTAATTAAGCAAAACCAACAATGCAAATAGCTCAGAAAATGGGTGCCGCGTTTAATTAAGTAAAACAACAACGCAAAAAGCTCTCCAGAATCACACACGCACAGGTATGTACTGAAAACAGTGTGTTTCCAAGCCCTTGTTAATGGGACCTGGTCATCTGCAGCAGCCGCCATCTCACCATGTTATATCCAAACACTTATTTCTGTTGGCTTAAATAAAAGGTAAAAGTTGTGCACAATAGGGGATAAATAACATCTTCATCAACAGGATTTATTCCATGCCACACCATAGACTAGGCTTTTACAAAAATATTCCTCCTGCATGGGGTAGCCCAGCTCCAGGCCTGAAACTAAACAGAAATTGAGAGTGTCAGGCGTACATAGCGGTACTTAAAAAGTGAGAAAGAAACTCTTCCCTTCAGGAAGTAAGCAGTTGTACCTCTTAAGACTCCATAACTACCTAAACTCTATACTTTCTTGACTGGGTCACCAAGGGGTCTATACTTTCTGTCCCCTATTCCAGATACTTACTGTAACAATTCCCAATAAGTCATTACGTTTAAGTTTCATATAATTTCCATATCAAGTTGCAATCCAACACCTGTATGAATAGAAAGTCGTCCTAAATAGCACATGGAAAGGGTTAGAGAAAATACTGTAGAAATCGAATCTATAACACATACCGGTAACTATCAGAATCCAACATCACTTTAAGACTGGCAGAACAATCGCATTGTATGCTATGTTAATGTTAGTATGCTGAGTATTTTTTGTTTGTCAATAACAAATACTAACAAATACTACACAGTAAAACTAAAATATAGTTTCACTAGCCTCTCTCCTCTCTGCTTCCTTCCAGATCTGCATGCAGCTAGGAATCATATTTAACTGGATCTTTTTACAGTACTTGTAAACATCCTTGAACCTTTTTTTGCGTTGCAAGGGGCTCTACATTCAGTAGTATTTTGGTTAAGGCCATCTGGTAAACTAAGGGTTTCAAAGTTGGCACTGATGCACATTTTCCACAAAACATGGGTGTCAGATATGCTAGCTGTGGGTCACATAACGCCGACCTCCAAAAACGTTTTTTCTCGCAACCGTCAACTCAAAGTAGATGCCAACTTCCATTTCACAACCAAACAACTAGATTTTGTGTAGCTATGAACCGCCAATTCTCCAAGCTTGCACATGGAACTCAACCCCCGGATGAAGGTCATTCTAACAACGATAACAAAAACGCCATTTGCCAAAATGAATACTGCAGCATTACTCTTACTGGCCCAAATCAGTTTCAATCCATTCCAAGTTTCAATCCATTTAAAGCAAACCCTATACATAGTTGACCATATTCCCATTGGGTCGAAATAAACTGAGCAGATCTGCTTTTACCTGGGAATGTTCCCCCCCAGATTACAGATGACAAGGTTCAAGTGTTTCATCATCATGTGGTTGGATAGATAAATGGAGTTAGGCATGCAGTGTAAATTCTGTTAATCATGGTTGCCGTATAAAATATGGACAGATACAGTACAGTATTGAACTAATATACCAATATGCCCCTGGCTCAGGGTGGGCATATCTACTCACTTTAGGGTTGGTGGAATGTCAGAGCGTTGAATGTCAAAGCCTGCAATCTCTCCCATTTAGATGTGTATAAATAGAATGAAACCACGTTCTCCTCATTTGCATCACTGAGGCCAAAAGCATTGCAAAGATGATCTTTTCTAAAATCAGAGTCCATCACATTTTCATTAGAGAGACAATGGGCACCATATTAATAAATCTCTGTGTTAAAAAGTCCTTGAGTGTGTGTGCGTGCACATAGGACTGGGTAAAGGACAACAGTTTTAGAGTAAAAAGCAGCACCATTTACTATAGTAACTGAATATTGTTAAAGTGTCATTTGCACCTGTCTGTCCTAGACTACGTGAGCATTTCACAAGAACAGAAATCACTTCATTATGCGCCACTTGGAATAAAATATCACACATAGCCCCGTTGGTTTATGAGTCCATGACCTCTGTTATCTCAGAAACACGACCATTCCACTGTTGAAAAAATCTATACTTTGTAAATCATTACTACTAAATGTATACTGTACGTTGTGATGCCGGTCAAATAGTATATGTGTAATTAAATATGTTCGCACCACAACTATAGTTAAAAGAGTGTTGAATGCCACCAGAAATAAATGGTAGGGAAAACACAGTACAGTTGATGAACTAGAGACTGATGATGTGTTCTGTGGCAAATATTCCAAATCTGTCCTTGCAATTCAACTGCAACAACATGACATGATCTTCATAAACTACATTTCCTTTGGAAATACAAACACAAATGATATACGGTGCAATTTGCAAAATGCATTTCCATGACTTGGTCACCTCTTTTGCCTTTTCTTAACAGTAAAATCCGGAGAGTTAATTTCACCCCTTAAACCCCCTAAATGTTATTGTATTCTATATTATAACTATATTATAACACCCCCCCCCCCCCCTTTACACCAAAGATCTTTGGTGAAAATATCAAATCTACAAGCTCACAAGGTGCTGTATGTGCGTAGCTTGAAGATTTGTTGTTTCTGCCAAATGTTTGCCATAGGGATGCAAGGGTTCAAGAGAGTGTTGATTCTTCACCCTCAGGTTTAAATTAACACTCCGGACTTGGCCGTGTTTTGTTCTGAAATGGTAACATGTCCAGCAGAACACAGTAAATAACACAGATACAATGAACGCATTTGTCTCCAGAGAGACCATACCGCACCATGATGTTGTGGAGATGAATAGATGTCGACCAAAGACTCTGGATGATTATTTTACCCCCCGATGTCATTGTCAGCAACACTGGTCCACAAGCTGCAGCACACCTGTTCATACGTGACGATAATATTAACTGTGCATCCACTTCACGCATGACAACTTGCTCTTGAACTTTGGTATTCTGTTAGCCCCAATAAACAGCACAACACGCTCCCTTCAGTTTGGGACGGTTTGACAACAAATGTGGCCGGGAAAGAGTTTACGCTTCAAACTTGCTTGACAATGTTCACCAATGACAGCAGAGAGTATGGCACCCCTTTTGGTTCTGTCAAAGGCAGCATATTACCGTAATTTTGATGCAACACTGATCCAGCCACTGCTGTCTTATGTTGCCTCACTGGGTGCTCTAGCCCAAGACCACTGTTGCTAGAGAAAGACTCTTTAACCACTTAAACCCTATATTACAGAGTTTTTCAACCAGTGGTCCTTGAGAGGGTTCCAGGTGGTCCCCAGGCTGAATGATGCCAAGTTGGTTAACCAGGTGTAACTCTTTGAGTGTAAAATGAAACCAAATGGACCTGCAATATTCATCATGTGAATTAGCCCAAGTCTACACAACTAGAGAATGTAGAAGATTAATACTAATTTTGATCTGTATGTTTGACTGTTTTGTTTGTAAAAATCAAGCCTGGAATTGTGGACAAAAGCAAAAGAAATCTTTAGCTTTTGGGGTCTGTGGTAGTCCGTGGCTCAAATTCTCAATGAATAGTGGGCCCTGGTATCAAAAAGGTTAAAAACCACTGCTATACGACAAACCCAGAATAGGGACGCTACTGTAGAGTTCACGTGGTTAAACAAGCTGCACGTTGTACGTCTTTCCAACAACGGTGGGAAAAATGACAGATTCGCCCTATACTCACCCAGAGGCTGGCAGATGAGTCAATGAAATGAAAATAAATTAATCGGGCATTTGAACAGAAGAACTGCTAATGTTGTTTGCTCAAATACATTCCAGGTGGGATGTTTTGTTTCTGGTATATACTGTATATTATAGCAGCTCATTTTCGTTGGATTGGGATTGACAAACGGTCCCTCGTGGTCTCAGGAGGAGGAGGAGGGCCATGGTGGGGATGGATGGTGGTGATTATGGATGAAAACCCCCCCCCCCCCGAGAGGCGCAGAGAGGGACCCTGACAACAGGTAGAAAATTGTGGTGGTGCGGAGGAGGAGGAGGAGGAGGAGGAGGCTGGGTGTGATGCCACTAGCTGCTGCTGGTGTGGCGGTGCAGTGGGTGGAGAGGGTAAGGGTATATGTGGGGGGTGTGGGGGGGGGGGGGGGTCCTTGGACCTCAAAGTCGAGTCTGGGCCTCTGGGATGTAGATCTCGATGCTGTCCGCCCTCTCGGAGACCGAGCTCTGTCTGAAAGAAGCCGCCCGCTTGGCCGCCATCAGGCGCCGGCGGGCCTCCTGCCTCTGACGGTCCTCCAGGTCCAGAGAGCGCTCCCGCGTCATCCCGCGCTTCACAGGCCTCTTGGGGAGCGGCGGCGGCCACTTCCGCTCCTGAACAAGAGAGACGACACAGGGGTTGACACTAAGGTCTCCGAGGTCTCCAAGTCAGGTTCTACTTGCCAGGTCATGGTCACTTGCCCCCCAAAAATATATTGTAAATTTTGCATTTAGGTTTAACCAGATGTAACTCTTGAGAACGTGAACATGAAACCAAATGGACCCTTGCGGGTCCATTTGGTTTCATGTTTACGCTCTCAAGAGTTAAAATTCATCATCTTAATTAGCCCAGGTCTACACAACTAGAGAATGTAGAAGATTAGGTCATTTTGATGTGTATGTTAATTTGCCTGTTTTGTTTCCCAAATCCAGCCTGGAATTGTGGATAGCTAGAAAGCAGGGAAAGACACAGAGGCAGAGTGCAATGACTGCCTTCAAGACAAATTTATCTTGTGTTGTGTTATAGTGCACTAAGTTGCACACTTGCCCGATCGGGCAACCAGGTAGCAGTCTTTACTTGCCCTACCATTTTTTTTACTAGCCCCGGGCAAGCGGACAAGTGTTAGTGTCAAGCCCTGCAACACACATTGTGGTCAGGGGGTGTTTTCGCCATTAGGCAGAGTAGGCAGTTGCTTAGGGCGCCATGAGGGGACGGGGGGGCGACCATGGGGGAGAGCGTCATTTTCCCCCTGGAGCGTCATTTTCCCACTTACCAAATGGACCATTTGGTAGGGGGGGGATCTTGCCTAGAAAATCTTGCCTAGAAACGCCACTGGTTGTGGTCCATGGTTTATTTTTTTTGGGGGGACTCACCGGCTTCTTGGGGCTCTCCTCCTCCACTGGCTGCCACTGGTTGCTCTTTATCTGCTGGAGCTCATCGAACTTGGCAGTGACGTCTTCAATGGATAGCTGCAAGAGGTCCCAGAATCCAGCCAGGTCCTGAGAGGTGGGTCTGGGCATGGCACTGGGGTCCTTTTGGAAGGGATGATAAACACATAGAAACAAATCAACTCTGCATTGACCACTGTGATCAATAAATATCGCTCTTGCTGGGCAGAAACCTCATCTTCATATTATATTAGAACCTTTTTGTGTGTGTGTGTTTTTTTTTTTTCGTTAATGAATGCCATTTTTCAAATGATCATTTTGGTCTGTATGTTTGCCCGTTTTGTTTCACAAATACAGCCTGGTTCTCTAGTATTGTGGACAAAAGCAAAAGAAATCTTTAGGTTAGGGGTCTGTGGGGCTAAAATGTTCTCAAATGGTGGTCCGTGGCTCAAATGCTGAATAAATGGTGGGCCCTGGTATCATAAAGGTTGAAAAGCCCTGCTGCCCGTTTACTATTACAATTACTCACTGAATGACAAACAGTATCTACTAGGATTGAGATGATGATGATATGGTAATCTATGCACATCACCCACGTCTTGGGAATCTGAGGTATATGTAACAGTGAAATGTGAGAATTGAGTAAAGCGGGCCTGTTTGGGTCGTCTAAATGAGGCCATCTTCTATATGCTTCAGTGATTCTGCGGCAGAATGGCCATCCATAGTACCTATAGGGTATCTAGGCAGGTACTGTGCTGTAGGAGCTCCACTGAGGGGCAGCAGAGGGCTAATATCAGACCATGCAGTTGTTACTGGGGTGAATGTGTGGAGCTTTCTAGCATGAGCTGAAAAAACAACCATATGCCTACAATATTGCCAAGCCCATTAGAAATGCTGATGTGTGGAGGAAACAATGTGTCGCTCCTAAACACGCACACGACACGCACGCATATTTAATATGTATTTATGTCCACATAAACCAGTGGTTTTCAACCTTTTTCATGCCAGGGCTCACTATTTATTCTGCATTTTAGCCACGGACCAGCGTTTGATGTTGAGTTTAATCTCTCTGACCCAAAACCAAGGATTTGTCCACGATTTAGGAGAGATAAACTGGCAAATCATTGTTCAAAATAACAATTCTTCTACATTTTCTAATGGTGTAGATTCTTGAAAATGAAGTAATTCAGATGTTTACATATAATTTCACTCTTGAGAGCGTTAAAATGAAACCAAACGGACCCGTGAGGGTCTGTTTGGTTACCAAATGTCTACATTTAGCTAGGGGCCACCTGGAATCCTCTCAGGGACCACTGGTGGTCCCCGGACCACATGTTGAAAGCCCCTGACTTAAACAGAAGTACAAAACATTGTCACTGCAGTCACATAATAGGAAAAAACAGTAAAAGTGCAGAACATTGTTACGTACAATACCAAACATAGCATAACATGGCTAAAGGTAAACAACGCCTCCTATGTTTAATGGGCGCCAATAGCTTATAGAGAGGAGCACAGGATCGCAGACATTAAGTTGCCGGCTTCAAAACAAGTCTAGGACACTTTCCAGCCGGGCTCATTCATTCCAATGTAAATATGATGGACATTACACATTAAATACGGGTTCATTTTTTGAAGCTGAACATTTCCTGGGGATTTAATAAATCTAAAACTTTTTGTATGTCCAACCTGTTCACTGTGTCATTTCCAGACACGCCCACACAGGTCTTGAAATGACACAGTTGTCATTGCAGCTACGGAAGCTCAATTTGGAAAGCAGCTTTCGATTGAAGCAAAGTGGCATCACATTGTGCAACTGACAGCACTTTATAGTATATGGTCCCACCGGCACTATAGTTTCACCATACTCTATCACATAACACTATCGTATAGTTAACGTAGCGTAACGTCCCGGTCAAATTCAACGCACGTCCACATGCAACTATGGCAAGACGTTTGGGCTCTTTCCAGCAGAGGCAGTGGGACGCTCCCCCCTGCGGCAATACTCTCAAACATGTTCAAGAAGCTTGGAGCAATCTAAGCCCTGTCAGTGTCAATGGAGAATTTAATCCATCATCCTATTACATCTGGACACAGAGAGAGAAAAGGAGAGAGAGAGAGAGAGAGAGAGAAAGAGAGTCAGAGATGCAGGTAGAGAGACATAAGGTACCAGACAGAGTTTCTTTGAAGAAAAAAGTTGAGTGTTGCCGTGTGAAGGGTATGGATTACTCTCTCTCTCTCTCCCTCTCTCTCTCTCTGTGTCTCTGTCTCTCTATCTCTATCTCAACAGGAGATACACCCCATTCATAATTCTCCTCCTTGCTAACACACGCTGACAGCGCTGTGTGAGTAATTAGCGGCCAGCTCTTATGAAAATGTGAGACTTTTCTCCAGCTCAGCACCGACATGAGATGTGAACAATGAACCAGCGATGGCAGCTTCATTATTCAAACTCCCAGGACCCCGTTTGAACCCACCAGCACCCCCCCCCCCCCCCCCCCCCCCCCCACACACACACACACACACACACACACACAGCCCCATCGAACAACGCAGGTGCTCCGTTTTCCTACTGTAATTCCCCTATAACTTGCTGCGGGCCAGGGTCAATATGAGAAGAGGGTCTGCTTAGCCGTTATCGATCTGGGAGGTCTATTTCTGGAAGGAGCACAATGTGCACCCTCAGCGCCTTGCTCAGGGGCATCTGCAACACCTCTGTCTGCTTTAGCCGTTTGTTTACACCATGACTTCTATGCCAATGTTTTTCTTGTCTCTTAGACATGTTGTGTACAGGTCCTGCTACTCTAGACTAAGGCTACTACTGTACAACAACATTGCAATATCAATTTTGCAATTTTTTTTAGTTGTTCTAACGCGTTTCCCCCAGAGCCAGCTCAGTGGCTTGTGGTTAGAGTGTCCGCCCTGAGACTGGGAGGTTGGGGTTCGATTCCTGGCCGGGTCATACCAAAGACTCTAAAAATGGGACCCAATGCCTCCCTGCTTGGCACTCAGCTCCAAGGGATGGATTGGGGGTAAGTCCCTGCGATATACTAGCGTCATGTCCAGGGGGTGTACTTGTACATCAAGCTGCCTCACGCTATAGAAACAGGAGATAGGCTCCTGACCTATATGGGCCTCAATGGCTCAGCCGGGCCTCCTGACATCATGGCCTGGCAAGGCTACTTACTTACTTTTTTTTTTTTTAGTTGTTCTAACGCGTTTCCCCCAGAGTAGTCAAGTAAGATCCCCTCCCGTCCCATCCTCTAGAGAGGATAAAAATCCCATAGCCTGGGAGGGCTCAGCCATAGAGCGGTGTGAAACGTCATTGGTGTCGAGTTACTATACTGCAGCGCCATTTCTGCTATACTACTGTGTCTGTACGGGTATCCTATAGCAACGACCAAAATGAACAAGGCCGGATCCCTGCTCATATCTCCCGGATCAGCCTCTGCGGGCAGGGGAGTGCCACTGACATTTCCCGCAAGTGAGCCATGCCGGAACAGCGTTCCAGCACATTCCGGCACAAATTATACCCCGTCAATACCTTAATGTAGAAAGTACAATTGCAATACATAAATATTCAATGTATAACGATATTTTGAAAATATCAAGCTCAAATAGCTGAATTGTTTAAGTGGTTAATATATGTTTTGTAATTACAAAAATCAAAATCTATGTAACTGAAGTAACTGAAGTCACAGAAATAACTAAGGTTTTCATATAAATGAGGAGTAGGAGTGAATGTACAATAGGTCTCTGAGATGTAGTGTAGTAGGATTGATAGTGATTGAAATTGGAACCGCTCGAGTAAAGAGCAAATACCTCTGATTAACCTACTTTCCACCCGGTCCATCCCTGCACTCATCGGTGAACGCAGGGATGGTTTCTTTGTACTCTTTGGACTGTTAACTGTACACTTACCAGGTTCTGCTGACATAGCCAGTAAAACTGCTGGAACTTTTGGGACATGAGGAGTTGCGCGCTGCCCACTGCACTTCGGATTTTTCCAAGGACTACAGGATGACAATAGACACAGAGACAGATATGTCACATGCAAACCGTTCCGGTGACTGGTAAGAGTTTTAGTTAAACAAACAGAAACAAATCGGTGTATTTTAGCGTGGCTTTTCTACTGTGACAGACACAGTGGCGTTATAAGAAACAACACATTAAAAAAAACATACGTTTTCTGGAGTGCAGTGACAACATTTATACAAAATAGAACATTTATGCAAGGCCCAGTGTTGCTTTTTGGCAGCATCAACCCCTTAATTAATTAAAAATTGTTATTATTTTTTGTTGTATTTTCACATAATTATTAAGTATTTATTAAGTAATTAAGTATTTCATTGCAATTGGTCATGATATTTGCATAGAAATACCCGGCACAGAGGCTGCAATTAACCCAATTAAAAATCTCTGGTGCAATTTTTTGATTATTTTTATCCTTTGACCTTTAGCCTTTAAACCCAATAAAGGTAAGTAAAAAGACTGCAATAAATATATTTTTTTGTGATCATTAGAATGTCTAAGACATGTACATTCATTATATTAAAAGATATCCCCCAAAAAGATATATATTTTTTATTTATTATAATTCATTCATTCATTCATTTGTATACCGTAAATACATGTGGGAAAAGAAAAATGTTTGCTTTTTTAATAGATCATGGTAGTACAAACTGCTAGTAAGGTTTAAGACAGTTTTTAGTAGAAATATACCTGGGCCTTCTTCAAGGGTTTTAATAATAATAATAATAAATGCGTGGAACCAGAGTGAAGAGCTGATGCAGTATAGCGCGTTGTCTTTACCCTCTGGACACTCACTCTCCTCCGGCAGGTCGTGCTCCTCCGCCTCTCTCTCCATGTCCTTGCACCATCCCTCCAGCCGCTTGGTCTCGCTGTGAAGGAGCTGCATGAACCAGCTGCCGTCCCTGCGCAGGGGGGACGGGGCGCGGCCCCCCGTCTCCGAGCCCTCCAGGCTGGGCTCCACCAGCCAGGGCTCGGGCCCCGGCCCCGGCTGGGGGCTGGGCGGCCCGCTGGACGAGCGGTAGTCCTCCCGGTAGCTGAACAGGCCCTGCGTGCGCACGGTGCGCGTGGCGCCGTACTGCGTGGGCGTGCTGGGCTCCGAGTGGCGGCCGAACGCTCCGCCGAACTGCAGGCTCTTGTCCTCCATGGAGGGGAAGCCCTCGCGCTCCAAGTCGGCCTGCACCGCCGTCGTCACGCTGTTGGAGCGCTTGAACCGGCCCTGGCTGTGAACACGGAGCACACGGCCATGCACGCAACACAGGCACACGCACGCACACGCAGGCAGGCACACACACACACACACACACACACACACACACACACACACACACACACACACACACACACACACACACACACACACACACACACATTGTTAAAAGCACACACACACAATTAATAAAAGCTTTATTCATGGTTCAGAATCACAGATAGTCCCTGCATTCATAACCTGGCTAAAGCCTACACCAGTGGTTTTCAACCATTTTGATACCAGGGACCAATATTTATTTAGAATTTGAGCCACAGACCACCAACTGAGAGCCGAAACTAAAGATTTCTTTTGGTTTTGTTCACAATTGCAGGCTTGATTGGCGAAACAAAATAGGCAAACAGATAAACATGACCATTAACCTTTTGCGTTCTCTAATTGTGTCGTCTGATTATTAAGTGTTTCTAATTCAGATAAGGCATATTTTAACTCTTGGGAGTGTAAACCTGGAACCAAATGGACCCGCAAGGGTCCATTTGGTTTCAACCAAATGGACCCTTGGGTTTACACTCTCAAAGAGTTACACCCGTTTAACCGACTCTCCATCATTTAGCCGGGGACCACCTGGAACGCTCTCAAGGACCACTGGTGGTCCGCAGGCCACTGGTTGAAAACCACTAGTCTACACCAAATCAGCTGTTGGCAACAAAAAAGCCTGTCAGCAGAGACTGTAGATCTGCAATACCTCGATTGTACACCCATTCCCTACTCCAGAACATTGCGGTGTTGGTTTGAAGACATACTGTAAACTATGGCATAAAACATTACACATTTTAGGTTTATTATACAGCATGTTTTCCAATACTGTCGGTTAAATATCGAAATTGTACTACTTATATGGTATCTTGCTTATGTTATGTTACTTATGAGCAAAACATCAATGTGTCAGAGAAACAACACTGAAGCAGACATGTACCGTTTTTCATCCTCCACCTGGATGCCAATGGAATGGAATTGAGGAAGGCCTTTACTTTCCGTCTCAGAGTCCGTCACAGTTTCCACCTGTGGAGCACAAACAAAACAGCATGCTGTCCCAGGAAACGTGTGCACTCCCAACAAAACGAGTGGACTCGCTTGCTTACAAGTTACAAACAAAGACATATACAGTATGTGGTTAATTAATGTATGTATACTGTATGTGTCATGCCAGCTCAGTGGCCTTGTGGTTAGAGTGTCCGCCCTGAGACTGGGAGGTCGGGGTTCGATTCCCGGCCGGGTCATACCAAAGACTCTAAAAATGGGACCCAATGCCTCCGTGCTTGGCACTCAGCATCAAGGGTTGGATTGGGGGTAAGTCCCTGCGATGTACTAGCGTCATGTCCAGGGGGTGTACTTGTACATCAAGCTGCCTCACGCTACAGAAACAGGAGATAGGCTCCTGACCTATATGGGCCTCTATGGCTCAGCTGGGCCACCTGACATCATGGCCTGGCAAGGCTACTTACTACTTACTTATACTGTATGTGTCATGCCTCACTTTATGAGGCGACTGGTGCCTGGTGTACAGCACGCATGCACGCACGCGCATGTGCACGCACGCACACATAGACACACTAATGGAGACCGATATGTGATGAAATGGTAAAGGTTACTTACCTGATGATAATCTGACAAGGGACGGGTTGATGCCATGGGAGATGATGATGATGATGATGATGATATGTTGATGAAGATGCTTATAAAATATGGTACAATTCATTCTTTTTTGGACAGTCTATACCAGGAGACAGGACAAGGTATATTTGGTTATGTGTGGCTTTCTGGAAAACAATAACTGTTTACGTTTAAGCACCCCATGCAATTGTCACAATTTTTCTGTTACAAACTGACCCAGAGAATGAAAGATGTATGTGGCCCCTCACTGGAAAAGATTTGGGGACCCCTGCTATTGTCTGAATAAAATTGTTTACAGGTACGTATTAAAGGAATAACATTGAAAGCTGTTTTAGCATACAATGAGGACATTTTTAATTATCAACTGGAGCCTTTTTTTCTTGTCCACATTCAAAATTACATCATGGCAAGGTAAACTACACCAAAAAAAGATCTAAAAAATGTTTTCACTCCAACAAAAGGTGCTCATAACACTAAATCAATGGCCGCTCTCCATGTGACCAAAGCACGGATGTTCGGAGGAAAATGGAACCCAAAACCATACGTGATACGTGATTTATTTTATGGTGACACGTTTATTGCTCAAAAACTCTCTTTGGTTGTAATCCATTACATAACTATGGGGCAAGATCCAATGTGTCAACTCTATTTTTGAGGGGCACTAAATTATTTAATGTTTGTCTTTCAACAATGTTTGTGTTAAAAATGCCATTGAAAATGAAGTAATGTATGTTTGCTTTGTCTCTAACACAAACATTATGTTGTAATTGATGTTGTAAGTGGATAAGCGCGCCCCTCAGTGTGATATTTTTCTGTAGGTGTAGAACTTAATGTTCTACAACCTACAAACGTACTTCAGCATACAACAGCATCATGCAAAAGAAATGTCAAGTAGCAGATCAGCAAGATTTTATGCAACATGCCCAGAAAGCAATGATCATAAACAATGTACATCAGTGGGTTTCAACCAATGGTGCGGAGACCACCAGTGGTGCGGGGACCTTGAGAGAGTTCCAGATGGTCCCCAGGCTAAATGATGGAGTGTTGGTTAACCAGATGTAACTCTTTGAGAGCATCAAAATGAAACCAAATGGACCCCTTGCGGGGGTCCATTTGGTTTCATTTTGACGCTCTCAAGAGTTAAAATATCCATTATGTGAAATAGCCCAAGTCTACACAACTAGAGAATGTAGAATATTAATGGACATTTTGATCTGTATGTTTGACTGTTTTGTTTTCCCCCAAATCCAGCCTGGAATTGTGAACAAAAGCAAAATAAATGTTTAAAGTTTGGGGGTTTTGTGAGGCTACAATATCATCAAATGGCAGTCCCCGCGTGGCTCCCCAAATTCGGAATAAAGAGTCGTCCCTGGTATCAAAAAAAAAAAAGGTTGAAAACCCACTGATGCACATCACTGATGCCGTTTACCTGTATTCCAATGGAGGAGCGTGGCGTTTTGAGGTACTCCTCGGCTTTGGACACCAACACGGCCTTGTCACAGGTCTGCACCGAGGTGTGGCTGCCCATGGAGGTCAGCCGGCTGGCCGCCGCAGACTCCATGGCCAGCGTGACGGCCTTGGTGCTGTCCAGGCTGTCGGTGGAGTTGTAGATGGCCCGGCCCAGGCTGTCCGTGGTCCACAGGCCGCCCCGCGGGTGCCGGCCCTCCTGGTAGTAGGGGTGGGACGATTCACTTACCTCACGATACCATACGATATCGATATTTAGGGTTCTGAATCGATTTATATTGCGATTCTTAATTATGCTGCGATTAGATGCGATATATCACGGTTTTTTTTGCCACAAATGACCATGCTTTTATCATACTAGAACATTTTTTTCAGAGAGCGCACAAATGGAACCAAATGGACCCTGACGGGTCCATTTGGTTCCATTTGTACACCCTCAGAAAAAAAAGGTCTTAAAAGAAAAGTCATAAAAAAACCCTACACAAAAACAACTTGATGATGTCATCAAGCTGCGTTTCATCATGTTAATGATTTCTTTCAGACCTCCATTTTAGGAAACAGAATGAGGGGAACTTTATCATGTCCACAAAGCAGTGAAATGTTGAAAGTGGGTAGAATTCCCCTTTTTAAACAGTAACAAAAAGTTCAAGAATACACCTCAGTGCGGCCTGCAATGTCAGCCAGTCTTTCTGACATGAACACATTAATGAACAGCGTTGGGCAGTAACTAATTTTAGATTACATATTACTGTAATATTATTACTTTTGCTCCAAAAAGTAAAGTAACGAGATTACTCAGCAAAAATGGGTAATAAGTAACGCATTACTTTGCAAGTAACGCCAAGTTACTTTTTTAAAATGAGCTTGTTGTTGCATGCAAAAATAGAACAGATTTACAAGCTATCGACAGGTACTGTAACAACAGAGATGTGCAGTAGATTGTAGATAGTCCACATGCTGCATATCCTGCGCACAGCTATGTAAACTACAAATCGCTTACTGCTTTATTTTGTATTTTATTTTAAAATACAAGACCTCAACTGTCTTTGAAAACAATTGCAAAGTTTAAAAAGTCAAAGAGACAGATTTTGTTGGCTTTGTTTTCAGGTACAGTTTGTGAGATTGGAGACTATTATTATTCCAATAAATTGGATTCAGTTCTAAAAAGAGCTCGCTAAACAGATTATGTTGTACATCTCTATTTTTTCAAAGGCGGTGTTGAGAACTTGGGAAAGTAATAACGTAATATGTAATATATTACTCTTCAATTCCAGTAATAAGTAAAGTAATGATATTACTTTGTCTAAGGGGTAATGAGTAAAGTAAAGAAGTTACTTTCCTAAGTAATATAGACCAACACTGTTAATGAATATTTAAAAACATCAATTTTGAACCTAGCGATTCGATATTGATATCATGGCATGAAGAATTGCGATATATTGGCATATGGATTATTTTGCCCACCCCTACCTGGTAGGCGTCCTGCGTGGACTCGGTGCTGCTCTGGGCCGTCACAGAGATGAGGGGCTTGGTGGCGGTCCGGGGCGGCACCGGAGGAGGGGTGGACTTCTTGTAACCGGGAGTGTATGACATGGCTGTATAGGGCGAAAAGCCAGGTCGAGGGAAAAAACAGACAGACAAACAAACAACAACAAAACAGGTTGAAATTCATTTGGAGAAGAGACACTCTGCTGTAAAACCAAGTGTTTATGTGTGGAGTTTACAGTATAAACGCTTATTTGTGACACTTTTTAAACACAGTCACAGTTTTTAGATTGTATGTATGGTGTTCTATGAGGTCTTTGCAGTGGCCTGTGTGTTACTGGTATTTTATATCAGTGGTTTTCAACCAGAGAGGATTCCAGGTGGTCCCCAGCTAAATGATGGACAGGTGCTAACCGAAAAGACCCTTATAAATCTGTAACTCTTGAGATCATAAAATGATACCAAATGGACCCTAACGGGTCTATTTGGTATCATTTTACATCCTCCAGAGTTAAATTATATTTAAATATCTGAATTACTTAATTGTCAAGAATCTACACAACATAAGGTAGAATTGTTATTTTGACCAGCCTGTTGCCAGCCTAAATTGTAGACCAAAACTTGAAAATCCTTAGTTTTGGGTCCGAGAGACTAAACTCAACATTAAATGGTGGTTTGTGTTTGTGGCTAAGATGGAGAAGAAATAGTGGGCTCTGGCATGAAAATCACTGACCATAAATAAACATTTGACTTTAATTATTACACACTGAAGTTTCGGTCTTAACTACGATTAAACACTGTTGTTTAGGTTTTAAACGCATCACATGTTCCAGAGATTTACAATGTAAATTCAACAATCATTCTTTTGTGGTCTGACTGTTTCTTAAAACGTGTTTTTGAACAGGCTGTTCATTGGACATTATTTGTCTAAAGTATATGCCGGTTTTAGTTACTGTAGCTGTAATAGCTGTAATGTTTGGAATATTGTGTACTAGTTCAAATGCGGTTATACTATACTGGATATATTTACCTGCATGCTAATTCATTTTGACTATGGTGTACTGTTTCAAGTTTTACAAAATTCTGCAGAGAAAACAAGAAGTACAAGAAAAGTCAAGCCTTGCGTCTTCACTGGAGGACCTCAGAAACGGATAACTAGCTGTCTAGCTACACATATAGGCACCTGTTGCAACGGCAGTATAATCTTAATAGCGTCAGGGGTTGACACTAAGGTCTCGGAGGCACTTGCCCATCGGGCAAGTGCAAGTTCTACTTGCCCCCCTCAGCTCATGGTCACTTGCCCCCCAAGAATATATTGTAAATTTTGCAGATGTAACTCTTGAGAACGTAAAAATGAAACCAAATGGACCCTTGCGGGTCCATTTGGTTTCATTTTTACACTCTCAAGAGTTAAGATTCTAATTAGCCCAGGTCTACACAACTAGAGAATGTAGAAGATTAGGTCATTTTGATGTGTATGTTAATTTGCCCGTTTTGTTTCCCAAATCCAGCCTGGAATTGTGGATAGCTGAAAGCAGAAAAGACACAGAGGCAGAGTGCAATGACTGCCCTAAAGACAAATTTATCTTGTGTTGTGTTATAGTGCACTAAGTTGCACACTTGCCCGATCGGGCAACCAGGTAGCAGTCTTCACTTGCCCCACCATTTTTTTTTACTTGTCCCGGGCAAGCGGGCAAGTGTTAGTGTCAAGCCCTGAGCGTTAACTGTAACATATACATACTGACGGAATCTAACTTCCATATGTTGAGCAATTTTCTAATTCTAACTCAACATGCCTGCATTCACATTCTGGCAAATGGACTATAGGCTTAATCCACAAATTATTTTTGTTCATCATGAGTAGTGTGACACTGAGCTTCAGACGTACTGATTCAAAAACAACAAATCATGAATGCTCTATTCACACAACCCTGAATCAGGATTTCACGTTGAAGGGTGTACATTTTCACTTTTGCCAATAAGGTAACACATGCGAGGGACACAAATGCTAAGCTCCTCAATCCAACCTCAGCTCCCTGACAACTCACACAGCCCTGGTTAAAAAGGTAAAAATCTAATGCCTCAGACCGGATTACAGCACTTGCTATGGCATTCATTTGTTGCAGTCTAAAATTGCTGTATGAGTCACTGAGGAGAGGAAAGAAAGACAGACCATGCATGCATGAATCATAGCTATAGCAAAAAACAGAGCAAATAAGTTGTGTAAGATGAGACCACAATAGCAACTCATCCAT
The DNA here is from genome assembly GCA_039105355.1 of Benthosema pterotum. NCBI lineage: Eukaryota > Metazoa > Chordata > Actinopteri > Myctophiformes > Myctophidae > Benthosema > Benthosema pterotum. Next base: position 39,673,361 of record CM076983.1, on the reverse strand, counting down.
TTGCCAATCCAGATGGCTACATATATTCAGCTGAATGTTGAATAGAACCTTTTTTTATTACATCAAGGTGATCCCTCCCTCAAGCAAACAACAACAATGCTTAACAGTGCCCACATTCACACTCGCAGACTTTATTTATACCTGCTACCACATGCGCACGCACGCACGCGCGCACACACACACACACGCACGCGCGCGCGCGCACACACACACACACACACACACACACACACACACACACACACACACACACACACACACACACACACACACACACACACACACACACACACACACACACACACACACACACACACACACACACACACACACACACACACACACACACACACACAACCATTAACCATTTGATTGTAGCGGAGACAATTATAGCACAGACACTACAGTACTTTGGGACCTTCAGCAAAAGCAAATCTTATCTGGGACCATGCTATGGGAGAGGATGTGGCAGGAGTAGGATTTACATCCTCTCGGTGTGGGTTCCTCACTGGCAGGTTTCACAGAAATGTGTGTGGTGAGGCATGCATAACTAAACTAAACAATATCATTACTTCAGTTCAGAAGCTTATTTTTTATGTATGAAGCATTGGGCAATTGTATTTCCTTTCCCACTGTGGACATTGAAATCTGTACCAAAGGAGTTTAATATAAAATAAATTGTTTAATACAAGAATTGTGGTCCAAAATAATTGAACTTTCAGAACAATGTCGTCAGGGAGGTCTCTGTATGTTACAACAGTCAGTCAGTCATGATATAGTCTGCAGTGAAAATGTTAATAATTCAACAGTAGTAACAATAGTGTTTTTCCCCTCATTCAGTTGATCGCATCGAAAACATTTCTTATTTGACGCCATATGAAAATGGTATTGGAATTCAGAGAGGGGGTTAGGGTTAGATGATAGGGTTAGAATGATCAACGTCAGACTTTGGTGCTCCCGTCACCTTTGGCGATGGCTCTGTATAAATAAACTTCCAAAAATGTATAGAGAAAAGGACGATTCTGAGGACATTTCTCAGAGAACCGGTGCGTGTCAAATTGTTGGTTACCATGCGCAATAAGCGTGGCTTGGCAAAAATCAGTCTGAAAACATATCCAATCTAAATCTTGCTAGAGAACATACAGTAAAGTGTGTTCAATATACCAGAGGACCAGTTCTAATACTAATTCCGTACCATCTCGCAAGCCAGAGATTTATTCATGGACCTGATTTGGCCCCCGGGCCTGAAGTTTGACATATGTGAAAGGCTATATGAAAAAAAAGTTTAATCTGCAACACATTTGTTGTGGGGGTCCCCCATACAAATTGTCCCTGCTTCATCTCTCTGTCAGCTAAAGGATCCCTTGGCCTAAAACTCTTTGAACAGAATGCCAAAAGGTAGTTCCAATGCAGGTTTTATTGACTTATCAGTTAAACTCCAACAATAGGGGAAGAATGTATTACTCATGTCTTTCTAACAAGACCAACAGCTTGGAATGGTGATGGTAACATTATGGAGGGAGAGAAGAACAAATGGCAGTGTTGCACAAACCTAGTGGTGGACAACAGATGGCCAAACTCACATTATACTGTACATGCTGTCTAACATCCCCACTGGGAATGTTACATTATGCAAAGGTCACCTGGAGACTGCAAATATGTGTATAGAGATGTATATATTAATTAACCAGAGCATCTATTCTGATTTTATAATAGTTCAGCATTTGGCAAAAATAGCAAGTCTACAACATTGTTTAACTAGCGCGATACAATTTGCAATTGCAAAGTGTGGTTGCCCTCGATGACGTAGGCGCTCAATAATGTAGGATGATGTAAAACAAACTATTTTTAGGTGATTTATAAGATGGTATATTCTGCCCTAATTACAAATGAGCGTTGTAGTGTGGAAAGTGATCCAACAGCATACAACCAATCCTAGTGTAACTTTGGTCAGAGCTTTCATTACAACGTTATATCACAGCTGAAACTGACCATTGTTTAAGTAATGCACTCGTAAATATCCTCAAAATGCTCTGATTTTACAACATGAACAACAGGAATACGACCAAATAAATATGTGGAAGACTAATAACAGCTTTCCCCCCTCACCTCGCTGCCAATCATGTCTGTGCATGTGTGCATATACCTGCTTGCAAATGGGCATTTTGGCAGAAATAGAACCCAGAAACATCAATGGTCAGTAGGATCATTCTGTGTGGGTACTGGGTAGAACCTGTGTTAAAAGGTATGCTAAATGAATCATGATGAAATGCTTATTGCATGGCGCTTATGCACAAGTTACTGAGATGATATTTCATCAGCACCATGGACAGCGACTGCAATGTTGTAAAGTGCACAGCTGCTGGGGTGATACTTCAGCACCATGGACAGCAACTGCAACTTGGTAGAGTACTGGCTGCTTTTACATGGAATCGGGCGATCAGATAGACCAGTGGTTTTCAACCTTTTTGACACCAGGGTCCACTATTCATTCAGCATTTGAGCCACGGACCACTATTTGATGACATTTTAGCCCCACAGACCCAAAGCTAAAGGTTTATTTTGCTTTTGTCCACAATTCCAGGCTGGAATTTGGAAACAAAACAGTCAAACATACAGACACAAAAATTAGCATTAATCTTCTACATTCTCTAGTTGTGTAGACTTGGGCTAATTCAGATAGAGAATATTTTAACTCTTGAGAATGTAAACATGAAACCAAATGGTTTGGTTTCATTTTTACGCTCTCAAAGAGTTACATCTGGTTAACCAACTCCAACTCCATCATTTAGTAGGGGACCGCCTGCAATCCTCTGGACGACATGGAACAGTAATGTAAAATATTCAATATTTTAACAATGATGCTGTCTGCCGTCTACCATGACTGTCGGCGGTTCTGGCTTCTGTCCCTTCCTGTTCCGTTTACTGTCCAGTTCCCATCCACTAAAATGAGTGCCGTTTGCCGCCTACCATTTGCCTGATTCCATGTGTGCAACATTAGCCTGGAAACCAGACAAATCTGCCACAGTAGGGAAAATCCCTGGGAGATTGGTCTGGCACTCCTGATCAGACTGGAAAGCCAAGGTACACTCTGTCTTGATAATCAAAGCCCGCAAAAGTCTTTTTATGACAATACTCTGCAGTATTGCTGCAGTTTTATTTCATTCATTTGCATAGATGTGTCTATTTGTAGGTCTTTAAATGTCGATGAATTGAAAATGGAGGACTCTGATGTGAACAAGTGCTTTTTGGTTTTATCCCCAGTTTTTGCATTAACCTTTCTTGAACTGTAACCATTCTGCAATCTAACATTTTCAATCAATCAATCAATAAATCAATCAATCTGACCTACTGTACAATTGACATTTGATAAAGTTTTTATAAGGTTCGTATTACTGCTGTGGGACGTTTTTTGATTTGATTTGATTTGATTTATTTGATCAATTCACAATACAATTCACCCAAGTGCACAAACTCCACCAGCTTTATACAATTGTAGGAGTTTACATCGCTGGTCTGATGTTACACAGAGGACCTGCTGGGTGCATTCCAAGTGGAACAGCTCCATGCAGAGAGGAGGAATACTTAGTGAGATTGGATGTTTTGGAACATGTTTTTTCACACAGTAAGACCGAGTTGTTTATTTTACTGTATTATTTTTATGTAAGGGGAAAAACTCTGACAAACCCTGTATGGGGATATGCAAATTCTACTTTGACTCAGAGTTCCCACAGGGGGTACAGATGGACAAGTGGCTAATGGGCTGGTGGGGGATGGGATTATAATAGAGGATTTTAATTTAAAAAGGTACTTTGGGTTGAATAACATTATGTTTAATAGGTTGTATTCTATAATCGCATACTGTGCTTGTGAATGTGTTTTCCATTTCGCATATATATCAACTTTTAAGGGGCAAAGGAGAGTGAGATGATGTGAGGGGAAGGATGGAAAACAGGATATTTATATTTATTTAAGTCTATTGGGATGAAATAGGAATTCCACCAAATTTCCATTTTTTGTTTTCTGAGAGTGTACAAATGTACATGCATTTGTACAGGTATATTAATGACAAAGGTATATTAATGACATAGTAAAATGTTGAAAATGAGTGGAACTCCGCTTAAGCAATCTTGCATCCCTGCAGGAAGGAAGAATCCTGCTCGAAGTCAACCAAATGAACGCTTGGCATGTCTACACCACACAGACAGGCAGAACTAGGTCAGATCATTTGAGGCATGTATTTGTATTTCCCAGATCCACGCCCAGAAACCAATGGGCAGATGGACCTGCAGCACAGCTGCTGCTGCCAGAAAATAGCTCAGTACAAGTAAGCTGTGAGGGGTGAGCCAAAGTCTGGTTTGGTTGGGAGACCGTGGAGAATTATCAGGTAAGTCATGCTGTGCGTCCCATATACTGGGTAATAGCCTGAACACTGACTAAATAGCACTAAGGCAAGGTCCTTACAGTTGGGCCGACAACATGCCTGCCCGGAAGCCCAACCAGTTTTCTGCTGTTTTAATAGGCAGTTGGGAAGCTTCCTCCCTCATTAGTGGAAATGCTCCAGGCCAGTCCAAGAAGAACCTGTTAGCTTCAGCCCCAATACATTGTCTGCCCCAAGCTTAATAAAACCCTGTTTAACATCACCTGTGTTCTGAAACTCTCCCTTCCACATGGGTTGCGTTTTTTTTTTTCCTGATTGGAATCATAACGGTTACTTTCTGGAACATTAGAAATCGCTTTTACTTCAAGTTACATTTCTATTCTGCTTGAAAAAGTCATCTTTTTTTTTTTTAGTAAGTACTGCTCAGTGCTGTTCAATGAGACCATTATTTTGGGACTCTAGTACCAGCATGCGTAATGGGAAGACACCACCTGGCCTGTTCTAGCGCCACCATGAGGCAAAACGCCAGCACTCGCCCAGCAGTCTGCCCTCACCCAGACAGATGTGTGCACGTGATCTCAGCCTTCAGGGGTTGACACTAAGGTCTCCGAGGCACTTGCCCATCGGGCAAGTGCAAGTCAGGTTCTACTTGCCCTCAGGTCATGGTCACTTGCCCCCCAGGTTCCAGGTGGTCCCCAGTTAAGTTGGTTAACCAGATGTAACTCTTGAGAACGTAAAAATGAAACCAAATGGACCCTTGCGGGTCCATTTGGTTTCATTTTTACACTCTCAAGAGTTAAAATTCATCATCTTAATTAGCCCAGGTCTACACTGTAGAAGATTAATGGTCATTTTGATGAGTTAATTTGCCTGTTTTGTTTCCCAAATCCAGCCTGGAATTGTGGATAGCTAGAAAGCAGGGAAAGACACAGAGGCAGAGTGCAATGACTGCCTTCAAGACGAATTTATCTTGTGTTGTGTTAGTGCACTATGTTGCACACTTGCCCGATCGGGCAACCAGGTAGCAGTCTTCACTTGCCCCACCATTTTTTTTTACTTGCCCCGGACAAGCGGGCAAGTGTTAGTGTCAAGCCCTGGCCTTTATTTTCTAGTATAAAGGTCATAGGTCAAAAGTCAGCATGAGGAGACACTGATGGTCAACCAGTTCATGAGCTATTCAAATTTAGCATTCTCAATTGAGTGCCAGGTGTGAAGTTAATGCCAGGTAATAGTTAATGTCAGGTGTGGAGTCTCTCCCAAATACCACTGGAGTTAAAATGAGTCAAATAGAGATAAAAGAAAAAAGCCTAATAAGATTCAAAGATGCCATGCAAAAGGGAACAATGTTTGAGTGATGCAAATGTTGTTTAAAAGCCGTTTCCAAAACAGTTCCAACAATAGTCCAATGTGGGGACCTTCATTCTCTTTATCAAAGTCAGTATGGCCCCCTTGAAAAAGATACTACCCATCTAGTCTACATCCACCATGCAACTACGAGAAAATCTTTCCTTCTTCGTCCTACATTTAAACGTATCGTCATATAATAGGTCCTCACTAATGTACGTGATAAAATACTATTTTTTCTACTCAGTCTGTGACTCACAGGAGGGCTGTGGGCAATTCAAAAACCCTCCAATGACTTAATTCGCCAGACATTTTTAAACAATATGAACAATGAAAAAATATTCAGATTTTTATCATCAGGAGAACGATGGCTGCCACTTGTGCATTGCAACATTTCAGGCATAAAAATCCTGCAGTTTCTTTTAGCTTGGATTCCCCATCGATGGTGTCATTGGAGGACGGGTCTCTGAACTGCCCACAGCCCTCCTGTGAGACACAGACTGAGTATAAAAAATAGTGGTATTTTATCGTAGCACTGTACATTAGTTAAGACCTATTATATGAATATACAGTATGTTGAAAAGTGGTGAAGTGGTCCTTTAATGCACAATGTCATTCCCATGTCGTGGGCCACTCATGATAACCTCATGGCTGTCCTTTGACTTCAAACTGCATAATAATAATTCATTTGTATTATTCAATCAGTGATAATCAGTGGCAAATATTACTTTATTTTGGTCTCAATGGATCATCAGGTTAGTATTTTTATGTGTATTATTCAATCAGTAACATATTTGATTTCCTTCAAAAATCTCTTGAAATATTCACTGCGTTAGACAAAAGTAATCACCATTTGCCATTGAGACTTGTGATGTAACAAATGCATTGCAATGTTGTTCAATGAACAGCAGAGGTCCTCCTTGAGTCTGTTAACTGCAGAGTGAATACACGACAGTACTGTAGCTCTGTCCCAGCACTTCCATCAAACCGTTAGAAAGACTTGCTTTGGCCATGATTGTCAAAGTGTCCACTTATCCGAAGGATAAGGCACTAAAAAAACATACTAACAACTACCACTTTAGGTTAATTCAAGCAGAGAGGTACGTATAGCACTCCCACAATATCGTGGCTCGCTCAGCAGCTCCTTCACTCACCATCTCACCTTTTTATTTTAACATTTTTTTTTACCCAAGGAATTGCAGCACAAACAAATTACTTTATGTTTCATCACCCTTTAAATACCCATCTGTCAAATCTTCAGCACCTGTTCCCATCCGGGCTACAGAGCTGAGTCTGTGATGAGTCACACCAACATAACCCACCACTCCATGACAACTACATGTATTCCACGACAGCCATGCACCATGTACTTACATACTGTATGTTGTCCATTACAACATATGCCTGGGGTTAGCTCCGACGGACCCCCACTCTTGCTCCTTCCGTCCCTCCCTCCGCTCCGAGATGGGGTTCCGTTGCATTACCCGGTTAATTCTTCTGGGCGAGGCGGCCGGTCGGTACAAATGCGAGTCGCATGTACTCACCTTAGGTGCTGTGGAACAACCAACGCGCTTGTCCGGGGCTCTCTGGGGTTTATGTTTTTTCGGCCGCATAAAATCCAACCGATGATGTCGGGAAAGTGTTTTAATCCGCCAATTCTGTCACAAATTTAGGTGGTTTTTGCAATGTTTTGTTACACATTTTGGCCAGAGGGGGTAGTAATGTGGCTAATGTTGATATTGACGATGACGTCATATTAAACATGGCGGCATTGCAAAAACCACCTAAATTTGTGACAGAATCGGCGGATTAAAACACTTTCCCGACATCATCGGTTGGATTTTATGCGGCCGAAAAAACATAAACCCCAGAGAGCCCCGGACAAGCGCGTTGGTTGTTCCACAGCACCTAAGGTGAGTACATGCGACTCGCATTTGTACCGACCGGCCGCCTCGCCCAGAAGAATTAACCGGGTAATGCTACGGAACCCCATCTCGGAGCGGAGGGAGGGACGGAAGGAGCAAGAGTGGGGGTCCGTCGGAGCTAGCCTGGGGTGGGGGACTGCATATTAGGGAGGGACTCCTTGCTTAGAAGATGGGGGAGTTATGGGGTCATGGAGAGGGGGTGGCTTTGAGGTAGCTCAGAGGTTTTCAACAGGTGGTCCGGGGACCACCAGTGGTTCTTGAGAGGATTCCAGGTGGTCCCCAGGCTAAAAGTTGGTTAACCAGATGTAATTCTTTGAGAGTGTAAAAATGAAACCAAATATTTGGTTTTATGTTTACACTCTCAACAGTTAAAATATTCATCATCTGAATTAGCCCAAGTCTATACACAACGAGAGAATGAATGGTCATTCTGATCTTTATTGATCTGTATGTTTTGTTTCCCCAAATCCAGCCTGGTATTGTGGACAAAAGCAAAAATAAATCATAAGTTTTGGGGTCTGTTGGGCTAAAATGTCATCAAATTCTGGTCCGTGGCTCAAATGCTGAATAAATAGTGGGCCCTGGGTATGAAAAAAAAGGTTAAAAACCACTGAGGTAGCTGAACCAGTGGTCCTCATCCTGTAGGTAGGGTGGCCAGAAATAAACTGTTTATTTGAGGGACAGAAGTATTATATTGCATGTGTGGAACAATTGGGAAAATGCGTTGCCAACGTGGTTGGCAAATTAAGATCTTGATGTCATATCAAAAAAATAATTCAGATTTCAGAAAATACCTGATCTATGATACACGCTCAAAAGGTGTCGCAGCACGACACGTTTTGAGCTTGTAGATCAGCTATTTTTGATGCAACAGTACAGCTATGTGGCCCTACTGGAGCGGGTGTGGAAATATAGTGGCACCGGGGGAATAACAGACTTAAAAGCACAGCAGGAAAAGAGACATCCGAAAAATATTAGGGCATTTGAAAACTGAACTCGGTCAGTCATAATGTGGGACAGGGGCTCAATTTGTGGGACACCTGAAAAGTCTTATAAATGAGTGACTGTCCCACGCAAAGAGGGACATCTGGTCACCCTATAAGCTGTAGGTGTACTCTCAAAATATTCATCTGAACAATTATCCCAAGTCTACACAACTAGAGAACATAGAAGATTAATGATCATTTTGATCTGTATGTTTGACTGTTTTGATTCCCAAATCCAGCTTGGAATTGTGGACAAAAGCAAAAGAAATCTTTAGTTTGGGGGGTCTGTGGGGCTAAAATGTCATCAAAGGGTGGTCCGCGACTCAAATTCGGAATAATTAGTGGGCCCAGTGGTTTCAAAAAGGTTGAAAACCACTGATCAGTGCATTGGTGTGTGTTGTCTGGTGCTTAGTGCCCACACTGACCGACCTTACTCAGCTACAGCTATAGGGTTCAGGGATGGGGTTATCCATGGATCGTGCATCACTGCGCTGGCTCCAGTGCTAAGATAGCTAAGGATAGCTATGGCAAGCATTTTCATGTTTTAACAGGTTAAATGCGCACACTCCTGGTGCACATATCCAATATATAGGCACCAGGAATGTGCACATTTAATGCACATTTGGTTGCGTACTCAGGTATTCATATACAGTATACTGTCTGTACATATGAGTACTATGCAGCCATATCGACTTATTTGGTCCTTACCAGTTCAAATAATATATGCACAACAACTTATGTATTGTGTGGATAATTGTGACTATAGGTCGCAAACTACCGGCAAGTCAGTCAATTTGTCCATCCATACTTCGTTTCACACATCATGCCACCATATGGCCATCAGTCTGTCACACCTCACGTCACGTTCCATATAAAGATCACAACACTGACCTCATCAAACCCTGGCTAGACGGGATCATCAACTAGAGCTGCGTAAATGGAGCCGGCCAGCAAGCAACTCCACATCTGACCTCAAATATATTTCGAGACATTTTAGGAATTAATTATTAAGGCCTACCCGGGCCCTAACTGGGCCGTCCCGAAGCCCTGCCTGGCCTTACTAATTAACACCAATACTAATTAACAGCCTACCCGGCCCACAGACAATTAAATTAAATCCACAGAAGTCCACAGAAATACAGGCCTGTCCTATTGATTTTGCTAGCCAATCACAATGTCAAGTCACCCCTGCGTTCATGTGTAAGTCATTTAATCCTGGCTCTCTGTTGATTGGACACACACACACGCACGCACGCACGCACACACACGCACACGCACACGCACACGCACACGCACACACACACACACACACACACACACACACACACACACACACACACACACCCTAACATATTACCTTAGTTTTTCTCAGGCAATCCAATCACAAATTATGTAAATCACCATGTTTGACAAAGCTGTCGTTGATAAAAATCATTGCTGCTAGAGTGCTAATATGAAGGTAGGGAGAAAAGATGGCACTGTACCTGGAGGTGGCTGTGAACGGTCTACACTGCACGACGTTGGGAGTCGAAACTGGATCCCTACAAGTGACAACAGGACAGCAGTTAGTGAGAAGCATAGCATGGCAAACACTCCATTTGTGAACAGCATGCATTCTGTGGATCATCGTTCCATATACGCTACATATTCATGTACCTACCCTGACTCACTCCAACAGTTGCAGAACTCACACCCCAAGTGTTATTTCTTTTTCTATATTTAAGAGTTACGACTTTCTGTCCTCTAAACATGGTTAGAAATCTAACAGTTAACAGGCAGAGGCACAGGTATGCTGGATTTGAAGTGTTAAAATGGGTCACAATACCTCACAAGCGTGGTGCATTTTTAGCTAGTCAAACTGCTATTTTCACCATTGATTGTTAACAAAAAATGGTAATTGTTTTAAATGTTTGACTGTCATTGCCTGCTATATGTTACCGTAAAAGAGTTTCAATGGGACTGGGGCCTACCCTAGAGGAATGTTACCATTATATTCCTGAAACAATTCCATTTAAATTGATGAGTTTATACTGAAGTCTTCTGGAAGTGCTTCATTAGGGTTTATTTTTTACACCTCCAATATGAAACTCTATGGAGAACACTGGTCAGTCAGTGTACTGTTATCCATCCAGCATCAGCTGTTCACTGCCATTAACAATTTATTATGCACACATTCTACTGGCACTAATACACAAGACAACTCCTAGGGAAACTCTAACTGTGATTGCAACAGCGGTCACTCAATAACTTTTGCAAATTTTAGCAAATGAGATACTTTTTTCTTTACGAAAGGCTTTAAAACACAAATTGAAATGATTCCACTTTTGATTACTGTAGTTGGTAATATTGCCCAAGAATTGTCCTAGTGTAAGATGGCAGTAATAGTATCAGCCTGACTGGTACTGTATATCTGTGGAAGAGCAAAAGGCCATGATGTTGGGACCAACATATGGGTCAGTGTCAATGGGTAAGGGGACAACGAAAGGCTCGTTTTGTAATTTGTGTTCAGTTTAAAAACGACAGTGAACTGTAAACATGGCAGCAACGCAGCTAGCTGAAGCTGATTAATTGAATAAAGAGTTATAGGCGTTAACGCAGCTTACAGTACATCAATGCACTTTCGGAGAAGTGTGTACATTAACGGTGGGGACACAGTGAATATAATATAATTATCATCATCATCACTGGTGTCAGCTGGGTGGTGTACATTGCTGTACTGATAATCATTGCACTACCTGGACAGGTCACCCATGTTATCATGACCTTAAATTGAGTCCACACATATCAGACAGTAAAATAACACCGTGATCACACATGCACAACCTGAGCATCGGGATAAAGGGATGGAGCTGCACCCTATGCAACTCTACAATACAATAAGTCATATAGAGAGACATGATAGGGAACGAAAATGTAAATAAAATAATAAATATGAATGTCAAATAAAACGTTTCTTCAGGGGGCATCTGGTATCTTTGTGTACTGAACACGTTTTGGTGTCCTAAGCATTATGTTTGAATAACTATTGAAAAATAGCAGATCTACAAGCTCATAGCGCGCCACCGAGTGGCGCGCTATGAGCTTGTATCTCTGCTATTTTTGAAAAATCGTGAAAACGTGGTGCAAATCTTTGAATATTATGTTATTATGTTTTCACTATTGAAAAATAGCAGATCTACAAGCTCATAGCGCGCCACCGAGTGGCGCGCTATGAGCTTGTATCTCTGCTATTTTTGAAAAATCGTGAAAACGTGGTGCAAATCTTTGAATATTATGTTATTATTATGTTTTAATTATTGAAAAATAGCAGATCTACAAGCTCATAGCGCGCCACCGAGTGGCGCGCTATGAGCTTGTATCTCTGCTATTTTTGAAAAATCGTGAAAACGTGGTGCAAATCTTTGAGTATTATGTTATTCAGAAACTAGAAATCTAGACAGGACACAATAGGTTAAAGGCAATAGAGGCAACTTTACTGTACAAACGCTGTGTTGTAAACAGGTGTGTTTAAAAACAGCATCTAACTCCACCTCACCTCCACTCTATTGGCTCCTTATGAAACTGGTGGAGACTGCTGTGCTGTGATTGGCTGAAACGCTGCCTCATCCCACACAACCTCCCCATACCCCTCTCACATTATTATACTGCCTTCCCTGAGCCAGACAAATGTTTTGTTTTCATGATATGTTGACAACAACAAAGTTGTGGACCGTCTGCAGGACGAAGCAAGTGTCTGTCTGCGGGGAAACAGCTGCAGTATCAAAGTAGAAGCAACGTAGAGGGTAAAAAAAATATATATATAGTTACGGTATCTATTTTTGGGGGGGCTAAAAAGATGCCTCTATATTACCTTTAACAATTCCAAATTAAAATATGTTATAGTTCAAGTATCTCTCTCAATGTGGAAGATACAAGGCCCCAATTGATAAGGTATAGTAAGCATGATTTAATTGGAACAAATACAGCTATAAATCATCATCTGAAGTAAACAAATAGTGTTTGTAACATACAAAAAACAAATTGGTGTTTGAGTGAAAAACCAATAAAAGATGGATTATGATCAGACAAAGACGGAGAAGAGAGATACAGACAGACAAATCAAACATTGAATTAGCCACACAATAAACTGTTCTAGATAAACATGATATTGATTTACACAGTGCAATACTGTGATCATTTATCCATTTGTAACTGAGAGGGTGCAAAATGTAAGCAATTATACGTTGCTTGATATCTAACACTCTCAGGCTTGAATGAACAGTGAGGATTTGACTGTAGAAACGCACAATGAGCCTCATTTACTGAACAGGGGAAAACACTGCAGCAATAACGATGCCTCCTTTTTCTGTTTTTATGTCTTCATACAGCTATGAATAGCTTTAAAGTGATGACTATGTCAGTCAACGCACAAATTAGAAATAGAGGGTGGCCTAATAGACTGCTGAGTTACCTGTAAATGTTTTACTCAATTATTTGCCAACTCGTCTTTCCAATTGTACTCAGAAAATATTTCTGTGACCAAGGGCTTCACTTCTGTTCTAGGCTTTTCTGGGCTTTAAACTTCATATCCCTTTTGAGCTAGACATCAAAATTACGACACAATAAACCGTGATAAAGTCACACTTTCCATGAAGTTTTGTTACATGATCATTTGACTGTGAAATATATATGTTCTTGGTAGGCCAATTATGTTGTTACAAATTATAATAGCATACCCATAAGTACATGTGTATTCACGTAGTTGAGAAACAACTCAAACTGGTTACCCAGGTAACAATAATGGCACCTGCAATGAACTTTATGTAAAATGTGACCTCTATCGTAACGCTTTCAGTACGCACACAGAATGTGCCTAATTTATGCCAACTGTAGGCGAGAACGTGTGACATGTCAGCACTTTCCATTTAAAAGGGGAACTCCACCCATTTTCAACATTTTAATATGTCATTAATATACCTTAGATATGTTGTGTGGTGATGATAAAAAAAGTGCCCCCAATTCTGTATTTCCTAAAAATGGAGGTCTGAAAAAATCATTAACATGGTGAAATACATCTTATGGCATCATCAAGATGTATTTCACCATGTTAATGATTTTTCTTTCAGACACCTTTTTCCTGAGAGGGTACAAATGGAACCAAATGGATCCATTTGGTTCACATTTGTATCCTCTCAGGAAAATTTTGAAAATGGGTGGAATTCCCTTTTAAACACAATTTACCTCTTTTCTTTTTTTTTTTTACTTTTCTTTTCCCATGACTTAAGACTTTGCTCTTTTCAACGAAACCTGTCAAACCTTTTTGCTCCCTTGTGGTCAAAGACTGTATTTCAGCAAAAAGAAAGAAAAAAAACAACAACACTGCAAAGGTTTTGATGGACAGCGCCTCTTCTCCATTGGCTCTCCTCCATTGTGCCACAGGCCGTCCTTGGCATTGATGCGGACGTGGATTGGCACAGAGGCTGGAGAGACACTGTTCTTCCTCAAGTCATGGTGATTTGACTCAATGAGGAGGAATGACTGACATTCTAATGTGTATGAGAATGGGGGGTCGTGGATGCAATGCCGGGGTCCGCATGAATATGCTTATGAATGTAACCGTGATAAGTTACGCATTTGAGAATCAATACATTTGTGTTGGTTGACTTTGTCTTGATGAAGCCGGTCTAAAATGGACTATCTAGTCTAAATTCTGTTTTACTTCTGAAATGAATAAGGCAGTGGTTTTCAACCTTTTTGATATCTGGGCCCACTAATTATTCAGCATTTGAGCCACAGACCACCATTTGATGACGTTTTAGCCCCACAGGCCCAACAACTAAAGATTTATTTTGCTTTTGCCCACAATTCCATGCTGGATTTGGGAAACAAAACAGGCAAACATACAGATCAAAATGACAATTAATCTTCTACATTCTCTAATTGTGTAAACTTGGGCTAATTCAGATGATGAATATTTTAACTCTTGAGTGTGTAAATACGAAACCAAATGGGTCCATTTGAAATTTGATTTCATGTTTGCGCTTTCAAGAGTTACATGCGGGTTAACCAACTGTCCATCATTTAGCTGGGGACCACCTGGAACTCTCTCAAGGACCACTGGCGGCCCCCTGACCGCTGGTTGAAAACCACTGGAATAAGGGTAAAGTCTGAGTCTAGTTTATTCTTTGTTGTACGACTGTGTCGCTCGCCGAAAATGTGTAGCATTCTCTCTACTGTTATTTTTGGCGAGAGAAGTAGAAGTGGTATAAATTCGGCGAGGCCATAGAGCAGCTAAATATAGTCACTCACAACTCTTTCTCTTAACAATCGGCAAACTGACACTGTGGCTAAACATGGAATCTCTGACTTATTGAGTTTCCATGCTATTAATAATGTAGCACAGTAGATGTGAGGAGAAGGAGGAGTAGGAACAATGCCAACAGTTATTGTAGAACAGCCCACAAGAAAACACTTTCGGAACATCTAAGATAAAAAGTTGCAACATTTGAAGGTCATCACCAGTAATAATGAATTTGATCTTTCTTTCTTTTTCTTATTTCTGAAACCTAAGAGAGCTGCTTCAATTAATTGCCACTTCAATGATGGATCCCAAGTTTAACCGTTTGATTAATAAGCCTTGTCCGTTCTCACGCCTCCTGGGGTCACTCCTAAAAATGTTTAGCTTACAACATCTCCCCAAATGATTGATCGTTCTGACATAAGCCTGTTTTTTGCTCACAAGAGAAAAAAAACGCAAACTAATAAGATTATCTCGCCTTCTATCTAAACACTGTCGTCTTATTCCGTAAAGGTGGGAACTGGTAGCGCGCAAAGGTAAATGCGTGAGAAATGAATGGATATGACTTGACAGAGGACAAGTAACAGGACTTGTAGTGGGAGTGGAGCGAGTTCTAATTGTGCGGATCATGTTTAAGAGTAGGCCACCGCAGGCCAGCCCATTTTGCAAGAGGTGTTGGAAATACAGTAAACAAGCATGTTGTCCATAGCCACATACATATATACATACAGTGGTGATGACCCCATGGATGCAAGGTGGATAAATCTTTCATGTATGAAATATCACAACAAACCATTACAAATCAACGGCCTCAAAGAAACACCTGGAAAAATACAAATCCAAAAGGGAACGTTGTCCTTTCATAACATTGCTTCTCCATGATAACTGAAAACCCACGGCTGAAATTACTCTGACAGTGCAAGTTCAAGGTCCCAAATAAATGCACAAATAAATATTATTTCTTCATCAACACAGTGGAAATACAAAAGTAAAAAGTAGCATAATGGAACGTTTTCAACCCACTATGAATATAATATGAATGTAATTTTACCAGCCTGTGTTAAACTGAGCTGACTAAGTAAGGCAGTGGTGTCAAAGTCATTTGGGGTGGGGGCCGCATTGGACTTAATGTGACTTCATGGGGGCCGGAGCACCGCGGTGCAACCAGTCGCAGACCGCAAGCATGCACGGCACACGCATGTTTATGTACACAGCCGTTACTTCTATACAGTATATCACACAAGTCATATTTATTATTAAGAATAGCTATTAATATATATTAATGACTTTTCATTATTGGTTTTATACTTGTAGCCTAGATTAAGACATTTGCTATGAAATATGCTATTTTTATTTACAGAGCATCAATAAACCATACGAAAATAGCATTTAAATTTCAAATACTAAATTTAAGTAAGTATGTATAGTTAACTAAGTATAGTTCTCGGTTATACACCCTTGTACTGCTGAAGTATAGTTCTCTCGGTTACACACCCTTGTACTGCTGAAATATAGTTCTCACTTTGCAGTGCCAGCAGCCTAGCCTGGTAAAACGACTCCCCCTGCTGGACAACATGCATTACATGCCGTTCAGAAGAGAGCTCAAAAGCATTTCTTTAAACGATCATAACTTTTGATAGGAACGTGCTAGAGACTTACTTTTTTTTAATAGACTCAGACATTTTTGCTCTACAAGCCTGGGGCCGGATTAAATCATCTCGCGGGCCGGATCTGGCCCGCGGGCCTTGACTTTGACACATGTGACTAAGTAAGGTATAAGTTAATCAAACTTGTTTTTAATGAACTAGACCAAGTGACTGTTTAGCAGGGGAGTGTTTTTCACTGCACTATAACACATCGTCCTATAGAATGTTTCCTTCTTGAGAAAAAAAAAACAATACCTGAGTTGCTAAAACCGCAATATGAAACACAGTAAATCTTCAATTAACTAGAGTGCAAATATGGAGACGACTATGAACCTTAGGTAAGGGTTCCATTTATACAGAATTGCCACTGATGGTTTCACTGTGCACTTTGATCCAGAGATGGAAAAGCCACAGGCATCTCCTTGTCCCTGGAACCTTTACTCCATTAAACGGAAACCAGTAGAACAGACTGGTAGTCTAGTGTTGTAAGATCTGAGTTTGCACTAGACTGACCTCATTTCGTTTAAAAAAAAAATGAGCTAGTATTTTTAAAAGGGGAACTTCACCCATTTTCAACATTTTTTTTTTCTGAGAGCGTACAAATGCAACCAAACGGGTTCATTTGGTTCCATTTGTACGCTCTCAGAAAAAAAGAAGCGTCTAAAGAAATCCATTAACATGTTGAAAATACATCTTGATTATGTCATCCAGATGTTTCACCATGTTAGTGGTTTTCTTCAGACCTCCATTTCTTGGGAACACAGAATGGGGGAACTGTTTTTTATCATGTCCACCCAGCACCTCGAAGGTATACTAATGACATATTAGAATGTTGAAAATGGGTGGACTTCCCCTTTAAAGTGCTGATTCGGGGCTGAGCCAGGCTAAGTTTGCACTGGTTTTGGACCCTATTTCTGTGGTAATTAGATGCATCCTATATGGCAGCATTTACAGACTGGAATATTGCAAAAAAAAAAAAAAAAGGTCCACGCATAAGCAGCATTGATTTGTGCCGGTTTGTAGAACAAAAGCTGTTATGTTTGTCATAATCGGACTTGCATGCCAAAACATCTGGAATAGTGAAGCGATAATGTTGTGTGCTGCTGTTTTATTCCCTTCTACTCGTTTAAAGAAACATATATATACAATGATTAAAATAAGAGGGTGACTAAAAATAAAACACCAACCAATCTGAACTGAATTATAACATTAAAATAGAAAATAAGAAAACAAAGGTCAAACCAAAAAGAACCACCAAGTGTCAATTAAATGTGAATTTAGTTCAGGGTCACAAACACATCCCTGGTACCAAAATATGTTCTACTGACGGAAAAAAGCCATGCAGAAACGGTTTTAAATGGAACAGTAAGTCGTGTTGCATTTGGCTATACAACATACAGTATAGTGTGAGATAAAATGCCTTTGTGTTATAGCACAAGGCAGTCAAATATGGGATAGCAATCTACAGAATTATTGTTTGCTTCAATTTGGTTATGTAGGATGGATATTGTTAAATCCACTGTCTGTGCAGCGAGCTGACAAGTGCAGAATGTTTAAATTTCACTGTGTTTAGTGGCAAAACAGATGAAGACATTCAAATGTAACATTACAAATTATGACAGTGTCTTCAACTTGGAATGGGACTAACTTTACTGAGTGAGGAAAATGTTCATGGAGAGGGATAAAATGTATGGAAAAGAAAACGTATTAACAACATAAAAATTAAGACAATATTAAATAAAGTGGTGGCCTACCAGACCTACCGTACAGCCTACGCCCCCCAGCTAAGCTACGGGCGCCTACAATGAAAAAAAGCAAAACAAACAAAAAAGCAGTGAAAGCTTAGTACAAGCAGTGCATATCGATCAAATGAAAAGGTATTGTGCTCGACTCATGCCGTGTGTTGACGGTGATGTTTGAAAGGGTATTTATATAAGCCAATATGATACTAAATGATTAGGCGATTTCATTTCCGGCTGCCGTTGTAAAGCTATGACCCCCATTCCACCACTTAAGGATAAGCATCATCAACATCGAAAAACATCTCCATTGTTTTATATCAATTTATGAAAAAAATTCATAAGGCTGATACAATTATAACTGAAATGAATTACACAAGAAACACCACAATAAGCAAAGAACAAGAACGAAATAAAATCGAACGAAATAATACAGTGTTATTTTTTTTCTGAAAAGGATTTGCAGAGGAAAATCAAGTCAAAGCTAACAGATGCAAGCTCAACTTTTTGCTCTTTGCCACGATTATTATTATTATTTTTTTCGTTTGAACATTGCAGTCTGAGCTCCCTAAAACTGCAATTGATTGAAGCAAAGGTGCATCTTTCCTCCATCAATCAGTGAATGAATACAGGAGGGAAACCTTGTTCAGGGGTAGAAAATTATTTATATCCAAGCAATGCCACAGGTGAAAATGAGCTTAAATGTGATCATATTCCAGCCAAAATGCAGAACGTAAACAAAAACTGTCATGGTCCCATGAGCTAATAGGTGAAATAACGACATATTAGATACACAGTCTGAATTCCATACACATAAATATATATTTAATTACACAAAATATGGTTCATGGTAAAAGGTAGGCTTGTAGGTTTAGCCTTACTCAATATTGTGTGTGTGTGTGTGTGTGTGTGTGTGTGTGTGTGTGTGTGTGTGTGTGTGTGTGTGTGTGTGTGTGTGTGTGTGTGTGTGTGTGTGTGTGTGTGTGTGTGTGTGTATAGTGTATATACGTTGTATAAGTTTATTTTTTTTTCCTTCTAATATTTAGATCATTAAATATTATGACTTTTGCTACATCTTTTTTTCCTTCAGGGAATGTTAAATTCTTTGGACTACATGAGGTGATGACAGAGAAACGCCTGGTTAAAAGGTATAGTAGCTTCATATTCAATGATTACAATGAACTAGTGATTATGGCACAATCATCATTTTAAAGAGACAATATTTCCAGCCGTATTAATCAAATGCTCTTGTTTACTTGCCAGTCTATAATCAACAGAATAATAGTGTGCTAATATGAAATCACATGGGAGCCACTTGTCCTTACACGTCTTGCATTAAGTTGAATCAAAAATGTCATTAAAATACACACAATTGTTTCTACGCGACTACTACAGTGTGCTGGTTATTCATGATCAAAGATGTATGCAAACTCGTAATCTCTTAACTTCTTGCCAGTTCATAGTCTGAAAACGTGTTTGCCTGAGAGTAATGTATGCTCCAGGTTTTCTCTTCTATCCACAGCATATACTGTATGGGCTACTAGCAGCAAAATGTGAAATCACACTTTAATTCCACAAGATTCAGCCTTTGATGACCCCAGACACGGCTGGTGGAGTTCACATTTGTTCATGTGATCTGACCTATGGCAATTATTTTTGGAATAGTGGGGCATCTGGAGGATGGGGTATAATGTTACGGCCCACCACCGTGGAGACTGAGGTTTGACTCCTCCACCTAGACTTCATGACAGGTGAAAAGAAACGGTTGGTGACTCCATGTGCTTCAGAGGAGACACGTGGTTGTCTACAACTGCAATGGTTCTAAAACTGAAAAAAAAAAAAAAAAAAAAAATAGTGTACAAATGGAACCAAATCGATATGGATTCATTTGGTTACATTTGCTGGGCCTGGAGTGGACCAAATGACCCATATGCAGCCAAACACTTCCTGGTTGAGTTGGAGGACTGCAGTGCTTCCTGTCAGCAGACTCCCATTCACTTTGCATGTATTGGTTGTGAATTTCTAGGAATAACGTTCAGTTCTTTAAACCACACTTTTTCATTTGATAATACCATTTCCCAGTTCTTCACAGTTTGTATTATTTGTGGTGTGCTGTTGACATGATCACATGAGTGAGAAATGTCCAATATCTTCAGTTAAAATCATGAGTACTTCATGGATTTCTCCAAGTGTTGCCATGTCCACTTTTTATAAACAACCTTTTTCAGTAAATTTGCTTGCAAATAATGACAGTTTACTAGGTAGATTTTTAAGGCTTGTGCCATATCTGTGATTCTGCTCAAATGAACACTGAGTCAAAGGACCCCCATGTTCCATGCATCTGTGCACACAGATCCCCATCTGTATTTTTTTTGTGCCAGCCAGGTTTTTATTTTTCATCTGTATAAAACAAGAATTATTTTGGAAAATATCAAATCTATCAGATCACAGTGGCACACTTTGAGCTTTCAGATCTGCTATTATCAAGTAGCTGTATAGTCACTCTTAGAATATAATGCATAATATGTAATGTACAGTGTATGTATAGCTCATGATTGACTGATTGCTTATCTCTCTCACACAATCTGGCAACACCGGAGCAAGTGCATTGTTCCAGATTGTGAGAGAAATAAGCAACCATGGTCTATGACATGGGGTTTCAACTGATTGTGAACCAGGGACCACCAACCTGACTTAGAATCAACATGGGGACCACCACAATTACCCTGAATCCATTCTGTTACTTTATTCAACCTAGAGAGAAAATATCCGCACTCGCATATAGTTCATGAGTTTTCTTTTATTTCATTTCAGAGTTTCATAGAGAAATGAAATAAAAGAAAACTCATGAACTATATGCGAGTGCGGATATTTTCTCTCTACATTGATCTGCAATCAGCCATTGAGAATACAAGTTGGACTCTGAGTAGAATGTGCCTAACGGTTCTATTGTTCTACTTTATTCAACCTTCCATTAAAACTTAGGTTATGCGATATACAGTAGCCTGATGCAATTATGATCAAATCAGGCAAGCTTTCTTGAGATTATAACACCCATTTCTGTGGATTTTCTTATCCTCAATTAGACTTTCAGTAACTGACAACGTTAGCATGCTTACTGTACATTGCACAAAGCTTTAGTGTGCTGTTCTATGGAAGAAAAAATGAAATACCTTTCAGGACCACAAGTGTTCCATGGAACACCTATTGAAAATACCTGGACCTGGACTACGAAAACCAAATGGGCTACTATATTACTCTTTAAGACTTTCTTTAAGGCTCTTTAAGACAAGAACGTGAGATTTGTTTTTCATCTGGGATCTCTGTGTACATGGGGGTCCCTGGATCCTTTATGAAAATGTTTGAGGAGAATCACAGGTTTAAGCAACATTAGGGAACAGGCTTAAGTAAAACATGCAGCTAGTAACTACCATTATTTTCAAGCAACTTTACTGAAAAGGCTTGCTTATAAAAAGTGGATATGGCAACACATGGATAAATCCATGAAAAACTCCCGGTTTTAACTGAAGATTTTAGACATTTCTAACTCATGTGATCATGTCAATAGCACACCACAAATAGTGCAAACTATGAAGAACTAGGAAATGGTATTATCAAATGAAAAAGTGTGGTTTAAAGAACTGAACTTTATTCCTAGAAATTCACAACCAATACATGCAAAGTGAATGGGAGTCTGCCGACAGGAAGCATTGCAGTCCTCCAACCCAACCAGGAAGTGTTTGGCTGCATAAGGTCAATTGGGGAGTAAATGAAAGAGTTAAACTAATAGATCCTCTCGCCTCCACTACCCCACACTGTTGACTAACTCTAATTACACAACAGGTCGTTTTGAGGAACTAATCCGATTGGTTGAAACAGCTTCTAGCCATGGTTCAAATTAGAGAACTATAATTAGGGAGAGTGGCGACACTTTGATCTTGCGGCTCACGCTTCGCACCTGCACTGGGGGTCCTGCTGTCAATGCAAGTGGCTGGGCGAGAGTGGTTTGTTTGGAACTACAGTATGTTAGTTCCAAACATGCGCTTTTCAAAACAAAGATTTCAGCTGTGTTTTTTCTTCCAGTGTGCAGCAGACTCAGTGGCTGGGCTAGCTAGTTTCTTGTGATATTTGTGGTCTTAGTGGCTACATCTGTCATTGAAAAAAATACTATTTGTAAGCGATTCTTTTTGTTTTAAGGGTGACTGTTGCATAATTGCAATATTACACTAAGGGGTGTGGTTAAACTTCATCAATGCACTTCTTGCGTTTGCTTCCCAAGATAGCAAAATCCATTGATTCAACGTTGATTCAACGTTGAATCAATGGATTCAACATTGATTCAACGTTGATTCAACGTTGAATCAATGGATTTTGCTATCTGGTTCAGGATCAACATCGCAGGCCTGCTTTAATGATGTTAAGTCACCCCCCTCAAGTGTAATATTGCTTAATTTAAAGTGCTTAGGATAAATTCTTTGTATAGGTTGAATACGATCAAACGACACGTTTATTCAAGTGGATTTGTATACACAATTAGAATTTTCAGCAAATAGGTGGACCTTTCATAATGTAAAGGGAAATAAATTCATACATTTGTATGTAAAACCCTATTTTGTATTTTAAAGTAAACCCGGTATAATTTGTTGACCAGGCTGCCCAGATGTCTATACTTGGCCCCATACTTTATCCCCCTACACCAAATATCTTTGGGGAAAATAGCCGTTCTACAAGGACACAACGGTGCTGTGAGGTTGTAGATCTGCTGTTTTCGGTGAATGTTCACCACAGAATTGGTACACTAGGGTTCCCATGATTAATGCTAAAAATGCCTAAAGGGTTAGGTAGGGAACAGCTATGGTTAAAATGTATTTGTAATCAACATTTCATTCATTCTGTTGAAGTTTATTCACGTGTATATTTGGGCGGGCACTTTGCCCTGTGACCCCATGTGAGGTTGAATCCCAACTGTGGGAGCCCCTGTTACATAAGTAAAAAAAAAAGTTACTGGTATTTCAAGATCATGAACAGAAAAATAGTTGCCTGAGGGTCATGCAAAAAGTAAAAGCAAGAAAAAATAATAATAAAACATACATAGTTTCCGGAAAGTCAATCCATTGTAATGGGAGACGACTTGCATGAGAGATCAACATAAATGGCCAATGCCTAGTCTGCAAATCTTATGATAACATGGTGCTGTTCTAACAGAGAACAAAGGACTTGCATAGAATGAATAAATGTAGTTTTGAGACATCATGATGGCTAGTCTCCATTATGGATTCAGCACCTTTTAAATCCTACTCCCATATCATGGGGAAGGATGCAAGTAAGGAATGCCATCTTCTCTTTATCATTCATAAAGGAAAGAAGGAAAACGATAATAATAACTGTGAGTATGAGTGTTCCCAAAGATTTTCTTTTTAAATATACTGTTTATTAAAATTATTAGGCTGATTTCATAAATGTTCTCACAGTCATATGCCTTTAAAGTCAAATGATATAAGGGTTTGTCACCCTAGCCTGTGACTGGTATACGATTAGTAAACTTAAAATAAATTTGTTTTGGGTTGTTGACAACCAAAAATAGGTGTAGAGCTGTATATCTATATGTTGTTAATTGTTGTTCATTATTAGTATTGTATTGCAAATGGTGGAAAATGGCAACAATACAATACAGCTCATTCCTCAATAATTATTTGTACCATGAACGAAAAGTTTAAAGTCAAGGAGCAGTTGTCAAAATTTTCAGTCATGTCCAAACTCTAGAGTAAATGAACCTCAGATAGAATGCTGTACTGGGGACATGTAGTTCAAACAGCTAAAAATGTCTCTTGTTTATTTTTTTTTTTATTTTTAGAGTGTGGCTATCATCTTACTTTGACCGTACTGTATATCTAGGAGAACCTTTGTATAAATATCTTTTCAAAGTGCCACTTGTTTCTCAAGTATTGTCTTTTGGGTCGTGCAAAATAAAAAAGGGACAAAGTTCCACTTTCCTGATCAAATGAGAGATGTTGCACCATCTTTACAGGAAGTCTTTTTTTTTTGAGAGAGGGTTCACATTTCAGACAGGGCTCTGATACACACAGGCATCCCATGGTGCTGTTCTGCACTGACCAGCCACAACCCGGAGGCAGGAGCCACGCGAATATAGGCGAGCATCAGTTCCACAGGCCTCAGCAGTTAACTTTGGTACGCCATGTTGTACAGTATGACAATGGTGCGGATGGATGACTAGAGGGATGCAACTAGCTAATGGCAAATTAAGCACTTCTTTTTGTCGTCATCAAAAAGAGCAGATGATTGAGGACTCCATATCTAATCAGCTTGCCCAGAAGTCCAAGTAACCACCTAAAGTCATACTGTGTAACGTTCATTTTAGTGGTCCTTCATGTACAACCTGCGGTCTGAAATGAAATTCAGTTTGTAAACAAAACCATGTGAGTACTGCTTCAAAATGAATAGTGCAGGGTCCTAGCACCAAGGATATATTTGGAAATCTAACTTAAAAATACAAATGAACATCTCCACTACATTTCCAGGGCCTGCATTATTTAGTGTGTTGGTGACACTCTAAAACTTGTCAAGAAAAAAAAAAAAAAAAAAAAAAAAAAAACTTGTCAAGAACACAAGTGGAATGGTTACAATGAAAGCTACAAGAAGATATAAAAAGAAAATACTTGTTTAATTGCATGAGTTACACAGTATGACTTTAAAACCCTATACACTGTCCTGTACTTCATTGACGGGGGTCCCTCATGGATCTATCTTGGCCCCCTACATTTTCCCCTCAACACCAAATATTTTTACTGGCATTAGCTCAGTCTACAAGCCTGCAACGCATTGAATTACGTTTTGTGTTGTTTGCAGATTTCCGCTAAATGTTCACCTATTTTAACTGGATGTTGACATATCATGAGAGAATGGGGCACTAGGGTTGATGTGGTTAAGCCGTCACTAGTGAGGCGGTGTATTGTACATTCTGGGGACGTGGTTGAGGAGGTAGAGGGGGACAAGGCCCTCGGTAGCTCTGATTGTCTACATGTATGGGCTAGTGTTTCCCTTTGTGCATTCACATGTGATGAGCCTTCACAAAAATTCCACAATATGTGGGAAATGATGACACTAAAAACAAAACAAACAAAACAAAAAATAAATGGAATCTAGGTGCAATTACCTCAATATCAAGAATGACTAAATAGTACTTCCAGCACTTTAAAGTATCAACAATAGCCGTACATTGTGATACGTCATCTTGCACTACAACCATACAGCTAAGTAGCTGTGAAATAATTACTTAAACTGACGTTTCTAAACCTCAAGGGAAACACTGGTATGTACTATTTACCTATGATGTGTTGGGACGGGGAGCACAACGTTGCGGGGTGATTAGACATCAAGATGAATGGATACAAGCCTCCAACGGGAACACAATGGCAAAAGTGCTGGGTTTGGTTTAGAACCACTATTACTGTCTTCACCTCTCTTGGAGCTATGTTGGAACACAGTATGGTTATAAATGCAACAGTACAAGTATTGAATATAAGTTTTTCTATATATACAAAATTGATACATTTATATACACGATTAGCCGTTTTGTGCAAGAATGGATTGGAGCCAAACATGAAGCCAAACATTCACAGTTGATCATTCATCAAGTTGATCAAGGACACTTCACCCTTTTTGCAAAAAATATTTGGAGATTTAGCACTGGGGAAGGGGCGTTCCCGCAGTAAACTGGCTATTTTGGTCACAATTCTAAATTGCCAAAACACCTTAACACCAGATATTCTTAAATACTTTCTGGTTATATAAAACAAACATTCTGGATATCTGAAATACAATTCTTACTAGGAGAAACTGCCATTTCATCTACAATTAATCATTTAATTATTACTAAAACACCCCATATTTCTATAATTACATTTTGTACATAGAAAAATAAATTGGGACTTGTACAAATTGAATTATGGATATTTGTAAATTCATATTATAACTAGTACAGATGTAATTTCTGACATACGCAATTAGTATTATGACTAGGAAAAATGCAATTACAGATATAATACATAATTTATGGATAGCTGGTGACAGGTACCGTTATATAACATAACAAGAGTTCATTGACTATCTCTATAATTATGTTTTAGATAATCCCAAATAGCATTTATCCTAGAACAATTGTATTTTTACTAGTCATAATGGTAATTAATTATTTTTTTTAAATGACGTACTTACTTAAAAATTATATTTCATGATATGTAAAGCTTTTTTTGTACTACTCAAAATTAATCTGTATATCCCCCTAGGAAGAATTAGTTTTTCCCTAGGAAGAATGGCAGTTTAAAGGAAGAACATCTCCTATATGAATAACTTAATTTCTCCAAGGACAAATTAAGTTGATCGAAATAGTAGTTTCTCCCAGTAAAAAAAATGGATATCTAAAACTAAAAACACTAATAAACATGATTGGAAAAAGTGACATCATTAACTAGGAAGAACTTAATTTCAGTTATTAATAACTGATTGGAAGATCTCTCCTATAAGGAATTTCATTTCTCCAAGGAAGAACATCGTTTGTCATGGGAAGAATTACATTAACATGCTGTGTGCCGATTGGCTAGCAGTTTTGGATATCTGGAATTATCGATTTGTACTTGTCAAAATATAAATTTCAGATATCCATGATTCAATTTGTACTATACAAATGCATTTTAGATGTACAAAATGTAATTAATTATGGATGTCTGGAATGTTTATTTTAATTTTAGATCAGGGGCGGATGTAACATTTTCCAAGTGTGTGTGTGTGTGTGTGGGGGGGGGGGGGGGGGGGGGGGGGGGGCAATGGTATGGGGATGGCTTCATCGCCCGTGTCACTTCGCGCCACGGGCGATGAAGCCACACCCATACCATTTTCAGTCACAGGACTTTTATTGGTCAAGTAAAGCATCAATAATAACATCAGTTGTTGTTGAAGTTGCAACAGACACGCAGCATGCATAAAGCTAAAGGCCTGACTCAGTTTTCTGTTTTCAACGATGAAATGCTGTTGGTTTAGTGGTGCCACAATTAGTTAGTAGTAGTAGTAGTGTTTCAAATCATTTTAAATATAAGCAGTTTAATCTGAAATATCTTGGGTTGTTTTGCATGCCATCGTGTTTGGTGGGGCAGTCAGGGCATTTAGGGGGGCATTGCCCATACCCATGCCTAGATCCATCCCTGTTTTGGATTCTCAAGAAGCGGCTGAGTAGCGGGCGGATGGTGGGTAACGGTGGAGTC
The DNA here is from genome assembly GCA_039105355.1 of Benthosema pterotum. Taxonomy (NCBI): domain Eukaryota; kingdom Metazoa; phylum Chordata; class Actinopteri; order Myctophiformes; family Myctophidae; genus Benthosema; species Benthosema pterotum. The sequence goes on along the minus strand of CM076983.1, from coordinate 39,645,785 downwards.
CAAAATCCAGCACATTACGTTTGAGATATTTTATATTTTAGGACAGTGGGCTGACTTATTTCCTGGACTACGTGTTGTATCAGTAGAACAGACTTCTCCATATCGGAACAGCTAGTGCACCAAAGCATTATCGGAATTGTAGTGCAAGGAGGAAGTGATTCCACTGTCCGGAATGTGTTCTAAATCTTCTAAATATCATTAACATACTGTATGTGTTTTATTTTTTTTTTTGCAAAAAGTGTGAAGTGTACCTTATACAACTTCAACCTTTAAAATGAACAAGTTACCCACTAAAACATTTCGCAGGTCTTTCAGAGGACTGCACTTTTTACCTGCGTTGGCTTGATGGCCACGTGTATTGACTGGTTAATAAATAAAATTGTGTTTACCTTTCGCTTTCCTCCACATGCTATATGACTATAGTTACTGCTCGCTTGGGTAGGTTCTGTCATTAACTCACTTCACTATCAACTCTCTTTAAGGAAGTGTTAAAAGCAGATATTTGGGGAAATGGCCATTTCCATTGGCGCCAGCTACAAAGTGGATGGAAAAGGCAATGTCAAGGGAATGCTCTGATAACAGGTCAAAATATGGTACTGTATATTCATGTATTCATAAATAATATCAATATATTTTGCCGTGTTCTTAACAATAATAAAAAACTAGTGTTTATAAAGTTATTCACAGTATTTCTCAGTATACTCAGGTGCTTAAGAGAACGTTTCCTCACCAAGAGGAACTGGAATGAACATGATCATACATCCCTCAACGACAGGCCACCGTTAGGCTGATTGTGACTGATTCAATCTGTGACTAAAGTACCGTTTTACCGTTCCTCATCTTTACATGTTCACGAGTGACTTTTTCATCTCGGTCTCAGCAAAAAATAATCAGCAGAATCGTTACAGACTAATTAGGAGCGCAAAGACAAAGCTGTGATCTTTCAGCACTTGAGGATCACGGTAGTCACATTCGTTGACATTCTCATGTCCCCTTATAATGTTTTTTTTTTTTTATCACAATAATTATTTTGTTATTATTGTCTTATAGACATTAAAGACATTTTTGATAAAAAAAAAGAAAGAAAAAAAAGAAAAGGGGAAAAAAGAAGGGGAAAATAGACTGTATATTAACATTGTTAATAGCCGGTTGTTGAGTGTGACAGACTTGGTCTGCATAGAGTAAAGGGACATAATAACAACAGCCCTGCCTTCCTTAGAGCAACTCAATGCTTTTATCCTGACTTCCTGATCTGGTTCTGGGGTGTGTGTGTGTGTGTGGGGGGTCCCTCTCTATGAATGGGAATGATTAGAATGACATAGACAGGTATGACATGGGCCCACTGGTATATTTCCTGCTCCATAGTTCCAGACTGGCGCTCCTGTGACCACCTGAGTCCGTCTGCTTTCGGGGGGGAGCGGGGGACTTTTGCTTTTTGCTGACCTCCCATTTGAAGTCCTCTATGGGCTGGGGGCTGGCGGGGCTGCCTTCCGATCCCTCCGGCGTCCCCTCCGGGGTGCCCTCGATGATCTCGATGCGGGGCGGGTCCATCAGGTCTATGATGCTGAACGGCGCCGGCTCCGGCTGGCACATTATGGACTTGTCCACCGTGTTCTGCCGGACGGGCCAGCTGGAGCCGGCCTGGATGCCCACCGACACGCGGTCGTCCGTCTGCGTGGTGCTGTCGCTGCCGCTCTCGCGGCACAGCGTCCACATGTTGTAGCACTGCGTGAAGTTGAAGAAGTTGCTGTTGAAGGTCTTCAGCTCGCTGCACACGTCGCGCCGGAGCTCGGCCAGCTCGTAGCGCATGGCCGAGATCTCGTCCTTCCACTGCATGTTGAACGCGGCCACCATGTTGGCGGACTCCTTGAAGGCCTGGATGGCCTGCGGGACGGCCGGCTCCGAGGCGGCTATGGGCGAGGCGGCCGGGACCCTGTACGAAGGCGGCGACGTGGGCGGCACCGAGATGGCCGTGACCGTGGAGCTGGTGCTGTGCTGGCTGCGAGCGGCGGCCGTCTCGCGCTCCAGCCGCTCCAGCTCCATGTAGGCGGAGGAGCTGGCCCCGTCGTCGTCTTCTATCATGTCTTCGTTTAGTAAAGACGTGCCATCCAGCACATCATATCCCTCTGGAAGACAGATGTGAATATGCAAAATACAAGGGACATTCAAAGCAAAAGAACAGCCGGAGTTGACCACATATCTACGGGAAATGCCTACAGCGTGTGAGTGGTAAGCGAGATGCTTGGAAGTCCAGGGACGCCGCTCAAAGTTTGAGCGGTTAAACCTGAAATGTTGAGGTGCGTATTGTAATGTCCGTCTCTTTATACTCTAATCTAATTCTATATTTAATCTAAAATTCCCAATTAATCCCAATTCATGATAGTGAATGAGAGTTGTATATCAAGTTAGTACAAGGCAGAACATGCACACTCGCATTGTTATCGATCGTGTCTTTAGGCTCACATACTGTAGGCTTTTCGTGGTGTTTGGTACACTGCCTTCTCAGTCATGTCAAGGAACACCAACCTTTGCATGCCTTTCCATCTTTTCACTGCACAACACAGCATGAAATGGAGTGAAACATAAGTCACGTCACACTTGATTCCCAGGTCCATTTTTCAGAGCGTCTCTGTGCAAAACTTGGCTCTTGAGACAATGTCCTCGAGACACTTAAAAGACCTATTTTCAAACATTGGCAACAATGTGTCACTATGTCAATAACAGCTATTCTACAAGCACGCAACATTTTTCATTGTGAGCTTGCACATTTACTACAATATATCTAAGATTTTCACCTATGAGGACAGTCCCCAAATCCATGGAGACAACCAGGCTTGTAGTGGTTGAATTTTTGTGTCATTATTGTTGTGCAAAGGAAAAGATGTAAAGGGATATATATATAGGAGAATCACAACTCAGTGGGGCGAGAAGATATGAACCCTATTGAACATATCAGGCCCATCGCCACAAGGCTGACTGGACCGCGTGGTGGAGAAACCCAGTGTGGGGGTGGAGGGGACCCCTTACCAGGCTGCACCATGGAGAGGCTGCAATCCCACAGTCAAAGACAGCTGAATGCCAAGAGTTACACTTTTTGTTTTGCCACACAGGGCCAACCATTTATGTCAGGCCAACTTTTATGGAAATAAAAAAATAATAATAAAATGAAATAAAACAAACAAAAGAAAAGAAACAAAACAAAAAAAACGTTCACAGCTACAGCGGACGTGCTGCTCTCACAGATGACTGGAGACAGTTGGCAATGTGATAAAACATTCAGTGCTATTTTATGGTTTGCGATATGAACACATCACATATAGTTTGAGATAGATTGAGGTACAGCTGATTCATACATTTACACTGAAAATAGACAACTTGGTAAACGACTCGCAGAAGCCAATGAGGAGGCGATGTGTGGGCAATATACTGTATATATACTGTATATATGATGAGGTGATAGCTAGTAGCTAGTATGTTGGGTTAAAAGTAAAACATATAGCTAAAGGACCCCACACACACTGAGCTGTGGTTCAGACCTATCTTACAATGTTTTCAGTGAATAATAGTGGATCATCAAATTCCAATGCAAGCCCATTCGGTTTTCTGGGTTTGGACATAATATTTGCCTTCTGATGTGATCTGTTTGAGTTAATTAAACTGTACCTGGTTAAGTGGATAATATGCAAGGAATCTCTGATTGAATCATTTAACATTTTCTTAAATAGTGTCAGCTACAGGAGTGACATGCTAATTTATATAGCAGCTGATGAGTCTACAATATTTGTACTGAACAGTTCATATTAAGAACCCAAGCTTAGTACTTGTTCTGGTGTGAACATTCGGTCATAATAGAAGATCTACAGGGCAAGCTACTGTAGATCTGCAATTTTCAGTGAGGATCCTTAGTGTACAGTGACCAAAGGAGGGCGTCTACTATCGACTTGTGGTTTGCTAAATACTGAAGTTTAAACCATAGGTCTGTGTGTGGGTTATATCCTTAAAACTATGACCAACAACATTTCGTACGTTGTCAAGATTCAATCATGTGTATCAAATCATACTGGATGAGGTGCTCCACAAAGCCTATGGGTTCTGCGAGTTGTTTGGACCACTGTTTGCTTGCTTGGATATAACATAATGGGACGTTTCGACTTTGCTAAAAAAGTGGGGTGTTTTTTAGTTTTACTGAGAAGGCAGTGTAAAAAAAACACACATAGATATGTGTATGCGTGTCAACGTCAAAAAATACCTGCGACAATCATCACTGAGGCCTCCAGCTGTTCTTTTCTTTCCCCCTGGTTATCCTTCAAGAGATGGGTGGACAAAAGGTGAGGGGCTTTGCTGTTCATCTGCCCTATGGCGCCTCCACCCAAGGGCTTCTCCCTGCTAGCCTCACCTGGGGTATATGGTTCAGTAAGCCACTTTCAATTCAGTTCTTAGCCACATGAACCCGATACTGTCCCTATTCTGAGCATATCATAACCTGGAAAACGGGAAAGGGAAAATAGGCAAACCTTCGGTGAAAATAGGGCAGACATTTGTCGGCCGTTCCACTATTCGAAGTCCAGTGACGTATATAGGGTTTTAACCTTGTGAAACCTATATACTTCCTGGTCCTCCACAGGTTTGCCGTTCTCCCCTTCTACACCAAATCTTTTTGCTGATCTACAGGCTCACAACGAGTTCTGTCAGGTGTTGTGAGCTTGTAGATTGGCTATTTTTGTGGAGGTTTGCCTATTATGACATGCCCAGGATAGAGATGCTTCATGTGCTCAAAATAACTACCTTGGCTCGAGGACAATATAGGCTAGATATTAGGTCCTTTACTTGATTCTTACTTAAGCATTTACCCCACCCCCCAAGGCCATTATAACACTACACAGTAATGGTTGACACCAGAAGTATTAGCTGCAGTATAGACGGATAGATTGGGTGCTGATCACCCTCAATGGAAATTATCCTTTTGAGCCGCCCATAGCCTTGTCTGAGATATTGTCCTTGATGATGCACCAGGCCTTTCATAACAAGTCAACTGCTACTGTGAGCCCATGGGGAGCATTGGAGCAGAGACATGATTGGATGGACAGAGTTCAGCAGGTAAAGACGGTGGGATTGGAGGACACTCCTGTAATCCTCTGCAGTTCAGTCACAGCGTAGGCAATCGATCGCAGATGCAAACCCAATTGAGCTCGTAAAGGATTACAAAAAACAAAATTCCAGATTGAACAAGAAAACAAAGTGTCCCACACCAAAAGGGGGCAGGAGTACAAACTAAATTGACAGAATCAAAAGTTGTAGTGGATATAAATGAAGAAAAACAAAAAAACAACATTTTTTTTAGATGCATCTAGTTAATTTAAAGGTGTTTCAATAGGGTTCATAGCTTTACTCTTGCAGGCATACGTACATCAAATGCACTCACAGTGAGGGAGTTATATCGCCATGATGGCTCTGTTTCTGTTTGCACAAAGAACATAATGTTGTCTTAAAGAGTGATTTATACTTAGTTGTGCACCAGTGTGACACATCAAAAATAGGCAATCCACAAGATCACAATACATTGCAGTGTTTCGCTGAGTCACGTGGCACGCAACCAACTATAAATAAGGCAGGGTTGCATTGTGTTGCACAAAGCCTAATGAATACACTTGCATGTTGAGAGAAAACAGTATGTAGTAGCCTATAAATGCAACCATAAAATCTGTTTTATATATATACGTTTATAAAACGATATACTGTATACATACTGTAAATAGAATGTTTGCCATGACAGGTAATGTAATCCGTTTACTTGCCATAATTGTTACTGTTTATAAGCTACAACACTTTTGTGCAACACAACAATACTGAAAGCGACCACACTGTATGCAACTTGGACAGAATTGTTCGCAGAACCCATGAATTCGCCACAACATGACAGTTCCTTTGTGCAACCAGCATGAGTGTGTACTTCTAGAGTTTGTTGACTTACCGTATATTTGCAAGACAATTGTTAGTTTGTTTGTTTGTTTGTTTTTTTGGCAATTTTATTCTCTCGTGCTTTGTGAGCTAATAGTGGGAGTGTAGGCTAATGGTTTTGCTATAACAGAGCAAGGGGAGGACGGGAGATGGAGGCTTGTTCAACGGGTTGACAACACAAGCACATTGACAGCCTCGCTACCCCCCATACCCCCTCATATTAACCCCTCCCTGCAGTGGTCAACATTTGCCTCACAACACATACCGAATGCCACAGTTTCGCATGCTTAGAGCAGGAGCCTGTTCCCTAGTTTATGCATGCCATGTCCCGTGACTGTGCTGTGTTGCTGTGTCCTGTGCCATGTGAGGTTTTTTTTTTTTTTTTTCAATGAGACCCCATCCCTTCCCGCGCTTATCCCCACCCTCTGCCCCGTTATCCTTAAAGTGTTCCTCTCCAAACCGCTATGAAGCAACTGGCCGGGAAGCTATATCATGTGCAGGATCATGCAAAGTCACACAAAAGCAAACCCATTGGAGTGCTATAGGGCCAGGAGCACACAGAGGCAGCAGCTAGAAACAAGACGCGCCACAGTTGTCCAAAAAACAACAACAAAAAAACAAAAACAAATAAATGACTGGATCTCATTCATCCTGGCATCACTCAAGCTCAACAAGGGCACCCCACTGTACATATGTAGGTATGTCAGGTATACTGTATGTGCGCATGTATGAGGATATGTGGTCTAAACCCTTGCTCGTCTTTTTTGGGGGGGCGGGGATGGGGGTGGATTTTTTTTTACCTGTCGTGGATCTGAAAGTTGAAGTGACAGTGGAGGATGTCATTGAAGGCAAGCAGTCGTCGTCTTGGGAATACCCAGCCTGAATTGCGCGGAGGTAACTGTGGCTTCGAGTGCGGAACGAACCGGGCAGGTCCAGGGCCTCCATGGCCTGGGATTCTACTTCGCTAAAAACGGACTCGCAAACTGACTCAAACTGCCCATTGATCTCAGTCTCACTCACCTGAGAGACAAAAACAGGAATAGCAGTCCTTAATTTTTCCTCTTCCTTTCTCTTTCTCACTTTGATTCTTCCCCTTTGCACAGTAAATAATGAAGGAGTGTTAGCATAGGGAAAACACCACCATCAAATTGCTGACCTTACACTACAACGAAAAGCCTTGGCCAAATAAAAAAGGATAATAAAACAAAAAGTAAAAAAAGGCAACGCTAAAAATCTAAAAAAGCATTCAGGCTGATTGATCGAAAAGCATTCCATTTTGCACAAACTCTTGGTAAGTTAGCAAAGATATCTATGATACTACATGGGGATTAGGACAGCAGGGGTCCTTTCAACCTGGTATAAGGGCAGAAGAAGATTTAACAGTCAAAAGGAAAAACTAAAAAACACTATATCCTTTTAGCTGATTCAAAACCACACACTTTGTTCGGGTAGCTCATGCAGTCAAATCCTCATAAAACAATAGGTATAGTATAATATTCTTGCAAATGTATTTAGGATACAGTGTTACATTTATGTACTATAGAGAAAATAACTATTCAAAGCATGCATGCAAATTGTATTATATTTGACATATGATGCTAGCAGATTATCATTTCACATGGACAGATTCTCATACATTAAACATTTTCCATAATGGGCTATTTACCAATGTGTGACAGGGCCTCCCGTTTATTTCTGCCTGTTGAGATAAACAAGAGTTATCTTATTCCCTACATTTGACTGTCAGCGTGCTTAAAAACAAGACATTGCACTCAGGAGAGCACAGATCATTCAGCCCTGTGGACAGAAATGGCTTCGAAATGCTTTAACAAACCACTGCTGCTGCTACTACTACGACTACTATAACTACTACTACTGCATCAACCACCTAGGCCTAATGTTACTTTCGTAACTGCAGTTCTCTGATAATGTTATAGACATCATCATATGATGCTCTCACATGATGAAAACGAGATACAGTACCGGTATATTGACTACTTTTGTTACTTTTAAAAACGTTTGCCTACACATTATGCGTGCCCAAAATTGGGACGCCGTCATGGTTAAAGTGGTCAGGGGCATTTTTGGCATTAGGCAGACTAGGCAGTTGCCTGGGCCGCCATGGGGGGGGGGGGGGGGGGGGGGGGCATGCTTTAAAAAGGATCCCAGGCTAATAAGCCTCATATGAATAAATACATTACACACTTGTCCTCTACAACTAGAATTGAACATGTAAAACACATAGAGTTCTTTAGTTTAAAAATAATTCATTTTATCCCCTGGGGAGGCGCTAGTACTGTGACTATTCCTCATAAAAGGACTACATCTTCTTTGCTAAGACAACCGAGCAAATACTATTTCCTCCTTGTTCTCTTCCACCTTGAAGCCTCCAGTGTCTCTCCAGCGTTGCCTCTGTGCAGTGCATGGTGGTGGAGACTCACCTGGCTGACGCAGCTAGCCTGACTGAGGGTGCTGACGGCACGCATGTAGCTCTGATTGCGAGAGCGGAATGGCGGAGGGTGGAAGGTGGTGGCCGGGTCCAGCGACACACCAGGGTGAGGCCGGATGTCTCTCATGTAGCTCTGGCTGAACAAAGGAGAGAGGGCAGGGAACACGCGCGCGGAATCAAACCTCATGTGTCACAAAGACAGTTCTCACAACTATGTTTAGTTAACACGTAGGACCCTGGAGCAGGGGTTTTCAACCTTTTTCATACCAGGGCCCACACTATTTATTCAGCATTTCAGCCCTGGATCACCATTTAAGGACTTTTCACCCCCACAGACCTAAAACTAAAGATTTCTTTTGCTTTTGTCCACAATACCAGACTGGATTTCAGAAACAAAACAGGCAAAAATAAATGAAAAAATATCCATTAATCTTCTACATCCTCTAGTTGTGTAGACTAGAATGCAGATGATGCATATTTTAACTCTTGAGAGCGTAAAGATGAAACCAAATGGACTCTCAAGGGTACATTTGGTTTCATCTTTACGCTGTGCTGGTTAACCAACTTTCCATCATTTAGCCTGGGGACCACCTGGAACCCTCTCAAGGACCACTGGTGGTCCCCGGATCACTGGTTGAAAACCACTGCCCTGGAGGCCTCTCCTGGTAAAGGTGCCTTTATAATACCTCCTTTACCCAAGGCGCTTTACATACTGTAGTGCATTACTTTCACCCAGTCACACAAAAAACCTGCTGTAACTATGCAAGGTACGTACCAGCACATCGGGAGCCATTAGCAGTTCAGGGTCTTGCTCAAGCACACTTAAACACTAACTCTGTGGGAGCCCGGATTTGAACTGGCAACCTTGTGGTTGCCATCCAGCCACACTACACCTGAGGCGTGATTTTGTATCCCACACCAGCTCTGGGCAAACTGGGAAAATGTATATATTTTTTTAATTACCGTTAAGTTAATTGGTATCAGTTATCAGGCGTCATCTGCGCATATGAGTTTCGCAGGCATGGTTTGTGATGAGAGGGAGCAGGCCATCCCTCACTAAGGTAAAATCAACGGTAACCTGTGATGTCGAGTGGCTTATTGTTTTTAAAATGGTACAATTATGACAACATGAAATCTGACAACTACCAATTAAAATAATTCACAGTAGCACAAAGTCATCTGTAAGTTACCCAGCTAAAAAAAGCAAATCCTAGCTACAAGAAAGTAGAACCAGCTGTAAACACAGCTGCGACAAGATACCATAACAACAACAAAGTTGGCTCCGGGTGGCGGAGTGATAGTAGTAAATGTAATGCGTCAGCAGTGGGTTGCCAGTGGGTTTTACGCCCGTCACATGGCAGTGACAAGCCAGTCAGTATCAAGTACTGGGACTAGCAGTTTTAGAAATTGTGCTTTCATTATTCATTAAGCATCGGGGGTTGGGTTTTCCCTGGTTTGCCCAGAGCTGGCGTGGTATACGAAACTCACCCCTGAGCCACTACACCGTCCACACAGTTCCACACTTGAACCCTAACACCCCTATATTATTTGGTGAATAATTGGCGAATAGGGGGGTTCTACAAGTCTCACAAAGTACTGTGCAGTGCACACCAGAAATTTGGAGCTTATCAATTCAATGGTTGGCAAGATTAACGCGGAAACACAAACGGAAAAGCTTTTCACTGCTAATGTGCCTATTGGTCAAGGACGGATTGGAGAGGGACTTAGTGAAGGGCTAATTCAACTAGATCAACTCAACTCCACTTGACTCCCTTCGATTCAATTCAATTGAGCTTTATTGGCCTGAGGAAACATTTGGGGTGCCAAAGCAAGTGTCAAAATACAATAAAAATAATGAAAATGGGGAAAGTATACAGTCGGGGCATTTACAGCACTGTGTAAACAGAGCTGTGTCACATTATACTGCAGCCTACTCTGTTGACTTCAACACTGGAGGGATGTGACAGCTTTGCTGCGGGCCTGTCAACAAGACTGTGTGATAACATGAGGTACATTGCCCTGGTAAGATGATCCACAAATATTGAACTAGCAGATGAATAAAAGGCACCAAAAATAAACACATCTGGTTCATGTACCTGAACTTATGAGTGCACTCCAGTGCTAAGCCAATGACATCACAAACAGTGTGCTAACAGGGCAGATGTAACATTTCCCAATTGGAGGGGGTAGGAGAGAATGGTAAGGGGGCGGCTTCATCGCCTGTGGCGCGAAGCGACACGACACATGTGGCCCATACCATTTTCAGTTACAGGACATTTATTAGGCAAGTAAAGCATCAATAATAACATCAGGGCATTGACAATAACATCGGGCATTGCCCCCCCCCCCCCCCCCCAATGCACATGCCTAGATCCGCCCCTGTGTGCTAATGGAATGGGTATGAAAGAAATTGCAGTTCCTTCCTTGTTGTCCACACAGCAGTGGCAACAATCTCCTTAATTGAACATCTGGAGTAAAGAAGCTAATGTAAAAGTTTTACTCATCACAGGGTAATTGATAGGGGAGCAGACAGAACAATTCATTCCATTGGATTCAACCCATTGGGGGTATACTTTTAGAAGTATATCAAATTCATCTGTAAAAGTCTCTCTTAAAACAAATAAAACACATCATACATCATCTCCTTCCAGCCATCAGAATTTCCATCCACAATCTTCATCTGAATGTTTGTTTTATATTTGTGAACACTAAATATACATAGGAGGGTCCATTGCCCCTCGAAGAACAATATTGAAGTTCTATCCAGTTTGCTCTGGAAAGTCAGTTGGGTTAAACCCATTGTTCTCAAAGACACACTGCAGTGATTGTTTCTGGTAGTGTTTTTGTTTGTTTTGCTTATTCAGACTGTCTGCTTGCACAGAGATAAGGCAGCACACAGTATACTGTATCACAGTGACCTGCTGCTCACAAAATGCTTTCTAGAGACTCATTTTTGTGACACAAAACACAAAAGGTAAGATGATCTTGGGGGGGGAAAAAGCTAAAAAGTTACTTGATGGTTGATGCCATTAGACAAAAAGGAATGAAAATAATCTCAGGCATAAAGGCACTCTTTACCCAGAGCTATTTGTAGCGACACCTCATGGTCTTGTAAAGCACAACTGGACTAAACTAAACTAAACTATGTCTTGAGGGAACATAGAGCTGAGGGAACATAGACATGAACCCGACTCGAGCACATAGACTCACACATTCGGAAGCCCACTATTGCTACCCAACGCCCTTCTGATATGCCATGTTACTAAGCCTGTATCTATAGCTGTAACCCAGCGTCACTGGAATGTCACTCAGGGTCATAGTTCTGCCACTGCAACTTAATGATGAATGGTGAAAGACAGCAGGATTTAACAAAGGCATAGGCACAGTGGTCCCTGAGAGGATTCCAGATGGTCCCTAGCTAAATGATGGACACTAGTTGGTAACCAAATGGACCCTTATAGATCGGTAACTCTTTTATTTTATTTTTTTTCTTTCATTTTGCGATCTCCAGAGTTAGGTTAAATTTAAACGTCCAAATTACTTAATTTTCAAGAATGAACACAATTTGAAAATGTAGGGGAATTGTTATTTTGACCTAGGTCAAAATAACACCGAGATAGACACAAATTAGGGCATTTGAACACTGATGGCTGTCAGCCACAATGTGGGACAGGGTCTCAATTTGTGGAACACCTAAAATGTCTTGGAAATGAGGGACTGTCCCACGCAATACACTCTGAGTGTATATCCTAGTAGTTCATGTGCAAGTGCAAACATTTACAGATGGCTATTCTTGTATTAAAGGAGAATTGCACACCAAAGGTTTTTTTTTCTTTTTTTAATCTTTTTATCTTTTATCTTTAGAAAAAAGTGGTCCAAGTCTTATCTCTCTATATAATCTCTCTATATAACTCTAGGAATGTGTGTCTGTCTGTCTGTTACCTGCGCAAATGCACTGTGCAATGAGGAACAGCACCAAACATTATACCAATCATTCTAATTTAATAGATTTGCATTAAAAGCTAATCACCGCGCAGATCACGTGACACGGACACACATTTATTTGTGGTCACAGTTTGTCGTGCAACATGGGATCACCTCCCCTTGCGTTCTCTGTCCTCGCTGCTCCGCCTGCTACACGGCGTGATGATATACGCGCTACTGCGGTCGGCTACGACTTATTTCTTCTACCACTGAAATCTGCACGTTTGGATATTCATTACGTGCGGCGGCCATGGCATCCACTTCTCTCCAAACTTTTACACGGAAAAGTTAGGGGACCACAGTACAGTGCTTAGCCGTTAGTCATCGCCTAGCTTGACACAGCTGTGACTCAATCATGCCTTCCACACCGGGCAGCGAACCCCGTCTCCAGCGTACGCGCTACTACAGTCACCTACGAGGCTACGACTTATTTCTTCTACCACTGAAATCTACACGTCTGGATATTCATTACGCACGGCGGCCACGCCATCCACGCCATCCACTTCTCTCTAAACTTTTACACAGTGCAGTGCTTTGACGCAATCACACCTTCCACACCGGCCAAACCCGTCTCCAGCGTAGGGTTGCTCAGTGCGTGCACCTAACACACCAGTGTGAATAAACGAACGAGGAGCACCAAATGCCCCAAATACACCAGGTATAAATGAAAGACAACAGGGCACACCAGTGCGTTTAGGGCGCAGTTCCGAACACGCCCCAAATAGCCTGTCTACAAGCTCACATCAACGGTTGCTTGAGCCACGGGTTTCCCCTGCCAGAGATAAAAAATAAAATAATTAAATAAAATAAAAAATAAAACAAAACACACACACACACACCACACACACACACACACACACACACACACACACACACACACACACACACACACACACACACACACACACACACACATTGTGCACACAATCTGCCCTAGCCTTTCATCTGTGCGACTCACAAAATATATTTGGGAGTAGCCTACCAGGTTGTGTGACTGAGCACAGGCTACTTTATATGTAGGGATGTAGGCCTATAGGTCTATAACATTACTTTTGTGCCCAAGTTTAACCCAACTTTCCAATATCAACAATTCCCTCCAAATCAATGTGATCTACACATCATTTCCAGATCATATTTTCACAACGGGTATAGGACTAGTTTTGTGAAAACGCTCCTTAAGGGCTGTTTCCCCTCTCCCAAAATAGGCTTATAATGGGGCTAAGGGGTCTAATGCAAGTTCACCTACTGTATATACATCGCTCCAAAATGCAAGTTTTTGCTATATGGTCTCTCCACCATGTCAGTAGAGTGTTGACACGCACTTTCACTTTCGTTTCAGCAGTGGTTCATACATAAACAATGTGCCACGCCCCCACCTTTTGAGACAGCTGAATCACTGCTGTACCAAAAGTGAAAGTGTGAGTGTTAACACACTACTGACATGGTGGTGAGACAATATATAGCAGGTTATTATATTTTGGAGCGACGTATATAGGTGAACTTGCATTAGACCCCTTAGCCCCATTATAAGCCTATTTTGGGAGAGGGGAAACAGCCATTGAGCGTTTCACAAAATAAGACCTGGACCACTTTTTTCTAAAAAATAAATAAATAATTGCAAGATAAAAAACTTTTGGTGTGCAATTCTCTTTTAACACTGCTGGTAACTGCATGGGAGTGAGTGACAAAATGAGTCGACATGAGCAGGCCTACCTTTGGGGGTCTATG
>CM076983.1:39604166-39626666 GCA_039105355.1 Benthosema pterotum | reverse complement strand
TGGCAACTGGAGTCGAACATCAGATATGATGACACGCATCAGCAAAAGCCGGTGTAAAAATGTATGAGGAATTATACAGTACATACAGTATAGCAGGGCTAAACCTAATAACAACAGTGATTAAGGTATTGTGTGCTAATTACGTGGTGCTGTATAAACAGTTCCATATCTTTTAAAGCTTCTCGTGTAGCAAAAGACTGTTCTACAAGTGAGCTTAATTAGGTTGGGCAGTGATAAAAAAAGAAAAAAAGGTGGAGTTGAATCCCGGTAAGGGAATTACTGTTGAGATCCTTGCTGATGATTAACACTCAACCCAGCTTAATTACATTTTAGCTTTAAAATCTTGACATAAAATGAGGATAATATATACCTGACACACTGACATGCCAACTGAGCCACGGGGTCCGAATCGACGTCACTGGCAGACACAGCAGCACAGTGTGGATCATACTTTTTAGGAGACGATGCAGGGGCGGATGTACCATTTACCAATTGGGGGGGTAGGAGAAAATGGTATGGGGGCGGCGATGAAGGCGCCACCCATACCATTTTCAGTTACATGACTTACAAGTAAAACATCAATAATAACATCATTTGTTGTTGAAGTTGCAACAGACACGCAGCATACATAAAGCTAAAGGTCTGACTCAAGAGAGTTTTCTGTTTTCAATGATGAAATGCTGTTGGTTTAGTGGTGCCGAAACTGCAGTAGTAGTGTTTCAAATCATTTGAAATATAAGCACTTTAATTTGAAATATCTTGGGATGTTTTGCACGCCATCGTGTTTGGTGGGGCACACTGGATTTAGGGCATGCCCATGCCTAGAACCGCCCTTGAGACGGTGGGATCTACGGGCACACGTGCCAGCGGTACATACATACAGTACTACTATTACATGTTTGGGCCCCACGGTGCAGTATTGATCAGGCATGCAGCAGCGTACAGTAGAACACTGTGTCAGTGTAGCTGTACCAGCGGTCCCAGTGGACGCTCATATAGCTACACAGCTCTCAGAACAACAGCTCCCAGGCCTTATAGGCGTCGCCACTTCAACCAATCGCTGTGGTCTCCCTGGTTATTTATCATATACTAGGACCTTTCCCGTTGTGAATAATGAACACCAAATGATGTACCGTGTGGTTAATGTGATTTCAGCATTGGATGCCAGTATTTGCTATTTGCCTTGCCCCCTATAGCTGAAAAGGGAATTGCCAATATTTAGCGGATGGTGATGCACCAATAAATGCATTATAAATCAACAATTGGTTAATTTGAAAAAAGGGCTTCGTCAGTCTCTTCCTATGCTCAATGACCGTGTGAAAAATCAGACTGATTGGTGCAGTCAGTGAGGAGTTATCACGGTTTCAGACAGGGAGACATTTCCTTAATTATAGTATGGATTATATATGGATATAACATTCCCCAACTGGGGGGGAAGGTGAAAATGGTATGGAGCCGCACCCATACCATTTTTGGTTAAAGGACTTAGGTATTAGGCAGGTAAGCATCAATAACAACATCAGTTGTTGAAGTTGCAACAGGCATGCAGCATGCATAAAGCTGAATCTGACCCAGAGTTTTCAATGATGAAATGCTGTTGGTTTAGTGGTACGACAATTGGTGGGGCAGTCAGAGCATTTTGGCCGCCCCCCCCCCATGTCCATGCCTAGATCCGCTCCTGTTATTTATCCTCCCCAGTCCCACGGTTCCTATCAGGCAGAGCACCTGGGTCGCTACTAGCAACGTTTGCATGCCTGGAGGGTGGCGCTTTACTCTACCTCTCCTGCTCCCGCTTTTCTACGAGCAGCATCTGGCTCTGCGAGGACAGCGTTTCATTGTATTCCCCGACATCAAGTCCTGGATCAATGGGGGACGCTAAAGCCCCCTGTTGAACAGGAGCAGGAGGGCCTTCATGGCAGGGTGCCAAATCTCTCCAGAAGGAGATGAAGAAAGAGCGGGAGCCAGCCATAGAACAGCTCTAAGGATGGAGGGAGAGCTACAGCAGTGCATGCTTCTCAAACTTTTTTCTAGTCAAGGAGCCGCCAATTTGACATTTATTAGCGTGGGGCCGAATCTCGAGCATTTTAGATTTAAACCAACATGAAAATAACAATAACAATACTGCACAAGACTGGGGTGAGTAGATTCAACGAAAGCACGCAGGCTTGACCCAAAGCTCATACCTTGCCTATGAATAAAACAAAAAGATAACATGAGGTTTGTATCTAAACATTACAATTCTGTAACACGGACAAGTGGAGCCGAGTGGAATGCATCGCTTGCCACTTGACAATTTTCCCCGCAGAGTCAAAACAATATTTTCTAAACACCAGTTAGTCACAGTCGGCTCTCTCATGAAACGCATGAGGTCACATGACCAGGGTACTTCCTGTTCCCTCGTAGTGGTGCAACTCTATCTAGATGGCTCTGACTGTAACTCTCCTCTCCGTAACTAGTTTCCCCAGGCAACGGTGCTGCCTCTAGGCTCCTGATGCTTTGGTGAAACTCTTATAGCTTACTACATTTTCCCACACACATTTTCGAATTCCGCCCATTTTTAATGGGAATAAAACCTCTAATATACATCCCAAAACTTAGATATGCCACCATCCTAAGTTGAAACCCACCCCTAAATTATTATTATGCTTTTTATTTATATTATTTTATTATGATTGTTATTTATAAAGTTGTACATTAAGTTGAGATATACATTTGCATACAGTATATGTAGTGTTAATGTAGCAAGCTCCTTTTGTTACGTAGCTTGTAGTGTAGCTTGCTACCATTTTTCTGGGGATAGACTCAGAGAGTTTTCTGTTTTGAATGATGAAATGCTGTTGGTTTAGTGCCACAACTGTAGTTAGTTAGTAGCATTAGTAGTGTTTCGGATCATTTTAAAGGCACTATTAAATGTCATTTGAAATATCTTCGGTTGTTTTGCAGGCCACCATGTTTGGTGATGTTGGTAAAGACCGGCAGTGTTGGTAGGCCAATCATACAGTACCTCTCTCCCTCTCTTCATTGGTTCACTTGTGGCAAAGGAGCATTTGGGGAACCTTTCTGGCCTCATTACGTTCAAATGCCGTAGGACTATTAATTGGCCCTGATTTTAATTAGCACTGTAATTGGCACTGAATGATTTGCCCGTGACGGTGGCTATGGGTGCCATGTTTTATCTGATTGGTAACAGAAGGGAGTCAAGGTCTCAGCAATGGCAAGCGTGTTAAGGCAACATGGTAATTAGCTGGCCTGCTTGCGTCCTCTTCCTTCAAAGCCCTGTTAGCAAAGATGTCACGAACAGAAGTCTGCCGATTGTGCACTTTTCCCTCTCTCACCACCTGGAACGTTACAGTGAGAACAGAGCACCGATGCCCAGGGGGATTATAGCAATGTTCAGGGCCGGATTTAGCCAGCCCTACTAGGGTGGGCTGGAAGAATGGCAGGGTGGGCAACTCCAAAGTCTTTTTTTTATATGAAGCAGTGGTTTTCAATCTTTTCGACCCCAGGGCCCACTCTTTACTCAGAACTTGAGCCACAGACCACCATTTGATGACATTCTAGTCCCACAGACCCCAAAACTAAAGATTTCTTTTGCTTTTGTCCACAATTCCAGACTGGATTTGGGGTAACAAAACAGTCCAACCAAATGGACCCGCAAGGGTCCATTTGGTTTCATTTTACGCTCTCAAAGAGTTACATCTGGTTAACTAACTTTCCACCATTTAGCTGAGGACCATCTGGAACCCTTTCAAGGACCACTGGTGGTTACCGCACCACTGAAAACTACTGATATTAACTTTCATTGAGTGGGCAGGATGCACGTTTGGGTGGGCTCTGCCCACCCCTGCCCCTCTCTAGATACAACCCTGGCAATGTTCCTAAATTAAAGACAGAAGGGAAGTCATGCAAGCCCCATTACAACAGTTATGAGCTGAACCAAAGGAAATCCCAGGTAACTATGGTAAAAGCATTTCTCTAGAAAAAACAAACATGTGTCAGTCCATGTAGCCCCTTTATCCAAGGTGCTTCACATAGATTGTAGATCCCCATTCACCCTTCCACAAACCCATGCAAGGTACTGACCAGCAAATCGGGAGCAATTGGGAGTTAAGTGTCTTGGCCAGGTACACATCGACCCTAGCTCTGGGGGAGTCCAGGTTCAAACCCACAACCTTGCAGTTGCCATCTGGTGACTGAGCCACCGCTTCATATTTAGCATTCTGAGAAAGACAATACTGTTCTCTGGTGCCATTTTAAATTTTTAAAGGGTTCTGAAAAGCAGAAAATATACACACAAATGTGCCCAGCAGAGAATAATGGCTGTTTCTCTAAAAAACTGTCTACTGAATTTACAAAATATTCTCAAAACCAATCTAATTACCATATTCAAATCACAATTAGTTCAATTTGATCACAATTAGTTCACTATTCAATTAGAATTACCCAAAAAGTATCAATTAGATTCAAATCCCACAAACAACAGTAAAATATCACACATCACAGTGTAATATCACATATCAAATAAAGAAATAAACCGTATCAGTCCAGTATTTGGGTTTCATAACACTCACTTGCATACAGTACAGTAGTGTATTCATACAACGGTACACACTCTCTTTTAGATTGCTTGACTTGCAGTGAGCATAATGGCCACAGCAAACCATATATTGCTGCTGAGGTAACCCTATAGCTGACAAGCGAATCACAGCATATCCTACATGTTATTTCAAAGTTCTCCAATTATCTTCCTTATTATAAACAAACAAAAACGAGTAGTGTACAGTCACAGGTAAGCACATTAATATACAGTGTTTATGGTTTTGCAATATATCTCACCTGAAAATATACAGTACACACACGTGCAGAGAATGATTGTTGTTTCTATTCTACTGACTGAATTTCCTGCTCAAGTCCCTTTCAGAATAAAAGCAGTGAGATTCCCATCTAGAACAGACTTTGAATCTAATGAACAACAGTGCCATCTTTTGACACAAAGCGATAGTGTTTTGTACTGCAGACTGTTGCAAAATAACTTTATATTGGACTGTGGGCTTGTGGACCAAAAAAAAAAAAAAACATAAAACATTTGAATAGGGTCGCTGAGAAACATAAGACATTAAGAACATAACTATGGCATGCGGCCAGATATGTTTCATATCGCCACACATATTATAGTATAGAAATGGCAGACAAACTAACTGTTGTACATTCATAAAGGGGCTTACAGACGGCGAGGAATAAATCGCCCACTCTAATTCATTCTCAATGGGGCCGGCGTTTTTTTTAGCACAAATGTTCAAAAATCGACCCGCGTTCAAGAAAAGCGTTTATCGTCGGTCGTTTTCCGCCCGGCGTCACTGATTTTTATCGCGCGCGCGTGCACGAAACGAGCATGCGCGCGCAAGTTCAATTCAAGTTCAATTCCAGTGAACTTTTTGTAAAACGCTTGGCGATTTATAGCAAACATACAACATAATGAGGACGATGAGGACCCACTCTGCAAGTAGACCTGCACAGTGACTTCACCGTTTCTGTCCCGGGAGTGGATTCCCTAATCATTTAAGGCTCTGGCGCAGCCGAGCCAGGGCAGGATCTAGCCAGCCCTACTAGGGTGGGCTGGAAGAATGGCGGGTGGGCAACTCCAAAGTTTTTCATAAGAAGCAGTGCTTTTGAACATTTTTTTTATACCAGGGCCCACTATTTATTCGGCTTTTGTGGACCACTAGTGGTCCACTGGTTGAAAACCACTGATATTACCTTTCATTGGGTGGGCAGGATGCACGTTTGGGTGGGCTGTGCCCACCCCTGCCCCCCCTCTATATCCGACCCTGAGCCGAGCCACGACGTGAGTTGTGGCAATTCTGCTCTAACGTTCTAATGTTTACAGCGCATTATTGCGCGACGTGTTGTGAGTTTGTGTCACGGTCACGCTATGACGAAGCATGTTGGTTACATGCTTTTAGCCAGCAGAGTTTATTATACAACATATTTAAACCGTGATGGATGCTGCCGATTTTATTTTAACCTACGCAACTTGGAATAACTATAGTCTACGTTCAAATGTCAACCTCTACGGCTGCAGCCATCATTATTGGTGACTGGTGAGTCATTAATTCATTGTAAATGAATTGTAAATTCAGCGTGATCATGATCATGTAGCGCTTGACTGGAAGTTGTCTGGGAAGTTGGTAGTCTGTTGGCTGGGTTGGCTTCTGAGCCACGCATTTCGTCCGCCCCCCTCCCCTCCCCTCCCGGCATAAACGCGTGGCGTCTATCGACGGGCGATTTTCTTATTTCGGCACTGCCGGCATAAAAAAACTCGCCCGTCGATAACGCCGGCGTTTATCGTTGCCTTGTGTGTAGGAATGCCTATAACACAGGCTGAAAACTGTTGGGTGCAGAAGGTTGGTTGAATAATGTGTTTTGCCAAACATATTGGGCCCTATTTAGAAAATGTATGACACAAGGTGGCACAAGAATTAAGGCACATGGCACAAGTGCCTTGAGGCTCTGTCCAACTCCAAATTAGCGAGTTAGACAGCAGATAACCCTGTTCCTGGCATAATGCAAGGTGCAAGGTAGAAAAGTGTCAGTAAATGTTTGTCATGGGTGTGTTCTGAAAGAGTCAAGTGCACCTACTTCATAATTCAGCCCTCTCTTGAATCATCGATTGGAATGAGTCTTAGTCTACCAATCTTTTAGTCGATAGCGATTTTTTTTTTTTATTACTGTATATATTTTTGAATGATTCAACTTGTTATTTATGCTAATTAACAAAGGTTTTAAAAAATAGGTTATACAGTATATCATGATGTATCATGCAACGCCTCAGCCAAAATGGAATGATTCTCTGTTGCAGTCCGTTGATTCTCCGTTGTTGTCAGTTAGGTTTAGTTAATTACATTTCCCCATGAGCCAAATTATATCTAGGGTGACATTCTGAGTGCCACGAAAATATTTTATTAGTTTTAACACTTTTACATGACAAGACTTGGCCAAAAAAGGCTTAGTCAACTAATAGTTGGGTAATCCTAGTCGATCTTAGTCGACTATAAAACTCCTTAGCTTCTCTCTCTCTCTCTCTCTCTCTGCCTAGAGTTGGAAACCCAGACATTTTTATTACTACCTGCCCTGTGCCTTTGCTCAAAATGTATGCTTTGGGTATTGATGGAGAAACAACAACAACGTGGGTGTTGTTGGTACAATTCCAGTTCCAACCGCCTCGACTCTCTTCAGAAAGAAGCACACATTTTAATGATCACAGATTATTATTAAATAAATAACAAGGCAGGCAGATAGTTGGGGCTTGAGCCCCACAAGGAGCACATCATTCTGCACATCGTTCTCGCAATGATTGCGATTAATACTTAAAATAAATTGCGCTTCGTAAGTGGAATTGTTACAGATTCTGAAATTACTTACAGTAAATCTAATAGTCTAGTCCCCGATATAATATGGCCCCGATATAATATGGCTGCATTTTTAGGAAAGTTCCATTATAGAACTTACAGTATATTCAGGCCAATAGCATATACAGTATTGCTGTTAGTCACATATAAAAGGCGACCTAGTGTATGGATTCATTACTGATGCAAGGCCTGCAGGGTCCAAGTTTTGACAGCTTATTCATTACAATTACAAGGTGCATGCGAGTCAGCCGGCCAGATGTTGAAACGTGCCCCTTGGACAGAGACACAGACCATTAACCCAATCTGTCTCCATAACTTCACACGCGCAAACACACATGCACGCACGCACGCACGCACGCACGCACGCACGCACGCACGCACGCACGCACGCACGCACGCACGCACACACACACACACACACACACACACACACACACACACACACACACACACACACACACACACACACACACACACACACACACACACACACACACACACACACACACACACACACACACACACACACACACACACACAGTTACATTTATTTTTGGGTGAGTGAGTGAGTGAGTGAGTGAGTGAGTGAGTGAGTGAGTGAGTGAGTGAGTGAGTGCGTGCGTGCGTATGTGCATGCTCTCTAAACATAGAGTGGTTTGGTGTTTGGTGCCAAAGTGACATCATTTGTTTCAATGGCTGTTGCAAATGACTTCTATATTACTGTACATGAGCTTGACCTTCAGATGCTGTTGCAAATGGAGACGTCAGGATGAAAGACAAAGTCTAGAGCAACATGAAAAAGACCACCATAAGAGAAGATATTTGTTGTTTGAAATGTTATTATTCTATTATTCAAATAGGGCTTACAATAAAGCAGCACACACAAATACTACTACTGGAATGAACAAGTAGGAGTTGGAGAAACTGAAAGACCTGTTTGACTGTGCACTCCTAGCCAGAGTTGGCAAAAACTGTGACCGGTGTGTGCAAGGCCGCAAGCCTACAGAAGGGAGAGCATCTGTCCTCGACAGCATCCCAGACTAGCCTGGTGAACCATCGCTCCCGCTAGTAGAAATCACCTTTCATTTTGATTTACCAGGCCACATCCTTGTACAGTACTTTTTCTGTTCTATAGCTTTAACTAGACCATCTTGGGTCAGGGTGAAGACGGGTGTTACAGTCACTGGCGGCGACTATGTTCACTCCTGCAGGCAACTGTACAGGCACGTGGACGGACAGACGTGTGAACGGACAGACGGGTCACCACCATGCTGTTACGTCACCACCTTACGGTGGAGACAATTACGGTAGAGACAACAATCACTCTAACACACCCCCAGATGTGGTCTAGACCTCCCTGTGTATCGTGATGTAACAAAAGGCCCAATTGTAACCTACTACTACATGTATGTCATTTCATTAGGGGTCCTGCTGTACCTTGACCAACCAAGGATCTATGCCTACCCTGGTCTCTTATTGTAAATGAGAGACCAGATTTCTACCACTCTGGCACCCCCGCCTGGGGATAGGAGACATTGCACTACACACACACACTCCTATTTATTTATTTATTTATTTTTGCAGTGTTACTTGCCAAGCAGTAGGTGTTCTGGCAGACACAAAGGTCTAAAGTAGGATATGTAACGGAAAGATATGGAGGCTAGCCACCTCCATGCAGCCACTGCACAACATGTAATAATAGTAGTATATTCTATTAAAAAAAACTTGTGAGATCGCAGCTTCGGTACGTTCTGTAATCAAGTCTTAGTAGACCTGCACACCTAGTTGCATATGGTGTGGACTGGGAGGATATATCTTAACTATAAACAGATGAACCTTGTTATTCTGCACTGCCTAAAGTGCAGTGCAGAATAGCAAGGCAGTGAGCTGGTTTCATCAACATGGCTGAATATGAACATTGGGGGGGGGGGGGGGGGGGGGGGGGGGGGCAGGAGAAAATGGTATGGGGGCGACTTCATCGCTTCGCGCCACGGGTTATGAATCCGCCCCGTACCATTTTCAGTTACACGACTATTATTACACAACTATTATTTTTATGCTGTTGGTTTAGTGGTGACACAATTGTATGGGTAGTAGCAGTAGTAGTGTTTCAAATCATTTTAAATATAAGCACTTTGTTTTGAAATATATTTGAAATTTGGGCTGTTTTGCATGCCATCATGTTTGGTGGGGCAGTCAGGGCACATGCCCATGCCTAATCCGCCCCTGGCAGACATACAGTAAACATACGTAAATAACTATAAAATCAGTTTCAATTCAATTTCAAAAAAGAAAATCCCCATAACAATAGAAGTTGATTACGAATTCAGCGAGACTGCAAAAGTGCCCCCTGCATCTGGATGCATGACACAGACACAGAACAGTTACCACCACCACGCACCCTTTAAACATTGCAGCGTCAGCATCTTCCTGAGCTGGATGCCTCGAGTGTTTGCCCTGAAGCCCCAAGATTATATTTATCACCGTTGTGAAACTAAATCACCATTAACCACTCATGGCCTAGAAATTATACTAACATGACTGGGGTCCCCCAGTGGTCTGCTCCTTTTTTCCTCTGTCTACACCAAACATCTATCCTGAAATCAGCCCATCTACTGCTCTGAGCGATGTCGCCCCACAGCCACAAGGTCCTGGGTTCGATTCCTGCTGGGGGATGCTGGAGGCATATTCTTTCCCCCGCGTCATCAGTGCCTATACCGGGGTTGCCGAAACAGTACGTTTTAACAGTGAGCGATGGACAAACGACATCGGCTGATATCAGCGACGCCGGCGGTTATTACCATAAATTTTCGCTTAGAATGGCATGCGAAATGAGTACCGTAAACAACAATGTTGTGGCGCACTGAAAAATAAAGCAGGGTGGAGGAGGAAGTGGGGCAGAACTAGGAACAGCGCCAAATGGTTCGGGGTCGAGGGGGGAAAAAAGCAGCACTTGGCTCTGATTGGCTACCCCCGGGCCGATTTGGCCGAAAAGCTCAGCAATTTTTATCTTTTCGACCAACGTCGCCACGCCCACTTTTTCGAACGTCGCCGGTATGCTGCTATCGCCCGAATCGGCGGCTCCCATAGACAAATAATGGATGTCGGCCGATGTCGTTTGTCCATCGCCGCTGTTAAAATGTACTGAAAGCGCCTATTTGTGAGGAGTTTGCATGTTCTCTGTGTGCCCGCTAGGGTAGGTACCCTATTCATAATAACGGTACTAGACCTACTAGCTAGTAGCGCATGGAAGGAACACGTCCTTCCATGCGCTACGTCTGGCCAGGGAAACTCCCCCTTGTCAGTTGAAAAGAACCAGCTCTGACTCCTTATGCATAGAGGGAAACATGAGGTCTGTCCGCTGCCCTGCTCAGTTTTGCAAGATCAAGTATAGTGCTAAGGATTACAGTAGATACATGACACCGTGTATAAAAATGGGTTGCAAAAATCTGTGATCCAAATGTATGAGAAAAAGAAAGCAAAATAATCAATCCGCATGCTCATTACAGTTCTCTGGTCATGCAGTGCAGGGGCGTCATCTTGCGTCCGATCTCATGTAGGCTGTGATCCCCCCCCGCCGTCTCAGACAGGGGGACGGGACAGTGGCTCTTTGTGTGTGTGTGTGTGTGTATGTGTAATACACAATGCAAGTATATTCAATGTATTGTATTTTGTTTTTATTTAGGGGCAATCTTTTATCCCCCAGCCTCTCCAGGCAAGTAAAAGTGGAAATAGTGATGGGGCCATTAGCCATTCTGTTGTTTTGAGGACCATCCAACACCTCCAGTCTCCAGGACCAGTTGAACAGGTTTTGACCCATTTGATAACAAAAGGCTGAATTAATGAAGTCTAACACCTTGGAAACATCCTGCCTAATGCCATTGTAATGTATAGTTCCCCGAACCCCAAACCACTCATTGCTTCTCAGTTACCCTGCAAGGGTGATTTTTTCCCTTCCCAAATTACGTGATGCCACAGCTCCTGTGAAATCCTACTGAAATACTCATGTAGGCTGCAGCCTACGCAGAGATTACACCCCTGATGCAGTGGTAAAGTGACTGTTAACCACAGCAGTGGTCTAGGCCGTGGTTCAAACACACCGCCGTGCATCCACCTTGCCTAAGCATGTTTATGAACACAGGCGGCAGTGTTAGGGGGAGGTTACTGTACTAGTGAACCCTACCGACCGGGGTGATGCCGGTTAGTGTGTGTGTGTGTGTGTGTGTGTGTGTGTGTGTGTGTGTGTGTGTGTGTGTGTGTGTGTGTGTGTGTGGTGTGTGTGTGTGTGTGGCTGGGGGGGGGGGGTTATAGAAAATGGGAGCAGTAGGATCTAAAATGGGGCACTCGTGGTCCTCCCTATGGGGCCTCGTCACTGGCATGTTGTGCTAGTAAGATACAATAGTTGTAACAAAGTCGATGAAGCTGCCCCCCATACCATTTTTTCCTGCCCCCCCAATTGGGAAATGTTACATTGTCCCTGTGTCATAGCTAGAGAGCAAAACAGGAGTTTCAATTGTGTGAAAAATGTGTGACTGGTTGTAGTTTTTGGCAGGTCTGGTTGTTTTAATATTATGCATGTTGGCATACATTTCCTCTGTGTCCAGAGTTAGCCTCAGGCCTAGACATAACTACAGAGGCCCGCTAGACAATCTGGACTGTTGGTTCACTCTGGACCCTGAAGATAATGAGATGGCCCAGAGGGGTGGCCCGTTTTTTGCTTACCTGACCCCAAAAAATGTCTGTGCACAGCCTGTCCCTGTACAATAACGGCAATAAATAGACATTGGGCCGTCTTTCTTTCTGTAAATGTCTGTCCTTGTTTCACATATTACATAAAAATGGTTCATTGATGCCTGGTAATGAGCCAAACAGAAGCTGGCAATGCATCAAGAGTAATCTATCTAAACTATTTCACCAATAAATGAGAAACCAATATGGATTATGTTTTCAATATTGTACACCAGTGGTTTTTAACCTTTTTGATACCAGTGCCCACTATTTATTCAGAGTTTGAATCCCGGACAGAAGTGTCATTTACAAGGGGTTGATGGGTGCGTGGCACCCATGGGCCCCATCGCCACTCTAGGGGGGGGCCCGAGGCCCAAACAGACTTTTTTCCTTCTCCTTTTATTAAAATATATCCATATTATATTCATTTAGTGCATGGCTTGAAGCCTTGAATTAATGCCCCAATCAGAAGCCAGCGTTCTTGTCGCGTGGGGCCCACGCGAGCAGCATACGGGAGATGAGCTAATGTCACTTTACTTTTATCTAAAAAAGTGCGGTGAACAGCAACCTTATTACAGTTAGACGTACAAAGACGGCTAGTATCAAAGCTGCGACATTGAGGCGTCAGAAACTAAGCGCTCGAGAGCTGTTTGTGCAGCATGTTGTCCCTATTTATTGTCCCGATCCTCAATAGAAGTCTATGTAGAATGGCTGCCCTTGGACTGGCCACTTTAAGAGAACGGAGTTGTCGCTGCTGCTCTACTCTGTGCTTACCTTCGAAAGTCCGCCGAGATTCTTTTGAGATTCCAATCTAAAAACTCTCAGGCCATTCTCACGCGTTTTCAATAATTCAGAGTGTGGTCCAAGTATATCCAAGTATATTTTCATTTGCTATATAGTTCATGTGTTTATAGTATGCGTTTATCACACAATAGAAGAGGGGAAATTTTCACATTTTCTCCATGCACTCTCTCTGTGCCCCGTGCCGTGCCCCGTGCCGTGCGTATTATTACTCTAAATATAATCAATTATATTTATAAAATATAATCTTAATATAATCAATTAAGCCAC
The DNA here is from genome assembly GCA_039105355.1 of Benthosema pterotum. Taxonomy (NCBI): domain Eukaryota; kingdom Metazoa; phylum Chordata; class Actinopteri; order Myctophiformes; family Myctophidae; genus Benthosema; species Benthosema pterotum. Next base: position 39,613,458 of record CM076983.1, on the reverse strand, counting down.
TGGAGCTATTTATAAGTCTTCAATATTAAATCACAAAGAGCTTATGCTTATCTTATGTATGTTTATCATACCTTTAAATTCAGCATTAAAACATAAGTGACAGGAACTGTAACCAATTAACAATCCTACTGACTCTACTGATTAAATAACAGTCGCTGCAACTATATAATCTATGGTAGGATATGTTAATCAATAATAATGTGTGGCATAGCCCTAAATGTTAATATATTTTAGTTTTTTCTAGGGTGGGATGTCTGTATTCATCTATCAAAATACATTTATCTAAATACATCCATTCATCTTCACCTGCTTATCCATAGTCAGGTGTTGGGAGCAACAGCTCCAGAGAGCTCCAGATACATAGCATGGTTGGCTGATTGGTGACTCTTGTTAGATTTTTCTGGCTATTCAACATTATAATGTAATGTTGCTTGTTGATTTTTATTAGTCAAGGTGCGATAGGACGAGAATAGGCCGTAAAAGAGAGCCTTCCCAAACGATCCAAATTATCTGACAAACACCTCTGCACGTGCATGTGTGAGTGCGCACTGACAGGGCCCTTTTGATATCGGCACCCATGGCTGATGAACCCTAATGTCGCCACTGGTCCCGGACCACCATTCGAGGACATTTCAGCCTCACAGTTTTGTCCACCATTTCAGGCTGGATTTGGGAAACAAAAAAGGCAAACATTACATTACATTACAAACAAAACACGACATTCTCTAGTTGTGTAGACTTGGGCAAATTTTGATGATGCATATTTTAACTCTTGAAAGTATAAACATGAAACGAAATTGGTTGCAATTTGGTTTCATGTTTACACTCTCCAAGGGTTACCCTGGTTAACCAACTTTGCATCATTTAGCCTGAGGACAACCTGGAACTCTCTCAAGGACCACTGGTGATCTCTGAACCACTGTTTGAAAACCTCTTACACTACAGTCTTGTTGGGTACAAGCATAATGCCTTTGGGGGCTACAAAGAAGTGTGAAAGAAGTGAAAGTGTGCACCGTAGCACCAGCGTCATCGTGACAGACAGAGACAGACAGGTGTTACCAATTATGTTACCAACGATGCAGCAATGTATCCTCGCTAAAGCCAGACGCAAATCAGCCATTGACATAAGAAAAAAGCCTGCTAGCGGATTACCTTCTGGGAAAGCTCAATTGTACGCCGAAGTTTGGCCAATCGTGACACAGTATGCAAATATGAGCAGGCTTTGGTAGAGTGGCAATAGAAACTAATAATTTAAGGCAGTGGAACTTTTCAACCTTTTTGACCAGGACCCACTATTTATTCAGAATTTGAGCAAAACAGTCAAACATACAGATCAAAATGACCATTAATCTACATTCTCTAGTTGTGTAGACTTGGGCTAATTCAGATGATGAATATTTTAACTCTTGAGAGCGTAAAATGAAACCAAGTGAACCCACAAGGGTCCATTTGGTTTCGTTTTTACGCTCTCAAAGAGTTACACCTGGTTAACCAACTTCCCATTTTTTAGCTGGGGACCACCTGGAACTCTCTCAAGGACCACTGGTGGTCCCCGGACCATTGGTTGGAAATCACTGATTTAAGGCATTTAATCATAGGAAGCCCAATGACTGCCTAATAACATAGTTCTGCCCAAGTATACAGTATACCAGGGTTGCCCAACCTTTTTTGACCCAAGATCTACTTTTCAGCAGCCAACCCCTCCGGGATCTACCAGTCCAATATCAACATTTCAAACCACACGCATCGTTGCCAGGCTGCAACTTCACAACAACACAACACTACTTTGTTTTACCACTTTACTTTATGTCCATATAAGCATAAAGTACAACAGACTTCAGTCATAAGTAGGCCTACAACACTACAACATAAGTACAACAGACTGCCATTGCAAATGCAATCATAATAAGAACAGTCCAGAATAGTCCATTATAAGTTGCAGAACAGTCCATTACATGTTGCAGAACAATACTGTTGGGATAATTCACAGACAGCAGACAACAATCCTCCAAATGAGCCGCTTTGTAGACAGACACACGCAGACACACACACACACACACACACACACACACACACACACACACACACACACACACACACGCTCACATGAAAATCGCTCTTTTTTCTTTTCCACCCCATTTCTTTTCTTTCCCCCCACATCTTACGAGATCTACTTGTGATCAGGCCGAGATCTACCGGTAGATCCCGATCTACTGGTTGGGCTCCCCAAGTATACAGTATACCTTTTCATACTTGCCAACAAAACATACGTCCAAGAGTAATTATTGTTCTAGTGTTTGTGAAATTGTATATCGATATAACATATATAAAGCAAAATAGTCACATTAACAAATCACAATCTCAATTCAGTCGCAGTAGCTGGCAGTAATAGACCCTAAGCTGTTCCCTAGCAACACAATATTCCACCAAGTTCTATAATATAAGGCAAATTAACAACTTGTTTATGCTTCAAATCTGAAGCAGTACCAGTAATGGCAGCTGATGGTGCGGCATTGGTGGGTGGAAGAGGGTGAGCATGCGACTTGTATGTATAAAGTATATACTGTATGTACGGTATATGTATTTGTATTTGTAATGTGTACTATATGTTTTTCCCCCCACTCCCAGTTGAAAATGACAGACATCTCAATGGGCTAATATGAAATCTGAAACAACAAATGATCTATTTCAGAAGAGTCATGAACGAGTCTAAACGCCAGACCAGTACACAACAATGCAAATTCCTGCAACTACTTGCAAAAGGCACTGCTCTGCAACTGGTCAGTCCATGTGCTGAAATTCCTTGCAACTGGTTGCAAGTTACGACTGCCTACATTGGTGTGACCCGTCAAGCGTGTCACATCCATTGCACTTGTGCTAAAAGTATCAATAATGTATTATAGAAATACTTGTAGAGTTACTAGTCCGGAATACACAATTCACTACAAACAAAGTAAAAGGAATTAGTATCTTTATGCAGAATACCTCATTTCAAGTTTTCAAAAATAGCAAATCTACACGCTCACAATGCCTCGCCAAGCAATAAATTGTGAGCTTGTAGATTGGCTATTTTCAAATGGCCAAAATGTATAGGGCTCAAATGATTCATGCATGTGTCATAATAATGACACTAACGCGTAGTGGAGTAAAGGTACAAGATTTGCCTCTAATAGGAGTAATACAGAAGTAAAGAAATAAGAAGGAAGTAAAGAAATTAGAAATATTCAAGTAAAGTACAAATACCTCAAAATTTTACATAAGTAAAACATACAAAAATAATGTAAATGCCAGGTAATGCTACACCAGGTTTGTGTTTGCTCAAATAAAACAACTTCTTAAGAAACTACTCAGGAGAGTGCAGATATTCCATTCTTTGTTAAAATCATGCAATGTAAAGTTAGGTTTGATTTGATGAGTGCCAAGACCCAACTAAGCAATCCGAAAAATCACACCTGTGTGAACTGAGTGGTACAGGCTGCTCAACAACACTGCTCGAGGATAAAGTTAGAGCTCTGTCTGAACATAAAATGCCAACAGTACCATTTTACGTCACCCAGAGGTGACAGAGGAATTGTAGCCTGTTATTGGTGCTCGTAGCTAAATTTATTATACACATTTTCACATAGAAACTTTTCGTCAACTGGGGTTTCAGATAAATGTCTATAGACTGTGCATAGAATGTTTCAGTCAATAATCCTGGCAGAAAATCATGTTTAATTAAGCGTTTTTTTTTTTAACTGCTCAAAATTGTGGGAAATCTGAGGGTGGAGCTACTGGTCAAAGTGACAGAGATGAGTATCCCATGAGTGAAGGCAGACCTCATGGTTAAGCCAGAACTGCTATTTTTGGATTGGAGAAATACCATAAGGGACCATGAAGTCCCTTCGGATTTTTGTCCCTTAAAAATAAATTTCATCCCACAGGCCCAAAACTAAAGACTTATTTTGCTTTTGTCTAAAATAATAAACATAAGTAAGTAAATCAAAATGACCATTCTTTTACATTGTGAACCCTCTCAAGGACCACTGGTGGTCACGAAGACCACTGGTTGAAAACCACTGATATAGGGCAAGAATGAATGAGCCGATTCAGACAGTTGGAAACCATTGGAAACAGACGCTACAGAGTCACAGTGTTTCAAAGGGGCGATGTAATTTGATGTTACAGTATTCTAGCCTTCAGCGTCTTTTAGCACCTCTAACCCAAGACTGATTCAAAACAGCATGAAACTTTCCTCCAGACGCCAAGCCAGTGAGCATTCCTCCTTGCATTGGAGTTACAGATAGGCTATTATTCTCAATGTCTTCCCTGAGACATCGATTCACTCAATTGATCTCGACATCTTAATAGACAATAGCTCCCCGCGGTGACCACACAAAAGGGATCCCAGATAAAATATATTGGCTTCTCACACGCGTGGACACTGTAATTATCCTCCAAAGAGCAAAAACGATGGCTGAATACAATAGCTTTCACTGGGATTTCCAATCAATACATCAATCATTGCATTTAACCCACAAGAGCATCTGCTGATCAATGGAATTGATCTCATATTGTTTATTATTATATTTCGAAAAAAGCACACTGCACAGATTTGCCCATGTGTGCTTGTGCCTTTCTGACTTTAACTAAAGTTTTGAAATATACCGCTGGTGCCCTAAAACAGTCTGTTTTGCTATTATTATTATTAGTGTGGTTGCGATTGGCAACCAGACTGTTGTTATTGTGCAACTTTATTGTCTCCACCATAAGGTGGTGACTATTAACTGTTAACTGTTACGTCACCCGCAGGTCAGGATGACGTAACAGTTGCCTGCAGGGTGAAACATAGTCACCACCTTACGCTGAAACATAGTCACCACCTTAAACTGTTGTCTGCGGGGGTGAAACATAATCACCACCTTATTGGTGAGTCACCACCAGTGACTGTTACGTCACTGGTGGTGGTCGTAACAGTCACCCTGTGGAAGTGACTATTGCCCTCACAGGGTGACGTGACCTGAGCTGGTGGAGACCCACAGATCTAGTTATTATTGTTTCTAGAGTAACCCTTTTTCACCTACAGGAGATAATAGTCATGACAACACTTTTAATTTCGCCACCATGACATCATCAACTAAACTGAAAAAGTGCCAAAATAACAAAAGTCTGGTTGCCACTCCTCCTATTGGCTAGCCAATAGGATTGCCATAGGGCAACCACACTGCAATTGTCCTAAAATTGTATCGCTATAGTATAGTTGAATATACTGTATAATGGCACGCGCCACTACAGTCATGGCACAAAACCTGGCACTCCACACCTGTATGAACATCTCACAAAGCCCAGCACAAACGTCTCACTAAGCCCTGCCTATCACTCAACTAGTGTGATCGGCCTACCAGAGATGAATAGAACGGTAAGCCCCTCCAAATTGCTGTGTGTCAGGTTCCATCAAGGGGTCATGTGAAACTCCCACGCCAAGTCTGGGACGTTTCTTGCAGTGGCGGCGCATCCAGTCACAGGCTATAATTTATCTAAATGAGCAAGCCACCAATGTAAATATGACATAATAGTGCCACTAACTATATAGTCACAATTATAATAGGCTAATATAAAGCCAAGAAATGTCAAATGTCAATTAAAAATGTTCTACGGTGTGTAACATTCCTGATTGGTTAGTGCATTTCACATGTTGGGGCGGATATCTCTGTGGCCCATTCACTCTCATTTCATTTGGATATACTGTATAGAACATGTCTATGGCCGTGGCGTGCTCTCCAGTCAATACACTCACTTTTAGATGACCAGGGGCATTTTTGCCATTAGGCAGACTAGGCAGTTGCCTTGGGCGCCATGAGGGGAGGGGGCGACCATAAGGGGAGGGGGGCGAGGGGAGGGGGCAACCACCAGACATGCTAAAGGATCCCAGGCTAATAAGACTAATATGGATAAATACATTATACTTGTCCTCTATAACTAGAATTGAACATTTAAAACACATATAATATGTTCTTTAGTTTAAAAATAGTTCATTTTACAGGAGATTTTCCCTGAAGCCCCCATTTGGTAAGGGGGGTTCCAGGGAAAATCTGCCTAGGGCTCCAAATTGCTTAGAAACGCCACTGAATACAACAGACAATGGTCTGGAGGCAGAGGCAGCACTCTGCATGTTTACACTCACAGCATAGACAGAATATACTGTATAGACAGTCGGTCACAGCGAACTGCAGAATAATTAGAACAAAAGTCGATGAAATGAATGGGATTTAACAGGGACAGGCAAAGTCTCGTATTGTCTCGTACACTACTGTATACATCTCGCGAGACTGCAAGAGTAGTGAGCGTTATGCTCAGATAGGACTCAAAGTATAGTCACGTGAACTGGCTGCTCCGCTCTGCTTCCGGGTACACAAATATCCTAACTCTCCCACTAGAAGGCTGTGAGTATGATCTAGGATGAGTACGGCCAGAAGTATACTAGATATTGTATATATTGTAGATAGGTATTTACTGTATATACCTATCTACAAGGAAAAAAGGGCCACACAAGCAAAATCATCACAAAACCAGGAAAGCACCATCCTTCCTGTTCTCCAGGGGAGAAAATCTAAAAGACAATCAGGAGCCGATGTAACATTTCCCAATTGGGGGGGCTGGAGAAAATGGTATGGGGGCGGCTTCATCGCCGATGAAGTCGCACCCATACCATTTTCAGTTATAGGACTTTTATTAGGCAATTAAGCATCAATAACAACATCAGTTGTTGTTGAAGTTGCAACAGACGCGCAGCATGCATAAAGCTAAAGGTCTGACTCAGAGAGTTTTCTGTTTTCAATGATGACATGCTGTTGGTTTAGTGGTGCCACAACTGTAGTTAGTTAGTAGTAGTAGTAGTGTTTCAAATCATTTTAAATGTAGGCACTTTAATTTGAAATATCTTGGGTTGTTTTGCATGCCATCATGTTTGGTGGGTCAGACTGGGCATTTAGGGGGGCACTGCCCCCCCCCCCCCCCCCCCCCCCCCCCCAATGCCCATGCCTAGATCCGCCCCTGAAGACAATCCGTTCCAACACTCACCTGCAGGTAGTGACAGGTCCGTAGCGAGGGCTTCAGGTCCGTGTGCATCAGCGGCTTCTCCAGGTTGAGCGATGACTTCCGGTAGGCCTCCTTGGCCTGGCTGACGGTGAGCGTGGACCAGGAGCTCCTCTTCATGAACTTCCCCTCGGGCGCCATGGCCACGCTCTCGCAGGCCGCGCACTTGACGTCGTTGTTGCTCTTGGAGGTCTTGAGCGACAGGTCCCCGAAGTGGTGGTTGTGGTGGTGGTGGTGGTGGTGGGGGTAGTGGTGGCCGGCGGCGTGGATGGTGGCGTCCGAGTAGCAGTGCTCGGCGGGCGGGTGCCGCGACAGGAAGCCGCCGGGCGTGCGGTACGAGGCGCTGTCGCTGTCCAGGTTGTCGTCGGAGCTCCAGAAGCCCGCCGAGCGGTGCCGCTGGCGCTCCTTGCTCTTGCTCCGCTTGCCGCTGCCGCCGTGCTTGGAGGAGGTGGAGGACTGGTGGCTGGTGTGGTGGCCGTGGTAGCTCCCTCCTCCTCCTCCTCCTCCTCCTCCACCCCCGCCGCCACTCCCCTCGCCCCCCTTGGTGCCGTTCATCTTCGACGAACCCTCCAGGGAATGGGACTTGGTGAAGAGCTTCTGGACGGAATGGACGAGGTGCCGTATGCGGCCGGGGCTCTCGCTGCGCTGCTCGGCCGTGGCGCGCTGGTACTGCAGGGTGTGGAAGCCGTCGCGGTGCAGCGGCAGCTGCTTCTCGAACTGGTCCAGCAGCGTGGCGGGGAGGCGGTTGCTCTTGGCGCTGGCGGCGTGGTGGTGGGAGGAGGACGAGGAAGCAGCCGCGGCGGCGGCGGCGATGGCAGGGGAGGTGGCCGAGGCCGTGATGGCGGCGCAGTCGTCCCGCGTGGCCGGGTCGTAGTACTGCGAGCTGTAGTGCATTCGGGGGAAGGTGCTGGAGATGTGGTCCGGGGGTGGCGGCCCCGGTGCGGAAGCCGCCATCATGCCCGGTGACATCATCATGCAGTCCGAGTTGATGGAGCTGCGCGGCGAGTAGCGGTGGTGGTGGAAGTCCACGGGGCAGCTCTCCGTGGGGCTGAGCAGGTAGGAGTGGCGGGCGTCATGGTGGCCGTGGAGGTCATGGGGGTGCGGGTCGTAGTCCAAGCCGTGGGCCGAAGGGATCTGGTGGTGGGAACGGCTGCCCGATAAGCCCTTCATGTTCCTGGCTGGAGAGAGCCGGCTGCCTTCATTGAAGTCTCGAGATGGGGACCAAGAAGTTGAAGGCTTCGGGTCTGGAGGAAAAAAAAAACAGACGGAACAGGAGAAAGGGGGAGATGTTACTATTTAGACTCACTGTGTTCTACGTTCAGTTCCATTGGTTTTGGATGTGTGCAGTCCTGCAGAGTCTCCAATAGGACACTATCAGAGACATTGGTCATCCAATTATTGGCTCAGGAATGCAACAAAAACAAAAAACATCTCCATGAATTCAAAGTGTGCAAATAGGGTTGGGGTTACTCCTTTCATCCAGTCTGTAGAGGAACCGGGCCCACTATTTATTCAGCCTTTAAAACACAGACCACCTTTTGATGACATTTTAGCCACACAGACCCCAAAACTAAAGATTTCTTTTGCCTTTGTCCACAATTCCAGACTGGATTTCGGGGAAAACAAACCAGTCAAACATACAGATCAAAATGACTATTAATCTTCTACATTCTCTAGTTGTGTAGACTTGGGCTAATTCACAGGATGAATATTTTAACTCTTGAGAGTGTAAACATGAAACCAAATGGACCCACAAGGGTCCATTTGTTTTTTACACTCTATAAGGGTTACATCTGGTTAACCAACTTTCCATCATTTAGCCTGGGGACTACCTGGAATCCTCTCAGGGACCACTGGTGATCCCCAGACCACCTGTTGAAAACCCCTGGCTTTAGCTGTTGAAAGCATTTGAAAAATAGCAGTTCTACAATCTCATAGCATGCCAACCGACTGGTGCGCAATGAGCTTTTTGAAAAATGTATATCCGTTCTAAATTAAATTGTTTCTGAATATTCTGTAACTAAACCTTTTTTTGGGGGGAAGAACTTAATTTCCCACATTAACCAAAACCGTGTTGATTCGTTTGCATAAATAATGCTCTTCTGCGTCCTCTGAATCCAAATGACATGCCTGTGTTTGCATGCTGTCACTGCCAGAGGTCTATTAAGCCTCACCTCAAATAAAACAGAATGACAGATGGATGCTCCCCTGAGATGAC
>CM076983.1:39296666-39601666 GCA_039105355.1 Benthosema pterotum | reverse complement strand
CGTCCATGGCTGTTGGTGAACGGGTCCCGGCCAATAGTAATGGTCGCGGCTAGGGTTGTCCCGATACTGTATCGGTATCCAGAAAAGTATCAGTATTGGCCCTCATTTGTCATCAGACCATTCGGTATTGGTAAAAAATACCAGAATAACCAGTGATCAGACACAGGGGTAAGGGGTTAACACTATGGCAGGTAAATAAATGTTTACCTGCCATAGTGTTTTGGTGGACTTCATATCTTTTTCTTGGGACAATTTAATTGAGTTTTAGTCCTTTTTTTTCTTGAATGCATATGGAAAATGTATCTGATCGGGAAAAATTATCGGGATAGTATCGTGAGCAAAAAAAGTGATCGGATCGGGAAATATCGGATCGGCAGACGCTCAAACTCAAATGATCAGGATGGGATCGGGAGCAAAAAAATGTGATCGGGACAATCCTAGTCACGGCCGATGGTTAGCGGTGGGCAAATCCGGCAACCGTTTTGTTGCAAACGATGGACCATCAGTTGTGCCCCTTCTTGCTACTAAACCTAACCCTAACCCTTAGCCCAGGGTGTTTCAACCTTTTTGATACCAGGGCCCACTATTCATTCAGGATTTGAGCAACGGACCACAATTTGAGGACATTTTAGCCCCACAGATCCAAAAACTAAAGATTTTTTTTTTTTTTGCTTTTGTCCATAATAGCTGGATTTAGGAGACAAAACAGATGACCATCGTCTAGTTGTGTAGACTTGGGCTAATTCAGATGATGAATATTTAACTCGGGGTCCATTTGGTTTCACGTTTACGCTCTCAAGAGTTACACAACGTGGTTAACAACCAACTTTTTATCTTGTTAACCAACTTAGCTGGGGACAACCTTGAACCTTGGACCACTGGTTGAAAAACCACTGCCTTAGCCCTATACATTGTAGGTTATGTTTAGGGCCTGGGACCACCATGGTGGGTGGCCTAAACGTAACCTTAACCCCTGCCTGATAGGATACCTGCTGTGGCGGATAGGACACCTGCCTTGACGGATAGGATACCTGCCGCAGCAGGTGGAAAAAGGTCCCGACTGTTGGCATCGGTCGAGACTCATTTACTTTCAGCCGTGACTCATTTACTACAGTAGCAGCCGCGGCCATCTGCCTCAGTCCCCTTCTGGCCATCCCACCCATTTCAGTTCCAGCTTATAGGCTACAGAATATCGTACAAAGAAGACAAAATAATCACACCTAGGGATGGGCAGATATATCGGCCATACAGATATTATCGATATAGGCTATAACAATAGGCTTTAACAATGAATATTGGAAAATATCAGTATCGGGGAAAAATATTATAAGAATATGACTACATTTGTTTTGTTGTGCAGAGACATTATACAGCCACACAATCAGGAAAAATATACATTATATATAATGGAGGAGCATCCTCCAATTATGATGGAGTGGTGGAAGGTCTTGGTGCACGTGCTGTTGGTCTGTTGAGGGGTTTTCCCAAATAGCTCAAATCACTGAATGCTCCCATTATTCACAAAAGCCTACATATATCGGTATTGGTTGATATCGGTATCGGAAATGAGTCGGACAATATATCGGAAAAAATCAATATAAACATCTCTAATCACAACCATTGTGAACTGAATGGTGCCTTGCTGTCGAGCACAGTTGACACCAAGCATGGGAGGTTGTAAATTATGGTTAACAGGTTAGACAAAACACAAAACCTGATTCTTAATTGCAGTGCCCCCTCGTCCAGGTGCCCATATGGTCCCTAGTGGCCAGTTGTCCATGTTCCCAGTTATCTAAACCCATAAGTGCCCACTCATCCAGGTGCCCATCTATCTGGATGGCTACCTGTCCAGATGCCCACTTGTCCAGGTGACCAATCAACTGAAAAAATATGGAGCCCCTAGTGCCCACCTGTCTTGTATTTGTAATAATTACCCATCCTTCCTGGCCTGGTGTGCGTGTGTAAATATATAGTTGTCCAGTGAAGGGTCATTGGGCCATAGACTACAATGTCTACCCTCTAAGGGCTGAGTGGTGCAAACTCTCATGCTGAAAACGAATAGAAATTTATATATAAAAAAGTGAGGTATGCAAGCCTACCTATTGTGAGTTTGTAGATCTGCGACAGTATTGTATGGATGGAATAGAATACGGCTTTCATTTACAAAAAAAGACAAAAAGGTTTTAAATGAGCCATCTGTCTGACAGCTTCCTACAGTAGCTGGCCTGTGTAACCTTCTAGCACTCAGCCCATCATTACGGACATGCCATTAGTGTTTCCCTCTGCCGAATGAATGCACCGTAATTACCAGCATAAAACATTATAGAGCAGGGCAGCTCACTGCTACAGCACACACACATGTTGATGTTTACTTGACTAATAAAAGCCCTGTAACTGAAAATGGTATGGGTGCGACTTCATCGCGATGAAGTCGCCACCATACCATTTTCTCTTGCCCCCCCCCCCCCCCCCCCCCCCCCCCCAATTGGGAAATGTTACATCCGCCCCTGACACACACAGCAGACTATTACCTCTAAACAAAGGTCACACGCTGTGAACATTCCACAGTAAGTCAGTGGTTGTATTACAGTATAATGTGATGTGGCATTTCTTTTTTGTTTTGGGGAGATCGTCAAGTAGACGTAACCCTGATCTCCAGTTTGAATTGTTATTAATGTTGCTGTCAGCCAGCGAACCTTTGTTCTGTTACTCTGTTACTTTGTTGATTCAAACACTGTAAACACAAATTAGCCTGTATTTTGCTATATGTGAAATATACAGAAATATGTGAATGTGGCTAATATGGATTCATATACAACATAAGCTACACTACTTAATGTACAACTTTCTAAATAATCCTAATAATAAAATAATATAAATAAAAATAATAATCTAGGGGTGGGTTTGAATTTAGGGGGGTGGCATGTCTAAGTTTTGGGATGTATATTAGAGGTTTTCTTCACATTACAAATTGGCAGAATTCGAAAATGTGTGTGGGAAAATGTAGTAAGCTACACTCCTTGTTAGTCGAAACAAGACTGTAGCTTCACTACAAGCTATTCCCAGAACAAAGCTACAGGAAAAAGTAGTTAAACTATGTAGCTTAGCTACTTGTAACAAGTTAATGCCCATCACTGCTTATCCACTTCACAAGACAGCATAGCGCCGGTCCACCACACCGTCTCCATCTGTCTTTGTTTAACATCGGGCGGACTTCACACAACGCTCGTGCTACAGCTCCACGGACAACACTCTCCAGCTTTCACTCCTACACATGCTGTCACCACCGTCCACCACACACAACACTCCTCACACCACCTGCACACACCGTCACCACTGTCCACCACACACACAACACTCCTCACACTAGGCTACACACGCCGTCACCACCGTCCACCACACACCACACAACACTCCTGACACCAGCCTGCACACACCGTCACCACACAACACTCCTCACACCAGCCTGCACACACCGTCACCACACAACACTCCTCACACCAACCTGCACACGCCATCACCACCGTCCACCACCCCACACAACACTCCTGACACCAGCCTGCACACACCGTCACCACACAACACTCCTCACACCAGCCTGCACATACCGTCACCACACAACACTCCTCACACCAACCTGCACACAAACCGTCACCACACAACACTCCTCACACCAGCCTGCACACGCCGTCACCACCGTCCACCACACACCACTCCTCACACTAGGCTACACACGCCGTCACCATCGTCACAACACAACACTCCTGACACCAGCCTGCACACACCGTCACCACCGTCCACCACAACACTCCTCACACCAACCTGCACACACCGTCACCACCGTCCACCACAACACTCCTGACACCAGCCTGCACACACCGTCACCACCGTCCACCACAACACTCCTCACACCAACCTGCACACACCGTCACCACCGTCCACCACAACACTCCTCACACCAGCCTGCACACACCGTCACCACCGTCCACCACAACACTCCTCACACCAGCCTGCACACACCGTCACCACCGTCCACCACAACACTCCTCACACCAACCTGCACACGCCGTCACCACGCCGTGTGACTTTGCGAGTGGTAACAAATAGAAATATAGCTGCAAGCAGCAATAAAAACGTGACCAAGCAAGCAGCAATAAGGAGTCAGAACAATATGCAGAAGAAGGAACATATTTTTGAGAAATTATCTGAGGGGGGTGCTTTTGCCCCGGGTCCATACAATAGTGAATGAATAAATGAAATGTAAAATTCCTACAGTAGCCTACAACCTGGCCTCCTACAACAAAACTGATAAAAGCTTGGAGAATTACAGTACAATTCAAGTACAACTAGAAGAAATTGTGAAATAAATGTGATTGGACACTAGTTAACAACAGTTGTTTAATGGCCACTTTGTTCAAGAAGTTAATCTAACATAATCTGGCACAATGTTTTAACCACTACACTGTTGCATGAAATGATCAAGGCTTGTACAATGCAAAGCTTTCGTTGGGTAGGTTACTACTGGAAATCTAGAATGTCGGGGTATGACCTGGCCGGGAATCGAATCCTGGTCTCCCAGTCTCAGGGGAGACACTCTAACCACAAGGCAACTGAGTTTTCATTTCACTTTCATGATATGCGAGTGTAACTCAGTGCTATTGAGAAGTAGGCAGAAATGCATTGGACTCAAAGTGAAAGCCCAGCTTGAATATAAGATAAATATAGCCCCTGAATATAAGACAAATCAATTTTTGGGATATTTCCATTGGGAAAAAGCATTGTCTTATATTCAGGCCAATAGGATATATATATATATATATATATATATATATATATATATATATATATATATATATATATATATATATATATATATATATATATATATATATATATATATATATATTATATATATTAAAGGTGTCAGCGTTAACGCATTAATCTCGCGTTAACTCAGCCGTGCGTTAATGGCGTCAAAAAAATTAACGCAAGAATAACGCACTGACGATGGCTGTCCTCGGTGCGGCAGGCCACAGAAGTACTTTACGTCCACACACAAACAAAGTGATGGTTTGTACCCACACAAACACAAACCGGGTTGTACAGCAAATGCACGGGTACAAATTTGTTGTACAGCCGCTTCGTAAAACAAATGCGCGGGCGCAACTTGAGATTACAAATGTGCCATCCTCACTCAGTTTTCAAGCGATTGTTTTAATTCCAACTTGTCAATACAGTGCATAATTTATATATTTTATATTTTCATTGGGTATAGGTATAGGCCATGTTTTTTCATCAAACAATATGAAGATAGATGTTCTTTTTATGCAGCTTAGAGACACGTGCGCTGGCAGTCAATCATGCCAGTGTGAATCTGGGCCAGATCTTTTAAGCAACACTGCCTATAATATTAAATGAAAAAGTCAATAACTTTGCCTGCTATGTACTGTATGTTTGTCATACCTTTTAATTTTGGCTAAAAACATGTTCAGCGACACCCTGTGCACAATAAAATAAGCATTTCTGGCAAAGTATTTGTCTCTGCTTACATTTGATAAGAGTGTTAAAGTCAAATTTAGAACAAATGAAAATATGCGATTAATTTGCGATTAATCGAAGATTAACTATGCGATTAAATATTTTAATCGACTGACAGCTCTAATATATATATATATATATATATATATATATATATATATATATATATATATATATATATATATATATATATATATATATATATATATATATATATAAAAGGTGTCGGCGTAACGCATTAACTCAGCCGTGCGTTAACGGCGTCAAAAAAATTAACGCGAGATTAACGCACTGACGATGGCTCTCCTCGGTGCGCCTGTACAAACCGTTTGTACAAATCGGTTTGTACAACGGTTTGTACACCGGTTTGTACAACAAAGGTGTGGGCATGTCATGCAAATTGATCAAAAATCCAGGCAGAAAATCAGGCATGAGCACTTTTCAAACTGCTTAAAATGGCAGACACTCTGGGGGTGGAGCTTACCGGTCAAAGTTACAGATGTGTTCCACATGAATCAAGGAACATGTAGAAACAAGTCCCATGATTTTTGGCCAAACGAGGCCCGAGTTATGGTTGGTCAAATGTTTCAGTTTCAAAGAATTGTTATAGCGCCCCCATTTGAGCAATTGGAGTAAGACTGGTTTTGCTGCTATTTGGCATCCCCCTCTACAAAACTGTAAAATCTCAGAAGCAGATTACGTTGCATGTGTAGATTAGGGGCAATAGAAGAATTTTCACAAACGAGCAATTTTCATTGGCTCGTAAAAACATCATTTTTTTAACTAAAAACATGATTCACACCCATTCCATGTTTGTATGGCTTCAAAGTTCATGTGTAGGTCATTGTTATGCATTTTGATCAAAGATTGTAGGAGAAGAGACATTTTAACTGTTTTACATATAATTCAAGATGGCGGTTCATCTAAAGGTCAGAGGTCAAAAGTCAGAATACAAAAGTTGTTCAGCATAAGCAGACGCATAAGTGAATATAAGTTACATTTCTGAGAGTCGAGCAGTTCATGAGTTATGAGTGTTTAAAGTTTGCAATTTCAGTTGAGTGCTATAGCGCCACCATTTGACCAGTGGTCACAGGCTTCGCATCATCACCGTTTGGCATCACCCTCTACCAGATTACCAATTTTCGCGAAAACCGACTGCACGGTTCAGCCAGAACAGCTATTTTTGGCGGAAGAAGAAGAAGAAGAAGAAGAAGGAGAAAAGCAGTCAATAACAATGAAGTGACCAAGTCCACTTCGTGGACTGCTTGGTCACTTAACTAAACGGATATGTCAGAGACCAGGGGGTCCATTTGGTTCTATGTGTTGTACGCTCAGAGTTATGAGGTTTTGAAGGTTTTGAGAGAACCAACACTGTAATGGAAAGACAAAGTGTACACATGAAGTAGTACCTTTTTATGTAGAAACAAGACATCTGTTTGCTCCCACAGAGAGGAGACTATAAAGACTAATTTATGTATCATTGTCAGGCTGATCTGCATTTTCTCCCTGCCGTCGCCCCGGGGTACTGATTACATGAACTCTCTTGGGAAGCTTTGATTACTCCATAATCAGCTGTTTAGAGTCTAATCGCACTAGCCAGACCAATCTTTCCAGCTATTCACCCATTCATTTCGAGTAGAGTCAATCGGATGCAAATCTTTTGCCAGAAGGCAACAGTGTGGACAGAATAAACTAATGTAGCAGATAGAGGAGGTGCTCAAGTGGTTTTGTTTATTTTCACCATTCACCTATTTATACGGCGGTGGCTGAAATTGGAACCACTGTGCGTTTGTGGCAGTTAAGTCATCTGGCTGTTTGGGAGGTGCAATGGATTTAATCAGGGGCATTTTTGCCGTCAGGCAGACTAGGTATTTGCCCGGGGCGCAATGAGAGGGGAGGGGGGATCCCAGGCTAATAAGCCTCATATGGATAAATACATTGGTCTATACTTGTCCTCTATGACTAGAATTGACCATTTAAAACACATATGTTATGTTCTTTAGTTTAAAAATAGTTCATATTTTTATCCCTTGAGGGGCGCCATTTTACTGTGCCTGTCATATGTATGAGGTTACAGGAGATTTAGAAAAATCTCCTGGGGCTCCAAATTCCTTACGTGAATGAATTTTCATATAAATTCTCTGTCTCTCTTCACAATGCCTTTTATAGTTACAAGTTATCTCTTTTGGCTGTCATGACATGCAGCAATCCTGGGCTCTAGACTGCCTCCCCCAGGCCAGGCGTGGCGCCTGATGGAGGGGACAGGAACTGGTTGGAATGAAGTGTTTCTTCCATGCGTTACATCCAACCAGGGAAACTCCCCCCTGTTGTTAGGTGAAAAGAAGGCAGCTTGGACTCCTCATGCATTGAAGGAAGCATGAGGCCAATCCCCTGCCTCCCCAGGTTGGCGGGGTGTGTGTAGAGCGCAGGATCAAATTAGGAATTGATAGGAACTGCGTCCATTTGGTTTCATGTTTACACTCTGAAGAGTTAAAATATTCATCAGTCTACACAACTAGAAGATTTATGGTCATTTTGAGCTGTACCTGTTTCTCTGTTTTGTTTCCCAAATCCATATTGTGGACAAAAGCAACATAATTATTTAGTTATGGGGTCTGTGGAGCTAAAATATCATCAAATGGTGGTCCCTGGCTCAAATGCTGAATAAATACTGGGCCGTGGTATCAATAAGGTTGAAAACCCCTGGCTTTGTTGGGCCAAAACAGCCAAGGTCATAATCAAAGTCAAGGTCAAAATGACATAATCAGTCATCTGCAAGGAGAGGCGTAGAAAGAACAGGGCATGTTGGTGCAGGCAGGATTTTGCACTCCCAGTTAATTAAGAGGGGATGGTATATCACACAGCTTAAAGGGGAAATTATTTTCGGAGCGTACAAATGCAACCAAATGAACCCTAACGGGTTCATTTGGTTCCCCTTTAAGGTAGGGAAGGTAAGGTAGGGAAGGTAAGGTAGGGAAGGTAAGGTAGGGAAGGTAAGGTGACCATCTTCAGTGCTAGTGGACTAATGTACTCGATATAACAGTCACAGCATCATGAAAGAAATATTGCCTTTTTCATGTGTTTCAATGAAGTATAGTAGACAAAGAAGTGCATTCGCATTCTGTTGCCAATGCATTAGGCATGGTTTAGATTGGTTAGGATAGGAAGAATACCCAATTACCCAGCATGCATTGCACAGCGAGTAGAAACAAAACAAAGTGCAATCTCAGCTCTTAACCATCCCAGATCATCACTCTATGGTCCCTATCCGTAAACGTAACCATACCAAACCCAAGTATAAGCTTAATCATATATATGCTAATGCAGACTCTTTCTGTTCACCCCAATGCATAATGGATATTGTCCAGTAAGCCAAACCTTTCAATGTACTACCAATAAATCTTGCTCCATTTGCCTCATGCAGAGTTCTCTCTGGCTGAATCTTCACATGTTAAATTATATATTATTTACAGAGGTTGAACCAATTGACCTCTCTCTCTACGTGTATTTATCAAAAAATCGCAAGCTATTTGTCATATGCTTTGCCACCATGTGCTAGTCCAGTGGTTTTCAACCTTTTTCTTTCCAGGGCCCCCTATTTATTCAGAATTTGAGCCACAGACCATTTGATGACATTTCAGCCCTACAGACCACAAAACTAATGATTTCTTTTGCCTTTGTACACAATTCCAGGCTGGATTTCGGAAAAAAACAAAACAGGGAAACATACAGATCAAAATGACCATTAACGTTCTACATTCTCTAGTTGTGTAGACTTGGGCTAATTCAGATGATGAATGTTTTAACTTTTGACTCTATTGGTTAGCGAGATGTAACTCTCAAAGAGTTACATCTGGCTAACCAACTTCCCATCATTTAGCCTGGGGACCACCTGGAATCCTCTCAGGGACCACAGGTGGTCCCCGGACCACCTGTTAAAACCCCTGTGCTAGTCCATTTTGGCTTATTAATGGATAGAGTTGTCAGTGTGTTGCAAGAATAGAAATGTGTCATGAATTAGCTCCACATAGATGACTGCTAAACTAATTACTAACTCATCAGTTGCAGTTGTCACCATCAACAGATGCTGGGCTCTCACAGTGAGCCTGAGGCGTGTGGCATCATGTAACTACAGTGACGGTAATAACAGATACGTTTGGGGCACTTGTCAACATGCATCTCTTTGCCAAAATCTAAAAACTACCTTTAAACATGACAACATATGGTTTTCATATGGTTTTCTACCTTTTTAATCCCAGGGTCCACTATTTATTCAGTATTTGAGCCACGGACGACCATCTGAGGACACTTTAGCCCAACACAGACCCCAAACCTAGAGATTTCTTTTGCTTTTGTCCACAACACCAGGCTGGAATAGGGAAACAAAACAGGCAAACATACAGATACAAAATGACCATTAATGTTCTACATTCTCTAGTTGTGTAGACTTGTGTAGACTCAGATGATGAATATTTTAACTCTTGAGAGCATAAACATGAAATCAAATGGACCCGCAAGGGTCCATTTGATTTCATGTTTGCGCTCTCAAGAGTTACATCTGGCTAACCAACATTCCATCATTTAGCTGGGGACCACCTGGAACCCTCTCAAGGACCAGTGATGGTCCTGGGAACACTGGTTGAAAACCCCTGCATTAGAACATATGGTGGTATAAAATGAATAATTCTGGGACACAGATAAACATACAACTTTATATAAATGATTATCCTTCATGTTAAGTGGTCCCCATTATCACCCCCAGACCCAAATTCGATCACTCGATTGTACTTCATGGAACATTGATGAGAGCCATCCGGTACTGCGCCTCATACTCAACAGCTATTGTTACTGCCAGATCAACAGGCAAGTTCCTCTCTTGCTTCTATTCTGCAGATGTGCCAATGTCAGCACCTCCTCGATGCAACCTGTAAATCGCTTAGTCCTTTGAAGGAAAACACACAGTCAGGCAGGTTGGATTAGAGGCCATGACAAAGAGGGAGAAGAAGAGAAAGGGGAAAGCCTGTCTATTCCCTGGGAAAGCAGAGAGACAGGGGCGGATGTAACATTTCCCAATTGGGGGGGGGGGGATGGTATGGGGGCGACTTCATCGCCCGTTTCGTGTCGCGCCACGGGCGATGAAGCCACCCCCCCCCCTTCGATTAAAACTTTTATTAGGCAAGTACAGCATCAATAATAACATCAGTTGTTGTTGAGGTTGCAACAGACACACAGCATGCATAAAGCTAAAGGTCTGACTCAGAGAGTTTTCTGTTTTTAATGATGAAATGCTGTTAGTTTAGTGGTGACACAGCTGTAGTTAGTTAGCAGCAATAGTAGTGTTTCAAATCATTTTAAATACAACAAATTTGAAATATCTTGGGTCGTGTTGCATGCCACTGTGTTTGGTGGGGCAGTCAGGCCATTTAGGGGGGCATTGCCCCCTCATGCCCATGCTTAGATCCGCCCCTGCAGAGAGCGCTGCTGCTGCTGCTGCTGCTGCTGCTGCTGCTGCTGCTGCTGCTGCTAAGTTAAATATGTTGCCGCTGCTAAGTTGCAGTCAGCGCCTAGCTGGCCGGCTTCTCACAGGATGGTTGCATAACTTGGCATTAATGAGCACTCCCCTCCTCCACATCACTGCACTAGACTCACTAATGTCACACAGGGAGGGAATGAAGGTGTGCGTATCGCAACAGGCAGCGCTCCTGTGGCATCACAATCACTCTGTTAAGAAACAAGCAAATCTCTGCTTATGACACTTCGATCACTCTGGGAGCAGCAACATGATGATGATCCTCTTGGAATTGATTATTATTAGTTTGTGTGGCTTGATTAAAAAAATAATAATAAAAACTCTTTTTTGTATAGATGGGAGTAAGCAGTTCGAGTTCAGAGCCAACTGAAGTCCAGTTTACACTGCAGCCCCTCAAAATGTTTGAAATACTAACAGAAAGTACAGAAAAACAAGCCCTTACCAATGGCACTGAAGTCACACTGATTGTTGGTATGGTTTAATTAAGCCCAGGAATGTTTAGATTGACTAGGTTGTTTTGTTTCTTAGAATTTTGTCCATCACACAATCTGCATAATCCGATACTATATAAGGAATGATTCATTAGCTAAACACAATTTAGCTAATGAAACCAATAAACAACATGCAGCAATCTACCGGTACACTGTAAGAGAGAAAGAACTCATCATGTCAACCCAATTATGTATTTGGTTGACAACTTGCCATGCTATAATGTTGAGGAACCACAAACAACAAGTGTGTGTTGAGCTCATACCACATATAGTCTATAATGTCCATACTCTGTTTACGTTTTGTTTGTTTGGAAATATATGCTGTACTACTTCATCAAGCTACAAGGTCAAACAAAAGTGACCAAAAACGCAACTAACACAAGCTCGAAACGCAATGCATTGTGACATGTTCTGAGCTGTTATGTTATTTTCTACATTTGAACCAAGAAAAGGCACAAAGCCCTATCACTCCCTGCCAGCACCACCCGACGAGATACGGGTCTTTTATTGTAAAAGGATTGCACTCAATTTAACAGAGAGAGAGCGAGAGAGCAGCAAACGCTACAGTAAATATGTACGTTGTAGACCCTGAGACAACAAAACCCATGTTGATTTGTTGAATTCACCTCCTGATGCACACCCACCCCTTCCTGTTGCTGCTGCCCAGGGGCGGATCTAGGCATGGGCATGGGGGGGCAATGCCCCCCTAAATGCCCAGACTGCCCCACCAAACACTATGGCATGCAAAACAACCTAAGATATTTCAAATTGCTTATATTTAAAACACTACGATTTGAAACACTACTACTGCTAACTACAGTTTTGGCACCACTAAACCAACAGCATTTCATCATTGAAAACAGAAAATGTGCATGCACCATGCCTGTTGCAACTTCAACAACAAAATGGTATGCGTGCGGCTTCATCCTAACCCCCCCCCCCCCCCCCCCCCCCAAGTATCTTTACCTAATTACTGTACTTAATTATAATTTTGAGGTATTTGTGCTTTATGAGTATTTCTAGTACCTATACTGCTACTCCACTACAATCTCAGAACTAGAAACACACTTTTACTTCACTACAATGACTTGAAAACTTTAGTTACTAAGTCACCAAGTGTTTTTGCTTTTTTTTTACCTTTATTGGTAGCAATTACTGAAGACAGGCAGGAAAGAGGGACAGAGAGATAGGGAGAGACATGGAGCAAAGGTCGTCATGAACGGGACTCGAACAGGCTACGGGCCAAAGCCTAATATTACACGGCATGTGCCCAGACCACTAGGCCAGGGGGATTTTAATTTTGATTAGAAAGCACGCATTCAACCAACCCAACCCTATACATTTTGGCCATTTGAAAATAGTAGATTCCGTAATTTTACTTGTAATGAAGTACTGTTGTTCTAAATCAGTGGTTTTTTCGAACAGTGGTCCGGGGACCACCAGTGGTCCTTGAGAGGGTTCCAGGTGGTCCCCAGCTACGTTGGTTAACCAGATGAAAAGTTGTTTAACCAGATGTAACTCTTTGAGAGCGTATAAATGAATGTTTACACTCGCAAAGAGTTAAAATATTCATCATCTGAATTAGCCAATACAAGTCTACACAACTAGAGAATGTAGAAAATGAATGGTCATTTTGATCTGCATGTTTGCCTGTGTTGTTTCCCAAATCCAGCCTGGTATTGTGGACAAAGGCAAAATAAATCTTTAGTTTTGGGGTCTGTGGGCCCAAAATGACATCAGATGGTGGTCCGTGGTTCAAAGGCTGAATCTTCTAAATCTTAGTATTGATACTTTTACTGCAGGGGTGGATGTAACATTTCCCAATTGGGGGCAGGAGAAAATGGTATGGGGGCGGCTTCATCGCCCGTGACGCGAAGCGCCACAGGCGATGAAGCCGCCCCCATACCATTTTCAGTTATAGGACTTTTATTAGTCAAGTAAAGCATCAATAATAACATCATTTGTTGTTGAAGTTGCAACAGACACGCAGCATGCATAAAGCTAAAGGTCTGACTCAGAGAGTTTTCTGTTTTCAATAATGAAATGCTGTTGGTTTAGTGGTGCCACAGCTGTAGTTAGTCAATAGCAGTAGTAGTGTTTCAAATCATTTTAAATATAAGCACTTTAATTTGAAATATCTTGGGTTGTTTTGCATGCCATCATGTTTGGTGGGGCAGACTGGGCATTTAGGGGGGCATTGCCCCCCCCCCCCCACCCCCCCCTCCCATGCCCATGCCTAGATCCGCCCCTGTTTTACTGCATGGCCCATTGGCAGGCTGGGCAGACAACCACACACAGCGTTCTAGTGGTAATGCCTGTTACACACTCAGAGAGGAGAGGCTTCACTCACTCTGCTCTGTTCCCCATCGGCGTTACAACAACCATACAGGGAGGACCTTCAACAGGCTCTACCCACGCACACATCCAACATTTAACACAAAGGATTGGATGCTTACCAAACAGTATAGAGTAGCCTTCTACACCAGTGGTTTTCAAGCCCTTTTCATACCAGGGCCCACTATTATATTCTGTGTTTTAGGCACGGATCACCATTTGATGTTGAGTTTAGTCTCTCGGACTCAAAACTATAAGGAAGTTTGTGTCCACAATTTCATAGAAACATAACTGGCAACACATTGGTCACAAAATAACATTTCTATATATTACATTGTGTACATTCTTGAAAAAAATAAGTAATCCAGATATAATTTAACTCTTGAGAGCTTAACTCTTAAGAGTCATAAAATAATACCAAATGGACTCTTACGGGTCCATTTGGTTACCAACTGTCCATCATTTAGCACCAAGTGTGTGTGTGTGTGTGTGTGTGTGTGTCCGTGTGTGTGTGTCTGTGTGTGTGTGTGTGTGTGTGTATGTGTCTGTGTGTGTGTGTGTGTGTGTGTGTGTGTGTGTGGGGGGGGGGGGGGTGCGCACGCGCGCGTGTGTGTCCTTGTGTGTGTGTGCGTGCGGGCGTTTGTGCGTGCGTGTGTGTGCGATCTTGCGCCTCGCATGTGCGCATGTGTTTACACGCTTGTAAATTCACGCCTACAGCTGGAAGCTGTAAATACTGGTGTGACTACAATACTATAACAGTCTTATAATGTATGATGTGTGGAGGAGTGCTGAGTTGGACTGAACTCAGGTGAGAGTTGTGGTGGTCCCCTCTCTGTAGCTACTGTGTATGTCTCCGAGTGCCACTTGGCCCACTTTAAGGCTAACCAGCTATGACACATCAAGCCACCCGTTTCAGATTAAGAGAAATGTTATAAACGCCTCTCTCTCAAACACTGTTCATTAAAGAAAAGAGCTTTTCCCACCCCCGCTGAGTCCGCCTGGCCACTGGAAGAGATTACAATGAATGTGTGGCTCTGGCTGCATGGTGTGATGTTCGTTCTCTTGCCCACTTTCAATCTGGTGACCCCATTACAAAACATCTGATTTACAAACAACGGGTTGCAAGCCGATATGTTGTGCGTTTGTGGATCGACTATTTTCAGTGAAGACATTTGGTATTGAGGTTGAGGGGAATAAAGGGGTGCATAGACTGCCGGGGGACTGGGAGCCCACTTTTGTGTCAATTCAGTTGAAACTGAATTGACAGGGGCTATAGAGTCACCGGATGGCAACCACAAGGTTGCCGGTTCTAACCCCCAAAGGCTCCCCCAGAGTTTGGTGTTCATGTGTTCTGATGAGCAGGCAAGTACCTTGCATGTTTTCTGCCGCAATTGGTGTGTGAATGGGTAAATGGGATCTACAATACATGTAAAGCGCCTTGGATAAAGCCTATATAAATGCAACATTTACCATTGTTTCCAATGCGTGATTTCATATCCCATGCCAGCTCTGGGCAAGCCAGGAAAACCCTGCCACCGATGCTCCAATGAAAACACTGCATGCAAACCTGCAAAAAAAGTAGGTGAGGTAAAGCCTCACATGGGAAGTACGTAATTACTTCCACTGTTGTTAAAGGAGAATTTCACCCATTTTCATTCCATGTTTCCTAGAAGTGGAGGTCTGAAAATAAATCATTAACATGAGTAAACACGACTTGATGGTGTCATCAAGTTGTGTTTCACCATTAAGGATTTTTCTTTTTTAGGACCTTTTTTTCCCCGAGAGTGTACAAATGGAACCAAATGGACCCGCTATAGGGTCCATTTGGTTCACATTTGTACATTTGTACGCTAGCAGTATTACAGCCTGGCACATTTGTACGCTACATTTGTACGCTAGTAGTAGTTTGTACGCTACATTTGTACGCTAGTAGTACAGCCTGGCATGAAATTGCTTTAGTTGTACTTAGTCATTTCCATAATGCAGTTCATGATGACTAGCCTATATACTTTGCTACCTATGTGTTCCTTTCACTTTAAAGATAAAGAGCATATGCTATGAAACGCCTAGTAGGCCTATATGTAGATAAATACAGTGAATGCATGCAGGCCTATTAAGAAGAGAGAAAAAGGTGAAGTAGAATGACTTTAGGTATAATAGCCTATACAATTGCATACACATTACGTTGAAATCTGTATTGCTGGCCTTTAGGGGGACAAATACAGTTATCATTCCATTGCAAATTAACAGGAGGGCACAGGCAAACCATAAGAGACCATAATATTAAAACCTGAGTACATTATTGGCTTAAAGAACTAGCGTCTTTTTAAGAGTGAAATGGATCAATGTACAGTACGATTGTTTTATTCTATTTTACTAAATAAGTTAATTAAATTAATAACAGCGCATCTGAGCAGCACAGGTGGCGTTTGCAGTGTGTTTTCATTAGGTTCTGAGCATCTGGGGCAGGGTTTTCCCCGGTTTGCCCAGAGCTGGCTTGGGATACAAAATCACACTGCTCCACTATGTACTTTTGTACATAGTGGATTGGCTGAGCAAAAGTCAATCAAATTTCCACTATGGGTGATGAGCCAATCAGAGACAAAGCTAGGCGTAGGAGGGGCTAGTGTCCCTCAAAAAGGCATAAAGGTGAACGCAACCATATTGTGAATGGAAAGTATTTAATCCTAACCTAACCTTGTTCTGACCGTAAAACATATACCTGCTACTGTAAGAAAGCGTCTAACCTTTACCACTAGAAAAGAAAGACACGTCGCTTTTCACATCACAGTACTATTGTACCAACAGACTACAGCTCAACACATCAAAAACCCTGAAGATTATAGTGGATTTCAGGCACATCAGATTCCTAATCCCCACCCATATCGACAGCCAACGAAATCCACTGCAGAGGATTTTAAATTCCTCGAAAGCTACACCTGCAACTTCCATGAAATGACACATGACCTGATGAATAAATCATGTGAATAAATCTTCAGTTCTTTAGACATCTGAAGGAGCTAGAAATTAAACCACAACGGCTTGGCTAGATTCTACGCATCTATTATCGACAGCCTTTTTAGTTAGCTGTCACACAAACCTGTGTGTGTATCATGGATGATGCTTTACTGTATATACTGTATCTCTCTGCCAAACATTTTTATGGCTGGTGGGGATATGTTTTGAAAATGACATATAGGCATTGAGTAGACATATTCTGGATTACTTGGAGAATGGATGAACTGGATGGATGGATGGATGGATGGACGGACGGACGGACGGACAAGTGAATGAAATTTTACATTTTTTAATTTAACAGCTTGTAGATTTACAGTACGATTCAAGCACAACTCAACACAAGGCCGATAACTGATAAGTCATCTACCGTAATGGTGGGCCTATCAAAAAGGTTGAAAACCACTGCCCTATTATTTGTTGCACCCTTTGTAACAGCTTCCAGGCAGTCACAGAAGCAATGCACTTTGAGGACAATGACGACTAATGCAAATTGAAAGCTGTCTAAAAGGGCTTCCACGTCGCATGGAAATTCAACGGTAAAATACCCACTGCTGCACAGAGTCACCAAAAAGAGAAAGAACAAGAAGGATGAAGAGATAGAGAAAATATGTCCAGGGGCAGCCCCTCTCAAATGCCTGTGCAGCTTGCACCGAAGATGTATCAAAGAGCCTGCTGGAAGAGCTGAGCTTTAATGACGGCTAAAGCAAACAGCTAAACAGATGACATAGAGAGGAGGGGCCCTTGCCCCGATGCAACTGCCAGGCAGCGGAGGAGTCTTACAAAATGCTATAAAAAGAAGACGATGGCTGGCAAGCAGCCGGGCTGACCCGCCCGACATGCACCGCTCCTTCCACACAGCGAAAGCACAATTTAAAATCGATGTGTGGAGGGAGATTAGCATCGTCTCTGGAAACGGCAAGGATAAGGCCTAAGTATAGCTTAATTTATACCTCGTTGCATGACCACATCGCTCGACGAAACAAACTGGTCTTATATGGGTCAACAAGTACGGAATGCAATTTGTGATTAGCTGCAGCTATAAAGGCTTGTATTGGTATAGATATGGCACATGTTAAGTTAAAAATATGGGGACACAAGATTAGAAAGTCAGAGGAATCGTAATTGTGACCGAGTGAAACAGTTCTGGTGCTTTGTTAAAGGGTCACTTCACCCCTGTTGCAACCAGAGCATAACAGCAAATAACAGCATAACAGCAAACTTCACATTTTGGCCCATACCTCTTCTTTTTGTGGGAGGGGCCCAAAGAACGCCACAAAAAGAGCTGAGCAGTCCTGCCCCCTTTGCACCTGTTGCAGAAATGAATTGCCCATTCATTTTTCTCAGACTTTTCGAAAATAATTTATATAAAGACGATTACACCACACACAAAGCCAACTCGGGTCAAATCATGACAACCCACACAATCTTTTGGGACAATCAAATAATTTCTAAGAAGAAAAACAAAACAAAAAGTGTTGTATCCTGCCATTTTTTTTCTTATTGCTAATTAGATATTGTATGGTAATATTGTGTGTGTTGTCGTGATTTGTCACAACCTGAGTCGTCTTTATATAGATCATTTTCTAAAAGTCTATGAGGAAAATGAATGAGGATTCGGCGACCTTCAGCTAGTGCCTTGAAAGGCGCCTTATGAATAAAAAATAAATGTATTATTATTCCGTTTCGGCAACACGGGGGACGTCATGAAAGGGACGGGACTGCTCAACAAACGGAATGTCCGATCAACCCCAAATTGAATGACATGTCGAGGCTGGTTTCATCAACACAGAGCCAAAAGCAATTGCATTTAAAAAAGTGTCTCTTTAAGCATATATACTGGCCTAACTCAAAGAGGTTGGACCACAGCACAGCTCGCTGACATGACAAACATCAGGTTAACTCTGACTTGCGGTGCTGGAGGCGTGAAGCCCACTGAGTGGACAGCAACACCCCCCCCCCCCCCCCCCCCCCTCCCCCAACCTATACCGCCTTCCCATGTCAGTCATACCCTAGCCTGGTCTAGCCCTCAATGATTTTGGCCTTGGGGGGCGGGGGTGTCGTGGGATCCACACGGCGGAAGTGCTGCGCTCTGATTTGATCTCACTAACGTGTCGTCATCTCCGGCCCCTCCCCCTCCCGTCCACTGCTGTTCTACGTCACATCATTTAGAGCGACGCCCACCCCGGAAGGTTGACACCCCCCGGGTCCCCCCCCAAGGCCACTTTCCAACGCGCGTTAGTCCAGGCTTTCCGTTTTCGCGCAAGGCGGACGAAAATGAAAGCCTGGGTGTCGAGGCTAGTCAGACCCCAGTGCAAATCCAACAGTAGCTCAGACAGGGACGGATCTAGGCATGGGCATGGGGGGGCCCCCTAAATTCCCAGACTGCCCCACCAAACATAATGTTATGCAATACGACCCAAGATATTTCAGTGCTTATATTTAAAAGTATTTGAAACACTACTACTGCTACTAACTACAGCTGTGTCATAAACCAACATCAACATCATTGAAAACAGAAAACTCCCTGAGTCAGACCTTTAGCTTTATGCATGCTGCGTGTCTGTTGCAACTTCAACAGCAACTGATGTTATTATTGATGTTTTACTTGCCTAATAAAAGTCCTGTAACTGAAAATGGTATGGAGGCAGCTTCATTGCCCGTGGTGTGAAGCGACACGGGCGATGAAGCCGCCCCCATACCATACCAACTTGCCCCCATACCATACCCCCCAATTGGGAAATGTTACACCCGCCCCTGAGCTCAGAGGTGTCTGTGAGTGTGTGTAAAAGTATAAAGCTCATTATAAAGGGCTAAAATAAAAAACATAAAAGGCATACACCATAACATAGTGTATGCATACATTTTTTATATACTGGTATATATATATACCTACCTATATATACTGTATATATATACCCTGCTGCCCTGCTGATGTGAAAAGGTTACCTGACTTTTTCAGTACATCATAATGGAACACAATCTTAGGCTACTGATCACAACAACTACCACATAAGAAAGATCAGATTGAATTTGAAATGCCTTCAGTTTGTCAGAAAAACATCCGCCTGCCGTAGTCAAAAGGCGTCCCAAATGGCCAGGAAATGGCAGTAGTCCAATGCTCAAACATGGTGGCTTAGAGGCTTGTTGCTGTGGCAACCTTGTCTCAGCACCAAAAAAAAAAAAAAAGACAAACAGAATGAGATGGAATCATATGGATAAAATGGATGCATTGTGAAGCCCACAGGTAGAATATTTATGGACCACCATTTGATGACATTTTCACCCCACAGACCTAAAAAACTAAGGATTTCTTTTGGGTTTGACCACAATACGGATTTTCACAAAACAAAAAAGGCAAACATACAGATCAAAATGACCAATAATCTTCTTCATTCTCCAGTTGACTTCTTAATTAAGTGGTCCTAATTTAAGTGGTGCTTAATTAAGTGGTGATATTTTAACTCTTGAGAGGGTAAATATGAAACCAAATGCCATTTGGTTTCATTTTTACGCTCTCAAGAGTCTGGCTAACCAACTTTTCATCTGGTTAACTTAGATAGGATCACCTGGAACCCTCTCAAGGACCACTGGTTGAAAACCATGCACTGTTATATTAAAAGTGCATTATAGACAGCATGCTTTGTATGGGTACTGGCTATTGACCTTTTTCCCCGCCAAAGTGCTGGGGAAAAAGTTGTGTGTGCGACCCATCCGGTGGGAGTGCCGTGGGAAGTAGCGTCACAGTGTTTACATGCTCGCATGGGCGGACACTCTTGTCGCATGGCATCCCACTGTCCCACCCACATTCACAATAAGGAGTAAATATCCACATAGCCGTGCAATGATTGATTGGTTTAAGTATATTACAGTTTGCAGATTGGGTATATTTCACCTGAACCCACACCTCGAAAGGCTTCCATTGTTTCTCGCTTCATAGATGGTAAAGAGCTCGGGAAAAGTCAGAGCCATATAGTATAGACAAAGATACGCAAACTCCGTTCACTTAATGGGGTCAGTCCAATGGCGGATCTTCTGCATAGGCCTACACTTCTACTGAGAATGGGGACAACAAATAGGGACAAATCCTGTACCGGAGGTAGGCGGTGCAATGGACAGAGGCAGCAGCCTAACTTTAAAGATCTTAAATCCCTTTATTCACCATATTATTCAACATAATCATTACGAAGACTTTAGTTGTTACTGTTCAACACGTTAAAACAGTTAACATGGTGTACGCATGCCTAAAATAGTTCTTATTTGCACCGCTCTCGTTGAAAACATTGCATCCAGGTTGTCCCTCTTTCAGGCTGCATGAACAGCGCTCGAGCGCTTACTTTCTGACTCCCTTAATGTCGCAACTCCTCTCCCAAATGGCTTTAGAGTGTGCGCAGCGCACGGCTGGAGAGGTTTTTTCCTCGGATGGTTCTGTTATTGGTGATTGGTTGTCAGTGCAGAAGGGAGCGCTGGGCTGTGTTTTGGACCGAAAACCTCAATAAAACCATTCCTAAACCTAACTTTAATTATACTTATTGAACATGTAAAGTCTGCGGTTGTTGGGGAAATAAATAAATGTGGCAACAGCAGGATTTGAACCCACGAAGCATAGATGCACAGATTTCAAGCCTGCACAGCAGTCCACTAGACTAACGAGACTCTGTTCACATTGGCATCACATCAGCATTACAACAAACATCATTTGAGCCAGCACTTGTGGGAGGGGATCATAGGAGGGGACAAGGGGGAAAGCCTGTCCCATGAAGGCGAGGCTTCCCTCCTCGACTCCTCCCGCGACCCCTCCCCTGTTTGCAACAGGATCTGCCGCACACACAATCACAATGCATTATGGGCCATAATCAAAAGGTGGATAATATTAATAGGAACATTTTTTTTGGTCAGTAATTCATCTCCAACAGTCACAAGTGACTTTATAGAGGCAGCCATGTCACTCAGAGCTAGACAGAGAATGAAGTGACCGCATCCTTTGTGCAGAATGCTGATAGAATATGTCCTCTTCCATTCCGAAACTTAATTGGCTCTTTAAAATATGAGTCCATTGATTAATAAGGCGGCGGCTAACTATTATTATTTTGTAAAGTACTGACGGAGTAACAGTAAAAAACGAAACAATGGGGCTTGACAAAAGTAGAATTGGTATTTCAGTTTTAAACACTTTTGGGGACATTTTAACATCTACTGTGCGGGTGGTTTGCGATGTTCTGTTCCTCACATTTTGCGAGGAATGTTTTTTTGGTCAGTAACCAAAAAAACATTCCAACATTTGAGTTGTCTCTGCTACTACTGTATTTCACTGCTACGCCGTGCATTACTCTACCTGACTGCATGTCTGTAAATGCAGACACCGCGTGCGCACAGTGTCACTCACTCACTCACTCACTCACTCACTCACTCACTCACTCACTCACTCACTCACTCACTCACTCACTCACTCACTCACTCACACAAACCAAATAGACCCGCAAGGGTCTATTTGCTTTCAAGTTTACGCTCTGAAAGAGTTACATCTGATAAACTTTCCATCATTTAGCTGGGGACGACCTGGAACCCTCTCAAGGACCACTGGTTGAAAACCACTGTTCTACAAGGATGACCAGTGTATAGCCTTCCATGAGCATGATGTTGCCCCTATAAGCACCTACTCACTTACTACATTCGCGCGCACACACACACACACACACCCTCCTACCTTTCAGTGCTCCCCCACAAACTCATCCCCATTAATCAGCTCTCTGTAGGAGTCAAACTAGCGCTGTGACAACATCCTCATCTCCCATGTCACTCTGTCTGTCACAGTCAGCTGTCAGTGAGGAGACGGGGCAGGGCTGTCACACTGCCAGCAGAGTGGAACTCCTCTCAACGCTCAAACCCACCACTACCCAGCAGTCATTACACATGCATGCAGCTGCTGCAAAATCCAGGCTGGATTTTGCAAACAAAACAGTGTAGAGTTCTTAATTAAATAGTGCTAATTCAGATGATGAGCATTTTAACTCTTGAGAGTCAAGAGTTACATCTGGTTAGATGGAGTAGATGGACAGTTGGACAACCCAAGATATGGATTGGTTTCATTACAAACACAGTACTTAATGTTCAAAATGGTAAATGGTGCATTTATATAGCGCCTTTAAGGCAAGGCGCTTTACTTACAGTAGCTTGTGCATCACATTCACCCATTCACACACGGACGGCAGTGGAAACCATGCAAGGTGCCTACTAGCACGTTAGGGGTTCAGTGTCTTGCTCGAGGACACTTCGACACTAACTCTGGGGGAGCCCGGGATCGAACCGGCAACCTTGCGGTTGCCATCCGGGGACTCTGCCCCTGAGCCAATGCCACCCACTTGGAGATGCCGTTCACTTGGAGATGTTCAACTGCTGCTGCTTGCAGAGGCAGAGCACACATGAACGGTAAAGACACCAAGTATCGAACAGTGATGTCACTGTGATGCCATGAAACATGGAAGCAACACAGACTCAAAGCCATTTATGAATCAGATAGTGACGTGTCCGCTGACGAATCCTTGGTATTTTCACGAGAACGGGCAACGGGTAACTTTTCAACTGCTGTTTTGGAAAGTCCTTGGGGAGGTTGGGAAGCAGGCATTGAAGACGTGATGTCCTCCACCCCCCTCCACACACACACACACACGATCAGAAGAAGCACAGTAAGCACTAATGGTTTCAGGGAGATATACCTGCCAGACAATTACCGGTAGAATAGAAAACAAAGGCTGAAGAAAAGCAGCATTTGCATTCTAATGGGTGATTCACGCTGCAGCAGCACCCAACCCAACGGCCAGCCCCGCTGTTCACTATAGTTCTCAGGTCTGGTCTTTGTCCTTTCTTTTTCCACCAAGTTCACTGCACTACAGCGTATTTGTAAGTAAACACAGTATTTCTGAAGACCTCAAAGTCTATCTATCCTCTAGATAAAAATCAATCTATTACTACACAACAAGTCAACGCTGCTTGTCCATCGCCTGTCAATATCCTACTGGTGTGGTCAGAAATGGCAGGGGAATAGATGCATTATTCTCGCTGAGCACGAACAGGTCAGCAGGGCAGTGGCGTCTCTAAGCAATTTGTAGCCCCAGGCAAGATTTTCCCTGGAGCCCCCCTTACCAAACGGACCCGTAAGGGTCCGTTTGGTAAGGGGGTGCTCCAGGGAAAATCTCCTGTGACGTCATACAAGCAAGGGATAACATTATGAACTATTTTTAAACTAAGGAACATATTACAGTATATGTGTTTTAAATGTTCAATTCTAGTTATAGAGTATAATGTATTTATCCATATGAGCCTTATTAGCCTGGGATTCGTTTTAAAGCATGTCCCCTCATGGCGCCCCAAGCAACTGCCTAGTCGGTCTAATGGCAAAAACGCCCCTGCAACAGGGCATTCATCACGTCTGCGAAGAGTAGCGCAGTAGATGACACATAATGCCGTACACTACTGAATTCCATTCCAAGAAAGTTAGTCTTATAACATATTCTTTTTTCTTTCTTCCTCTCCACGGAGTGAGTGTCCTGTCCTGCCCTCCAGAAACACACTGAACCACTGCAACAGCCCATGAACAACTCGCTCCCAGTTGCCAAGGCAACAAACTCGCATACTGTACTGTGTAAAGTGACAGTGTGGTTAATAAAAACCGTTAGTGCTGCATGTCCACTCCACTCCGCGCTGCGTGTGATGTTTACACCTTCTGCTGAAAACCATAATCTATCCCAATTCTCATGACTCCAATTTTAGCAGAAAAACTGCAACTTGATTTCTGTCTTTCTTTCTTTCTCTCTTTCTTTCAGGGATGCTTGTGCTAGCCGTGTGGCCGGTTGTAGGCCTAGTACTGATCACATTCCCTATTACAGAAAAAATACATAGATTACCCAGAAAAAGTGCTGTCAGAAAATGTGAAAGGGAAACGGATTGGTCTTCAATGAATATCTGGACATATGCTCTTCGTCGTAATCGTTTCAACCGCTGAATTTTACTGTAGCTCACATTTGGTTATCCAATAGCTCTGTTTGAGACTGCATAGTCACACCCTATTGAAAAAATGTATAATCCTTTTAAAATCATGTATAGAATTCTGTTATTGTATGATAACACCATTAACTATTAACTAATGGGTTGTACCATGCAACACTAACATAACTTATTATTGTACATTAGGTACCACGTGCAACCATTAAGGCAGGGGTTTTCAACAGGTGGTCCGGGGACTACCAGTGGTCCCTGAGAGGATTCCAGGTGGTCCACAGGCTAAATGATGGAAAGTTGGTTAACTAGATGTAACTCTTTGACTTAAATTATGTACATTCTGAATTAGCCCAAGTCCACACGACTAGAGAATGTAGAAGATTAATGGTCATTTTGATCTGTTTTGTTTTCGCCGAAATCCAGCCTATAATTGTGGACAAAAGCCAAAGAAATCTTTAGTTTTGGGGTCTGTGGGGCTAAAATGTCATCAAATGGTGGTCTGTGGCTGCAATTCTGAATAAATATTGGACCCTGGTATGAGAAAGGTTGAAAACCACTGCATTAAGGAGTTGTGCTCTCTTTTCCTTTGTAAGCTCTGTCTAGCGAGTATGAGAACCATACACAGATTATTCACTAGTATGATGAGTGCTATGAAACCATATCCCTCCCTAGCAAGGCTCAGAATGGAAGTGACAGCAAGGGAAAATATGTGGATGTCACAAACGGAAAGGCACAGCACCAAGGAGGGGATTTCTCCAAACATCCTTTGATCATCATTTCTTCCTTTTCAGTCCCCCAACTTCTTTTTTTTTGTGCTGTGATGTCTACAATTGCCTCTTTTCTGTCTGTAAACAATGAGGGGTTAAACACTTTCCCTGCATGCTGTCCCAATTTTGTCATTAGGCAAACATGGGAGAAGAAAGAATATGCACGCTCACAACACACTGCTTTGTATTCACACGTCACATCACTTGGAATTACGGGTGTTGAAAGCAGGAAAACCGCAGCTAAAGTCCTTCAGCGAGAGACTATATAGAATACTATATACTGTAACATGAGGACCCGGGTGGCTTTGTGGAGCTGGATCTCCTTTCAAAGCACTGCATGAGGGTCTACTGGATTCGCTGACTGACCGAAGCAAAAGCTTGTCAGTTTAAATACAGTGCACAGGCGTTTGTCCCACATCACATTAACCATATTCCCTGAGAACGTCCACTGCTCTGTATAGCAAAAAAAGAGCATAAATGGCTTAAATTCCATAACATTTCCCTAGCGGGGATTACTAAAATGAAGCTGGAATCCTCTTGAAATGAATTGGACCAGCCTTACAATATTAAAATGGGATGCTGAGAGCTTCCGTTCCAACCATGCACTTATGATATGTACAATGTGTAATGAGTTTAAATTTAATTTGTTTTTGTTATGGCTGATATACTAGCCAATGGATAACTTACTTTCCTAGGTATAATGAGGACTCAGTCAACCCTTTTATTTAGATATAGAATTTGCATCAGTATAAACCACAGAGCATGTGAGAATATTAATAAATTAATTAATTTCATTTACGGTCGATCACTTTTGTCTTCAAAGTTTGTGTTTGAACAAACATTACATATGACCAGTCATTCAATTGAGATAATTAATTTTCATTCCAATGTTAACACCATGGGCATTACATATTAAATAATGGCTCAAGTTTTGGAACCAGTCCTTCAAAATCTATTGGTGGAAAGGTTTGCTTATCACATGTTATGCTGAGCTGTGATTGGACCATAGCAGTTTGGACAGGGGCTTACGGCAAGGTCTATTGTGTTCAGACTGAATCAGACAATGTTTGTGTTTACACACACTCCCTTTCAAAGCTGAACATAGGAGGGGCTAGCTCCTCTCAAAAGTCACACCTGTGTGAAGTGACTGGCGCCACATGATCTCAATCTTGCAAATAACAATTTGCATCCTCACTTGTCTTCAATGTTTGGGTTTTACACAAACACTCAAACCTGGCCATTGACCGTCAACACGACACACACACACACACACACACACACACACACACACACACACACACACACACACACACACACACACACACACACACACACACACACACACACACACACACACACACACACACACACACACACACACACACACACAGAGAGCTGGGCATAGGAGGGACTAGGCAGTAGGCACCCCCAAAAATAAATACAATATGATTCTTCAAGCATTGTAACTCCATAGTATTGCAGCTTTTGTAACTCCAAACAATTAATTTTATTAAACGTTTATCTTTATAACCGAAGCAAAGGGGAAGTAGATTAACGAAGTACTAAGTAGTAAATCTCATTTGCGAACGAAACCCGGACACGATATTTCAACAAATCCCGCAGCCGTGTTGTAGGCTTGGTGAAGTAGCCCCTGTGTGCTGCACTCATATACGCACCCTGTTAGGACTGCCATGTCACATTAATATTATCCTGGTTTGATACAGCATGAGTCATTATTCCACTAAACGCCTACCCTGACACTACACTTTATTATGCTAACTTTAGACGGCCAGGCTGTCACGTCTCATGTCTGCTTAATGAGCTTAACGTCGCCGTGTGAGGGTAAAACCCAGCTTGATCAAGGAAATAAGAACAAACGGCATAAACCCGTGTACATAATATTAGTGATGATGTGTGATTTCTGTGTGTGTGTGTGTGTGTGTGTGTGTGTGTGTGTGTGTGTGTGTGTGTGTGTGTGTGTGTGTGTGTGTGTGTGTGTGTGTGTGTGTGTGTGTGTGTGTGTGTGTGTGTGTGTGTGTGTGTGTGTGAGAGAGAGAGACCAAATAAAACGGCTACCGTATTGGATTCGGGGACCATGTCCACGGTTTGTTGTTTTGAGCTAAGGCGTTGCGTTGTGCCACACATATTGATTTTAGTGCAAGGGAGAGCAATTTATCAGAATTACACACAGGGGTGCTGGACACCGCGAGCATAAATAATAAGGTGGCAAGGACCTCGTTTAATTGGATGGACCTCTCCTCCACGCTTAGGAGGCTAGCAGCAGCTCATTCACAAACAAGTATAGAGACACGTGATTTTCTCTCTCCCACATCCTCTGATGCAATCTCTCTCTCTCACACACACACCAGGGACGGATCTAGGCATGGGCATGGGGGGGGGGCAATGCCCCCCCTAAATGCCCTGACTGCCCCACTAAACATGATGGCATGCAAAACAACCCAAATTTCAAACATATTTCAAATTAACGTGCTTATAATTTAAATGATTTGAAACACTATGCTACTACTAACTAACTACAATTGTCAAACCAACACCATTTCATCATTGAAAACAGAAAACAACAAGCAACTTCAACAACTGATTTTGTTATTGATGCTTACTTGCCTAATACCCAAGTCCTGCAACCAAAAATGGTATGGGGTTGGCTTCATCGCCCCTGTTGCGAAGAAGCGACACGGGTGATGAAGCCACACCTATACCATTTTCACCTGCCCCCCCAATTGGGAAATGTTACATCCGCCCCTGACACACACACACACGTCTAGAAGGGGAAGCTCATTTGCGAGTTCTCGCACAGACAGGCAGAAACGCATACACACAAAGTCTAAGGAGAAGTGCATGCTGCTTTTCTAAACCTGTTTGTGGAAAAGGGATGTGGGATGTGTAGAAAATGAGCAGGAGGAGGAGGAGGGCTGGCTAATAGAGGAGAAAGATAGATGAGACCGAGGAAAGAGGAAGACAAAGGAGAGAGTAAAGTAAATGTCAAAGAGATAAAAGCGAATCCACGACTAAATATTTTCGCCGTGTTATCCATCCACAGAGTCACCAGAAATACAGCATTATCTGCGGCTGTTGAAACGTAAACGGAACATGCATGTAGAGTCGTTGGAACCTATTGTTGGCAGCTAGGCCCCGGGTATGAAAAGAAAAGCGCATTCCATTCTTCTTTCTCGTCTTTCAGGGTAAAACCGAAGCAGAGCAATGCGAGGGATTCTAAGCCACAAGCTCTGATAAAAGGCATTCCATGTTGTGTCTACGGAGACAATCCTACAGGGAAAAGTCCAAGGACCCAATTACATTTCCATTTAAATTGTAGTGCTTTTCCACAGTGAATTGGACAGTCGCATTCAAAGTGCATTGGGCCCGGCTCCAGAACCTTATTAATTTGTTCTCATTTTGGCAGCAGTGTCTCACAGTTAGCCACGGAGACAGGCTGCGTATGAAAGTAAAAACAGGATGCGGAGATAATGGCTAGTAACAGGCAGATCAGCTGCTGTCCTGCATCCATTAGCATGTCATTTGCTGTGTAATGGTGACTTCACTGTGACAAGGCAAGCATGACACAGTCATGTGTCGTTGTCAATGGTGAGAACATGATTATTTATGGAGTGGAGGTAAAAATGCTATATTACTGTACATTTTGACGCAGAGGAAAAATGTGCTTCTCAGTTTAAGCTCAGAAGCGTCACCTAAAGAGGCATAGGTGATTTTTAGGTGATCTGAAAATGAGAAATAAACGTGGTTGCTCAAGAGACGCTTCCGAGCTTAAACTGAGAAGCATTTTTTTTCTCTGGAGAATTATTTTTGTATTACACTCGACACTCTGACGGGTGCAGTGTAGGGGATTAAACTAGGGACCTTATAATTCCAAGACCTGGCATCCCTACCTCCTGAGTCGTATTTATGTTGTGTATCATGATGCAGAGAAAATTGTGAAAACCTATTCACCTATTCATATCGGTTTATCCTTCATAAAAAAAACATTTATCATTCTAATTGGTCAGCTCAAACCAAACAGATTGATTGGTCAGCTAAGCCAAACGGAACCTGCCAGTACCGTTACTGGCAGGTTCTGTAGGACTTGTTGTTCCACTTTCATCATTGAACCATTACTTGCGCTTTACCAAATGCTTCTCATAGGACCACTGCCAGGTGTATTAATTTAATTTATTATTTTTCTTCTAAGCTAATATTGCATCATCTGTTCTTGGCGGTCTGTTTGTGGTGCTGTAGATTTGTTGTTTGACGACTCTGCATCCTCCCACACAAGGACATCAGTTTGCTCTGGGGAGAAATTACTTTTCTGAGGCTTTTCCTCCGTGACACTGTGAAAATTGCCAATATGCCATCCTGCTATTAATGAACAAACCTCTGTCATTCTCATCCATGTGGCTTGACAAATGCATCTGAAATTCCACCATTCTCTGTTGCATATGCCCAAAATAAAACAATCTGCAGCTATGACTATTGAAGCGACTTTTCAGGAAAACTAGACCAAAGTCACTTATGATAACCAGAACTGGCATGCTATTGCAGATGAGTGACATACTGTACAAGAGGTAGATTCCTCTTCCGGCTCTGCGTGTGACGTGTGTTTCTGGGGGGGGGGGTAGAGCATGAGGGTAAGCTTGCCAAGTCTCCATGTGCGTAACAGAGGTCCCAAAAAACAGTAACAGCAGCCGATGGACAAGCGACATCGGCCGACATCCATTATTTGTCTAAGGGAGCCGCCGATTCGGCCGATAGCAGCATATCGGGCAACGGTCGGAAAAGTGGGCGTGGCAACGTCGGCCGAGAAGATACAAATTGCTGAGCCAAATCGGCCAATGCTTGGCCAGGGATAGCTAGTCAGAGCCAAGTGCTGCCGCCAAACTTTTTTTGTGCGCGATCAATAGGCCATAATATGCCTCGGGGGTCGGTTTGAAAATGCAGTGTACACCGGAATGGGATCGGATGGATTGTTTCCACAAATGCGAGGTCATTAGTTGCCTTGCCATGGCTTTGCTACCGTACAATCTTCTTGAAAGTGCCTGGTGGAATTACTTTAGTAAAGAAACAGCAACAGATTGCATTTATTCCACATTTCTATGTGTGATACCAGTGGTAAAGCCACACAGACGGGCACACTCCCCTCTCCAGGGGTGGATCTAGGCATGGGCAATGGGGGGGCAATGCCCCCCTAAATGCCCAGTCTGCCCCACCAAACAAGATGACATGCAAAACAACCCAACTAACTACAGCTGTGTCACCACTAAACCAACAGCATTTCATCATTGAAAACAGAAAAATCCCTGAGTCAGACCTTTAGCTTTATGCATGCTGCGTGTCTGTTGCAACTTCAACAACAACTGATGTTATTATTGATGCTTTGCTTGACTAATAAAAGTCCTGTAACTGAAAATGGTATGGGTGCGACTTCATCGCCCGTGGCGCGAAGCGGCACGGGCGATGAAGTCGCACCCATACCATTTTCTCCTGCCCCCCCAATTGGGAAATGTTACATCCGTCCCTGCCCTCTCTCTCTCTCTGTATACAGTAGTCCATGTACTGACCATGACACAATAACAGCCACTGTGGGACTGTGTGTGGCGCTTGATTTCATCACTCTCTTCACTTCTGGTTTGAGTTATGGACCAGTGAGGCTGTCTGCAGCAGTGAAAGTGATGGACCAGCCGGCTCTCAGAGTGGGCTGAGGAGCTAACCACAGGGGAGACCCTGTGCGGGTCAATTTGGTTTCATTTTTGTAAATACACACTTGGGGCAGGGGTTCACACCTATGGGTCACAACAAGGCCAATTTATTTCTGAGGGTGGCAAGGGAGTCGAACTCGCAAAAACTATATTCAGCCTTTGAAATTTTCCATGTGAAACAAACCTAGCACAATAAAACACAATAAAGTACCATTTTAGGTGAGTGAGTGCTTTGATTATGGATACGACGATCGTCCTACTGCACCTCAACTCAACGTACTGTCAGTGTTGCCAACTGCCAAA
The DNA here is from genome assembly GCA_039105355.1 of Benthosema pterotum. Lineage (NCBI taxonomy): Eukaryota > Metazoa > Chordata > Actinopteri > Myctophiformes > Myctophidae > Benthosema > Benthosema pterotum. The sequence goes on along the minus strand of CM076983.1, from coordinate 39,569,979 downwards.
ATCCAAAATGCACTAGTGGCACTTCCAAAATGCACTAGAATGCACTAGAGCAGTGGGTTTTCAACCGTTTTCATACCAGGGGAGGGCCCACTGTTTATTCTGCATTTTAGCCACGTTTGAGCCCCGTTTGATGTTGAGATTAGTCTCTCAGCCAAGTTTAGGAGAAATAACTGACAAAATGTTGGTCGAAATAGCAATTCTTCCACATTTTTTAAATGTGTAGATTCTCGAAAATTAGGTAATTCAGATGGCTAAATATGATTTAACTGTTGAGATCTCAATAGTTACAGATCTAAAAGGGTCCATTTAGTTACCAATGGTCCTGTCTAGAAACGAAGGAGGACTCTATCATAGGAGGAAAAATGGTGAAAAACGAGCGCCTGTCAACCAATTTCGCCCCAACTCAGCAGCAAAAAAGCACTAGATTTTCCGAGTTTTTAGTGGAGTTAGTGTAGTTTTTCCACTACTTTTGGCGCTAGGGGGTCTGGAAAAGCTAAATATAGCAACAAATGCGCCAAGTTGGCAACACTGCGTGCTGTATAGTGTATACTGTATATAATCAGCATTAACTAGCTAGTTGAGTTAACTCAGTCATGAGTTAGCTCAATTAATTTATTTAGTGACTGATTAACTTGCACTAAAAATTGTTGAACATCTGTATTACTTAAGTTTAATTTGAAAGAAATCTACACAATTAGAGAATGTGGAAAATGTTTTACAAAATTCACATGTTCGCTTCTAATGGTACCAACATAAACATCGATACAGCTTGGAATTGTGGACAGATTCATTAATTTAGATATGGAAGTCAAAATAAATGTCATCAAATAGTGGTCTCTGGCTCTAATGCAGAATAAAAAATGGACCTTGATATGGACAATCTTGAAAAAGACTAATTTAAGGTATATCTAGAACTGAACTGAAAATATGCAATCAAGTTGCAATTAAAGATGGGCAGTCATGCGATTAATCGCAATCATCGCTCTAATATATATATATATATATATATATATATATATATATATATATATATATATATATATATATATATATATATATATATATATATATATCCTTTGCAAGATACTAAATGGTTAACCTGACTCCGCCATCTGGGGGCAGCAATGCATTCCTTCTACTGCTCCCATGTGGAAGCACGGGGGCAGACCCAATGCTCTCCGAACAAAATCTGGTCTGGCGGCTGCCAGAGGCGGGATCAACGTGAGACTGACTGATGACATATTGAAGCTGTGCCACGGCTCTAATGTAAACAACAACCTAACAACACTCCAATTCCAAATTATTTTGCACATATCATATTTTTGTTCTGCTGCTGTCCCACATAGTTTCTGTTTAAGAGTTCCCAGACAAGGTAGGAGGAGGGAACTTGTGAACTACTACTACCGCAATCTGGCAGAGTCAGGTTACTAAATGGTTGCCAAGCAACACCACTTGTGTATAACTTTGGACCTATAGTATCTTGAGAACAGAATAAAGAAGATTCATACAGTCTGGCAAAACTAACAGAAAATTGTTAACCACCACCATATAATGAATTTCAAGGTCTTCTATTTCATACATCTGAATCTATAATGGCATGCCCAACATACGGATGCCAGATTGAAAGGCAGCATTTATGGAAATGCTAATTTAAAAGAGCATTAAAGCCTACACAAGATCAATTAAAGCAAACAGGATGAGTCTCCATCTTGTTGGCAGATGGCAGTGATTCCACCCTTGAATATTCAAGCCGCAGTGTTGCAGAGGCTACTATGGGCTACGTATATTAATGAGCTTTAAGCACATGCTCAAACGCATCATAAAACATGACACTGACCTTTATTTTTAACAGCACTTATTCCATATCTCACTCGATATGCTGCAGTAACTCTTTGTATTGTAATTGCTCCGCTCATCCATAGTCACCATGCTATTGTTGTTTCCAGGGATGAGGTGTTGTCACAAGCTAAACCAATAAGCTAACATGGTGTTTTTATGGCGATTTTGTGTTTGCGGTAAAAGGTCCCTGAGCACATTTCTTCCCCCTGCGGTGCGGCCGGGGGATATTCAGGTCAGTCAGGCAGGCAGTAAGGCAGAGAGGCAGCCATTCGACCGGCACATCTTTAATAGAGCTTGTAAGTCCTTGCCAATCCCCCATTTGTATTGTGGTGGTCCCCGCTGCTGCGCCAAGCGCCACTGTTGGTTTGTGAAGGTGTAAAATACCATGTGCCTCCTCAAGAGAGGCTAGAAACAGCAATACAATATGGCATACCATAACTATAATAGTAATAAATATAGCTGCAAGCAGTGGTGAGATACTGTAAGTACAAGTCATAAATGTGATAAAGCAATAAAGAAAAAGCTACAGTATAAGCTACACTGTATGCGATGCCTGTCTTCTAATTGTCTCCACCAGGCCGAAGGCATGGTGAAGAGTATGTTTAGCACTCCGCCAAATCCTTGTGTGTGTGCGTGAGCGCGCGCCCCTGTTTGTGCGTGCGTGCATCTGTCTGTGTATGTAATGACATTAGTTTTATGTGAAATAATACAGTAATCTAACAAAGTTTCTTTACAAATTAACAATGCCCAAAACTGGTAGTGGAATGCCACTTCTGTCATAAAAAACGTAGCACTTTGAGATTCCAAAGAATGTAAAGTGCATTATAAATAAAATATATTATTAATATTAGTAGTAGTAGTAGTATTACAAATAGGTGTTTATGAACAACCCTTAAGACATAACTAAAACCATAATCTAACCAACTCCTTTCCTCCTCCTATCCCAAAAGACAGAGCCCGTCATGTCCAGTGCCTGTGATAAACATGTGGTGACCTGGGCTGTAGGCTGAGCAGTTGTACCAGAGAGCAGGGAACTGTACACAGTATGGACAGCCACTGTGATAGAAATCACAGAACTGTCACCACTTACTGTACAGCACTGGTTTTCAAACCTTGCCGATAGGCAAGTTGAAACCTGCGTAGCAAACATATTCGATCAAAACAATGAACAGAATGCATATCGACTGTTTTTCATGAACGTTCCTCCAAAATAGCGACTCTGGGGATTGAGTGGGAGATCAAACATCGAGAAATACACTCAAGAAAATGTCTCACTGAGAGAGAAGACTGCAAAATGAAGACCACAGACACAGGCGAATACTCGATACGATTAAAAATACCCTCAAGGAGATGTTTCATTCCGATTAACAAAAATCCAAGCAGACCAGAAAGAAATCAAACCAGTGTCATGAACAGCTTTCTAAGGAATGTGTTTGGTGTAGAAAAAAACCTGGGCTGGCTGCAGCCCCTTGATAATAGTGTCCACCACACCTGCATTCACTCTCTGGGACATCCAAGAAATAACTGTTCAAGTCGGGAAAACACTTCCCACCCACTAGTCTAGTACTGCTTATACGCAGTACTACAATATACGCCACATGCATTGCATTTCGATTTGTGTTGCGGCACAAATTAAGCGAAGCTCGGCTGATTATGTAAGCCGTCAGGTCTGTCAAAGACTGTCACAGGCTAAGCAGCCAGTGTGACACACAGCTTGACCAATCCGTGTAACCTACGGATTAAGTTTGCAGATACATACAGTACACTTCTCGCCAAAAACGTGCAGATTCTGTGCGTCCTCCACAGTCAGACAAACACAGGCCATCTGTGGTTCCGTTATCGGGAAGATGGGAAGACATTGCACCAGCTCATATTGGACACACGCAGCAAGCGTGAGGCCATTCAGTCGGCCAATGCCCAAGTTAAGAACAGGAAACACAGGACAATAACCAGAAAATGTCGTCATGGGGGACTCGAACAAGCTACACACGCCTACCGGTATATGTGGTATATTGTATGCCTGGACCACTAGGCCAGCCGGTACCCCCGGTATTGCTACTTTTACATAAGTAGAAAGTACTTCTTCCACCATATATCAGGGGTTTTCAACAGCTGGACCGGGATCCACCAGTGGTCCCTGAGAAGATTCCATGTGGTCCCACCAGGCTAAATGTTGGAAAGTTGGTTAACCAGATGTAACTCTTTGAGAGCATAAACATGTTTACGCTCTCAAGAGTTAGAATATGCATCATCTGAATTAGTCTACATCAACTAGAGAATGTAGAAGGTTAATGGTCATTTTGATCTTATGTTTGACTGTTTTGTTTTCTCCGAAATCCAGCCTGGAGTTGAAGAATCCAGCCTGGAGTTGAAGAAATCTTTGGTTTTGGAGTTTGTGGGGCTAAAATGTCATCAAATGGCGGTCTGTGGCTCAAATTCTGAATAAATAGTGGGCCCTGGAGTGAAAAAGGTTGAAAACCACTGTTATAAAGTACTTCTTCCACCATATATCCCAATGGAGCTAAGCAATCCCATGCTTCTCCACGCCTCACCACACTCCAGCAACTCATGAATCTCCGTCAATCACAGTGAATCTCCCCAGGGGTGAGACTCATCAGTCATTATTAGTTCTCCAGACAGTCCATCTGGTGACGTCACACACAGGCTGGCCATGTTACTTCTCTTCAGGGGCCAAATCATTCAGCTGGACGGGTAATTCCAATGATTTGATCATTACATAAATATAGAAATCTCCCTTCATCGATAGTTCAATCTGTCTGATTAAATTGTGACACGTATGAACCGGAATCACAGCCAATACTCCGGTCATTCCCCACTAAGCCACGTAACTTGCGGCATGTAGCCATGATATTCTTGGGCGGTATTGATTTTTTTAATATCGGTATTCATAACATGTCAATTAGCTCGATGTTCGATATTACCGGTATTGACCACTATTGTTCCACCAGTCACCTAGTTCTCAGAATTGCGACATTGAGGGGTCAGAAACTGAGCACTCTGGTGTTCAAGCAGCCTAAATAGGGAAAACTGGAGATGGAAATACATTGTTTTCAAAAAGCCTAGGGCTTTTTTAGGCATGTGTGTAACATGAAAATTGTTTGTATAGTTACAATTAAAAGTCTCATTGCTCATATTTAATAGAATACAGTATAATGTCGGTAATTGACGATATTCGGTATTTGATATTTTTAATACACCCAACGGTATTACTCTGTATTGATTTTTAATATCGCGATAAACGGTAATAATAATTCCCAAGACTAAGCCATGACACGCAGCCTACTGTATATTGAAATGGCCATTGCATCGCAAGGTTGCCATCATGCAGACATCCCCTGGTTTATAATGACAGCTAAAGAGTAGCAGCTATTGCTAAGACTGCTACTGTTCTCATTACAGCATCCTGTGTCATGAACCTGGAAGGTTAATAATGGCGGTGGCGAATGGGTGACAGTGTAGCGTAGTTGCCACCAGAGGCCACTAAAGAGCACACAATGAGTTAAGGTGTCCATGAAGGGGTTCCAGGGGGTCTGCAGGAAAAATGAGGGACAGTTTAGCCACTTATTTCTCACTACAGCTCACATCGCACCACTATAATCACACTGTGAGCTTGTATATCTGCTATTTCTAATGAATAATTTTATCACCTAGCAATTGCCGCTGATAGACTTTAAGAGTGGATGTCCTAGGTCAGGGCTTTTCAACAGGTGGTCCGGGAACCACCAGTGGTCCTTGAGAGGGTTCCAGGTGGTCCCTAGGCTAAAGGATGGAAAGTTGTCTAACCAGGTGTAACTCTTTGAGAGCGTAAATATGAAACCAAATTTGGTTTCATGTTTACGCTCTCAAGAGTTAAAATATTCATCATCTGAATTATCCCAAGTCTACACAACTAGAGATCTAGGTTTGCCCGTCTTGTTTCCGAAATCCAGCCTGGAATTGTAGATAAAAACAGAAGAGAGCTTTGGGTTTTGGGGTCTGTGGGGCTAAAATGTCATCAGATGGTGGTCTGTGGCTCAAATGCTGAATAAATGGTGGGCCTGGTATCAAAAAGGTTGAAAACCCCTGTCCTAGGTAAACATCATATAATGGTATCCAGTATTATGCTGTGTTTGTGGTCTTGGAGATCTCACTCCTGGCTGCAGTACACTCCTAGAAGAGCCTGAGGTTACAGGTATGAGACGAGAGCACAGTTTGACTGTTTCCACAGCAATACGTTTGCCCTGAGTCACCCAATGCTGGATAATAATGTGTGACTTTTGCCCTAGGCGGTAAATTGATCAAAACACCTACACACATACAAATACAAACTCGCAGGGAGGTGCATACAAGCAGCTGTACACCCACAGGCTATCTATGCACAATGTTTTCCAGACACACAAATACTTTTAGGTCATAACCCAATACCGGAAGATGCATCAAAGAGAGCGAGAGAGACATCCTCCACAGAATATCCCATGTAGGGCTTCTCATATGGTTGCACAATGCAAGAGTCCAAAGCAAAACAAAATCCAACAACCAACTGATTCACAAAACATTAGAGGCGTTTTGGAGCCCTTTGTGTTAACACAATACACTTTGTCCTAAGACAAAGATTAAATGCTGTTAACAATGAATGGAGTGATGTTTCTTATCATTTCATGAGACTTAAAGGGGAATTGCACTCATTTTCAACATTTTTTCTGAGAGTGTACAAATGCAACCAAATGAACCCGTTCCATTTGTATGCTCTCAGAAAAAAAGAAGCGTCTAAAGAAATCCATTAACATGGTGAAAATACATCTTGATGATGTCATCAAGATGTTTCACCATGTTAGTGGTTTCCTTCAGACCTCCATTTCTTGGTAACACAGAATGGGGGAACTTTTTTATCATGTCCAACACCTTGAAGGTACATCAATGACATAGTAAAATATTGAAAATGGGTGGAGTTCCCCTTTAAGTAAGTTTTTCAATACCATTTAAAACTAACTGCAAGAATTGTCTTCATGAAAGCAGAACTCAACCTTTGTGCCAGAGTGCCACCTATGGCCAACAACTATACCCCATAGCGATGATGTGATTGACTGATGGCTTAAAAAGTGGGGGTGGAAAAGTGATCGGCCAGAATGTGATGATGTATGACGATAAGAGTGCCTCTCACTTCCCACAAGTGTGATTTCTTTTTTACATCTGTCCATTGTTTTCTAGTGTGTTTACATTTCGTATACATCTTAAAAAGCAGTATTACCGCCAGGCAAGAGCAGTGTTGGTGATAATTTGGTTAGTTTGCGATCAGAGTAATACAGTATGTTACCTTTTCCAAAACCTGTGCCATTAATAGTAACATATAGATTTTGTCTGTTTTTTCTGTTGCGACAAAGGAAAAAGAATCCATCAGAACCGCTGCTTTGCGGTTTCCTGCAATCGGCACAGTTGTGTCGCTGTGTTACACGAAAATCACTGACCCTGATCACGCTTTGGTGTCTGTGGTGATTGTGTAATGATTCCAATAATGGGATTCAATAAGACACCACACACACACACACACTCTTGTTGTATATTCTGATGTCAACCCGTGTGTGAAATGACATAGATTGAGAGAAGGTGGATAGATTATCCTCTAGTAAGGCTGTGGAAGTAAAGGAGGAGATCAATTTCAATGTAAATTGGTGAAGCAGCGATTGGAGCCCCCCCCTCCCTCTCTCTCTTTCGCTCTCTCTCTCTGATGGTTTTAAGTCAATGAGTTACATCGGTGTGGTTGACCTTGTCCCAAGGAGTCGCCACTAGTGTGGTTTGGGCTTAGGGGAAGAGCGTCTTCTGCTAAGCCCATCAGACTACAAGATTTAGAGATGCCCATACTGGTACTGGGTTTTTGGCCGATAATCAACCAAAAGTACTCGTACTCGGTATAGGGAACCAATTGAAAATGTTTCATTGTTAATAAGCAAATTAAATAACAATTTGTGATTTCATAGTGTTTCAAATTTATTTTCAGGCCGTTATTGCTGTGGTAATTGAACAATAATTTACAATTGCATTGCAAGTACAAGGCATGACAATGAAAATAAATAGGACAAAAAGGGGGTCAAATAAGTGGTTATTCAACAAAAAAGTACTCGCATCAATACTTGGTATCGGCAGGTAATAAAATTAAAATTAAGTACTGGTACTTGTACCAGTAAATGGTATCGGGAGATCTCTAACAACAAGATTTGCCTGGCATTAAATTAATTTTAAAGTTTAGCATGCATTAAGCCACGGACCCCCATTTTGACCCCTTTAGTTTGGGACCCCCCAGAACCACTTCAAAGACTGCTGCTGTATAATGACTGCCAGGACTCTAGGCCAGGGGTTTTCAACATGTGTGTCCTGGGCCTTTCAAATCACCTTAATTCACATTGCAGATACATACATGTATATAAAGTGTATAAATTTGGTTTGTGTGTGTGTGTGTGTGTGTGTGTGTGTGTGTGTGTGTGTGTGTGTGTGTGTGTGTGTGTGTGTGTGTGTGTGTGTGTGTGTGTGTGTGTGTGTGTGTGGTGTGTGTGTGTGTGTGTGTGTGTGTGTGTGTGTTTGCGTGCATGCGTACATAATAATTGTGATAAAAAGCACACAGGAACCACATTAAAATGTTAGTTGCAGTTTCAATAACATTAGCATACCGGTAGATCTGGGGCACCCCTGTGTCTCAACAAGTATGAGTGCCATGCCAAAATACCGAATAAAGTTATATGTAAGTCTACCTCTTCCATCTCTCCCCACCTGTACTACATCTCTGTTTCACTGCTCTCTCTCCGAATGAAGCATAAATTACCCAAAATAAGCCTTGGAAAAAGAATCTGACTCATAACATGGACATGTCAACCACCATTTCTCTCTCTCTCCCTCGACTGTCCCTTCCGGCTTTTCCGGCATATACTGTCAAACAAGGCAGAAATGAATAGGAAACATGATTCCTATTTAAAGATACCAGCAAAATGGGATATGGCCATGTGCCGAATCTAACGTGGCGGGAAGAGAGACCTCACTGGAAATGCATGATGTCTTTTTCCCCCAGAACCATTTGGACAGTTGGAGCCAGAGTCCATGTCATGCAGATGGGCTCAGCCAACGCGCTCTGTGCCCGAACCCACCTCCAAGGTCACCGCTTGTCTTTCAGAGAGCAGTGGGTCCAGGGCAGCAGATGGTGTGCCAACCATGGCCCCCCATTACTCATCCTGCAGGGATGATGGCTGCCTTGCAAAACAGCCACGTCTATCTTCTTCTGTATAAATTTGTGTTTTGAGAAATCGGGACAGAAAAGGCTGAGAGGTTATGCCAAGTATCCGTATTATTCGTATCTGTTTTGATTCTTTGCCGAGTGGGTGAAAGTATGGGCTTTTTGGTAGACTTTCCTGAGTGTCTATGAATGTAGACCAGTGGTTTTCAACCTTTTTGGATACCAGGGCCCACTATTTATTCAGAATTTGAGCAAAGGACCAGCATTGGAGGACATTTTAGCCCCACAGATGGTAGACCCCAAAACTAAAGATTTCATTTGCTTTTGTCCATTATTTCAGGCTGGATTTGTATTGGGAAACCAAACAGTCCTACATACAGATCAAAATGACCATTAATCTTCTACATTCTCTAGTTGTGTAGACTTGGGGCTAATTCACATGATGGATATTTTAATTCTTGCGTTTCGTGTTTATGCTCTCAAAGAGTTACATCTGGTTAACCAACTTTTCATCATTTAGCCTGGGGACCACCTGGAACACTCTCAAGGACCACTGGTGGTCCCTAGACCACTGGTTAAAAAACACTGATCTAGACAGTCCACTGACATCCACCATTACTTCTCCTGTCACCCCATCTCTCGGTGACTATATATTCAATCTTTACAGGCATATATAGTTCTTCACACAGCTGGCCAAATTGAAATCTTACCTAAGGCTAGTATAATGTTTGAGAGTTTTAATAATTATAATAATAACCTGCTGCTTTCCTTTCCATGTACAGCAAAGGCAGATGCTTTCACCTGTTTGAAATATACAAAGGAAATAAAGAAACAAAAGGGGTCCTTGGGAGTTCCTGGAAAGGAAACATTGACTCTTTCTCGCCGACTGGTCATGAGTCATTTGTGCTCTGAGCGCTGTTTGCTTTGGTTAAAGCCACCTATTGATGCAAACTCTGAGGGACCTGGTGACAGAGACAAATAGACCCAGCCAGAGTGGCTTCTATATATGAGGGCCCACTGTCCCCTCGTATCCAGGCAACTGCAAGCCGCCATGCTTATTATATCATCTGGCAGAGGCAGGCTTCCATGTATTAATCTTAGGCATCACTTAGCTGAGCTTAGCTGAGGGAGACGAGAGGGTTCTCCGCAAATAGAGAGGGAAGGGTAGTATGAGCTGCTGGCCATGCTGGGTGACGGCTCAGGAAATGGAGAAGGCATGGTATGCGCGTATGTGTGTGTGTGTGTGGTCTACAATCCTTACCATATCAAATAGCAATATTACAAACTTCCCAACAAAAAGTGTCACATTTCTTGTGTAAAGTTGTGAGAGGTTTAAAGGGATAGTTCAGATTTTTGGACCGTATGTTGTGTGAATTACTTGCCCTCAATATAGTGGTTGCAACAACTGTATTAATTGATTACCAGAGCCCCCCTCGTGGGAGTTATGCTCTGTTTTTAGTGAATATTAAGTAGTTCCGGTCATATTGTGGAGGTCACTGGGGCCACGCAATCCACAAAACTAATGTCATTTGTATTGTTGAATTATTTCTAAAATATTCGTACATCCTTTCTTTGTTCATTTTTGACCCCTCTATCACATGGGACTAATCTTGGGCGTAGTGATATGGACACAAGTTCCCTGTGATAGAGCGGTCAAAAATGAACAAAGGATGTACTAATAATTTGGAAATGGGAGACATGAGACATAATACAGTCTGTTTACAGCAAAATGTCTCTTCAACAAAGACAGCTAAAAACAATACTAAATACATTGAATGTGTGTGTGTGTGTGTGTGTGTGTGTGTGTGTGTGTGTGTGTGTGTGTGTGTGTGTGTGTGTGTGTGTACACAGTATGTATGTGTGTGTATGCGTGCGTATATGCATGTGTGTACACATGCTTGCGTGCCTGTTATTTTCTTCAGTAGCAGTAAGTAACACGTAGCCAATTAATGCTGAAATTTCACACTGGGTGCACGTACCTGTATGTGCGCCACATGTGTGCCTGTGTGTGCAGTGAGTGGACATTACGCATAATGCATTTGTTCATTTAACTCAGTGTTCATTTAACTCGGAAAATGTACACGCAATGGAGTCCCATTTTTTGGTTAAAAGGAGCAGTCAGAATGTCTCTGTGCCCCCAGATGGCTCTCCCTCTGGCTGGCTTTATGTGTCAGCCGCGCGGGCACAGGACAAGACAAAGGGCATTGTTTCGCCAACGGTGGGTCACTCACCTCCACCTGCGGCTTGTGTTAAAGTCAAACACGGAACAGCATGATGGCTACAGTCATCCGTTTGTACCGTAGTGTTGCATGATACTCATTATTACATGCAGGGGAGGATTATTCAACAGGCACGATGGGCGCAGACCCAGGGGCCCCTGAGCTGGGTGGGGGCTTGAACTTGAGAGTCCTGCTGACCACAAAGAGGCTAAAGCTCAGGTCCTCCCGAAAAAAGGAAAACCGTGAACACCAATGGTGTACATGGTCCTTGTCACTAGTATTAACAATGGGCTCATTTCATCTGTGTCAATAAAATAACCTCCTAAAAGTCTGAAATCATCATGATACAGTATTACTACAAGCATTTAACCCCCAGTTGGCATTTAATTGGCTTAGTCATTTTGGCTGTCTACAATTGTTAAGCAATCCCTTGCTGTAAGTACTGCAGAAATTCTGTTGAATATCACAGGCCTGTGTGACATACTGTAGTTATGTGTATGTGCAGACATATGTGCTCGTTGGGAAGAGAAAAAAAAGCTCTGTTGGGGGGGCCCTTTTGTGTGCCAGTGGCCCAGTGGCCCATCATTTCAAGATACAGTATGCCTATGATTACATGGCTTGTTTAAATGCTCGATTCTTATAGGTCAATCGCCAAATTCAGAGGTCTGATGCTCTATAACAGACCTCTACCTAATCAACCACTGTCGGAAATGGTTTTGAAAACATTTGATTGAAAAATAGACGAAGCAGTATTCGAAAATGGTTTTGTTACAGTGCCACATCTGGGCAGACATGGCCAGTGTCAGTGAAGGTTAAAGGGATAGTCCACTTTCAAAAAAACTTCGTCATTTTATGGTCTACTCAGTCTCATGTGAACACCCCAGGCAGTTTATAATATACTCCATTCAGTATTTAGATATTTGATGTTCATTTTAGTGTATCCGCCTCCTTCCTATACAAACCCATTATAACTTAAAACTCCAATTTTAACCATGACAGATTATTCGAAAACAACCCATCTTTTTTCTGGTGACTGATATTGTCCTCATAATACATGAGAAGGCCATGAAATTTCATTTATAGTTTTCATTTATTTTAAAAAGTATTTTTTTTTTAAATGAGGCTCTATATTTGAGCATGTCCAGCCAAATGAATGAAACAATAAAAATAAATGAAAACGGTTGGTTTGTACAGGAAGGGGGCGGGGCAGATAAAATGAACATCAAATATCAAATATCTAAATACCACATGGAGCAACTTATAAACTGTCTAGGCTAGGGTGTTTACATGAGACTAAGTAGACCATAAAATGACCAAAAGTTGTTTTGTTTTTTTCGAAAGTGGAATATCCCTTTAAGGCATACTTAAGACATCATCATACATGTAATAAGCGGAATAATGCATGTCCCAAGTGTTCATTGTTGATAAATGAATCACAGCCAGGCTAATTAATCTATAAACAATGATCGCTCAGACATACATTATCCCTTACCTACACAATGTAATATATTACGTAATCTATTACCAAAAAAGTACTTGCATAACAAAACAACTGCAATATATAATAAAAAAATCTGCATTATTTCCTTATTTTCTGTATTCCTTTCTGTCAATCTGTCTCACTGCCCACGGCTGCCTGTGAAATTATGTGACAACTGCAGAAGTTCAAGAGTTACTTACTTTATTTTATTTTAGAATTCATTATCAAATTATTTATTGGCTTTCATGAATTTAAGGCGCACAATGAACCCCAATATAACCAGTAGAACCGCCAGGGTAGTGTTTTCAGGAGTGACATTTGGGGCAGCCAAGATGTGCCGTCCAACCTGCCAGATGAGTCAGCTGAAAGGCATGCATTTACATTCCAGTAGGTCAGTGGTTTTCAACCTTTTCGATACCAGGGCCCACCTAAACTACCCACAATGTAGGAGGGATAACTGGAAAAACGTGGGTCAAAATAGCAATTCTTCTACATTTTCTAATTATTAGAACTAGGACCTTACCCACTGTGAATATATGAACACCAAGTGATGTACAGTGTGGGTAATGTGGTTTCACCAAGGATGCAAGTATTTGGATGGAGTGCTTTAATGCACAGACATCACAACGTATGTGTGCATGCGTGCGTGCGTGCGTGCTTGCGTGTGTGCGTGCCCACACACTCAGCATGTTTTGCTGAGTGTGTGTGTGTGTGTGTGTGTGTGTGTGTGTGTGTGTGTGTGTGTGTGTGTGTGTGTGTGTGTGTGTGTGTGTGTGTGTGCGCCAGCATGCATGTTTTGTTATTTGTATTGCCTCCTATGGCTGAAAAGGGAATTGCCAATGTTAAGCGGTGGGGAAATTTAATGCACCAATAAATTATTAATTATTAATCAATTATTAATCAACAATTGGTTAATTTCTTCCAAATATTATGCTCAATGACCAGATTCAGATGTTCATTCAGATGTTTAAATATAATTCAACCCTTGAGAGCGTTTAAATGAAACCAAATGGACCCATGAAGGTCCATTCGGTTTCATTTTAACGCTCTCAAGAGTTACAGATCTATAAGGGTCCATTTGGTTACCAACTGTCCATCATTTAGCCTGGGGACCACCTGGAATCCTCTCAGGGACCACCGGTGGTCCCCAGACCACTGGTTGAAAACCCCTGCAGCGGGTTATTGAGGTTTGCAATCCACGAGGATTGGTCAATACGCTGCCCACCAATATTTGTCAGGTTTGGTGTTTGTCCTCTCTTTTTTCTCAGTCTCAAATAGACTATGCTGTATATAAATAACTGCATAATTGTGCTATATATTGAATTATTTAATTTGAGCATCTCTCAAAAGTATTATGTAATAGTAATGTAAATATACTACTCTTGTAATATATAATACAAAATTAAGGCAATAAATAATTCATGCAATAAGTGATTCAAAATATTCAAAATATAAATAAAAGTCATGACCCCAACACTGTCCCTTTGGCGCAGATACAGATTAGAGGAGCATTCGGTGATTTTGGGAAAAACCCTGGCCTGACAGTCGTTCGGTCAGCTGATTCGTTCTGGCTTTAGCCAGGCTATGTGATTGGATGAAGGCTTTCACACCCGCCACCACCAAAAACTACACTGTATGGTCCGCACCACTCTATAGGGAGAATTACTGTCTGCACTTGCAAGATGAACTTTTAATAGGAGGCAACATTTCGGTCAAAGATCAGATCATCAGATTCTTGAATAAGGTCCGCTCAATTCTAGCCAGGGCAATGAGACATCCTACAACAGTGGTTTTCAAACTTTTTTATACCAGGGCCCACTATTTATTCAGCATTTGAGACACGGACCACCTATTCAATTCAATTCATAACAACATTTTCACCCCACAGACCCAAAAATAAAGATTTCTTTTGGTTTTGTCCACAATCCCAGGCTGGATTTTTGCAAACAAAACAGGCAAGGCCCTTGCAGCCCTTGAACTTTTCGGGCCGATTGGCACTGCTCCAAAACAAACAGATTTGTTAACTTATAACATAGCAGCTGAAAAGGTTATTTGTGATCATATTGTACCGTAATTCCTAGTGAAACAAGGGGTTGATGTAGCTCAGGCCACACCAATCACATCGGCGGGTTGGGGCTAAACCTGCAGCGTTCTCCAACTCACATACTCACAAAACGAACATACAGTAATTTGTATTGTTTAAATATTCCTACTGTATATTTCTACTGTATAGTGCACCCTACATCGATCAATCCAAGCCAGGGGTCGGCAACCTAAGATGTTGAAAGAGCCATTTTCGACCCAAAATTAAATTCAAAATCTGTCTGGAGCCGCATTTTATTATTATTTTTTTCCTGAGAGTGTACAAATGTGAACCAAATGGACCTGCGGTTTATTATTATTTTTTTCCTGAGAGTGTGCAAATGTGAACCAAATGGACCCTGGCGGGTCCATTTGGTTCCATTTGCGCACTCTCAGAAAAAAAGGTCCTCAAAGAAAAATCATTAACATGGTGAAACACAACCTTTCTTCAGAAATGGAGTTTCTAAAAAAAAATAAAGGAGTTTTACAGAACTACATTTCTAGTCCACACAACATCTGTAAGGTATATTAATGACATAGTAAACTGAGTAAACCTTTGAAAATGGGTGGTTCAGATTGAAAGCTCCACCTCTGATAACTGCTGGGCTTTTTTGACATGGCCAAGTGCTACTTTAACTGGCAACTGTCAGACAGCGCAACGCGTTTTGGGTGACTGACTTGGGTGTGTATGTAATAATGCTACAGCCACTGAGCCACTAGGGCTGTGTTCTGGAGCCGCATGCGGCTCCTGAGCCGCAGGTTGCTGACCCCTGATCTAAGCATATAGAAATGTGTTTTCGAAGACTACGACCTCCATATTTTTAACTTAACTTTTGTATTGATACAGTGTTGTACTGCTGTATTATGCTTCCCTGCTTCTGTTATATTGTGTTTTCTTTCGTTGTATTACATTTCTTGCTGTTATGTTCTTGCTTTGGCAATGTAAATGTATGTTTTCTCATGCCAATAAAGCCATTTGAATTGAATAGTGCAACTTAAGTTCATTTTTGACTCCTCTATCACACAGCGCTACGCTTTTACGCCCGATCAATATAGTTCCATGTGATAGAGGGGTCAAAGTTGAATGAAAGTTCCCACAAGTCAGGCATTAAATGAATACGCTGCAACAACTAAATTAATGGCAGTATTTCATCCAACCCAAGTTAAAAAAAAATGGTGAACTATCCTTTCAAAATAGAGGTTTTGATGCGGTTGCTATATCTATGGTTACACAACCAGCTCAAAAGCATATTTTTGTGAACTATAGTGTCAGTGTGGCTTTGCTGTGAATCCCGGATGTCATTTTGATGCGGTCAGTCCTGAGATTATAAACATACAAAACACACAATTGAGGATTAACTTCTATGGCCTAGTGGCAGCAGCGTGCACAAGACATTTGGTGCTTATTGGTCCAATGGTTTGCGAGATCACGCACCCCCTACCCACGCCGAACCCCACGACCCACCCCACACACACACACACACACACACACACACACACACACACACACACACACACACACACACACACACACACACACACACACACACACACACACACACACACACACACACACACACAAACACGTCAGGGGCGGATGTAACATGTCACATTTGGGGGGGGGCAAGATAACATGTTGGAGGGGCAAGAGAAAATGGTATGGCTTCATACCATTTTCAGTTACAGGACTTTTATTAGTAAAGTAAAGCATCAATAATAACATCAGTTGTTGTTGAAGTTGCAACAGGCACGCAGCATGCATAAAGCTAAAGGTCTGACTCAGAGAGTTTTCTGTTTTCTGTTCTGTTTCTGATGAAATGCTGTTGGTTTAGAGGTGACACAGCTGTAGTTAGTTAGTAGCAGTAGTAGTGCTTCAAAATCATGTTAAATATAAGCACTTTAATTTGAAATATCTTGGGTTGTTTTGCATGGCATCGTGTTTGGGGGGGCAGACTGGGTATTTAGGGGGGCACCCCCCCATGCCCATGCCTAGATCCGCCCCTGAAACACGTGCCATGCCATCACCAGATGCTCATAATAAGGGGCACTTGAAAACCTGTTGCTATGAGAGCATTTCCTGATATCCTGCTATTAGGAACAGCAGGAGCCAAGTGCTGAATGTGAGACTGCACACTGCGTCTGCAGTTCCCATATAAAAACATATAAAAACATAATATTGTTGCTGTGGGACAAGGAAGAAAACCTTTGTAGTGTATGTCGTCTTTTTCCACCACCAAAGGCCGCACTCTACATCTATATTTTGTTTCATGCACAAATAGAAAAAAAAAGAACGTTAATTGACTTTGCTAAAGTAGGGATTATGACAAGCTAAAGAGACTTTGATTGATTGACCCAAATATAGTCAAAAACCTTTAAACGGTACAAAACATTGAAGATAAAAGGATAACACAAGAGGTTCCTGGGGTGCATTTAACATTATAAGAACCAAGATGGTGGCGCGTACGGACGCAGCGGCCCCCAGCTCCTTGTTATAGTATGTTAGATGATGTTATAGTATGTTAGATGTTGTTATAGTTAGATGTATAGTTTTAGTTGTAGTATTCCATTGTTGTAGTATATATTTATATGTGTCTGTTTAGCTGCTTAGTTGTAGTATGTTTTAGTCTTAGCTGTATAGTTTAGTTGTAGCATATATGTCATGTCTAGTTCCTGTCTAGCTGTCTGTTTAACTTTCATGACTTGCCACTTTATAATACCTGGTTGTAGCTTAGCACCTTCACACCACTTTATGCTGTCCCAGTTGCACTTTACTTTACTGCTCTAGTCCGTTGCACTACGTCACTTACTGTTTCTTGTATTGTTTGTTTTCTTGTCCTTTTTCTTGCACTGTCTATTGTCTTATTGCACTGGGGAAAAATGGAAATGTTATTTCATCCCCGTATATGTACTGACATACACTGGGAGTGACAATAAAGAACCTTGAACCTTGAAAGGAAAAAAAAAAAAACATTGAGCAGTTGAGACGAAAAACAGTCTAATTCCATTTATACATTATGGAATTTTGATGTTAGATATGGGGTGAGGTGGGTTAAGTACACAATAAATTGTGTATTAACAACTGCACATTCAAGGTTTTTTCTGTCCCTAACTGCGGCGATATGGTCAAACGTCACTCTTTAGACAGCGGTGTCCACAATGCAAACATGACACAAGCTGCTGAAAAGTGGAGGGGAAAAAAAGCACTCGAGTCAAGACAGTCTTCAAACAAGATGGATGGACACTGTGTAACTAGCGTGTCAGATAAGACAGAAAGCATTCCGCTCGGAGGCTCAGCTTGTGCTAGTGAGTGAAGGGCTAGCGAGTCATGCCAGGCCCGGCTGAGGGGATGCTGTATGCCAAGTGTCTGCCAGCGAGAGCAGTAAAAACCGCTTACATAGGCCGGGTGGACACTTGATGTTTAGCAGCTAGTTAAATATGTGCCAGAATGAATCAATATGCAATGTGTCATAAAGAAGCTTGTGACTGATGTTTAAATCTGTGGGGGGTTTGGATTGAAATGAAAAACGGTTATTCAGAAGTCTATTTTTATGCTAGGTCGAAACCATAGACATGGCTCTAATGATGCTGTAGCACAGTGGTTTTCAAGCTTTTCCATACCAGGGCCCCATTATTTATTCAGCATTTGAGCCATGGACCAACATTTGATGAGCTTTCAGCCACACGGACCTCAAAACTAAAGACTTCTTTTGCTTTTGTCCACAATTTCAGGCTGGATTTTGGAAACAAAACAGTCAAACATACAGTAGTTATGCAGACGTGGGCTAATTCAGATGATTAATATTTTAACTCTTGAGAGTGTAAAACCAAATGTACCCGCAAGGGTTCATTTGGTTTCATGTTGTGCACATTTGAGTATATTCTCCACTTGGTTTCAGAGTTACATCCAACATTTCCATCATTTAGCCTGGTTAACCAACATTTCCATCATTTAGCCTGGTTAACCAACATTTCCATCATTTAGCCTGGTTAACCAACATTTCCATCATTTAGCCTGGTTAACCAACATTTCCATCATTTAGCCTGGTTAACCAACATTTCCATCATTTAGCCTGCGGACCCCCTGGGATCCTCTCAAGGACCAGACTGCAGTTTCACTCCCAGTCTTCCGCCGCAGTCTGAAAACGCAAATCTTCAAACTCCATCTTAGCCCATAGCACTTGCTAGCGCCGTTGCCCTAGCCTGACCCCCTACAAGGTGTGAAACTTATAGCATTTCATGTAAACATAGCGCTTGATAGTTAATTGCATACTAATCTGTATGCATGATACATTTCCTTTCTATGATTTATTTTGGTTAATTCCTTAATGCAAGTCTCTCTGGATTAACAGCATCTGAGTCATTCCACGGAATTGCAGTCCCTCTGACCGTTTTGGCTGTATTTTATTGATGGAGTCACTGAAAAATATTTTTAAAAATGTTTTAAATCAATTGAAATGTTCCCTTTAATATTGTGTAAACATTACATGGATTTTATCTTCATAACAGAAATTATCTTGCTTTCTTTCAGTAGACACCCCCTATTTTGTCCATTTTTCCATGTCCCCCAGTGGCCTTCGATGAAAGTGGACTTGAGCATATTATCATTATGACATGAGCATATATATCTATCTGTACTTTATTGCTGGACATGTTTAGTTTTTTAATAAATAGATGGTTAATCATTTAAATGGCATTATACAGCTGTGTCCCTCGATTGCACTCAACTCTGTTACACAAGTCATTCTTCCCTCCATAACAACAATTAACTGGCCCTTTAGTGACATCAACAATAGGAAGTAGTATTCTACAACTCTTCTGACCAACATGCTACAGAAAGTTGCAATTTAAAACATCATTTTACACCGTTTTAGAGGCATTTTGTACTCCCACATGTGGTCGTAAATATATCTGATTCTGTAACCTCAGGCATGCCAAGTCTTCTCTTCTTACTCAACTCAGTTAGAGTAGTGACTATCTTTAGTACAAAAATCACAACTCCGTTATGAACTTAATTGGATCAACTCCGTTATCAATTAACATGTTAAAAGATATATAAAAAATATATTGAATGCCTGAGATTGGAAATTACATTTTTCTTATAGCTAAAGATGTCCTTAATAGTGTGGGCTATTCAGAAAAGTAAAACCTTTCGGTCAAAATTTCAGAAAAAAAAAAGTCCAAATAGTACCGTTTCCGTGGAATGACTCATCTGCTAAAATGCCTAAATTTGTAAATTATATAATTTAGAATAATTTTATCATTGTACATACAATTATCAGTTAGTGCAGTGGGTTTCAACCTTTTTTCATCCCACTGACCACCATTTAAGGACATTTTAGCCCCACAGACCCCTCAAACTAAAGACTCCCTTTGCTTCTGTCCATGACCATTAATCTTCTAGTTGTGTAGATTAGGACTAATTCACATGATGAATATTTTAACTCTTAAGTAAAAATTGAAACCAAATGGACCCGTTTCATTTTTACACTCTCAAGAGTTACATCTGCTTAAACAACAAGCTGGGGACCACCTGGAACCCTCACAAGGACCACTGGTGGTCCCCGGACCACCTGTTGAAAACCCCTGAGTTAGTGGACAGTATATCAGCTGAATGTCAATGCCCCTTCCCCAATGGCATGGGAAACTTGCTTTGTTAAGAGCTTTGTACATTGTAAATTTGACTTGACACCATGGTATATCATTCATTTGGCCATTCAAGTTGGAACAGCACTGAACACACAATAGCTGTCACATGCTTTTCCATGCCTGTTAGCAACTTAAAGTATGAGTGTGAGCAGTGAGTTAGGTAGAGAGAAAAGCAAGTCTGACCAGTGGTTTTCAACCAGTGGTCCGGGGACCACCAGTGGTCCTTGAGAGGTTTGAAACCAAATGGACCTTTGCAGGTCCCATTTGGTTTCATGTTTACACCCTCAAGAGTTAAAATATCCATCATGTGAATTAGCCCAAGTCTATACAACTAGAGAATGTAGAAGATTCTACAAATTCTGAAAAGATTCTGCAAATTCTGCATACATTGTGGGCCCTGGTATCAAAAAAAAAATCAACGCTTTTTCTGAGAGCGTACAAATGCAACCAAATGAACCCTAACGGGTTCATTTGGTTCCATTTGTACGCTCACAAAAAAGGAAGCGTCTAAAGAAATCCATTAACATGGTGAAAATACATCTTGATGATGTCATCAAGATGTTTCACCATGTTAGTGGTTTTCTTCAGACCTCCATTTATTTTATCATGTCCACCCAGCACCTCTAGGGTATACTAATGGACATATCAGAATGTTGAATGGGTGGAGTTCCCCTTTAAAAACCACTGCCTTAGACTGAGTAGGCCTAACACACTGCCCATAATCCCCATATGTTACCCCTGGCCTTGCCGCTGCCCCCTATATGTCTGTCTGGTGGGCGCCAGCTTAGCGCATTAGTATTAGCCGCTGGGTATTCCCTTTGCGGACATGTTAGCGCCTGGCAGGGCACCTGCTGGTGTGTGTGAGGCTGGGAGACCCTCAGGTCATTAATGCTCAGCAGGGACCCTCAGCACCGCCACACCATCAAAAGCCATGTGACACACACACACACACACACACACACACACACACACACACACACACACACACACACACAATATTGTAGCATATACATCCACAGTAGATAGATAGTTCAAAGTTGTAAAAAGCTCAAATCAGAGCTACATAAAGATGCCTTGATCCCACATACACTATACTGTAGGTAGGTAGGTGGACACCCCAGAGTGATGCCTAGTATCTGTTGCAGTGGTTTTCAACCTTCATGATGCCAGGACCCACTATTTATTCTGAATTTGAGCCAAGGACCACCATTTCTGGTGCAACTTTCCATCATTTAGCCTGGGGACCACCTGGAACCCTCTCAAGGACCACTGGTGGTCCCCGGAAAACCAATGATCTACTGTAACACCAGTCCACCACATCACTTCTCTACAGGTTCTCCCTGCTCACTGCCATTATCCCATTATCTTCCACAACCGGCAGGTAGCTATACATGCTGTCAGCAAGACACGCACGCGCACACACGCACACACGTACTCACGCACACGCAATCAATTTCATGCTTGATGGGAGACCGATTAAAACAACATTTGTCGATAGTGTCGATCTTAATCCCCGTAGTATCTATCTTTAGTATTTTTTTTTTTTAACGTGAAATCAAGGATTAAATCAAATGCATAAAGAAACGACACGGCTGCTGTGTCATTCATGATTACACCACAGGCACAAGCACAAGCCAGAGCAGCACCCCGTGAAATTTAAGACACGGCCGAGCTAAAGAGGTATCAGACAACAGCAAGGGTCGAGTCGGACGACCCATAAGTCCTCGAGACAAGAGAACGGATCCAGGATCCATCTTTCAGAAACAATCAGCAAAAAAAAGTCAGGGTGTAGCCTATAGCCAGACAGGGACTGTTGTGTTGAAGCCCGTTTTGCTGCAGGGTTTCATATACTAACGTTACAGAGAGATCCCTGAGAAAGGTCTGCAGTGCATCAAGCCCCGTTCACACTTTGTCACACACGATGGTGCCGGCGCACACGCCGGAAATTAACCGTTCCACAACCGTGGTTTTCAACCATTTTGATACCAGGGCCTGCTATTTATTCAGTATTTGAGCCACGGACCACCATTTAAGGACATTTTAGCCTCACAGACCCCCAAAACTAAAGATTTCTTTTGCTTTGTCCACAATTCCAGGCTGGATTTCGGAGAAAACAAAAAAAACAGGCAAACATACAGATCAAAATGACCATTAATCTTCTACATTGTCTAGTTGTGTAGACTTGGGCTAATTCAGATGATGAATTTTTTAACTCTTGAGAGCGTAAACAATGAAACCAAATGGACCCGCAACGGTCCATTTGGTTTCATTGACAACCTGGAACCCTCTCAAGGACCACTGGTGGTCCCCGGACCGCTGGTTGAAAACCACCCATCTAGAAGATCAGCACGCATCTGCGTTTGCGACACATTGTGCAAGCGTACAACTGTCTGTTTTCATTTCACCAAATAACACCATTGTGTATGACAACAGAGAACACATTAAGCATCAGCACTCTACACATACATACACGCACACACGTTCCACTTCAAGCCCGCAGGAATCGCTTGTCAAGGATTGTCACTACAATATGGCTCAGCTCTAACAAGTGTCCCTGGACCTATAGCCGTGGGGCTGTACGCACTAAGCTATAGGTAAAACAGCACATCTCATGCAGCCACACACACGTGGGCGGTTTACATTCCCCCCATGCATGTATGTTGTGCACATTTGATTATATTCTCATCTTGGGAAAATGCAAAATCCCGTTGCAGGATCTTCTAATCTGATTATATAATGTTATCATAATGTTACAGTACATCTCTCCCTTTTGTAGTTCTGTCTCTTTGTTGCTCTAGGCCCTCTCTCTCTCTCTCTCTCTCTCTCTCTCTCTCTCTCTCTCTCTCTCTCTCTCTCTCTCTCTCTCTCTCTCTCTCTCTCTCTCTCTCTCTCTCTCTCTCTCTCTCTCTCTCTCTCTCTCTCTCTCTCTCTCTCTCTCTCTCTCTCTCTCTCTCTCTCTCTCTCTCTCTCTCTCTCTCTCTCTCTCTCTCTCTCTCTCTCTCTCTCTCTCTCTCTCTCTCTCTCTCTCTCTCTCTCTCTCTCTCTCTCTCTCTCTTCTGGTGTGACATTGGTGAACAACTAAATATAAACACACACACAAACACGCACACACACATACATGTGCACACACCATACATATAGCCCTGGCCCAGATCCATGCTGTGAAGCACTGGAGGTTTGCTGGAATGTACAACATACAGCGCAACGACGAGGGGGGGGGGGGGGGGGGGGAGAGAGAGAGAGAGAGAGAGAGAGAGAGAGAGAGAGAGAGAGAGAGAGAGAGAGAGAAGAGAGGGAGGAGAAAATACGCTACAGTTCCTGAGTATCTCCATGGCAACAGGCTGGAGAGCAGCATATCCCACTCAACGTTCTGTCACCACCGAGTGAGGATGAATCCAGTCCTCATTAGGAAAGCAGAGCCTTACCACACGCCTGTGTGCACGTGCACACACATGCATGCATGCACACACACACACACACACATGCATGCACACAGCTGATTGTAGTACTAATCTGCAACAGTTTTGTCACAATGCAAACACAAACACACACACACACACACACACACACACACACACACACACACACACACACACACACACACACACACACACACACACACACACACACACACAACTTGTGAGGACATCAACATTCTCATGAAGGACCCCCCCCAAAAAAACTGATGTACAAGTTAACGCTCTGTGTTATGAACTTGTGACCTTGAACTCAACCCCGAAACCTAATCTCTAACAATAATCTGAATATTCATCTATATAGTATAGTAATACACGCACACGCACACGCACGCACACGCACACACGCACACACACACACACACACACACGCACACACACACACACCCCAGCGGTTCTTCTAAGAGGGGTCGGGGGATCCCCAAGGGTCCTTGCGGGTGTATCAGGGAATTCCCAGAAAACTGAGTAACAGTTAACGCTCAGCTACAGTATATTCAACACCACTTCAGATGTGTTACAATTTCCCATAGAGCCCTCCCCTGTGATTTCACGATTTGGTGTCCTTCCTGAAATCATTTCTCTACCTAAATACTAATCTGACGTCACTGCATTTGTGACTCTCCTGGCAAGATGTCTTATTCTTATGCACTGGGAAAAAAAAAACATACCCCCTTCACATTCCTGCTGGATATCTGATACACTACCCTTCTTAAAATTGGAAATATCTTTACTTGCGTGTGAGCGGAGCGGGCACAAGTTAAGCGATCAGTGCATGGTGGTGCACGGTTCGTGTTTGTCGTCCCTCGTGGCACTCCAATTGGCCGGTTTAGGTTAAGATTAACCTAGAGCAGGCGTGGCCAATTATTTTACCCAAGGGGCCAAATAAGATACAGAAAATATTGTGGAGGGCCAAGACTAAAGGCTGAACTAAATTCTGTGTAATATTAATTTAATTCCAAGATAAAGGTAAGAGTAAGACCAACCATGTTGACACCAGGGCCCTCTATTTATTCAGTATTGGAGCCATGGGGGACCATATTTGATGACATTTCAGCCCCACAGACCCCAAAAATAAAGATTTATTTTTGCTTTTGTGCACAATACTGTTGAGTAAAGGGTTAACACCATGACAATGAACAGCCTATGAGAACGCATGTATACAGAGCACCGCATAGTATTATGGGATGTTACCTGTTGTCATATATACAATGAACACTGATGATAACTAAACCACATGTCAACCTCACCCTCTGCCTCGTTATTATTAGACTAGGATAATAACGTAACATGGTGTCAGAATAAAGTAGGCATTAGAGAAAGTGTCTGAAAGTGATCTGCTTCCAAGGAGAAGAGGTACGCTACCGCAAGTCTGCAGAGAGAAACGGACGGAGCGAGTGGCAGGTGTGAAGAGACGGACGTTGTGGGCTACCGGTGGCTAAGCTAACAGTGCAGACAGTCAACAGGGGAGAGCCTTGACAAGTCCGTGAGTGAACAGAGGGACGTCGGAAAGACGCGAAAACGACGGTCGGGAGGTTTTGACAGAAAAACGAACTCTTAAAAAAAAAAAAAAAAAAAAAAAAAAAGTGCAAGATGAGCAACGGAGGTGATGCAGCAGCGCCAGCAGCACAAGCAGTGCCAGCCGCAATGAATCCAGTAAGCAGTGTCCAACTGACTCCTCCAGGCAAGTTTGACTTCGGTGTTGCAAATGAATGGCCAAAATGGATACGGCGTTTTGAAAGATTCAGAATTACATCCGGCCTGGACAAACAGTCCCAAGAATATCAAGTAAATACTTTAATGTACACTCTTGGAGATGAAGCAGAAGATATACTGCACGTTCTGCCCCTAGATGAGGACCAGAAAAAGTCCTATGATGAAGTCAAGAAAGCTTTTGAGAGACACTGTGTGAGCAAGAAAAATGTCATTTTTGAGCGTGCACGGTTCAATAAGCGCTTCCAGGAGCCTGGGGAAAGTGCTGAAGCATTTATAACTGCTGTCCATAGCCTAGCTGAGCACTGTGCATTTAGAGATCTCAGAGAAGAACTCATTAGGGACAAGATTGTTGTCGGTCTCAGAGACGCAAAGCTGTCCGAGTCATTGCAGATGGACCCTGAACTGACACTACAGAAAACAGTCACAAGGGTGCGCCAAAGTGAAGAAATAAAGAAGCAGCAGCCGTTGCTGCGTGGCACCATGAATGACCGGCAGTCAGACAACCTGGATGCTATAGGTGCAAAGCGACAGACACAGAGGGGCCATAAGGGACAAAAATACAACTCAAAAGTCAAGCCAGAAAATAAACACAAAGACACAGGGTGCGGAAGATGCGGACATGCTACAAAGCACGCCTGGAAAGATTGTCCTGCAAAAGACGCCGAATGCCGTAAATGCAAGCGCAAAGGACACTACGCCCGTAAATGTCGATCGGCCGGAGGCGTCGATGACATTACAGAGGAGTCCTCAGACTATGGAGATGAGATTGCCTTTCTTGACGTGATTATTGGCATGGACAATGTTGAACATGAATGGAGAGAAACTCTGGAACTGAATGGAGAGACAGTGGAGTTCAAAATCGACACTGGGGCTGGAGTTACAGCTATTCCGAGCCACCAATACTCCAAAAAGAAACATGGAGCATTACAGCCGCCAAAAATACCCCTGTATGGTCCAGGCAGGCAGCGCCTGGATGTACATGGACACTTCAGAGGACGACTGGAGGTACGAAACAAGACAACAGAACAGGATGTCTACGTGGTGGCCAAGCTCATGAAACCCCTGCTTGGGCTCCCAGCCATTGAAGCCTTGACACTCGTCAAACGACTGCACACAGTTCAGGTGGGTGAAGATGTCATTAAGACCTACCCCACGGTGTTCAAAGGGCTGGGAAAGTTGAAAGACCCATACAAGATTGAACTGGAACCAGGGGCCACACCGCACGCCCTGTCTGCCCCACGTCGAGTCCCCCTGCCACTGAGGGACAAAGTGAGGTCAGAATTGGAACGCATGGAAGCAATGGGTGTGATATCCAAAGTCACTCAACCCACTCCGTGGTGTGCGGGCCTGGTGGTTGTACCTAAAGGCAGCTTGAAGGACAAACTGAGGCTGTGTGTGGATTTGACGCCGCTAAACCAGTGGGTCAAGCGGGAAAGACACATCCTGCCAGCTGTGGATCACACATTAGCCATGCTCACTGGAGCAAAAGTATTCACGAAATTGGATGCCACGTCAGGGTTTTGGCAAATTCCCCTGACTGAAGACAGTGCCCTGCTGACCACGTTCATAACCCCATTCGGCCGCTATTGCTTCAACAGGCTGCCGTTTGGGATCTCCTCAGCTCCAGAACACTTCCAGCGTCGTATGACACAGATGCTGGAGGGCTGCGAGGGGGCAGTATGCCACGCAGATGACATATTGGTGTTTGGCCGGGACCAGGCTGAGCACGACAGCAGGTTGCACCAGGTTCTCAAGAGACTGAGAACTGAAGGGCTCACGTTAAATAAAGACAAATGTGAGTTCAACAGAAGCAACATAATGTTCCTCGGACATCGCATCACTACGGAGGGAGTCAACCCAGACCCAAGCAAAGTTAAAGCCATTCTGGACATGCCGGAACCGACCTGCGTTGCTGACATCAGAAGAGTGATGGGCATGGCTAACTACTTGGGCAAGTTCCTCCCTCACCTCTCATCATTCACACAACCTCTGAAAGATCTTCTGTCGGAGAAGACAGAGTGGTGTTGGGGAGCACCGCAGCGAGAGGCTTTTCAGAAACTGAAGACAGAGCTCAGCTCACCCAGAGTCCTTGCTGTGTACTCACCCAGTGCAGAGACATGCGTGTCAGCCGACGCGTCGTCCTTCGGTCTTGGAGCCGTCATGATCCAGAAACAGCCAGAGAGCGGCGACTGGAAACCAATCATATTCATATCCAGAGGTCTGTCTGATGCAGAGAAACACTATGCTCAGATTGAGAAGGAAGCACTAGCAGTACCGTGGGCGTGTGAGCGTCTGCAATCCTACCTGCTTGGCATGAGGTTCACCTTAGAAACGGATCACAAACCTCTGCTGCCACTACTGAGCACCAAGGCGCTCGATGCGCTTCCTCCTCGAGTCCTGAGATTCCGCCTGAGACTGCTGAAATTCACCTACGACATCGTACATGTGCCTGGAAAACAGCTCATCACTGCAGACACCTTGTCACGTGCACCAGTGGATCACGCAGCCACTCCGGCAGAGAAAGAACTAGAAGCAGATGTCCAGATCTTCGTGGATGCAGTCATACAGTCTCTTCCTGCTTCCGAGGCTAGACTACAGCAGCTTGCGGAAAAGCAGAAGGAGGACAGCATCTGCAAAACACTGATCCGCTACTGTCAAACGCAGTGGCCTGACAAAGCCCACCTGCCAGCTGAAATGGGACCCTACTGGAATGAGAGACAAAATCTGTCCATGGCTGGAGACCTCCTCCTCAAAGGTCAAAGGATCGTCATCCCCAGCTCGTTGAGAAAAGAAATGCTCGACGTCCTACATCAGGGTCACCAAGGCATAGTCAAGTGCCGCGCCAGAGCCCGCCAGTCGATCTGGTGGCCAGGGCTTTCAGCTGACATTCGCCAGAAAGTCGGACAATGTCTCTCATGTACCCAGCATAGGACGACACAGCGAGAGCCCCTACTGACAACTCCAGTACCTGAGAGACCATGGCAACGTGTAGGGACAGACTTATTCGTCTGGGACAAGAAAACGTACCTTGTTGCAGTTGACTATTTCTCCCGTTACATTGAAGTTGCCCGCCTGAACATCGCAACAGCCGACACAGTCATAGCAGCTCTGAAGAACGTCTTCGGGAGGCACGGCGTACCAGAATTCCTGATGTCGGATAACGGAGCTCAGTATGCCTGTGCTCTCTTCAAGAACTTTGCCCACGAGTATGGCTTCACTCACATAACAAGCAGCCCAAAATATCCCCAAGCCAATGGAGAAGCGGAGCGAGCTGTGGCTACCATCAAGGGCCTGTGGAAAGAAGGAGGAGATCAGGTTAAAGCTCTGCTCAGTTATCGAGCCACCCCGCTGGAGAATGGCTATTCTCCATCGCAGCTCCTGATGGGGAGACAACTGAGGACCACTCTACCTCAAGTGCCAAAAACCCTGTCTCCAAAATGGCCCAACATCAAGCAGTTCCGCAGCATGGAGATGCAGGCGAAAAGGAAACAAGAGAGACTCTACAACGACCGCCACAGAGCACACAAGCAACCAGAACTGCAACCAGGCCAGAGCGTGTGGATCACTACGGAGAACGCCCATGGGACAGTCATACAACCGACAGCAGCCCCAAGGTCATACATCGTCAGGACGGAGAATGGACTGTTGAGAAGAACCAGTGCGCACCTGCGTGCGACTCACCAGCCACCGCCTGATGCACAGACCCACACTCCAGGTGTCCGTGACTCTGGAAGTGCTGGCAACACTACAGGTGACACACACGCCACACCATACTATGTGACAAGCTCAGGGAGACACTCACGTCCACCCAAGAGACTGGACTTATGAACAGTACAGTGTTCCCAAGAGACTTAAAAAAAAAAAAAAAAAAAAAAAAAAAAAAAGACAGAAGAGAAGATGTTGATGTTGTTTTTGAAATGTTGATGCTGATTTATTGAACTGTTTTATGGTTGATATTGAAGAAGTACAAAAGAAGAACAGTACATTTGAAGTTGATTTGATTTGAAAGTATTGCCATGTGTGAAGTCACGTGAAGTTATTATTTTGTTGTTTCATATGATTCAGAAGATTTCTAAGTTGAAAAGGAAAAGTATTTTGCTGACTGAAAAGAAAAGAGAAAAAAATGTTTTGGTTGAATGTTTATTGTTGAATTTAAAAGGGAATGTTTCTTACTTAAAAGGGGGAGATGTTGAGTAAAGGGTTAACACCATGACAATGAACAGCCTATGAGAACGCATGTATACAGAGCACCGCATAGTATTATGGGATGTTACCTGTTGTCATATATACAATGAACACTGATGATAACTAAACCACATGTCAACCTCACCCTCTGCCTCGTTATTATTAGACTAGGATAATAACGTAACAAATACCAGGCTGGATTTGGGAAACAAAACAGTCAAGCATAGATAAAAAAATGATCATTCTTTTACATTCTCTGATTGTGTAGACTTGGGCTACACAATAATATATTAACATGAAAACCAAATGGACCCGCAAGGGTCCATTTGGTTTCATGTTTACGCTCTCAAAGAGTTAGATTTGGACAACCAACTTTCCATATTTATCTTGAACTCTCTCAAGGACCACTGGTGGTCGCTGGACCACAGTACCCTTTCACGGGCTGGTCAGAGTCAGCCAAAAGGGCCACATTTGGCCCACGGGCCGCATAATGCCAAGGTATGACCTAGAGTATAACGAGAGAGAGAGATCTCGCCACCTCACACCAGCACTGGAGCTCTGCAAGTTCC
The DNA here is from genome assembly GCA_039105355.1 of Benthosema pterotum. NCBI lineage: Eukaryota > Metazoa > Chordata > Actinopteri > Myctophiformes > Myctophidae > Benthosema > Benthosema pterotum. The sequence continues at coordinate 39,539,551 of CM076983.1, read as the reverse complement.
AAACATAGGCCTACATAGTCAACCACTGCATCACAACACAGCCTATTTCCTTATAATATGCATTAAGTAAAGTGAGTTATATAATATTATTACTCTAGAGTGATGAGGTCTGTTAATGCGCTAAAATGTCCTAAAATGATTTCCTAAAATGATGATTTCTTTTTATCTTTAACTGCGAACGTGTGATCTGCTGTCAATGGAGCTCGTTGGGCGAGAGTGTTTGGCACTTGAATGCCTCCTTACTAGGCGTCACTGACCCTCCGGCCTGAATATGTCCATTTATGGACACAACGCTTTGACCCTACATGATGAAGACCCTATATGGGTCTTTGTCAGGTAGGGTCGAAACGTTGTGTCTCCTCCTAGATTGTCCTGGGAGCTACTATACTATTTTTCTCTTTTTTGTACACATTTAACTATTCATTCACATTACTGTAACCGACATGTCCAAGTCTAGAAAGCACTCCGCCGCTGCCATGCTGTGTCAAACACAAAGATTTTTGACATAAACATCACACCTATATGAAGTGAGGAGCAGTCCTCTCATCATATGTCATCTACATGAGCAACATACTGTATATACATACTGTACATACAATATAAAAGACTCAAAGTTGTCCATTCATTGTAAATGGCATTCAATGTATTTGTTAGGACAATGTTTGTGCTTACACAAACCCTCAAAGCTGCAGAAATGACTCTTTGTACTCATGTTTCCTATGGGTTGCTGACTATTGCAACTGAAACCCTAGTTTACACTTCTCAGATCATAGTATAACAGAGGAGAAACCCTATATTTGCTACAGTGCAGCGAGACATTCAAAACATCTTCCTCTAAAACTAGGGTCTATAACTTGTACAAAGGGATCACAGGCTAATTCAACTGTATTCTAAGCATTCATTGAACCAATTGATTATAAAATACATTTTCTTATGATCAATCTACAGCTTGTGAGCTTGTAGATGTGCTACTTACTAAGAGGGCCACTCACTTCACACAGGTGTGATAGCACATCTAAAACAACACAACGTGTGAGAAGTGAGGGGCGCCCTTATCATGGTGCATCATCGAGTCATGGTCAATGGGAATGGAATCTTTGTTAGGAGGACATTAGTCACGTATGCCAGTGGTTTTCAACCAGTGGTCCGGGGACCACCAGTGGCCCTTGAGAGTTCCAGGTGGTCCCCAGGATAAATGATGGAAAGTTGGTTAACCAGATGTATCTCTGTGAGAGCGTAAAAATGAAACCAAATGGACCCTTGCGGGTCCATTTGGTCTTAAGTCTCACAACTAGAGAATGTAGAAGACTAGGTTTGTGCAACACTGCCATTTGTTCTTCTCTCCCTCCATAATGTTACCACCATTCCAAGCTGTTGGTCTTGTTAGAAAGACATGAGTAATACATTCTTCCCCTATTGTTGGAGTTTAACTGATAAGTCAATAAAACCTGCATTGGAATGGAACTACCTTTTGGCATTCTGTTCAAGGAGTTGTAGGGCAAGGATCCTTTAGCTGACAGAGAGATGAAGCAGGCATAATTTGTATGGGGGACCCCCACTACAAATGTGTTGCAGATTAAACTTTTTTTTTTTTCATATAGCCTGCTTCACATATGTCAAACTCCAGGCCCGGGGGCCAAATCAGGCCCGTGAATAAATTATCTCTGGCTCGCAAGATGATACTGAATTAGTATTAGAACTGGTCCTCTGGTATATTGCACACACTTTACTCATTACTCATTACTTTACTCATTTTACTATGAAAGCCGTGCTTGGTGAGAATCACAGAACAAGAAACTGAGCTTTAATGAGATTAAATTGAAAACAATGTAATTGATTAATGGTCATTTTGATCTGTATGTTTGACTGTTTTGTTTCCGAAATCCAGCCTGGAATTGTGGACAAAAGCAATAGAAATCTTTAGATTTTCGGACTCTAAAAATGTCCTCAGATAGTGGTCGGTGGCTCAAATGATGAATAAATAGTGGGCCCTGGAATCAAAAAGGTTGAAAACCACTGACGTATGACATAAATTCTCCATTCCTTGTCAATGATATTTAATATTTGTGTAAGAGAAGAATCTACACTACAGCTGAATATAGGAGAGGCTCGCTCACTCACTCACCCACCCACACACCTCTGGTTACTCTATCACATGGTATTGTACCACCAAGCTTGACTACAGACAGATCAGGAACCTTTTTCGTAACCACTTAATCGTGAGTTTGTAGTTGCTACTGCATTCGAAAATTTGGGTGAAATATGCATGCACGCACGCACACACGCACACACGCACACACACACACACACACCTCCACATCCCCACCAAACGGTGTGTGTGTATGTGTGGTCCATGAACAAAACATGATGATAGAACAGAAGGGTGCAATATCCATCACAGGAACAGACATCACCATAATGGAACAGCACAGAGCATGACATGACAAAGATCACAAATCATGCTCACAAAAACGTGTGTGTGTGTGTGTGTGTGTGTGTGTGTGTGTGTGTGTGTGTGTGTGTGTGTGTGTGTGTGTGTGTGTGTGTGTGTGTGTGTGTGTGTGTGTGTGTGTGTGTGTAGTGTACTCTGTACTGGTGAAACAGCACCCCCTCCTTAATCCAAACTTCAAAGTGCTGACATATATAAACTCACAGATTCAGGAAACACTGGCATAAATAACACAACAAATTTGCCCAAAATGTCTGGGTTATTATGGTTAATACATTGTGCTATAATCAAAAGTTTCGGCCTGTATTTCCCAAAAGGAAGGAAGTGCATTTATTTCATTCAGTTCCCACAAACCCCACCATGGGACTGTACTAAAAACATGCAAAAGGCATGTGGTCAAACGGAGAAAAGATATGAGAGTGCAGCTAAGCTAAGCATAGTCACACTCAAGTCAGTCACTAGGCAACTCCTTATTATTCATGTGTGAAGTCGGGCTCCATTAGGTTGAGCCAGTCAACATCAACTCAATGATGCAATGAGAAATCTAAAGATTACTTGGAAGATCATGTCAATCTCATAAGCACAGTTTGACTGCTACCATTAGGGGGGCATGCATGCACACGCACACACACACACACACACACGCGTGCGCACACGCACACACACACACACACACGGACACGCACATACACACACACACACAATATTGCTGCTCCACTGTACCATGTTTACTATACCAAAATAACAGAAATGACTCTGTCATACTGTACATACTAGGTTTAGGCATAGTGTACAGGTTCAGGCATAGGTTTACTGAGGTTAGGTTTAGGTTTCTGGTTTAAGGACTCCAGTGTTTTACCATACAGTTGAGATTACTGTGAACACAGTGAGTGCTATGTAAGCCAGGTAGAAATGTCTGTGCATGCGTACTGTACGTCACACACTCCATATTTTGGCATGAGGTGCCGAAATACTTCCTGGCTCGTGCACGCCTTACTGGTTTATAGTACAAAATAGCTGCTGATCTGCTATTTTCAGTATGTTTGATTTTCATTAAAATTGATTATTTGTTATAGTCAATCAATCAATGTGCTGCAGTCCAACTTGGATCTGATTGCTTGCATTTCTACTAACTGCTGCTGTGCTCACCCACTGAAGTAAAACAAACAGAAAATTTAAGTACACTACCTTGCCCTTTTTCATCGGTCTAATTGTCTGTTCTATTCCCCAATAATGTGTTTATTGTGAATTGTCAACTCGGCTTTTGGCTTTCTCCAAGGCTTTAAAGGTCTTTAATAATAATAAAAGGTCTTTGATAATAATAAATACTTGAAACGTCCTTCCTGGTGTCCCTCGTGATTCTGGGAGGAGAGGGAGAAGAGATGGCAACGCTCTATAGCCCTGCTCTACAGTAGTCTAGATTGGTTTCATGTTTACACTCTCAAGAGTTAAAATATTCACCATCTGAATTAGGCCAATGTAGGAGATTGATGGCCATTTTGATCTGTATGTGTACCTCTTTGATTTCTGAAATCCAGCCTGGTAGTGTGGACAAAAGAAAAATAAATCTTTAGTTTTGGGTCTGTGGGGCTAAAATGTCCTCTGGTGCTCTGTGGCTCAAATCCTGAATAAATGTTGAAAACCACTGGTCTAGAGTATATACGTTTGATTTAGAAGAAAACGATTGTGTTTTGGCCTCCTGTGTTAGCAGCATAGCATAAGCATCAATGGGGACGCCACGTGCCATTCCCCTCTGTATTTGTGAGACGTGAGGTGATGCAATTCTGTGGGACATCTGACTAAAGGGGCTGTTTGGAGATGCTTGCTGCGGGGGAATCAGAGCAGGGAGACGGAGGCCCCTCCATGCGAGCGCCGGGGGAGCTGTGAAGATAAGATGCTCCTCAGAGATCCTCCACTCCCAGTCCCAATGCCATGGATGACAAATGGCTACCTCCCACCAGCGCTACAAAGTAACTATGCATAATCTACTCTGCAAGTACAACACACAACAACACTAATAACAACTCTGAGGCACTTTACTTATTATTTCTTCTACTCCGCCACAATGATTTGACAGCTTGATTTGAAAACACACATACATTAACTGATAAATGATGATTATTATTATGTGTTATTAGCCACCCATCAGCACAAAGTAATTATAATCAACCCACCTTTACTGGCTGCAGCAATAAAGTGATGAAAACATTATGTATTACTAATTACAGTCCAATATTATGATATAATTATCAGCATATTGAATAGTGTTTTTCTACAGGCAGATATTTCCACATTGCCAACATCTGAGTGTTGTTTCCACCACTATGCGTGTGAGGAGATATGTTTGACACATGAGAAAAGCTCCTAAGCTGCATTATCATTGTGCATGCATGTTAACAATGGAGGATTAATGGTGCTATTGACAAAAGAGAAATGGAGTTCTCCTGCTGCCAATACATCGCATTATAGTAGGGCTGGGCTACTCTAGCCATTACATCCTTACATGTGCTCCCATGTCTGTATATATACTGCAGGGACGCCCACACTTTTTTGACTTGAGAGCTACTTTCAAAATGACCGGCTCAACAAGATCTACACATCAAAAATATGATTGTTCCATGACTGAAAAATCCATTTCAAGGCTCTCTAGAAAGTTTGAGCTTTGAAACAGTGGCGTTGGTGTTACTTACGGTTATGGTGTTTAAGAATAATGCATTTATAATGAAAAATAGAGGTGGGAGAATGTTGGGTTTAGTCTCTCACACCCAAAACTAAGAACTTTCACATTTTTGTTCACAATTGGGGAAAAAGAACTGGCAAAATGTTGGTCAAAATAACAATTATTCTCCATTTTCTAATTGTATGGACTCATGAAAATTACATAATTCAGATATTTGAATAATAATTTAACTCGTGAGAGTGTAAAATGAAACCATTTTTCATTTTAGCGCTCTCAGGAGTTACATCTATAAGGGTCCAAGTGCTGTCATGTGATCTACTGTACCTGCACGGCCTGTGTGATCTACTGGTAGATCACGATCTACCTTTTGGGCAGCCCTGCTCTACTGTACAGTATGTACAAGGCAGGGACTCACCACCCAAACTGTTGACACTTGAGTTGACCCAAAAGACATCAAGTCCTCATACAGTAGTATACTGTATTTCTATGACAGATGTATTCTGTTGATACAGGCATACTGATACAAATAAGACAGGCTCATTCAATTCCAATGTAAATATCACAGATTACATAGTAAATACTGGTTCATATTTGCAACCTGACCTACAAAATCTCGTACAAATCCCTCAACAAGGCCTGTCATATGTAGACATTTCTTTCTTATAACAATGTTTTCTCATGTAGGAAACGCTTTGTTGGAGAGGTTTGTCTAACACTTTTTGACAAGCTCAACAACAACAACATTAATACCTTTGCTGAAAAATGGCTTTGGAATAGCAGCACTGGCAAAAGACAAATGCATTTAGAATGGCAAATAGAGGGTAATAATAGGTAGAGATTTTGTATTTGATTCGTAATTCCACTGACATTTGTGAGCAGCAACACTCTTGAAAACAAAAGTACCGTTATTGCATTGAGTCCCTGAACTAACCCAGGTCATGCTTAGCTGTGATTGGACCACTGCAGTTTAGGGAGGGGCTTAGCTATAGGTCAAGTTTGCATGCCGCCATTAGCCTCGACAATTACACAGCAACAACAACTCTCCTCATTCTATCCTCTCTACACATTAAGTGCTTCCCCTTTACCTCCCAAAGCCCAGGTTATGAACAGGACAAACTGGTAGATGTAACTTAACATTGTGAGAGACAGTATAGCAGCAAGTGAACCACGAGAGAGAGAGGGCCAAGGGTGGTGAGGGGTTAACTGAGGCCTGCTGGTCAGTTGGAGCTTGGAGGCCCCCCGGAGGGTGGAGGCTTGTTTCTATTGAAACTGTTGAAACATAGCAAAGGCTTGCTGTGATCACACACTGCAGAGTAGCACTGATTTTTGTGTAACACCATGGCACGTGGTGTTACGGCAGCCTTTCACTTCTCCGTCGACAGAGAAAATGCGAGAGCTCATTCATTCAGAAAACAATGCAAACATGTCAGACGGATTCATGTTCCTTTGCCAACAGAAAAAACAAACAAGTATAGACAGAGGTCTTAAATGTAACTGGTAAGGTAACACCATTGTTTTTAGAAATGTGAACAAGGTAATGGTTAGTCTAATTACAAATCATGTTATATAACATGTTTTCCCCAACACTGATCATACTGTAGGTTAGCCCAGTGTCATCTATTTCTAAACAGAAATACTGAAAACACAGTTTGGACGTGTCACACATTATTGGCAGGGAAAGAGTTACTACCCCCTATAAGCCCCCACATGATGGTGTCATGTGGTCAGTATAGATCTGTATTTTTTTTAAATATTCAAGTTTGGGTTTGACATTTTCAACGATAATGACCAAAAGTTTGAATAAGTTTTTTTGCTTCACTGCAGACATGTCATGAGCTGTGCTGCAGTTTGGGAGCGCTCGTTAGATATTACTCAACATTCCGTGTGTATGACCTGTTCTGAATTTGCACATGCAGACTACTGCACACAGGAGACAGCAGGACATTGTTTAAAACGAGTGCTTCCAAACTCTGATGGCAAGATGGCCGCAGTATGAATATCGCCATTAGGGTGAGCTCGCTTCTTGCACTCAAACTTTTTTGTTTGTTTGTTTTACTTTTGATAATAGGGGCGCTCTGATATGGAAATTATTTGCCGGTACCAATGCCAATGTTCAAAATAACCATTTAACCGATAGACAATAGCTGATACTGACTCTGATCAGTATCAATTTATTTACAACAGAACAGAGCCAATGCAAAATGTATGCTTATAGTATATCGATATCGGCGAATGAAAGTGGCATTGACCGATGGCAGCAGCTGATATTTATCTGTTGCTGATATCATCCGATAGCAAGATGGTGCCGATCCATCTGTGCATCCCTAATTGTAAATGGTTTAAATCAGTAGCTTTCAACCAGTGGTACGGGGACCAGCTGTGGTCCCTGAGAGGATTCCAGGTGGTCCCTAGCTAAATGATGGACAGTTGGTAACCAAATGGACCATTATAGATATGCAACTTTTGAGATTGCAAAATGATGCCAAATGGACCCTTACGGGTCCAAGTGGTATCATTATACGCTCCCAAGAGTTAAATTATATTTAAACATCTTAATTAGGCCTACTTACCGGTAATTGTCAAAAATATACACATTTAGAAAATTAGTTTTGGGTCCGAGAGACTAAACTCAACAAATGGGAGTCCGTGGCTGAAATGTAGAATAAATGGTGCGTATGAAAAAGGTTGAAAACCACTGGTTTAAATTACCTGCCTGTCACATAAGCATGCGTGGGTTTTCCTGGCATACAAACTCGTGGGCTATGCATCAAAAAACATGCTCTCAGAAGCAAAACAAGACACATGTATACAGTGGCCCTGACTAAATATACACTGTCACCTAGCAAAACGCCGGATTTGGATGGAGCTGCAGTAGACCATACCAGCCTGAAGTGGACGGTGCGTGCATACACTGTACACATGCGCGTGGCTGTGCATGTATGCATGACATGGAGGGGGGGGGTTCTCCTTTAGGTCACGTGGGAACTACCACTTGAGCCACAGCATCCAACATGTGGTCCAGAAGAAGCCAGGGGGGCATTTCACACATGGCACAGAGGGAGCGATGGCAGGTGAGTTCCTCCTCCCCTTCCTGCCCCTTTCCTGCAGTTCTCACCCTTCTCATTTTTCCACCAGGGACCGGTTCATACTGCTACGAGCATGAGTAGTCCCCATAGAGACGAAACGTATATGTATGATAAAACCATGACATGCATGGATACATGGGACATGCTTATTAAAGTTAACGTATTCATGACTTATGGTAATATGGATATGATTATTAACCGTATGAACACCAGTGTGGACATGTCATGATAGGCAGACAGACATTTGGTAAAGAAAGATGATCTACGAGCTCATGAGCTTCATGCCGGTCGGGTTATTTTCGGCATGAGCTTATCAATCGGGTTATTTTCACTCCAAGATGTATGGTGAAGAGGAGGAAAAAAAGGGGGGGGCTTCGGGGACATCCTCCACCCAGTCAGTGAAGTATATACTGCAGGGTTTAAGTGGTTAATCTGATGTAGTCATGTTTTAATGTAAAAATCCTTATTTACTGCAACAAACAGACGCCCATGGATACTGAAAGCCGCTTTTCATTTTCTCCCCTTTAAATCCTAGAGAATCTGTTGAGGGGCTCATGAGGGCAGTTCTCAGCGTGAAGACGGTGATCACATCGTCAAGATGAAAATCCCCCTGTTGCCCATGGAGGAGACCGACCGACCGGCCGACCATCATCATCATCATCATCCTCATCCCCCCAATCCGGCCAGATTCGAACGCTCATGCATGGCAAAGACACTTAACACACACACACACACACACACACACACACACACACACACACACACACACACACACACACGCCTGCACCGTCGTTCACTACGATGACAAGCGGTGCCTCTCCTTTCATCCCCCAAAAAATAAACTCACAGTAGACAGATGTTGCGCGTCTTCATACGACAGAGGTGTCATCTATTCTCCATAGTGCTCCCTGAGAGCTTCACTGTGATGTCCACCCACTGCCAGGAATACCAATTACCTAATATGCTGTGGTAACTTCCCCCTGCTACCTGTTTCATTCACACACACACGCACACACACACACCACACACACACACGACCATGACTTTACAACAGATGTCGCTCAACAAACATGAGAGCTTTGCCATTTCTCTTCCGTGCAAAAGAATGTAGAGAAAAAGGGGGAAAAAAACTGGAAGACTGGATACATGATGGAACACACAACACAACGCAACAATTCCCCCGTCCTCCTCGTCATCTTCTTACCTCGTAGCGAGTCTACATTGCAAGATCGGAGGCATCGGAGCACATATGCAGAGCGTCTTCATTCACCACGCAGTGACAGGGAGCCAGTTGGACAGCAGCAGTCATACAGACAGAGGTGGTTCACATCTGACAGAGCGATGGAGAGGGAGAGTGAGAGAGAGAGAGAGAGGGATGGGAGGGTGGCGGGGGTGTTTGGGGGAGGTGGGTGGGTGGGTGGTGAGGGGGTTCAGAGAGAAAGAAGAAGAACCACTCCTCTGGGGATTTTTTTTCCCTCTTCCTTCCTTTCTCGTTGCTTTTCTTTTTTTAAGCCCCTCTTTGATGAACGGAGGAGCGGTGATGCGAAGAGGAGGAGAGGAGAAGGAGGAGGAGGAGGGAGGGGAAGAAGAGCGGTCTGGGTGCTGTGTACGCCGGATCACCTGGAGCAGGCTCCGCTCGCTCCGTCTCCGCATTTGCTCCTCTACTGCAGCAGTGTGAGAGGCAGCGGCAGCAGCAGCGCGAGCTGCATGTTCCACGGGCTCCCACGGATCGCTGCAAAACACGGAACGCGGAGTCTCCCCAATCCGGTGGATCTGGGATTCTGCAGCTACCAGCAGCTCCCCAGCACGTACCCCCCTATGTGTTTCTCTCTGTGTGACAGTCTCTCTGACGCTGTCTCTCCTCTCTCTTTCTAAGTAGTGAAATCTTTTTTTTTAAATACATACTATGTGGATCGCCGCTGTCTGGCCTGTGTGACCTGGCGGCAAGCGGTGTGTAGTGGTCACATGTCTGGGCGTCTTTTCTAATGAAATGTCAAGCCCAGTAACGCCTCGGCGGCCGACCTCCTATAGTTTCTATCTGTGTCTATCTCCACTCTCTCCTCGATGACATCACTCCTCCTCCAGAGTCGCCACTCCTGCTACGACGTGTTTCCCCGTCGCTCATCAGGACCAGGACCCTGCTATCACTGCTATCACTGCCTCAGGACATACATAAAGGTGTTCACATGATAGGTCACTGGCAGAGAGAGAGAGAGAGAGAGAACAAGGCTTGAGGGTGGCTGTAGCTCATGGGTTTTCAGCCTTTTTTGATACCATGGCCCACTATTTACTCAGCATTTTAACCACACTCCACCATTTGATGACATTTTCACCCCACGTACCCAAAGATTTCTTTTGCTATTGTCCACAACTCCAGGCTGGATTTCAAAAATGACCATTCTCCTACATTCTCTAGTCTATATACTTGGGCTAATTCAGATGATGAGAGTGTAAAATGAAACCCAATGGATCTGCAAGGGTCCATTTGGTGGTCCCTGGACTACTGGTTGAAAACCACCGGCGTAGCCGATTGGGTAGTGAGGCCTTCTGAGAGTTTGAAGGTCTCCCGTTCCACTATCCACGGTACATGCCAGGGCGACGACATGCCAAAATGCGCCTGAACAAGACACCTATGCCCCCTGTGTGTGAGCGACGCCACAGCCATCCGAGCAACCCATCTGCTGGGTGAAGCAGTAGAAGGTTCAAGGTTCAAGGTTTTTTATTTGTCACTCCAGTGTATGTCAGGGCATATACGGGGATGAAATTACGTTTCCATTTTCCACAGGGCAATAAGACAGAAGAAGTGCAATGAGACAATAGTCAAGACAATAGACAGTGCAATAGACGGTGCAATAAGACAAAATCAAGACAAAATATAGATGAGACAAAGCAATTGCCCCCATCTCCCAGGGGACATAAATTACCCCCCCCCCCTTCAACTACTGTATGTTGATATGAATTCAAATTCCAGACAGGCAAACACCTGAAGAACCCAATGACCCGCAATGCCTGGCAAGAGGACTTTCACATGGCTAATTTCAAGGGCTAATTTAGCGGCTGGCCGTGCTTCATGCCCAAAACAAAGTGGAGGTCAGCATCTCTATGCACCACCTTCTCCCAGTAACGTGAAATGCAAAGTCCACAAAGCGCTGCCCTGGCTCTGTGAGTCAGCCCAGCCTCACATTCACCTCACGTCGTCCGTCGACCATCGCTCCGGTCTGTTCACCCTCTCCTCCAGCCAGAGAGGACCTTTTAAACGTTTCTGTACTGTGATTTGGTGTTCTAAGCATTTGCTATTGAAAAATATCAGATCTACAAGCTCATAGCGCGCCACCGAGTGGCGCGCTATGAGCTTGTAGGTCTGATATTTATTGAAAAATTGTGAAAATGTGGCACAAATGTTTGAATATATTATTTCGCAAGCAAACTTTTTTTTAAGTCAGATCTTTACTTCTGGGTTGAACCGTACAACATGTGTCCGCAGCGAAATATAGATAATTCTGGTGGTCCTTGGCATGAAATATCTTGAGCATCACTGACACAGGAACATAGATTTAACAGAAAGACTAGGAGCTAGTGTCAGAAACTAGATTGTAGCGTCAGAAACTAGATTCTAGCAACAAAAACTAGATTCTAGCGTCAAAAACTAGAATCTAGTACCAAAACCTGGAATCTAGCATCGGAATCTAGAATGTAGCGTCAGCAACTAGATTCTAGTGTCAAAAACTAAAATCTAGCGCCAAAAACTGCAATCTAGCAACAGAAACTACAATCTAGTGTCAGAAACTAGAATCAAGTCAAGACATAATTTAAAAGAGACGATCTTGTGGAGGAATAAAATACAGATTCTGGTGAGGATCCTGCTGATTTGCGTCTAATGTACGACCGGTTGGTATTCGGGGCAGCAAGGTGCTACTTAGGAGAAAAGTGACAGCTGAGCTCGTCCAGAGGGAGACGTGGAATCAGCAGCGTGGGAGAGGTTGTAGAGATGAAGGAGATGCTAAATGAGGATAGAATAAGGTTTCTGACACGCGGCCGTGAAGAACCTTAATAGTCCTGAAACATATCCAATAATAATTCATCATTGCTCACAAAAAGGTATCAGTAGTCTAATGCATAAAGTGTGAATGAACGCACTGGCGCATTCCACGCTAGTAGATGAAACATTAGGAAGTTTCATCTATGGGAGTCTGAGGTGCAAGGAAACATGATAACGTGCAAGACAGCGTGATGATCCCCCCCCCCCCCCCCCCACGGGACAGGAGGCTAAAATAATAATACTTAGAATCACAGCTGACTTCTGTGTTACGAGGCCTTATAGTACATATGCTTATATAATAGGGCCGAAGGCTTATCCTCGAGCTGGGTTTTTCACGGATAACCCTTTGAGGACATTTTAGCCCCACAGACCCCAAAACTAAAGATTAATTTTGCTTTTGTCCACAATGCCAGGCTAGATTTGAGAAACAAAACATTCAAACATACAGATCAACATGACCATTAATCTTCTACATCCTCTAGTTGTGTACACTTGGGCTAATTCAGATGGTGAATATTTTAACTGTTGACAGTGTAAACATGAAACCAAATGGACCCGCAAGGGTCCATTTGGCTTCATTTTTACGCACTCGAGTTACATCTGGTTAATCAACTTTTTATCTGGTTAATCAACTTAGCTGGGGACCACCTGGAACTCTCTCAAGGACAACTGGTGGTCCCCTGACCACTGGTTGAAAATCACTGTCCTAGTGAATTGCTTTGTGTCAAGTTTTCGCATGCATGTGGACCGGGAAGGTAAAAAAAAAGCCACTTCTTTGTGTAAATTGCACAATGCACATGCATTTTGCAGCACCCCTTAGTGAACGTTCAGCACCCCCTACTGTAAATATATTTCCGCGGCCATGCTCTCTAGGGAAGGGCTTCCCAGACATCTCCATGCCAAGGACCTAGTCTTGAATCAAGAGTATTGTTTTTTATTTGATTGAGTATGCCATTTTCCAATGTGCATTTGTATTAAAAGGCATAACCCCCTGAGATGCCGCAATATCTCACTTTCAAGGGGAACCATTCTTACGTCTCTATGATAGCTTTGGCCTCTTGGCCCGTCACTGGAAATCTGCAAGCAAAGACCATAGTTCTCCTACATACATGTACAACAACAAAAGCCACAGAATGAAGCCTGCACTAGTTCATATATAGGGGCGTGATAGTCTGAATGCCACAGCTATAACAGTCCTTTTCTAGAAACAGACATGTTTTTTTAATAATAATGGATAGTGCATTTTCTGACTGGGACTCGAACACGTGGCACTCCGTCAGGCCAGCCAGAGCCTATGTGGCATGCGCCCGGACCACTAGGCCAACGGGCACCCCAATTTTTTATAGCACTTTCCAAGTGATCAAATCTCTTTACAAAGGTCCATTTATAATAAATTGGGCTAATCCTGTCTGTGCCTGCTGAACATTTACTTCTTGTTGCAACACCGGCTTTCACCTCATGCGCTTAAAACATATGTTTGGTTATTTGTCAAAAAATACAGACTAACCCAGTGTACACAGATTTTTGAAATGTGCATTAACTTCATACGTTATTTTTCTTTTTGCATATATGGAGAAGTAGAACCTTTGCTGGTGCCTCCAGGCTGGCAGCCCCGCTGCGGGCCACAGCCCTCACTTAACACTGCTCTATAGGGTGTCAGTAGTCCAGTGGAGAAAACGTGATGAAGTACACTCCAGGGTGCCCTTCCAATTGAGAAAAATGGATGCCCTACATCTTATGTCCCATATCATGGGACACCTCTGTAGTGGAAAATACCCTCAGGCTTCCTTGATTATGCCGTATTTTTGTTGTTCTTGGTGTTTTATCTGAGCAGCAACTCAGCTGCATTTTAGCTGGCTTGCTTCAAAACTATTCTAATCCTCCGTTCCAACTCATTGTGTTATTACATTAACCCACACGCACGTACGCAAGGCCGCAAGCATACACATCACGTCGTCATGCACATATGCACCCACACACATACATTTTCCTTTTTCACGTTACTGTATTTTTACTGTAACCTTGAGCTTGATTATGATAGTTTCTCATTTACATTTTCAATCCAAAAAAAATCATCATCCATTGTATCTACAGGTCAATGGTTGTCAAGCTATCCTAATAACAAATATGCTAATGCACACATATTGAAACAGATAGGGCCAATAGCAATACTCTGCACTGCCATGCATTGCTGTGGAGTAGGGCAATGATTAGCCTGGTCTGGCCCTCAATGATTTTGGCCTTGGGGGGGCGGGGTGCCGTGGCATCCACACGGCAGGTGAGCTGCGCTCTGATTTGATCTCACTAACGTGACGTCATCCCCGGCCCCTCCCGTGCCCGTCCACTGCTGTTCTACGTCACATCATTTAGAGCGACGCCCACCCCGGAAGGTTCACTCCCACTTGAAGGCCACTTTCCAACGTGCGTTAGTCCAGGCTTTCCGTTTTCGCGCAAGGCGAAGGAAAATGAAAGCCTGGGTGTCGAGGCTAGGCAATGATTAACAAAGAGAGGTGAAAGATGGACAGAGGACAGTTTAACATGGTACTATCAATATTGTTCAACAACACATACTGTAGTTCATTTTAGCTCACATACCTTCTGTAATAGTGTAGCTACTAGCTACCTTCCCTGTGAGTTCCATCTATCTACTCAGACAACCTCTATGTGCTTACTGCATTTTATACATTCACACTTCCACCACCCTACATTACTTAATAGAAACACCTAAGAAATGCATTGAAAACAAACTTTACGCTTTTTTGTGTTGTCCCTCTGATTAAGTTGGGTCAGGTGTACGTTATTGTGATTGGTATAGTTCAGGATCAAATCAATCAAACAAACTTCTTCATGTGCAGGTGGGACCAATTAAAAGTAATAATTATTACAGAGCGTAGGGACAAAACGAATGCCTCTACTCACTAGAATGCATCATGCTTAACGGCATAAATAAAAAATGTTGAGCAGGTCCAGTTGACCTGGGTATTGAATCAAGATGACAAGCCGGAAGAGATCTAAGTGGCTATGAAAGAGGATTAATTATTAAGGCCATGGCTGGGCATGAGTTTCAGTTACAAAGACTGTTCAACTGGCTAGTCTTTTCAACAGGTGAGTGGTGACTAACAGTGAATCAGCATTTCAAGAGAATAGACTATAAATCATCATTAAAAGTCTGGTGACATAATAAAAAAAAAACGTTTTTGAGAAGTTCAAGTGACTAGCACTACCTTATTTTAATCCCCTTGGACGTGTGTTTGACTGTACTCTGTATGGTTTCTGGCAATAAATTATTCTATCAATCAGACTCTCCAAGGATGTTCTAGTAAGGATGCAGTGCATAAACACATTACAAAACAAAGTATATACAGGCAACATAGTTTACAGAGATGTGAAGAAAGAGATGGTAAATGTGATGGTGTCAGGGCAGTGGTGAGTGATCCAGGGATCATGAGTTGCTGACTGTTGGGTAGACCTCACTCTCACAGTAACCAACACCTACAGTATAGATTTTCCTGCATCCATTTATGCATCCACTTGCCCCCTCAGCGGGACGGGTCGCTGAAAATCAATTCATAGATATTCGGAGTGATCACCTATTCTATCCAGGATGACAATGCTCCTTCGACAGGCCACAAGGGGTGACTGAATGTTTTCAGTTTGAAAGTCATGCCATGTGGAACCTTTCACAGCCACCAGATCTGAGGCCTACAAACAGTGCTCTCCATTGTCAAAACACCAAATGACCGAATATACAGTATTTTCCTAGAACGGTGTTAACTAAAAACGTCCTTATGCACACCTACGGCAAGACAATTGCATCAGATAACTGGAAAAAATAAAACAAAATTAATTCCTGCACACTGTCTTATTTTTTTTTTTATTCAGAAACATTGAGACCTTTCAGACATTAACATCTGAATTACTGAAACGTTGCTCAAGTAAATGCTGTGAAGACAGCACAGTGTTCCATCTGTCCAGTACAGATTCAAGGACACTGTTTTACCTTAAATTGTCTGCATGTAAATGTTTTGCCTGTTATTTAGAAATAGGTACCGTGACTGTATTCTGTCTGCTTCTGCCACAATCTTGCCCAATAGCACTAGGTTTAGTACTTGCCCTAGTCTTGGACTCCGACAGGTGTATGCAAAGTCACAACTTATGTATCTTAGATCAGTGGTTTTCAACCTTTTTGATCCCAGGGCCCACTATTTATTCAGCATTTGAGCCACAGACCACCAGTTGAGGACATTTTAGCTCCACAGACCCAAAACTAAAAATGTATTTTGCTTTTGTACACAATACCAGGCTGGATTTCGGAAACAAAACAGTCAAACATAAATATAAAATGACTATTAATCTTCTACATAAGCTAGTTGTGTAGACTTGGGCTAATTCAGATGATGTATTTTCACTCTTGAGAGTGTAAACATGAAACCAAATGGATCCGCAAGGGTCCTTTTGGTTTCATGTTTACACTCTCAGAGTGTTACATCTGGTTAACCAACTGTCCATCATTTAGCTGGGGACCACCTGGAACTTTCTCAAGGACCACTGGTTGAAAACCACTGATACATAAGATTTTATGTAGACTTACAGTAGATAGCAGTGTATGTATTCCTATAGCAATTCATGTAAATATAACACTATATAGCATAATGTACAGTATGTACATTTTAAATAGCTATAGATTGTATTACTGTTATGTTAGCTTACATATGATTGACATTAACGCTTTGTATGTGTATGGTGTATTGCCATGTTTTTTTCCTTTGTTCGTGACTTTTCCTAAGTCACTCTGCATTAAGAATGTTTGCTCAATGCCTAAATTGTAAATTGTTATGAATAGATGCTAAGCACTGCATGTTATGACTCCTACATTACATGCACCTACTGTCCTAGTTACTTTGTCACAGTCATTTATTTTATAAGGCCTATATTTACTTGACCAGAGTAACCCTACAGTATGGTTGGTACTGCTTATTCAGTTCTTTACATTGCACTATAAGTTACTGTTACTGTACAACTTATGTGCAAAGTAACTAAGTTACTTTGCACATGATGGGTTTCCAGTGGACCCCAGCAAAATGTTACAAGTTTAACCCTATATTAATCAGCTATTTGAAGCAGCCCATCTACAAGCTCACAACAACATTCTGAACTTGTCCTGTTTTTGGTGATTGTTTGAGCAAATACAACTGTTATTAAATAATCACAAAGACTAATGGTCTTTCTGAAAACCTGCAGCCACTGGAATTCATGAAGGCTACCACAGGCCTATGACACAAAGGCTATATGTTGGGCCTATAGTGGTGAATTAAATACACAAGTACTAGACAAGTACTTTCTATAAACTATGTGATTTACTGCATTTACTCACTTGGGAATTTTACTCTAATGGGCAATCAGTAGGCCAATGTGTGGCATGTCAATGTCAGTCAGGTAACGTTGCAAGTATTCATTACAAAGTGTTGTAGCCAATTTAATTATTTTCATTGTGGTTTGCTTATTAAGAAATGTGAAGTGAGATTGAGATAATTGGCCAACAAGCTGGGCAATGGGCGGTCCAGTCAATCTCACAGGCACAGCCTACTTGTGCTACTCGGGCCCCAGTGGTCAGGACTGGAACTGCATGCAGCTGAAATTCATGCACAGGCACCAGAAGAGCAGGCACACAAGTTTGCTTTGTGAACGTGGACAGGGCAGTTTGTGTTTAAGTAGTTTTCTGGATGAACCACCGTTGTTCATATACCACCTCTCAAAACATAACGGATGTATTATATGGCAGATGTATTATATGGCAGATAATAAGCCCACCACAAACCAACAAGCTTGTTTGTTGATGCCGTTTTGGATTTTTTTTCGTCCGCTTGTTCTCGACAGGGCTCGTTCATGAATCCCTTCCCTTCCCATGATCCCTTGCTTTGGGCGTGTTCATGGAGGAAACATTTCCGCATTTGGACACCAAATTTTGGTGTCCAAATGCAGAAGTAGACCTACTTCTGGTGGTCTTCTGGGTGCTTCAAAGCGCCACTGAGCAACTTGTATTGAAATGAACGACAAGGCGGGCGGGGCTATCGCTCCAGTTCACTCTATATTTTATTACCGGTACTCTATGGTTCCAACACCCGAAACACCCAAAGATTCTATAAAACACTGGTGATGTGGCCAAGTTTGTAAATCACAAGATGTACTGTTAACTAGAGCTGCCATTTTTCTTGAATAATTTGGTATATTATTGAATTTTTGACGAATGTTCCCAAAATAGGAATGGAACATTAAATGGTTCATTTGAAAAGTAATGAAACATATATCTGAAATGTAGTCTGACAATCGATTAGGTTGATTAACTGTTGCCAGCCCTACATCCGTTTGTAGACTCAATGCATCTGCTGCTTGAAATTAACAACATTATGGATATGGCATTATGGATTTATCTTTAGGGAGCTGTTTAGGGAGCTGTAATTAATTATGGCCACAAGCAGAGGAGCTTGAGTGAAGAGGCTACCTATTAACATGAATAGTCTGTCGGGTTGCTGCTGACATTACAGTTTTCATTAAATGTTTGGCTCAAAATTGTTGTATGGGGAAAATTAAAGTTCATGGTTGCTTAATGCTGTTGCTGCTAGTTAGCTAGACTGGTAAAATGGTGAATGCACTCGACTTGACACAAAGGCAACCTGAGTTGCCAGACCATGGAAAACAAAATAAAATAAGAATCTGCTGACCTACAAGTTCACGGTATATCATATGGACATGTTACCATTTCTGAAACAAAGCACTTACCCGAGTCCTTCTTACCATTTCTGAAACAAAACTAATGAAAAAAGACCCACACATTTTCAGCTAGGATTGCAAGCAAGTTGGGAGTTGCTTATTTGGGCAGTTCCATAAACATCCAATTGTATATGGTTCAAAAGTGACAGTATGGTCAACGCATGAATCAGTTTTATAGTGCCACCATGAGGGCGATTTGAAAAATCGGTGGCATGTTTTCCTTGGCCTAGTTGGAACGTGCCTGATAGGAATAGGTTGTCACAAAATCCCATGGTAGACCTGAAATTGTCTCACGGCACGGGGCACACCATGCCTTACGGACCACTACTGTTAAATAACATATAGTATACCCCAGTATGAAACACCTTATTTATAGCCAAGACCAGAAATAAAACTGATTCCCATGTCTCTGAGGTAAACTCATGCTGCTGAGCTCCATTTTCAACAAGCCAAATACCAATTAGTGTAATGTAAGGCAGGAAGAGAGTGACCTCTCGTCTCTTCACAAATGGCTCACCTCCAGAACGCTGCAAACCCCCCTACTCCAAGCAATAAATACAAAATACATTTGTCAGGATTATGTTTTCATAATTGCAACACACTGACTCTAAATTTATGTAAATAAGAATGACGTCCATCTATCCTTACTTACTTACTTACTTACTTAGTCCTCTTGCACATCTGGGCGCGTAGAGCCAACCATAGCAACCAGGTCTCTCCATCTGGGTCTGTCGTGGGCTAGTTGTTGAGCCTGGGCCAGGGTCACGCCGCAGGCTTTAAGGTCCTGAGTGATGACATCCATCCAGCGGGTGCGGGGCGCACCTCTGGGTCGTCTCCAGCCAGCTTCCTGGGGGTTGAAGGCGAGGATGGTCCGGGTTGGATGTTCCACAGGCAGGCGAATGATATGGCCATACCAGCGAACTCTTCGCATTGCTGCAAGACGAGAAGCTGGGAGCTGTTGGGTTCGCTCTCTTAAAGTCTGGTTTGAGACGTGCTGGCTCCAGGAGATGCCTTCGATCCTCCTGAGGGCTCTGGAATCGAAGCCGTCTAACCTGGCCGCCAGGGTGTTGTTTAGTGGCCAGGTTTCGGAGCCGTACAGGAGCACCGAGATCACAGAGGCGTTGTAGACCCGAAGCTTTGTCTCCCTAGATATATTGCGGTGGCGCCACAACGGTCTCCACAGTGACTGCATCACTGAGGCTGCTAGAGCGCGACGTCTATTGACCTCAATTTTGAGGTCGCCAGTGTTGGACACAGTCGAGCCGAGATATTTAAAATGAGGGACAAAGTGGACGGGGGTACCATCGAACACGAAAGCTGGTGGGTCAGGTCCATCACCGACATGCATCAGCTCGGTCTTGGACCAGCTTATTTTCAGGCCGAGCTTTTTGGTCTCCTCATCAAACACGCCAAGGGCCTCCCTGAGCTGCTCAGCAGTTTCACTGAACAGTGTGGTGTCGTCGGCGTATTCCAGGTCCTTGAGGGTGTAGTTGCCAAGTGACACCCCGGGGACCCACTCACAGACTCTTGACATCAGATGGTCGATGATGCTATTAAAGAGTTCTGGGGCGGCGACGCAGCCCTGCCTGACCCCGCTGTTAATGGGGAACCACTCGGAGTCTTTGCCATTCACACGCACACAACTTTCCGCACCCTGGTAGAGTTGCTTGAAGAGTGTGATGATTTTGGCTGGGGCTCCAAGGGATTTCAGGATGTTCCAGAGGGACCCGTGGTCCACAGTGTCGAAAGCAGCTTTAAGATCGATGAAGGCGATGTAGAGGTGTCGATCCTTTCGATACTCCCGGGACTTCTCCATGAGAAGCCGGAGAGCAGAGATCCATCTATCCACCTATTTATAAATTTATAAATAAAGTTTTAATGGATGCAAGTTATTATTATACATTCTGGAAACAGCCAGCCAATTGCAGACGGTCTGGGAGCAGGGGTTTACACACTAAAAGGGCCTCCCACCCCCTTTTAGCCTGGCATGCCAACTGCCAACCATTCAAGTGCAAACTGCAATCCCAAATCATGCCACACTGACACTCAATAAGATAGACTACTTAAACCCTATTATATTTAACTGACTGGGCTCACATTGCCTTTTTCTGGCAGAACCATAAGCACTTCATAAAGATTTCCACAATTTATAAAGCATTCCACACTCAACATGGAATACTTCAGTCAAGGCCAGAAAGCAGAGGGGACTGTCAGACTATCCCTCTCAGTGGTTATCTTAGTGGTTTTCAACCATTTTGATACCAGGGCCCACTATATATTCAGCATTTGAGCCATGGACCACCACAACAAAGTAAAGATTTCTTGCTTTTGTCCACAATACGATGCTAGATTTCAGAAACAAAACAGTCAAACATACAGACCAACATGGCCATTAATCTAGTTGTCATTCTCTAGTTGTGTAGACTTGGGCTAATTCAGATGATGAATATTTTAAACCAAATGGACCCGCAAGGGTCCCTTTGGTTTCATGTTACGCTCTCAAAGAGTTACATCAGGTTACGGACTTATCATTTAGCCTGGGGACAACCTGGAATCCTCTCAAGGACCACTGTTTAAAAACCACTATATTTTTGGATTTTTCTAATTTCACTAGATTGCATACTTCCACAGAGCCTGAGAAACCCCATCAGTCCTGTAAGGAAGACAGCAGTACCTTATAGCAGGGGGTTTTCAACCTTTTTGATCCCAGGGCCCACTATTTATTTCAGCATTTGAGCCACGGACCACCATTTGCGGACATTTTAGCCCCACAGACCCCAGAACTAACAAACATACAGATCAAAATGACCATTAATCTTCTACATTCTCTAGTTGTGTAGACTTGGGTAATTCAATGATGAATATTCTAACTCTTGAGAGTTAAAACTAAAAATGGAGCTGCAATGGTCTATTTAGTCACATCTGGTTACCTAACTTTTCATCTGGTTAACCAACGTGGCTGGGGGCCACCTGGAATCGTCTCATGGACCACTGGTGGTCCCCAGACCACTGGTTGAAAACCACTGCCTTATAGGCATTATAATCATAAGTTCACTTGTTTTAATCTTTGTACATTGAACATCAGACAGCAGTATGGATATTAATAAAGGAGACAGTCCCACCTAGTGGTGGAAAGCTGACCTTGAGTGTTTTGGTTATATGCCATATAATAGTACTCTGGGTGTTTTAACACTGCTTTGAAGTAACTAGCTGCAGAGTGGAATGGTGTATACGGAGAACGGCATCATACAATCCACAGTATGGCGGAGGAAGACACCGGAGGTACTGAATATAGGTAGCCAATGACTACTGTCATTCATCAACATTCTTCCTCAACCTTGAAAAACTGATGAGTCAGGCGTGATCAAGCGCAGGCCTGGGGAGCACTGATAAGGAAAGGGATTTTTTTCCCCTTCAAATCTTTTTCCTAGAAAGTTTTTTCAACTTCTGAACATCAAACAAGCATAGCTATTCCCTCAGCTGTGTTCTCTTCAATGGGACACGCTGTGCTGACAAAGTCACTAAACTTACATTAAGGACCGATTGACAAGCTGATAATCTCCCATATGTGGCAAGATGACGCAACAATCAGCCCACTCACAGTGCTTTAAAAGACACTTTGAGGAACTGTGCAGGAACGTATTAATGATGTACAGTATGATCAAGTAAAACTAAACGCTGGCTGTGATGGCATCAATGTTATATAAATCTGGATGAAAATGCAACAACCACCAAGGCACAATAGACTGAATGCAGAAACTTTGCAAAGTCTATCTGACATCTTACTTTTGTTTAATGGAACAGTTCACAGGCACCAAGATACACCAACGCCAAGCCTCAAGCCGACCAAGCAAAACAATTCATTATGGCTAATCTTAAATTAAATAATAATCACTATAGGGTCCATAGGGTTCAACATTTTTTCAGGTATTTTCTATGCATTAAATGGATACACTAATCAGTGATATATTTCTGACCTATTCAGGCCTAATTGGAATAGGCCAAAAATACATTTTCAGCCATTTTCTGCTGACGAATATCCGGTGCATCACTAATATCCAGTAATATGAAATAACTATTCTTTGCATCTTGGGATTGTGTATATTGTAAATAACTGCATCCACTGATCACAGAAGCACACCCTAATTTCGACTGGGAACACCATCACAAATTGTGTGTTTCATCCCACCTCTTTAATATTGCTGGGTGAAACGATTACACCTGACCTAGAATAACTTTCTCTGTCAATTGAATCTTAGATCCCACCACCAGCACTCCCATTTCCTAATTAATTGTTATGCAAATGCCTTGGTTTGGCTATAAACGAACAAGTCTGTTATTATTATTTTTATAAATAAGAAAAAGAGACCTTGTCATTGGAATTGTGTTTCTCGGGAACAGTTTGGTTGCACGTTTATTTCCTGTCAGCTCCTAATATTCCCAAACAGTGCAAGGGGAAATAAACTTGGACCCATTTAGAATGCTTGTGTTGTCAAGTGTGAAAATATCTACGTGCTGCAAGATTGCCGCACTCCAACTCACTATAATGTACCCAGTATAAAGTCTCTCTCTCTCTCTCTCTCTCTCCCATTTCCAGCTATCCTTCATGGCCTCAAGCTATAGTGGAGCATCAAAATCCTCATCAGTGATACTGTGGCTGTGCTATAGTGAGTACTGAGTGTTACACAGTGTTTCTGTGCAAAATACATCAATTAATGAAAAAGGAAGCACTTACCTGAGTCCTTCTCAAAGAAAAGACAGCAGTGAGTCTGTAGTATCCATGGCAACACCTGAGACAGATGAAAAAGACAGAGGATGACGGATTTAGGACAACCAAGTTGGGTCAGAGTCTAGAAACACATGTTTTGCTGAATGGGGGAACTTCACAGTGCAGACAACCTGAATGAAATTCAAGGGAAGGTGCGGTGTGTGTGTGTGTGTGTGTGTGTGTGTGTGTGTGTGTGTGTGTGTGTGTGTGGGTGTGTGTGTGTGTGTGCGCACACTCCCTTAGCCATGATTAAAGGGAAACTCCACCCATTTTCAACATTTTTTCTGAGAGCGTACAAATGCAACAAAATGAACCCTAAATGGGTTCATTTGGTTCCATTTGTACGCTCTCAGAAGAAAGAAGCGTCTAAAGAAATCCATTAACATGGTGAAAATACATCTTGATGATGTCACCAAGATGTTTCAACATGTTAGTTGTTTTCTTCAGACCTCCATTTCTTGGGAACACAGAATGGGGGAACTTTTTTGTCATGTTTACCCAACACCTTGAAGGCACATCAATGACATAGTAAAATGTTGAAAATGGGTGGACGTCCCCTTCAAAGCCCACCTGCAATTAAAGGGGGATTTCCACCCATTTTCAACATTTTACGGCCATTATCACTGATGCTTATGGTGAAATACATCTTGATGACAATTGTTTTTAGAGAGAGAGAGACATACAGACAGACAGGGGGGCGTGCATGGACCTGGTGCTCCCCACTCACACACACCTACACCATGAGTAACCACACTGTCGTCCAAGGCCATCGATTGATTACAGGCGGCAAAGAAAATTGTTCAATGACTCACTCCTCGTCGTTACGCAAAACAGGGAAGAAAGAAAAAAAATAAAAACTTCTAGCCGTTTCTGAAAGCAGTGGTGAAGTCAAGTCCACCAATTCACTAAGCATTTGCATTTTTGGGTCAATAATAGCCAACGTACAATATGCTACCTCAAAACTGTGACTCACAAGTCACAACGCACTTGAAATATTAGCTTGAATCCATGAACAAACAGAAGAACGCACACCGCGGCAGTGAGCTGAGCTCCACCTAACGTTACCTTTTTCAGCGCTGACATCTTCCGCCTCCGAGAATGTGTCACTTGTGAGCCAAACGCTGGGTAAACAGGCAGCAAATAAATAAAAGGTGTTCATGTCCCCCCTGCCCTGACAACAACGTCCAACATTGGAATCTTCACTGCTCCGTGCTCGTCTATTATAAAGATCTCTGCGGCAGAGCGTTCGCAGTTCTTCTCCATCTCCATACAGGCTTGTGTGTCTTGTCCGACGCAAGTCCTACAACAGCAGACTTCATATCTGGAGATGACTTATTAGTGCATATTTGTGGGCACTGCATCCTCGGCGGACTGTTCGTTTCCACACAGTCTTCTACCCACTGATAGCAGCTCTTCACGTGAAAGCAGCCTATATATAAGACGCCATTTTTATAAAGTCTAGCAAACATACAGTAGCCTAATATGACATGTATGAAAGATTTTTTTTAATCTCTAAAATTATTAAATGTAAAAGAAACAAAAACACCAGTTATTAATGAAGTGTTTTATTTCTTTTTATTTTTTATATTATTATTATTATTATTAATATTATTATTGTTATTATTTAGCCTATTCATTCATTTAGACTTTTTATTTATTTTATTAATAGACTTTATGTTATTTTTATTCTATGGGGACTGAAACTATCTAAGCCAGATGAAAATTCTGCAAAAACTATGTCCCAATTCAACCCTCTATATTGAAAACTAAGCTACTCTGCAACCCATATTGACCTTCAAAAACAAAGAGGTTATCTTGCAAATTTTGGAGCCTGAAGGCCTTTGGGATAGCAGCGCGACACCATACATATTAATGCATTATGCAGTAGGCTTTCCAACTAACTTTCAAATGCATAAAACATCATTGCAAATGGTGCATTTTACAGATTGCGCTGATCAAGAAATCAGCCAGGACCTGCCTTTATACCGTCTGTAGGAAATGGAGCGCAACCACTGATTATTTCAACCAGTAGGCCTAGTTGTCAAACTATTAAATTATAACATAATTAACTACGCACAAATGTAACCAAATCGATTTGTGATAGGCCATTTGCACACTCTCAGAATCACGGAACCCCCTCAAGGAACCCAGTTTGAGAACACCTCATTTTAACAATATCCTTAATGTTGGTCAGCAGCATGCATAAAGAATCTCCAGGATAAAACATTACTGTAGAAAAACTTTTTTTCCCCAAGTGTCCAGTGCTTTAGCATTCATGGTAATGTGAATGAGTGGGAAGAGAGAGGTGAGGAGAGCATGGGTTGTATCTCTGCTGATGAGATGATTATGCATAAAGCACAAAACTATTGAGAAGACGTGAGAGCCATCTGTTTCTGTTGACCCCTGTCCACCCCAGGAGAAGCTGAAACAAACACTGTCTCTGTCTCACACAGTCTCTGTTTGTTTCTCTTCCAAAGATACCATATACTGTACCATACAGTGCACACCAGAGTCAATGACACCTATTGTACTCTCACTTTGAGCTGTATTTTGCTCGAAATTTGATGCTGTTTACTAGGATGAATTACAAGAAGGTTAGATGTATAGATTACTTTTATTATTCACGGTATTACACTCTCAAGAGTTAAAATATTCATCATCTGAATTAGCCCAAATCTACACAACTAGAGAATGTAGAAGATTAATGGTCATTTTGATCTGTACGTTTGCCTGTTTTGTTTCACAAATCCAGCCTGGAATTGTGGACAAAGGCAAAATAAATCTTTAGTTTTGGCGTCTGTGGGGCTACAATGTCATCAAATGGTGATCCGTGGCTCAAATTTAGAATAAATAGTGGGCCCTGGTGTAAAAAAAAAACATCCAACTTTGGAATCTTCACTGCTACGTGCTCGTCTATCAAGATCTCTGCAGCAGACCTCGTCTTCTACAGCGCTGAGAAACATCTTTCAGGGGGCACCATATTTTCTGTAAAACATTTATTTGTAAAGTAAATATAGTGACGAATAGTCAAGCTTAAGACTTTTCTTTTTTAATACATTGTGTATGCAACAGAGATGCACAACCAAAGGCAGGCTATGGCTATTTGGGAGCTTGCCATTAAGATGTACTAAAAACATTTAAACATGTTCAACTCCAAATTATTACTTGTGCAATCTTTTACAGGCCTGTCTGAGTAGCATTAACTGTTATATACTGTATATATGTTGCACAGCATGCATTGGGTTGTGCAAAGAGGTTTTGTAATATGATGTGACAATAAAGATTGATTCTGATTCTATTGCATTGTCAAACTGATATGGACTACACTACCCATTTATACACAAGAACCCACTTGACCTAGCCTACCGAGTAGCTGGGTCCTTTAGTTGGTGCTATGGGCTGCATTTGGGCCTCATCTCAATGAGAATACAGTGAGAAAAATATATAAAAAAAAACATACAGAGGACCATCAGTGGATTGTGAAATTCCCTACACCAGTACTAAAAATATAGTCAGCATTGTGTACGAGGCAGACACTAACTTTTAGTCTTTTAGTAATTTTCCCCTTCACTTGTAGAATGAAATGCTGGCGGGATTCATTTTCAAATTCATATGGAGGCAATGACAATATATCAAATTTAATTAGTTTTATTCAAGTTAGATTAATTTAGGATATTCAACTCACTGTCTTATTCAGTTCAACTGTCACAGTCATGTTGGAGTAATACTCCAATATGACTGTGAAAGTTGAACTAGATCAGTTATACCTGGTGGACTGAAAGAAGGGTTATTCACACAAATAGTAACCCTTTTCACAATAGTATGGTTTTGACTTTTGTAGGATATTACCAACCTAGATAATTGTTAGTTCCATAACATAGTATGAATAGATTAATTCGTGAATTAAACAAACAAAAATAAACACAAAATTCCCAGGTCAGTGCAATGGCAGTTGTATGGTAGTTTATTAGTGGTTGTCTAGCAGCAAATGAACACTAGAGGCCGCCCTACCCTCACCTAGGACTTAAAGTTTCTACCAATCAATATTTTATTTTCACATTTTGTGTGCAAAGTAGGCAAATCGAACCACAAATAATTCTAACACTATTGGGAAACAGGAATTAGGGGGACAACCAGATCGACGAGATGTCTAATAATAACACTTATCAAACAAAATGTACTGTTGTCACGTTTGCCAAAAAATATGTAAAAAACGCCATGAGTGCACTGACCCAGAAGACACATGACGTGAGCGATTCGACAGTCGTTCCACCTGATCGCAACCTACCACACCTGCTGCATTCAAAATGAAAGATAATTACGGTAGACTCTAAATGACTAGTGTTTTGTTTTTTCTCCCACGCATAGATAGTAGCCTACAGCATCCTTCCGACAATAATCACATTACAGCGGACCTTCCTTCCTGGTTGCACGACACACTAACTGGTTTTCTTCAGTTTTGTCGCAGTGGATTGGAGTTAAAAACATAGGAGATGAGTTGTGGTGATTGAGAACAGTAGAACAGACTACAGAGTCAGACAGACCTCAGTTTAGCTGCTGCGCCTGCCTGCCATCCTCCCAAATATACCGCAGTGCCAGTAGTCAGACAGTGCATAAATGACAACCATTGAACACTACACTGATCCGACTGAAAATGACTAGTGGCGACAAATCTGCTTCCATCCACCATCAGCTGTGAGTGAAACTTGTGACAGGACGAGCAGGTGGAGAGGAGCCAGGTAGGTACGTGCATGGCGACTGTGCTGCTGCTGCTGCACATCTATGGGGACAGCTATAGCCCCCTCGAATGAGCAGCATAGTCGATCATAACCGTTATTTCATTCATTAGTTTTTTTTTTACATGCTGCAAAAGCTGACAGCTAGGTAGGATGCCTTTGAAGTGACCCGTGTCCTATTGTAGGCTATACATGCGCGGCATCGTTGGTTGGTAGACTGTTACGTATGTAGTCGAGTCAATGCATGACACATGACATATTTTAGCTACCCACGGCACGCACACAGCAGTGACAGCGCACATATTCCAAATCAAAACAACTTTTGGTCAAGTAAAGTGACTATTCATGCGAGTGCAGATCGCACATTATGTGCATGGCATCATTCCGATCAAAAATCATAATAAATCTAGCAAGTTTCATAAAAAATATATTTACATATTTTGTATATGCAGTCATTTTTTTGTCTTGGGAATGCAGCATCATCGTCATGCAAATAATGCAACATTATTGGGCCTTACATTGACGTTAGGCTGAATAAATATTGTTAAATGCTGACAGGGTAGAGAATATCTACAGAGGACAGAGTGTGCATTGCACCGATTCATTTAGATTACAGGGGTGGGCAATGTACTATACTATTAGTATATCATACAAACATGGCTTGAAGATTGCCCACCCACTATAATGATTATCCACCCTGTATTTTGCAGAAGAGGAGTGGAGCATAAGTTTGTTTTATCATTCAATTGGTTATACTATTCAGTCTCTAAACCAAAAACAATGGTGGTTTTCACTGTCTGGCACTGGCACAATGGGTGATCTTGCCAGTCTGGAAAAACTGTCAGCCATGATCAATTGTGTCCAAAGTCACGATCACTGCAATCCTAACAATATGTGGGCTACACACAAGACTGTAAGATTTCTACATTGCGAGTTGCGACAATGTTTCATGTATGACAGGTGGATTTCTTTTTAAATGTCACTGGAGGTCATGCGGTGTATTGTTTGGGTCTTGTGACATCATGTGAGATGATCAGGGATGGACCCTGTTTTGATGTCATCGTAAATGTGGCCTGCTGTCGCAGGCTCGCAGCTAGCCGATATATGGAGATGTTGTCAATATTGGTCAGTAAATCAACCCCAAATTATTAGTGTACATGCGCAGACACACACGTCTCACACCCTCTCTCTACAGGTGTAAAAGTATTAGTAGTGATAAAAGTGTTGTTTTCCATTCACCCAATATTACTCACACCCTGCTCATTGTGAGCAAGTTGGGCAGGGATGCCCAACTGGTAGATCATGATCTACCAGTAGATCACACAGGCTGTGCAGGTAGATCACATGCCATTCCCCTATATACAGTATAACTGTCAACTCAAACCCCAAATACTTTGTTTTCTAACGTCAGTAGTAGCATATACAAGATAAGCCTTCCGATTCTCCCCCTCTATTTTTTTATTTTAAGTGTGTTTTTCTAACTGTAAGTAACACCATCACTGCTATTTCAAAGCTCCCACTTTCTAGAGGGCGTGGAATGAATTAATTTTTTAAAATGAAATGTTTTTTTTTTTTACGTAGCTCTCAAGTCAAATAAGTGTGGGCACCCCTGAAGTAGGGGTTCAGCATCTTGCTCAAGGGCTTGTGTGTTATCCAACTCAACAAGGCTGGCAGCACCATCATGTCCAAACCTAATCGGCCTACACAGTTTAGAGTTAGAACAGCACTACTTTTACAACATTGACTATTGTTTATTTTCGTTTATTTATTGTTAAATATTTCAGTGCTCTCCATCCACCCTGCAGTGAGCCTGAGAAGGCAGAGGACCAGACTCCCCTGCACTGCCTAGACCATGGGCAACACTACAAGCAAGGACAGCCATAACTCTGCAGGTATCACACCATGACATAATCAAATAGTTGACTACTTGACTTCATTGATCTCTGAAATAAAAATGTAATTTGTTTAAAAAATAATGGGTGAACTTGAACTATCCCTTTTGAATAATGAGGTGTTTTTAGTCCACAAGCAAGCAGGTCAATGCCAGCAGGTCTGGCAAAGTCAGATGAATTGTAGCACCCAGTAGAAACTTGAAATGGTGGGGACAAAATGAACCCCTAAGGGTTATTTGTGTCCTTGGGGGAAATATAAAACAAAAAACACCACTGCTATAGGTGCTTATTAGTGTGGCTGTCTGTCATGCTGTGTAAGGTGCAGCATGGGGAGCATTATCGCCAGTAGTATTGCCAGCATTCTGTCCTCTGTTACCATCTCCAGTGAGAGCAGCTTGGATCCAGTGACACGCCCATCCTTCTCGGTGAGTTTGTTCAGTCTGTTGGCATTCTCGCTTTGATGCCTTTGCATCAACACACCACAGCATATAGGAGAGGCCAAGATGGTGCCTGCAACCAACAGCAACCAGATGGGACATAATGTTGCATTTGCTATTCTTAGATGGCTGGCTGATGGTATGTAATACCGGTATGTGCATCACATAGAAAAAGTGTAGCTTGCCAAATCAAATGGGTCCTCTTGCTTGTATGCTGAGATTGTGTGTTATTCTTGGTTGTCCGCTGCAATTGCCTGTACATTGAACTGTGTACAATATGTCACATGGCAATGTAACCATAGCAACAACTCTTCATATTTAGCATCAAGGAATCAGAAATGTGAAGTTCTTAAACATTTTCTATGTAGCAGTGGCCATCTCGGAATGGCACAAATTGCTGTCTTTAAGGGAATTAAAAAATAATAAAAATAGATTTCAGAAAAAGATGACAATTAACCTCTAGCCTGGGTACCAGACTGCGTTACGTTGAAGTTCAAATTCAACTTCAACACAACTCCATCTGGCAAGGAGCCTATCTTCACGAGTGGGTGTGGCTTATGAAAGTTGAAATACTGTCGAGGCTTCTGATTTGTTTTGGGGGAAAAAATAACAGTTTTCCTTCATTGGAACAACATTGAATCAGAAACAATGGCACTACGCAACAGGTGACGTTAGGGAAATTTGCGTCAAGCAGCCCCTATCCAAACTCTGTTTTCAGTAACATTCATAAGTTGGGGCTGTGGCTCAGGAGGTAGAGCAGGTCGGCCAATGGACCAGTGGTCGGCGGTTCGAATCCCGGCTCCTCCTGTCTACATGTCGAAGTGTCCTTGGGCAAGACACTGAACCCCACCTTGCCTCCAGTGGTTGCCACCACTGGTGTGTGAATGTGGGAAGTGGGGATGCTGGCATTGACTGTTCGCCGCTCTACTTCTCAATGTATGAATGAATGGACTATTGTAAACGCTTTGAGTATACACATAGTGCATAGAAAAGCGCTTTAAAATGCAATCCATTATTATTATTATTGAATGTTGCAACGGCAAATGAGGCTGGTCCTGCCAGGCTAATTAACCCCATAAAGCCACATAATAGAAACATGGATATGCATGTCTGCATTGTTCATTTAAACTAAGTGGTAACTGCATGACAACACGTTATCACAAACCTATTCACATGCATACAGAGTATCAACTCTGTATACTTTGTGCACACAAACAGCATTTAGTATGCAGGAAATTAATTCAGGATGGGGCGAGGATAGCTGTGTGTGCAGAGGTAGAGAAGACTGCATTGCAATGTGTGTGAAATGTCAGTATGCAGAATTATCTGGCACCACACAAGGGCTTGGAGGAAAGGAATGAAGCGTTTCTTATGTACAGCACAGCCTTGTCTACAGTACAGAGTGCCTGTATGTATGTACTGTATGCCTTCAACTGCATTTGTGAATAGTCAATACAGGATAAAAATAGCACACTATCAGTTTTATGCATTTTTAAGTCTTGGGTCTTCCATTTTGGATCTGCTAATAACAGCTGATGTAAAACCAGCCTGCCATGGCCGTGGAGGTGTGACCATTGTGATGACAGGGGGGCTGCGTTGTAGTCAGTGAAGTAGTGTAAGCTTTGTGAATCTGGCCACATGGGGGATCAGTGTGTGTGCCTGTATGCTTGCCAAGAAGTGGGCAGGAGAGGCTCTGTGCTGCATCAATCAGCCTGACATAATAATAGATAACGTAGAGGACACCGTCTGCTTCGCTCTGCATTATAACAAGGCAGGGAAGGCCTTGCATTAGCCGCACCCAAGTGTGGCCGTCCATTTTTGGAAGCCAAAGCTGACTCAGCATCCCTTTCTCTTTCCCATACATACGCCTTTGTCTTGTTTCTTTTTTTAAATCTCTTATTCAGGATCCCCCTCCGATTTCTTCAGAACGCCTCCCACCACGCCCTCGGAGGTACAGCTAGCTGCCATGGCCTTTTCCACCTCCGCTTTCAATAAGAAAGTGGAGCAGAAAGGCACTGCAGGCAGCACCGCCCCCTCTAGCATCTTACCCACCACTGATTGGACCCGGAGGCTGTCTGGTTCCACAGACTGGGCAGTCATCAGCCAAGATGCCATCGTCTCGCCAGAGAAGACAGGGAACGGTGCAGCGTTGAGGCATGGAAAGGCAGCCGAGAACAGGAGCAGGGGCTCCCCTCCTGAGAAGAACTGGCAGGAGAAGGACAGTGGGTTGGGTCCTCAGTCGGGAGCAGAGATGCCCGGGGAGGAGACGACCCTGGTGCTGCTCAGTCTAATGGAGCACTATCGAGCCTCGCTAGGCCTCAGCCCTGGTCAGGATGCAGCCACAGGAGCAGTAGGTAGGAGAACTGCATACCGGTAGGACCACGCATGGAAACAAGTCACCTTCTTGTGTTATACTGTACTTTTAGCCCTGTGCTGTTTGTGTTTCTGTGTAATGAAGTATTCAAGTGGTATTTTAACTCTTGTTATTTTTATTCTATGTAATATGGACACTACAATGTAGAAATGTGGCAAATGGGGCCACTAAAATGAAAACCCATTAAAGTTGCACACAGTGATTGTCTCCATGCCAAAACCATAGAGTAGGACATTTTAACAGTATAATGATACAATATTGGTATATACTGTATATTTGCAGTCGCTATATATCGTTAACACTCCTACAAAAGCCACGTCAGTGCTTCCTACAAGAATAAAACGTGGCGTCAGCGTTCTGTATAACGTTCATATTGCATGTGTCTGCATATTGAAACATATTTTTATCGGCCAATTATGACGAGCGCACTGAGCAAGATTATTAAGCAAGCCAGGTAAAACTGTGCATCTGTGCGTGTAACATAGTCCGTATATGGGCATATGGGACAATCAGACTATGGAAATTTGATGTATTCCTCTCATGCCCAGTCTTAAAGGGGAATTCCACCCATTTTTTTTCTGAGAGTGTACAAATGCAACGGGTTCATTTGGTTGCATTTGTACGCTCTCAGAAAAAAAGAAGCGTCTAAAGAAATCCATTAACATGGTGAAAATACATCTTGATGATGTCATCAAGATGTTTCACCATGTTAGTGGTTTTATCAGACCTCCATTTCTTGGGAACAGAATGGGCGAACTTTTTTTTATCATGTCCACCCAGCACCTCTAGGGTATACTAATGAGACATTAGAATGTTGAAAATGGGTGTAGTTCCCCTTTAAATGCAAAAAATGTTTGTTTGTCTTGTCCAGAGTTGCTCAGGCGCTTTCTTGTTGAGAGGGATGAGCTGCTGGTTGAGAGAGATGAGCTGGGAGAGGAGGTGCGCTGCTTGAAGGACAAACTGAGGGTGAGCTAAAGAGTAAAAACGTTCCATTTATCACTCTCACCCGAATGTGAAATCAAATTGATTAAAGGCATGATGTGCTCAGTCACCGACACCTAGTGTTATGCACAGTAGAGTTTTGCTGTTTTTTTTTTGTTTTTTTTTTTGCTAGTCCTTACTCAACCCATTCGAATATGTGAACACCATATTATGTACAGTATGTGAGGGTAATGTGATCTATTAGATGCCTGTATTTTGACTCAGCAAGCCAGAGTGAACACACTGTCCGATGGAAACGCTCCAAGTCTTAAGGTGTACTAAAAAAGGTAAATTACAAACAAAAACATACCTTGTATAAGTTGTGAATGAGGGGGTAGATGTTCTACATCAATTAACTTGTGAATGTGAGGGAATGTGAGTGTCAACACAGTGTATAAAAATAAATAGTTAAACTAACATTTGATTGAATACTTCATTAGACAGAAATCTTAACAGCATGTACCAGTACATTTGGGCTAAAATGATAATACAAAAAGATCAAGATGTGTTTAGGTGTGTGGAGCCCATGTCCACAGGCAGCCATATGGCTAGACCGAGACCTGTAAAAAGAGTTACGACAGGATCTTCCTTGATCTTGACGCGACACAATAACATGGTTCATGTATTCCACATGTTTCATGAACACAAGCAAGGTTCAACACTGGAACTAGACTGTCTAGTGTTTACTCTAGTGTTGGTCACTCAAAGGAACATTCTACTTCAATATCTGAGTACACTGCAACAAATGTATTACATATTTAAAACAGTAACGCATTTTAAAAAAAAAAAACACTCAATGCCACTCAAAGGTGTTGAGTGGCATTCACTTTCAAATTTGGACTATTACTAGTCCCTACCGTACTTCTGATAACTTTGAGTACTATGCTGCAGTTGGCTATGAATGAAGGGTAGTGTTTTAGCTTTCTGGCCGATTACAAAGTCCCTATTTGCTGGATATATTTACAGAAGGCTAAAGCACATTATCGATTGTCATGGTATGCTCTTTGTGAGCTGAATGTTGAAACACCTGTTACCCACCACTTCAGTAGGCCTACACCTCATTCTATCAACAATACACAAGTCAAGGTTGTGAAACTCTTGTTATTCAAGGTTTTGTGTAGTCCTGTTGACATTTGCTGGGGGGGTCCATGCCTCTG
This sequence comes from Benthosema pterotum, assembly GCA_039105355.1. Classification (NCBI taxonomy): domain Eukaryota; kingdom Metazoa; phylum Chordata; class Actinopteri; order Myctophiformes; family Myctophidae; genus Benthosema; species Benthosema pterotum. Next base: position 39,504,181 of record CM076983.1, on the reverse strand, counting down.
CTTTTGTTATCCTGGCCCCTGGTCATTCACTTGCTTGTACTGGTGGGGTACTGCCTTCTAGGAAGACTGAATTAAACACGTACATAGTCAATGTACCTGTTGGGATGTTAACCCCTGGGCTTCCCTGTCTTCTGACCTCCACACCCAGGCGGAGAGGGAGGAGTGGCGCCAGTTCCAGGGTGACCTGCAGGTGGCAGTGTCGGTGGCTGACCGGATGCGCGTGGAGGCCGAGCAGAGCCTGGCCGAGTTCCAACGCAGACACCAGGCCCTGGAGGACCGGCTGGCCCAGACACTCAGCACACAGCAGGACACAGACAGAGAGCTAGATGGCCTCAGAGCCCAGCACAGGGACGTCTGCCACCAACTGGCCCTGGAGCGCGGCCAAGTCGAGGCCTTGAGGGCCACACTCATGAGCACAGGCACAACAAGCTCCGATACAGATGCTGAGAGAAAAGACTCGAGCGATGAGGGCCAAACGATGGGGGACAAGCAGGGAGGGGGTAGCCAGTGTGTACCTAAAGACGAACATCCTGCGGATGAAAGAATCACAGCTCACACAGGGGGCGAGGGCAAAAGTAACAACAACCACAACGCAGTCAAAGAAAAGGAAACTGTTCAGGAAGCGCCCAGTAAAGCTGGTGGCCGGGATGCCAACGGTGCCAACAAAACAGACAGCGAGAACGTGCAGCTAACGGGCAAAGGGGTCGCTGAGACCTACCTGCGCAATCTAGCATCCCTGGAGAGGAAGACGGAAAAGGGCGGCAGTCTGAGAGAGCGCAGGAAGATAGTGATGCTGTCTGAAAGATCCCGGTGAGTCTGTGCATCTACGAGTGCGTTCTCAAACATGCATACAGTATGTTGTGTGTTCTACAATGTCCTCAATAGCTTTTTATGTTTGTACAGTGTTGTTGAGTAATATTAGTGTCAGGATGTCAGCGCGACACCACTGTCTCGTCATCACTAAGTCTTCATATATTTTTTTTATAATAGTCAGTGCATTTTATAGCTAGGGCACCCCAGCTGGAAAATCTCTATTTTCAGCCACCAAAAGAAAGACTTGTGAAAACTATCATAGTTTGTTCTGTCCTTTTAAGGAGCCTGTCACGACTTTCACTTCCCTCTGGCTTCTCCAGTCAAAATGGTACATCCCAAAGTTCCACATTGCCATTGTGCAAGGTAATACCATGATTAATGGATATGATGATCATGTTCAGGCCAAAAAATACGACAACCAAGTATAAGTTTGGCTTTGCTTACATTTTCAACCATTCCAGAAAGAAGAACCAACCAAAAGGAGGAGTGACCACGTTTTTCTAAGACAGGAGAGCTTTGCCAGCCTTAATTCAAGTGAGCTCTTACTTTGCCACCATACAGCACTGTTTTTGGTTGAACATATTCCATCTAGCTCAAATGTTTGTTACTTACTGCTGCTTGTGTCATAACAGAAAAGCAGGAACAAGACCCAAACGTTGACTATATCAAGTAAGCCACATTAAAGATGTTCCTATCTGCCACTGACAATTCACTAAAATGATTTGTGTGAGATGGACTTAAAAGTTTTTCTGCACTCCTCCTCCCCAGGCCTCAGGACGGGTTCAGTGTTCTGCTGCGGCGTCACGGTGGCTCCAGGAGAAACTCCCTACTGCGTTGGTGTCAAACTCGCACCCAGGGTTACAAGGTTAGGACAGGAGAATCTCACCATGAAGGAGGCATAGCTAATTGTATTACCCATCTGTTCATAGAGTTGTTAACCCTGAAACGCAAATTAAACTAGAAAGGTACACACCGTACAGCGCAAATCTCCACCAGAAGGCATGCCCCAATAATGCACTGTCTGGCGCAGTAATGATAAACTGCATCTCTTTCAATCTCTCTGAGACAAATTGTAAAACATTATCAAACATTTTTCTACCAAGGCTTTGAAAAGAAGGAAAAGATATCTATGGTCACTTTGATGCAACAATGCTCTATACGTCTCCAGCCTGTCTGTATTCAGCTTGTGCTGCCACTGCACTATAATCAATTATATTTCAAATGTATTTTCGTGACAGAACATTGATATCACCAACTTCAGCAGCAGCTGGGAGGATGGCCTGGCCTTCTGTGCCGTGTATCATACCTATTTACCATCTCATATTCCATACGACGGTCTCAGCCCGGCAGACAAGGTACAAATGATAAAACATTGGACCATTGAGAGATAATTATAGGCATATTTTGCCATTTGGCATACTAGAAGCTCCATCATCTTAAGGGTCACAGGAAGGCTCGGCCCCGATCCAACTCGGACCCTATATGTAGTGTTGCACACACCTAATGGAGTCAGTCCAAAGGCGGCTCTTCTACATAGACTTCTTCTTTATTTTAGATAGTAATAGTACAGATAAACTTCAGGCAACGGCCAGCTTTAATTATTATAAATCCCTTTATTTTAGATCATTTTGTAGTAATAGTACTATATAACCATCAGGCAACAGCCCTGCTTTAATGATTACAAATTACTTTAGATTGTTTTGTAGTAATAGTACTTGTACTACAGCATAAACCTCAGGCAACAGACAGGCTTTAATGATTATAAATCCCTATATTTTAGATTAGAGCTACAGCGACTTATCGCTGTGCAATACTCTAAAACAGATGAAATGTTGCACACACAAATAGCTCTTATTGAACAGCCGCTCGAGCACTCAAGTTTTCTGACCACTCAATGTCGCAACACTTCCACCGGTTCGAGTTGAATCTGGCCCAAGCCTTCTGGTATTAAATCTTAAGTACAGTAAGGCACTGGACTAACCTGTTTTCTTTTGTCAGGAAGGAAACCTGGGTTTGGCTTTTCAGACTGGAGAGTGTGTGGGAATCACAGCCATGTTGGTAAGACATAAATAGCATAACTCGCATGAAATACAAATATTCAACAAATATCAAGTTGTAGCGTGGACTGGGGTAGGGTGGAGTTCTGGCCACTGTTGGAGGATGAGATTAAGTCATTTCTAGCCTGTGACTTGATTCTTCTGTCATTGAGAAGAAAGTTGGCCTGACACACAATTTCCTTAAGGATGGTTAAGGAAGTTCAGAAAACAAGCTTTACCTGTTTTCTGGCTAAGAAATATTACCTTTTCAAATGTATTTCAAAAGGTGTCTTGTCCCTTTTGTTTCTTCCATAATGAACTTAGCATCAGATCAGTGATCATTTCTGATGACTTTTCTATGATGACATTTAATCAGTCACACACAGGGTTTATACGGTATACTCATGCTTAAAATATTTTTTTAATGTTCTTTTTACAGACAGTGGAGGAGATGTTGAAAGCTGGAGGTCCTGACTGGCAGCGGGTACTTGGTTATGTTGACAGTATCTTTCGGCACTTTGAGATGTAAGGTCTCCAACTCATCAACACTTCAGATTCCATTTTAGTCAAGTGATATTACAAGACACCTGGAATAAATTACCAAGTTGTTTCTTCACAAGTGTAGCACCCGCATGGTGACCTTGGAATTGTATATTGTAGAGGAGTATTTCACAGTATTTGAGAAAAGGAGTTAAACAAATAAATTCACTTTTTAATTTAATAATTGGTTTGCGACAAGTGGGGGAAAATGGGTGTGTCAATTCATCTGTTAAATTCATTGTGTCACACCTTTACTTATGAAGATATTTCTTGGTAATGATTTTATTCCAGATTTGCCCACCTTTCAGATTATATTCCCTAACGACCACAAAATGGGAGTTCAACATACCGAGTTTGAGATGTGTCACTTCACATCTGATAGTCGAGATGTATGGGTCGGTAATTTGGTATACAGTCTAAAATATTGTCTATATACATACATACATTCATGAATCCACCGGCTGTGCGTATCGGTAGGCATAGCCACTTGTCCAAATGTGCTGATCTCATCACATGTGTCATTTGTATATCTATTTCTGTTTTTATCCCAAGGGATGTTTTCCCTATTTTACCCTGCTATGAATGTGGGTATATAGACAATATTTTAAGCTAATAAAAAGAAAAGACTATACCAAAATCCCCACTGCTGCCGGACAATTAAGCCTAAAGCGGTACTATTCCCTTGCTCAACTGCAGGAATAAACATGTACTTAAAGTGAACCCAGAGGATGCAGAGCTGAGAGCATTTTGTACCTGGGAATACCTTTTTATTTTGCTACACACAAGCCATTGTTAGACAATGATGCTGCGCACAGGGCACAAACATAATGTCTGGTTTTACAATACAGACCTGGAACATACTGTATATACCTGGACAACTGGAGGACTATTCCAGCCATATGCACTGGCATGGGAGCTGGGGAAACGCTGGAGAATGCAGACAGTCTGCAAGGACCTTTACTGTTTTTGTTCTGAACATGAGCACTTTGAACGTCTTCAGTTGGATTTTAAATGTATTATTTGATTTTATTATAATTAATAAAATATTGACCTTCTGTTGCCCTATTTCATGAGTCTTTCCAGCCATCTTATTTTGAGTCTACAGGCCACATCAATAATGCAATAATAAAGTTATTCTTTCAGAAGTTGTTGCTCAATCATTTACAGTAGGATGACATTCAAGTAGTTTATTACATATTGACAGGCAACTTTAAACAGCATACAAAATGGTATAAAAGATGAATAAAGAATGTTCTGCGACATAAGCACAATGGTAACAAATAAATATTGAAACATAAAAAGAAACAATTTACAGTAGTATACCTTTTGCTGTTGAACTTAATGGAAATCAGGAATGTGGTTGATGTTTAGAATAATAATGTATTTACTGCATCTGACATAGCCACAGACATCCAGGCATCAAACAACAAATCCTTTAGCAATTAGTAATTAAAATGATGGCCAGAGAGCACTAGATAAAACTGAAGTTTAAGTCAGATTTGCCCACTGCCAGGTCTGGCACACATTTTACGATGCTGTTATGGCTCCTCCTATAGGTGGTGTGGAGAGTGGCGGCAGAAGGAGAGACTTTAGTTTGGCTGACATGGCTGCAATCTCAGGGTCCTGGGTCTCATACATTTTCACCAATCTGGCAAATTTCAAGACACCTGAAAAGGAAACAAAACACTGTCAAATGTCTTTGACAGGACTTTGAATCCTCCCATTCCAAATGCTTTTGATTGTCCAATCTGAGAATAGTTACTTCATGTTATATTGAACAGTACTTGAAATGGCTTTACTTTTCTTATGTCTAACTGAGCAGTGAATGCTTGAAAAGGTTTGTTCATACTCCAGGTTTAGGTGATAATGAGTAAAAATGGATGTGTTTGGGTCAGGTGCCTTCTTATCAGCTAAAATGAATAAACTAATGGTTGAACAGGACGACTCCATAGACTATCTGCAATTACGTTCCCCAAGAATAATGATGCAAGGGTTTAAGTCAAAGGACAAATCTAAATGGTACTGAAAAGTGTTACTCAAAACACCCATTCAAGAATGGGAGTACCTTTATTCTAGAGAAACTTTTCCTCCATAATTCTACAAATTAAATAATAAAAAGAAATGATTATGAAGCGTGCAAGATTACTTTAAGGATACATTGAACAGCAGTGTTGTACTATTAAATGTACACCCATGTTCAACGACCAAGCTGTATCAGTTTTGGGCAGTAACATGTTACTGTCAACATTGTACATTACAGTAATATGTGATATTACTTTTTTCCAGTAAAACTAGCGTAACAATATTACTCTGAGGAAATGGTAATATGATTGTAATATATTATATTACCATTTTGCCATAGTAATATTATTAGTTATTCTGCCAAAGCATGCCTTGTTACTCACTACAAATAAGCATGTTTTTTGCAGGCAAAAGGCTATTAACAGATAACAGAATGCGTTGAAACATGACAAAGAAATGCATCAGCATTATTTTGTTCTCCTCTGTCAACAAAACAGAGCTGGATAAACAGATTGTGTTCTTTTGCAGGTGGAAGGGGCCTGCGTGAAAAGTGATATACAGTATAATAATAGTATGTAACTATACCAGTCTTGATTCAGCCAATATGCTATACAATATTACTTTTTTTTTTCTAAAAGAGCAAAAAGTAATATAAAGATATTACTCTCATAAGTAATATTGCCCAGTACTGAGCTGTACACACATGTCTGACACACAAAGTAGTGTAAACTTGAATGAATAAATTGAAAATAGATACTGTATATCGTTGGTAGGCAGAAAACTTCAATGTAACAAACATTGTCAAAGCATGTGTGAATGTACACAGGACAGAAATAATTATAGCAAAATCACTAGCAGTACTAGAGGAAAGGTTATCTCACTGGCTGATCTTGGGGAGGATGTAGACAACTAGACATGCGTCTCCTCCAATAAAGTACATGTATAGTCACTGGACACCTGACTGGACAGTGAGGGATTTTCACATAGAGGGCGTATAACACAAGGTAAACACAGTCCTTTCTGTTCCCCACTGTAGGAGTGAGTCGCTATTGTAGCTACAGATGTCACCCACCAGCTTCCGACCACTGAACACAACCATTTGCTTTTGTTGTTGTGCTTAGCAAAGCTGAAGGTACCATTCAGGAGTCAAACCTTTGGATTCCCCAAGTGGGACTCATTGCAGAAGGACAAGAGACTGCTTTTCGGGATTATAGAATTTTAAGTGCACACTACTAGCCGGTACAGTGTTTTTTTTTTGTTTGTTTGTTTTTGTTTTGTTTTTAGAATCAGTCATATTGGTGGGTCCTCCTATCGGTGGTTATATTGGTGACAAAATATCTATTTTCATTCCAGCAACAAAAATCTATATCAGTTGCAAATCTACACATCTATCATACCAGTTTTCGTATCAGAAAGAAAGTCTCTTCAGGGGGGCATAAACATGGCCCTGAGGATCTTGACCTGTCCTCTACCATCTCTGGAGGACCTTTACAATAGACATTGTAGTAGAAGAACTATCACCTGTTGTAACTTATGCCCTCAGGGAGGCGCTATAAAGTCATCAATGCAAGAACCAACAGACTGAACAAAATATTTTTACGCCAGGGCAGTCATAGCTCTAAAACTCAGATACCTGAACCCTGATGCTTGCTCTAAACTCAGATAGGTGAACCCTGACACTTAACTAAACAGACTTTATGGTACAATATGTCTTAAATGTATGAATTTTTAATTGTTTTGAACTTAAGCTAGACTGCACTAAATTCTGTTGTCTTGTATAACGACAATAAAGATAATTTAATTCTGAAAAGTGTTCTTGTGTGCCTTTTTTTTACTTCCCTTCCCCATATAATTGTGTAAGCATGCCCTGAGGCAGACTGTGGGGTGTTGACTCACCCTCTCCTTCATTGTTGAAGCCATAGGCCTTGATGACCTCCTGTTGAATCAGAGTGGCGACAGGGAGAACAAGCTGCAGCATCTTGCCCATGTCATTACAGGCACTCTCTCGCGCCTCCTCCATCCGCGCCACATTCTCTGGGATAGAGAATGCCTGGATGACCTCACTAAGCACCACTGCAACACAAAAACAAAAATAAAAACCTTTTACTTTCAATTGTATCTTTTTTCTGAGTTATGTGTGACTGACCATGTAGTATTTTACCATCCCGGCAGATACATGAACGGTTTCTCATTTGTCTGATTAAAAGGACTTAGTTCCGGTTATGTACAAAATGAGAAGAAACATTGATGCTGGAAATGGTGGTGAAAAATAGAAACAAACCAAGTACTTCATTCTCACCTCTTGCCTGCTCAACCGTAAGGGTGGGCTGTTGTGCTGGGGCTGAGGCCATGTCTGTGGAAAAAGAATGACACATGAAGTGTTTTAAAGGTACAAACACAGTCCTACTGTAGCCACAATGTGGAACACTACGAGAATTGTATTAGTGTTAAATAATGGGAAGAATCTAGAATTACAATACCCTCCATTGACGACCCATTGAACCAAATAGAAAATTCAACCTTCAATCTGCAAAGCGCTTGTTTTATAAACAAAAAATACACCATAGACATTGTTATGAGCTACTTTCTGTCTAGAAACTGAAGAAGTGGAACTTGGAAGCATGCTTTTTCCAGTTTTCTTTAACACATCGTACTGCTGCTCAGTGGCTCTTGCATTATGTGTAAAATCGACATAGACTCTGAAGCAGGGCCACTTCTGCATAATTTCCTGACAAAAAGTATATCATAATCTTAACATGTACAGTATACGGTGGATGAAACAAATAGTTTGCAGTCTAGAGGACCTCTCCAACTGCAATATTGGTGGGTTTGGAATTGTTTAATACAAGCAGATGGAGTGTCAATGGAGACTAATGCAACTCTACATTTAATCCATAGAAATCTAGTGTTCCAAACTGCAGCTCGAGTCATACTGATACCATCTAATTCTAATAGATCCCACTGAGCTTTTAGACTTTTTAGACACTTGTGCTCAGTGGGATTAGGGCCTATTTTGAAATGACAAAAGATTTATAGCACCCACAAAAATGTAGACAGACAGCTATCTTACTTTGTGTATTTTCATGCTTCTTACTGTCATGGGATCGATCACGCAGCCTAGAATTCCGGCACAATCGTCATGATATACCGGACATCTCGTTTATTTTTGTTGTTTAATTCAATTGACTATTCCGCTGTGTTTGGGAATATCACATCACGATTGACTGGAAAGAAAAAATCGATGGTAGCTCTCTTCGTTTTCATACATTTAGTTATCATGGTTAACTGAGCTTCCTTTGTCGAGCTAATAACCAATTTATATGAGATTATGTTCTGTCAAATGATCCGTTTCGATACGGCAAACACGTTAATCATGAAATGCGTTACATGATTATATTTTATAGTGGACAACTCACCACACAAGATGAAAACCTAGCCCAGGCGAAGGTAAATAAAAACAATCTGTCGTAAAAAAAAAAAACAGCCGTTTGCGGCAAAATGCTATTCTTTACGACACATAACGCTCTGCTTTCCGGTGCAAACTGGAACGGAAGGTAAACAACAAACCCAACAGTGGATGTACGCGTGTACTGTACAATCATTGTCTGACATATATCTGATATATATTGTATGTAAATTGGGGATAAACCAACTATATTTCGTTCGAAAGACGCTATGAAACATTAAGTGAAGTTACCACTGTTGATTACGGCTGCTTGATGTGCGTGGTTCGCAGCAGCTGTCTTCCCGTCGCCACGTAAACACGGTGACAGGTTGTTCCACTCAGCTGTTAAGAGCGTATGTTATGGAGCAGAAGCTCGCGGAATTCAGAGCTCGGAGGAGAGCAGCCAGTGCTGTGACAACAACTAGTGACTGTACTGTCCAACGACCAGCAGACATGCTGGATGACAATAACACCGCAGCTGCATCCACAAGCGCCAGAAGTGAACTGAAAGCTGTCGAGCAAGAAGAAGAACATCATGAACTGGAAGAAGACACCAGGCCTCTCATTTCCGGAGAGAAGAGTCAAGTCAACGTAAGTTGGTAACTGATGCTGCGTTAGCACTGGTTCATACTCCATAGCTCTACTGATTCTGTGATGCTGCATTGCATTAGGGAGCACTGCAGTAGATGGAATCTGGAATTCCATTTCCACTGAAACAGTTGTGCAGGCAGTTAGTATTAGTCACTCCTACTATTTTACTTTTGTTATTACAAAAATCAGACCTGTTTCAGGATCCATGACCATTGAAGAGCCTTCTTTATGATGCCCCTGATTGATATATGTCAAAGATTACATTAAATTAAATACACTGACAACATATTGCTCTTGTGGTTAAACTCACTAGTGCTGGACATGTCCTATTTACGTCCCCCCAAAAAAACTCAGTTAAACAATGTTTTTGCTCAAATTCGTTTAGACTACAGGTGAGATATGTTATATGTTATACATGGCATGTTTGTCCTCTCTAGGATGGTCCAGATTGGCTGTTGGACAGCGCCCTGGGCCGGTGGCTGAAGACAAGACAGTTGGCGTTCACAAATCTGACGCTGTTAAAGGTCTTACTGTGGCTGGTTCTTCTTGGCTTGTTTGCTGAGCTGGGTTTTGGCTTGGCCTTCTTCACCATCTCCATGTTCTACTGGCTCTATGAAGGACTCCGGAGTCCGGCTGAACGCAAACCTGGAGAGATGAGCGCTTATTCTGTCTTCAACCCAGACTGCCAGCCGATCCTGGGCACAATTACTGCAGAGCAACTGGAAGGAGAAATGGGATACGGTCTACTGGCTGCTAGATGAAATACTGGAACTTGCTCAAGTGGAAAAGTGAAGTCCGCTGACAGCCTCACACATCTTTAACGATTGGGAAATATATTTTCAGTGATTGATGACCATACTATAAATGTATAGATCAAACGGATCAAATTGGTTTCACACAATGGTGAATTGTTAATTGTCTGGATTTCCATTTCTTCATCATGAAGTAATTTCCAATTAAAAAGAAATGGACACGTCAAGACACAACAGCCAAACAGTTGACGTTAAGGACCAAGATGACAGGAAAGGCACTACACTGGTCATCACCTTTGCGTAAGACACAGATGACAATTATTTACCATAATTACCAATTAATTTATGGAAGTTGGATTCCACCCTATCTATTACACAATTCATTCTGTTTCATCTACAACTACATTTAGCCTTTTTGTCAAATTATGTGATTAATGATCTGCCATGGATTCAACTAATCTGTTGAATTCTAATCCTACCCTATTCTGGGCATATCCTAGGCACATTCAGTGAAAACTAATAACTGAACATTCTGATGATGATTTTCTACTTGCTCATGCATCGGTTTGTGACACCGGAGTAGGTTGTGTGATGAAAAGTCAAGTGGAGGAAAGCAGTTCCTTTTTGTTATTTAAGAATGTTAAATAGCCATCCAGATGTTGGGAGCTTGTAGATTATGCAGCGTTTTCACTACTTTTGCATGATACTCTTGTGTGAAGAAGTAGGACATTAAGCTATGAGGTTTCTGACTGACAGCAACAATGACAGCGTTTAAGTGGTTAATGGAGATGGACACTATATTTTGCCCACTCACCCTCGGTTGAGCATAGCAACTTTGAGCAACTCCGAACCGTCATGTACTGTACATACTGTAAATTCTATAGAGAACAGTACAAGTCGCTGGGCTTTGCTCAGCTGTTCTTGGGTCACATAGGGACTTACGATTGATTGATTAAAAATAGTTGACGGCATCAGCGCTCCATGGAATTCCACAGTTACAACCTACTTTGAAGTTACAACCTACTTTGTGGGGGATTTGTTGCTGGCGTGGCGATTCAGTGCCAGTGCAGGTTGCCATGAAGCAAATGTCAATTCCTTCAGTGACTCGAGAAAAGCTGAGCAACGCCCAACGTGTACTGTACATGACAGTTGGGAGTTGCTGACAGTGGCTAGGTTGAGCCTTGTGCCTCACATTGTATATCATAAAACACCTACTTCATTGAGATCATCTACCAGTTACAGATCAGCTATTTTCACTTGTACGATTGAGGGCTTTAATCTGTCGGGGGAGAAAAGGTTGAATTATGGAGACTGAAGATAACATGATTTCTGCCCAGTGGCGGGATATACGGGTAGTCCTTGTGAAATAGGCATTATCATACCAACATTGTCCTTTTAAAAGTTCTAGAATTATTGCTGAAACAGGACAGACTATAAGGAAAACGCAAATGTATTTTCCTTCTATGTGGTATTGTATGTGATGTCTACTTTTTCCACATTTGACAGTCTGCTCTGCTGTCTGTCAAGTGCTGCAAAGTGGTATAGTGATCGCTTCATCTTTTAAAGGGGAATCAACTAGTGGCCTGTGTTTCTACAAGACTGTTTATCAAGTGCTATAGATGGGAAAATAGTAAATACACTTTTGGTGTTGTCAATAAAAATCTGATTTCTTTCTATTTATATGCCAAATACTGCAATATGTTGCTTAAGCCACTTTAAATGTTGACTTTCTTTTTCAAGTTGTAAAATAAATGTAAAATGTCAAGTTTCAAGAAGCCAAGTGTCAACAGAATAAGAGAATAATCTACACAAACGCACTGATGATCAGGGTTCATTAAGACACATTTGTTCTTGTTTAAAACCATCTATGATGCATTTACATACAGTACATTCACCAAAATAAACAATAACTGAATCATTACTAAAGTGTTTAACAAAGATATTTACTTACTGATGATACCACAAAAGGAGACAAACAAAGGACCATGGTATTTCTGAATTATGAACTCTTGCCACATGTTCCCAATCAAGCTAATTACATTAGCTTCATTCAACCTCTGAAGCCTCAAAATGTTTTCCTCTTTCTACCACTAATGCATTTTTATTCAGCCATGGTTTTAGCCAGGTCATATTGAGGTTGAGGTAATAATTGGTGGCTTTGATCATTTAGTTTGTAAACCGGTGTGGCTATGACTACAGCTTCTTTGATTAGTAGAATAAAGAAAAAGAATAACACTATACCTACACAGCATGCAGCATATCAATTCGATCAATTATAGGATAATATACTGTTATAAATAATTATTTCCATGGTCCTGGTCGGCATCTTCAGATTTGCAATAATTTGACAGTTATTCATTTTTCTCTATGGAATGTGAAAAGTCATGATCTTCTGAAGTCAAGGCTGGTGATTTATCTGTATTTGCCCACAATATCACAGAAACCAACAAACTTGATTTTATAAAAAATAAAGTAATTTGGAGATTTCACATGTCCCTTTAAAAATGTGTGTGCACAGGAACCGTCTTCATTCAATATAAAACAGTTTTTAGTCCCTTCAGCACCACGTGAGAACAGCAAAATGTCTGTGATTTCGTCAGTGCACTTTCTGGATGGATTTGACTTCAATCTGACGCCAGGGCTTGCAGCACTGACTGTGGCACTCTACTGGAGTAGTACTGGTGGTTATGCAGTGTAGCAAGGACACCGGAAGAGTTCATGTGCTTAACATTAGCATGGTAGCTGTATGCATTGCCATACATGTCTGTTAGTTCTCCTGCAGAGGAAAAGAATGAGGACCAAATAAATACTTATGTACTAAAGATAAATCAATTGTGTGCAAGCAGTGCCACAACATCAAGAACAAGAAGAAACAACCTTCTTCTAAAGAAGAAAAATGGGTAAAAAGATTGACATTTATTTCTTACACAATGATGGCACCGATACAATGGCAGAACTGTGCGTTTTTAATGTGTTTTATTTATTTATTTCCTACCTCCCACGGCTCGCAAGATGGCTTCAGGGGCACAAGTGTCCCATTTCTTGCATCCTGGACTAGCGAAGACATAGGCAGAGGCCTTCCCCTCAATCAGTTGAACAATCTGTGCACATCAGTTGAGGAATATGTAAGCTCGGAGCTTGTGCTTGAATACTATTTCAAAGAATGACTATTACATTTCATGCACATCCACCTAAAATTCATCTTCTGACCTTATTTCCTGCTCCACCCACTCTAATGACCTCATGAGGCTCCATGGCATCCACACAATCTGTCACTACCTTGTTGCTATGGGAACGGGTGGTAGTGATGATGCGTCTTTCACCTGGGACCTGCTGAAGTTGAAATCCAAATGCTCCAAGTCCCAGTATTCCCCACAGAGTTCTCCCTAAGTTTGCCTCTGCTCCAAGCTAAGGACACGAGAATGAAAGACCTTCAAGACACCCAAGCACTACAGTATCATTCCATGTATACTACTACTACTGCACAATGTACTGTACCTGGTAGTTGTAGAATGGCTGGTTAATGACACCAGCAATGGCTTTGCCTTCATATGCAATGCCAATGAGAACTGTCACATTATCCAGGAGCCCTGCATTTAAAAACATACAGACATTCACTAAAGGGATTTCAACAAAGTATGTTAAACAGTTGACACCATTGTAATTACACTCTTGCAGAATTGTCTTCCTAATGACAGCTTGCAGATGGAGGATGAAAGAACATTTTACACTAACTATATATAGTATTTACAATACTATAAAGTACATATAATATTTTAGCTAGTCGTGTTTCTTCCTGGAAGCCTTTCATTGAAGATGCCCTTTTCCCCTGCACAGTATGATCCTATGAATCTAAACATAAACATGTCCCTCCCAGACAGTCCCAGGGCCTTCTGTTGCCATACACAGAGCAGTGCTGCGAAGCTGAGAGCTGTCCGACCCTTTCAGGGACATCTGGGGGTCATCTGGGAGACGCAGACGCTTTGCAGCTGGTCAACAAGAATGAAATGAAAAAGGCACAGAAGAGAAAGATAATGCAGGAATAGACGGAAAACCATTAGACCTGAATCTAAGTGCAAAATTATGGACGGAAAGGACGCAAACCCTCCCCAGAAGTAGATTTTGAATTTAAAAAAATATAGTAAAAATATACCTAATGTAAAGGGAAAAATATACAGGCTTCTGTGTGCTACCAGTAAGATGGAGGCACACTTGACCAATACCTACCAGTAATGCAGTTACTAACAAATTCTCCTGTCAGCAACAAGATTCCCAAGACTTGTGAACTGTTTCCATGGATGGACTTTCTATGCTACTGTATGTCAGCAATCTTCTGTTGTACATTTTATTATTGGATTCTTCTATAAATTATGATACATTTTGACTAGAATCTAGTCTACATCATAATGTACCATATCTAGTCAATAGAGTGTGCATGAAGAACAACTTTACCCTGTCTGCTACAGTGTCTAACATCTGCCAATAAACATTACCATCAATGCCCTCAAACTAGAGGACATAATTTTCAGCAATATTACTGCAGTTATATTGGTAAGGCCACATGCAATAAGGCCTGGAATGGGTGTGTTCTAAAAGTGTTAGAGACAATATGATAGCCAGTGCAAGACTAAACAGACAGAAAAAAGCCCATTAGGGTTCATGACCACAAGCTTATGGTTCACTAAATAGTCTCAGCTCACCGAGCCAAAAACATGCATGCACACCACATACGCACAAATGTAATGAACAGGTGAAGTGTTTACCTTCTGTATATTCTTTTGTTCCATCAAGGGGATCGACCCACACAACCAGCTAAGAGAAGACACATACATGAAGTAATCACACACAATTATTGTACAATTGAACAATTTCTGACAAAAACGGACTGATATTAATAATGTTGCCTCAATTATACGCATGTCACCTGTTGAGCAAGAGTAATATTTGTATTGTGGTAAATCCATTGGTTCTGACAAAAAAACATGTATAATAGTAATATGGCCTAAATTATATAACTCCTGAGGAGTTAGTAATATTTTTATTGTTGACCTACTGATATGCCATTGGGTGCACTTAAGGATGTCTCCTCCTTGTCACAGCAAGTGCACACAACAGCACATACAGAATGTGTTGCTTGTAGTGCTTAAAAAAAGCAACTAGCCAGTTGTCACTTCCCAAGCAATCTGAGAACCCAGCGTCAAAAAACAGAAAAGCCCCCTTTAGTCTGAATATGATGTGACTGCCTCAACATAGTTGTTGAAAACAGTGTTGACAGCACTATGACAAATTGAAATGTACAATACATCAATCATTCAAACACTGGCACAGCTTTATTTATAAAACAATCCTTTCCTTTGTAAACTGCCTTAAACTGAGTTAAAACCTCAGGACACATCCGCATCATAATTTTCATCAAAGACATGGCAGAATTTGACAGATTTATCAACTAGGGTGATATAATCAGTTCTATTCTTAATTTTGTTACCTCCTCCTCTTTGACAGCACTGTACTGCACAGGGCAGGTCTTCTGGAGAATGTCTTCAAACTGGCCATCTTCTAGAAGGTCTTCCTTTACTTCTTCAGCTGGTAGGTCCTAAAGCATATGAAATGTTAAAAAAGTGCTTTCTAATATTTCTTGTAGAGACAAACTTCAATACTACAATACCATGGCATACATACTTCCAAAAGGAAGGATTTATGAACGATTATAATAGCAAGCAGTGATAACACAAATGAATACAAATGCGATTTCAAGGGGTCCAGTTAACAAGCATAACTATGTTGTATTTTTAATGTCACGTTTTAGTGGAGAAAGCATTTCATAGAATTCCATTGGGGGATCTTTTATTTTTTTATTCTTATTTTTTGTGGCTTTTGCCTTTATTTTCATAGAGGGTTAGACAGCAGGCTGACAGGAAATGGGGAGAGATGACATGCAGTAAAGGCCATTTGGATCGGGAGTCGAACTCGCAAACACTGCCAGTGCTGGAATACTAGCCAGGGTGCCTGGACCACTTAGCCAGGGCCCAAGCCTTCATTAGGAGATCTAAATATCGAAATTCTCACAACCTTTTACCATATTGCCAAATTTTGTGGGAAAACGACAGCACAGAACTGGCAATACTGTAATGAATAGGGAAACACATAAGAAAACAATATATGAAAACAGATATGGAATCTCCCAAAAAGAAAAAAGAAGAAATTAAGAGAAACGGCAAGAAGAATAGCCGATCTACAAGTTCACAAAAATCGCAATGTCGTAAGGGCTTATATATAATCATGGGGAAGTATTTTTTGCTACTTTTATGGCACCATTTGGTCACTATTGGTCACACATACGACAATGTGTTTTTAATTCCGTATTTTGGGTACATTTGTATTTTTAATAAATAACAAAATATGAATAAGTATGCTTCTCAGTCATTTGATTAATTTCCAAAAGTAAACGATGGAATCAATTGCAAAGAAAATAAATAATGGACATAAATAATGAACATCCCTGATTTAGAGACTCACCTCCTCTCCGATGATGGTGAGTTTAGGGAACTGTCTGGACAGTGAGGCACAGATGCTCTGCTGGGCCAGTCTGTCAGCCAGAGTCTGCAGGTCGTTAACCCCAGTCTGTGGATGGAAATTCAAAAAGAAGACAATATTATAATTGCAAAATAAAAGAATAACTGAGTTGCAGAGCCCTACAGTATATACAGTAGTTTCCTCCTTTATTGACATATACAGGTCTTCCAAAACAGTTGTTTTCAACTAGTGGTCCAGGGAACCCAAGTGCTCTCTGCGAGGATTCCTTTTACACTCTCCTGAGAGCGTAAAATGAAAGAGTTAAAGAGTTAAATTACATTTAAACATCTGAATGACTTAATTTTCAAGAATGCACACATTTAGAAAATGTAAAGTAATTGTTACATTGTAACATTTTGCCAGTTATCTCCTCCTAAATTGTGGACAAAAACTTGAAAATCCTTAGTTTTGGGTCCAAGAGACTGAACTCAACATCAAATGGTGGTCCGTGGCTAAAATGCAGAAAAAATAGTGGGCCCTGGTATGAAAAAGGTTGAAAAACACTGCTAGTGCTATATATAGCAGTTTTCTCCTTTATCGACATATACAGGTGTTCTAAAATACCAGAAAAGTATTTGGAATCTGCTCCCACCTTCTGCACAATACCAAGCTCTCCACTGCGCAGGACGCTCCTCACAATGGAGCCAGCCTTTTCAGCTACAGCATAGGCAGAGGCCACCAGTCGCATCACCACTGCAGGGTTTCCAGACATGGCTGATAGATGGAGGAGAGTCAGAGTCAGGATGAGACAGACAGCAGCAGCATCATGCCCTCTGTGCAGTGTGCACCAAGTAGTCTACAGCAGTCGTTCTCTAACAGTGGTCCTCCTTGGGTGGTCCCCATGCAGCCAAGTGATGAGACATAACCAAATGAACCCTTATAGATCTTTAACTTTTGAGTGTGTACAGTTTTTAGGCTCTCGGGACAGGAGTTACATTAGTACAGTGGTTTTCAACCAGTGGTCCTTGAGAGGGTTCCAGGTGGTCACCAACTAAATGATGGGGAGTTGGTTAACCAGAACTCTTTGAGAGCGGTCCATTTGGTTTCATGTTTACACTCTCAAGAGTTAAAATATTCATCATGTGAATTAGCCCAAGCCCACACAACTAGAGAATGTAGAAGATTAAAGGTAACTTTGATCTGTATGTTTGACTGTTTTGTTTCTCAGATTCAGGCAGGAATTGTGGACAAAAGCAAAAATAAATGGGGCTAAAAATTCTTCAAAAGGTGGTCTGTGGCTCATATTCTGAATAAATAGTGGGCCATGGTATCAAAAACCATTGCATTAGCGTTAATAATCTGCATCACTTAATTTTCAAGAAGTTCAGAATTGTTAGTTTGATCAGTGTTTGCCTATTATCGCTCCTAAAGGTATCATCACTACCAATTACCAACACAGCATGGAATTGTGGACAATTCAATATCAACAAGAAACCCCAGAGAACCAACTACCTGTCCAGAAAACGTAACTCCATAAAACAGACAAGCATGATGCTATAATACACACATGTCGCACCCACACAATCCTGGGTTGTTGGAACAAAGGGCAGCACTGCAACAAACCGTGATATCCAGATTAATAAGGCCTGGAAGGTTATTAATTAATACATGATGGCCACTCAGTCAGGACACAGAAATAATTTCACAAGAGCCAGGAGATAAGTATTGTAAAGTACACACACTGATCAGTGCAGGATTCATTCAGCCTCTCATTGCATTACATGCGGCAGTGCAGTGAGTGGTTTAGTAATCGTTAGTAAATAGACACATTATGTGTGGCATACCCGTGCTGTTACAGTCAGTAGTAAGTACAGTCTGGTGACTGGCCGTGCCGTGGTGTGGACAACTGGACTTCTAAGTTCACTCGACTGTAGTACAATACGAATACAGCACAAGCAAACCAACCCGGAAGTACCCACGCAGTTTGGGTGGTTACATGGTCTTAGTGCCCGAGTGGTGACTATACCCGGCGAGTGGTTCCTACCAGAGCCTTATAGTGGGCGCCCTTTGCAAGAAAAATACTGTGGATCTTGTAATCTGTTTATTGCATGTCATATATTATTCCTGTAAATTACAAAAATATATGTGTTTCCCTTTTCAAAAAATACTATGGATCTCATGTATTTTTTTTAATGTCATCTATAATTCTTAGGACTATAAATCACAAAATTATGTTTTGTATATGTTTCACATTACAAAGAAATACTATGGATCTTATATTAATATTATCTTAATAATAACATTAAATATTATCTTATATTGCCAAAACTAAAAGCATCTCTTCCCATCTGTAGCATTTTATTCAGCATTGACAGTCTTCTAGAAGCACAGCGGGTCACCAAGTCTTTTTAAGTAAATATCTTTCTTAAACACATTACTAAGGATTCATATATTTGGTTATATTAGTGAAGTGTACATACTGTATGTTCCTGTACATATGTTCATATATCCTAGCCTAATAGTCCAGGCAAAATAGCGTTTCAAGTGGAATAAATTGTAACATGGGATTTTTCTTCACAGATCATTTCTTTGAGGTCTCCAGAACAACATATTAAAAGTCCCGAAAAATCCCAGTTGCGCAAATATGTTTAATTTCATAAAGTAATAAAATACATAGGCTCCAATGGAGCCCCCTTCCTATACAAACCCATTATAACTTAAAACTCCATTTTAACCATGATGGATTATTCAAAAACAACCCATCTTTTTTCTGGTGACTGATATTGTCCTCCTAATATGTGAGAGGGCCGTGGAATTTCATTTACAGGTTTCAGTTATTTTTTAAAAAATATTCATTTCGGTGGGCATGCCCAGATATGGAGGCAGCTACATTTTCCAAAACAATATTTAAAAAATAACTGAAACCTGTGAATGAAATTCCACGGTCCTCTCACGTATTAGGAGGACAATATCAGTCACCAGAAAAAAGATGGGTTGTTTTTGAATAATCCGTCATGGTTAAAATGGAGTTTTAAGTTATAATGGGTAAATGTAGCTGCCTCCATATCTGGACATGCCCACCGAAATGAATATTTTTTAAAAAATAAATGAAACCTGTAAATGAAATTCCACTGCCCTCTCACATATTAGGAGGACAATATCAGTCACCAGAAAAAAGATGGGTTGTTTTTGAATAATCCATCATGGTTAAAATGGAGTTTTAAGTTATAATGGGTTTGTATAGGAAGGGGGCTCCATTGGAGCCTATGTATTTTATTACTTTATGAAATTAAACATATTTGCGCAACTGGGATTTTTCGGGACTTTTAATATGTTGTTCTGGAGACCTCAAAGAAATGATCTGTGAAGAAAAATCCCATGTTACAATTTATTCCACTTTTAGGTAAAACATGAGCTAAAATTACTGGCCTATAACCTCAAACATTTCATCAGTGCATGTGAAAGGTCTGGATCTTTACTTTTGGTCTTTGTAAGGTGAGCCGTCTCCAGAGGAAGTTGCTTAACACAATAGTGGTGTTCTTGTGCTACTAATTTGTTATCCCATTCATCTACATCAGGGGTTTTCAACAGGTGGTCCAGGGACCACCAGTGGTCCCTGAGAGGGTTCCAGGTGGTCCCCAGCTAAGTTGGTTAACCAGATATAACTCTTGAGAACGTAAAAATGAAACCAAATGGACCCTGTGGCGGGTCCATTTGGTTTCATTTTTACGCTCTCAAGAGTTAAAATATTCATCATGTGAATTAGTCCAAGTCTACACAACTAGAAGATGGACAAAAGTAAAAAAGAATTCTTTAGTATTGGGGTCTGTGTGGGGCTAAAATGTCCTCAAGTGGTGGTCCGTAGCTCAAATTCTGAATAAATGGTGGGCCCTGGGATCAAAAAGGTTGAAAACGCCTGATCTACATTATTGGTCAATTCTGATGACTCACCAGTCTCACCAGTTTGATTTTGTCTGAGATTTCAACCTAAAAGATGCAAGTGAGAACTAATAGTTAAGCATTAGAGTTCAGGTTCACCTCAGTTTCCAACTCTAAACCTTCAGTTTAGAGTGTGTGTGTGTGTGTGTGTGTGTGTGTGTGTGTGTGTGTGTGTGTGTGTGTGTGTGTGTGTGTGTGTGTGTGTGTGTGTGTGTGTGTGTGTGTGTGTGTGTGTGTGTGTGCGCGCGCGCGCGCTCGTGCGTGTGTGTGTGTGTGTGTGTGTGTGTGTGTGTGTGTGTGTGTGTGTGTGTGTGTGTGTGTGTGTGTGTGTGTGTGTGTGTGTGCCAAAGGCATATAAGTTATGTGAGAACAGAAAACTTGACCTTTTACAGTACAGAAGTTGTACAGAAATGTGAGAACAGAATACACAACCTTTATAGTACAAATTACCTTTTATAGTTCATAATTTATATGGAATGTGGAAAAGTTTCTTGGCATTTCTGAACCCTAAACCTGTCGTGTTCCACAAAGGCATGAAACATGCTTGTGAAATGAGATCGAAATACACAACCTTTTAGACTAGAGTTTATATGGCCTTTCAGTGTTCCTTAACCGTTTCAAACCATAAAGCTATGTATATTAATCCCCCATATAAAATTGCATGTTCCAAATTATTTGATTGGCCCTAAACATTGCGTTTATTGTCAAGATTTTGTGTGTGCGTGTGTGTGTGTGTGTGTGTGTGTGTGTCATACACTATATTCTACTCAGGGGTTTAAACAAACTTGTATATCTTTTTAACACAACTAAGTAACACAACTAACTTTTCAACTAAGAATTGTCAAGAAGCGAAATTTTGATAAAATAAAACTACAGTATACTGTAGGTTAAAAAAAATAATGGGGTGAAAAATAATGTGGGGTGAAGTTTTAATTTTACACCACCAGGTGGGAGTATGTATGTAAAAGAATGTAAATCAGTGGCACAAGAGTCACAGAAAAATAATCTTAATCTGCCAAGCACTGCTCTGAACTTCACTTGGCTTCTCTGTCTGGTGACATGTCAGTACATTGACGTCGCTGCCTGCCTGTGGTGCACTGGCAGCTTTATTTTATTGAACTACTTGTCAAGTTGCCTTGCATCTCCTCAGTTGATCTACTTAACACTTTTTTTCTCCCCTATCACTTTCTGCACACTCAGCAGGACCGTTTCAACACTTACAGGAAATGCTATTTTTAACCCAGTGTAGCCGCTCTGTTGCTAGTTAATCTAACAATGGAAAGATTGCACCTGTTCCACACAAGGTTAAAATACAAATTTATGTCCCCTTACAGACGGCTAGTAGATCGTAACAGTAGCTAGTATGAAACCAGCATTTCATAATCCAGCAGTCTAATATGGAACACCAGGCTATGGTAAGATCCTTTTGAGACAGTCCTTGGCAATTATAAGCTTTTTATTACACTTTGTAGATAATAACTTATTGGCCTTTACAGATATGTTTGCATACAACAAACAGAACATTTTAAGCAATATTTATTGCACTCAAACTTAGAAAATCATACAGTCTCATTATTACCATGGAGAAGAAACATTCTTGAGGCCAACGACATAACACCATGGTCAAACCAGCAATACTGCAACAACTGTACTAAATTACAGAAAATGTGTGGAAGGATAATGTGGGTAATGATGCTCATTGGCAGAATAAAGTTAAGCCAGGGAACATCTGACCCAGTGGTCTGGAAGAATGTATATATATATTTTTTTTTACATTGGCTCGGGTGAGAAACCTGTCTCAATCACACATGCAAACACACATTCACAAAGTCACTATGGTAATGGAATATTATCTCAAGGCAGATAGAAGCGTCCTTTCCAAACATGTTGCTCATTCCGAAAGGTTGCTTTAGTATTGCTAGTAACTACTATATGCAACCTGAGGACTGAGCAACACATTATTTTTATAACATTAAAAAAAGGGAAAAAATAAGAACACTGTTACATATTTCATAAAAATACCAACAAGCAAAGAAAAAACAACAACCACTCGGTAAATAAATACAGTAAAAGTCTATACACGAAGCTGAGAAAGAGAGGGCTGGAGTGTTAGAAACAGCCAGGAAGGGCAGAATATTGCCCCAGGTCAGAAGGAAGAAAGGAGGAAGATTTGTGGGGAAGTTGCTTCACCTCTTCTTGGGGGCTTGAGCAGTACGAGGTGGGGTAACAGGACGCCCGGAATTAACACCTCCGTACTGGTACTTTGCTTTTTTCTCTGATGGCTTTAGGATCTGAAAAACATGATCATGGTTAATGAATTACTTCACCGTTGAAAGGATGCTTTATTTCATCCATTATTTTATTTTCATCCAAGATCGACTGAACCTTTGTATCAAAAAGAAAATACATAAACCCCCTAATATACCCCTCAACCAGGGATCTATACTAGGCTGCAACGCACTGGGAGATCGTAGATCGTTCATTTTCAAAAAGGCCATAATTTGTAATGATAGTCAAAATATACAAAGTAACAAACGTTTTCAAATAACTAGTGGAATAAAAGTATAGAGACTAGATCAGCACCCGGTAGAGTGCAAACCCACCCTGTACACACAAGTAGGCCATGGCCTACTTGTTCGTAAAAAGGTTCCCCCAATTCTGTATTTCCTAAAAATGGAGGTCTGAAAAAATCATTAACATGGTGAAATACATCTGATGACATCATCAAGATGTATGTTAATGTGTGATAATGATTTTTCTTTCAGACTTTCCTGAGAGGTTACAAATGGAACCAAATGGACCCGCTAGGGTCCCGCTAGCGTCCATCAAGATGTATTTCACCATGTTAATGTTTTTTCTTTCAGACTCCTTTTTCGTGAGAGGGCACAAATGGAACCAAATGGACCCGCTAGGGACCATTTGGTTCACATTTGTATCCTCTCAGGAAAATTTTTAAAATGGGCGGAATTCCCCTTTAAGTGAACAATGTGGGTGGGCAACCAAAGGTTATTTTGTGCAATTAATTAAACTAAGACTACTAAGTGACAAAGAAGTTAATATGCAAATAAAATCGTCAACTTGCATGAATGAGGTATCACCAGTTTAGGAAAGTACTGTATAAATCGTGAAATTTACCTGAAAGGAGCACATGAGAGATTCATCCACACTCATCATTCCACCCGCGTTGTCAAACTCCCCACAGTAGTTTGGGGCGGAGAACAGCGTCACCAGCTGTCGTTTGGCAAAGAACTCATACCCATCTTCAACAACCTGTGGGGCCACAATGCATGATCAGAACGGTTGTCCCTACAAAAATATATGTTATGATATATTGTACAGTTAGTAAGGAGTTTATCAACACAATCTCCGCAGAGAACACCACTTGATTTGTTTACCTACTTGAGCTCTCTTCACAGTATTTTGCCGCTTTTTAAAATAGTGAAATATCTTCCAGACTGCTTTTTTAAAAATCTGACCAGTACTTAGAAATGCAAATCATGTGAAGAATTCAGACCTTGTTTGACCATAGCATTGCTTTTTTGAGTGGTGCTATCCCCTCCTATGCCCAGCATTGTGTGTCTGTGTTTTTTAATAAAAGAATGTGATCATTTTATTGGCCGATAATGTAATACGATGATCTGAATGAGAGAATAAGAGTGGCCCTCACTTCATACAAGTGTGATTTCTAATTAATCAGGTTGGTTTCTTTTACAAAATGATATTGTGTCAAGCATCATCATGGTGTTTACTACCTGATGGGCTCTGCAGATGAGGTCCAGGTCGTGTCGGTTCAGGAACTTGCTGACCACATCAGCTCCGAAGGTGAAGGAGACTCCCCGGTCATTCTCTCCCCAACCCTGGACATCTTTGTCTGGGTCAGACCACAGCAGGTCACACAGCAGACCTGAAGCAACAGGTAGGTAAATGGCAGACATGAACACAAACTGGTAGATCTGTGGTTCTCAACTTACTGTACGAGACTCTGTGTGATTTTAGTGGGGTATTAGCAGATGAGTAACTGTAATCAACAAACAATACCATAATAACCGGTCAAACATTGGTCAAATGAAAGTTGAAAAAATAAAGAAAAATAGCCAAAAGTGCAAAAGTTCAGCAGACAATTCGCAGATACAGGAGGCACATCGCATGGTGAAAATATTTAGTGTAGAGCAGAAACAGCTGTCCAACCTGTATCAGGAACATCAGTGGGTCTCATGATGCGTCTGATTTGCTCCATAGACTGTAGGTCAGGAGACAGTCCTGCCGAGTACAAGAGACAGCGTCAAAACTACTGAATTCCGAGGCGGATCTAGGCATGGGCATGGGGGGGCAATGCCCCCGTAGGTGCCCAGTCTGCCCCACCAAACACGATGGCATGCAAAACAACCCAAGATATTTCAAATTAAAGTGCTTATATTTAAAATGATTTGAAACACTACTACTGCTACTAACTAACTACAGTTGTGTCACCACTAAACCAACAGCATTTCATCATTGAAAACAGAAAACTCTCTGAGTCAGACCTTTAGCTTTATGCATGCTGCGTGTCTGTTGCAACTTCAACAACAACTGATGTTATTATTGATGCTTTACTTGACTAATAAAAATCCTGTAACCGAAAATGGTATGGGTGCGACTTCATCGCCCGTGGCGCGAAGCAACACGGGCGATGAAGTCACCCCCCTACCATTTTCTCCTGCCCCCCCAATTGGGAAATGTTACATCCGCCGTGCTGAATTCACCCCACCCTAATGACATGTCAATAAGAGACCACAGTGACAAACCTCCATGGCAGCAGAAGATCTTTTCATCTATGATGGCAGCGATGGGCAGACAGTTAAAACAGTCGGTGAAAGTCTTCCACAGCTTAATGTTGAATCTGCGCTTGCCTGGAAGAAGTGAAGCACAGTTGGTGATAAATGTGTTTTCTTTTAGGGAGCGCTGTCTCTCCTATGCACAGTTTTGTGTGTTCGTAACACAGAATGTGGTGATTTGATTGCCTGAACACAAAATGTGATAATGTATGATGATGTATGATAAGAGCGCCCCTAACTTCACACAAATGTGTATTTTTTTTATGGGAAAGCAATTTTATCACACCATTAAAATACTTTATTTCATGGCCGAGACATCAAATATTGAATTTTAAAATAAATCTTAAAATTCTTTTACAGTCTGAGACTGTCCACACTGGGCCCACAGCATTTCTGTGTGGATCACAAGATCAATACCTGATCTTTTAGCTCATGTAGTTGCTCATTTTTTTAAACACGCTTTTGGTTTCGAACGAATATTGAACAATTCAAATGACAAATATATAATTTTTAATATCGAATATTGCAGCAGCAGCCTAATATGCAGTAAAACCTTCTCTTTCTTTATATGATCCTGTACTTGCTGTGGTTGGTGCTGAGAAAAGTCCTCTCTTGCGAGATAAAATGAATGATTCAGAATTATCTTAATAGTATACAAATCGGCAGGGACTTCATAGGAGAAGACACATCGCTCCAATACGATCTGTGCACCTAGAGCGCTGTTGTTATAGAAGTTACACCTTGACATGAAACAAGAAATAATCAAAGTAGTAGAGAGGAGGCAGGGGGTGATATCCTGTAAGAGGGCACTTTTGTGTTTTAGACCAGTAAATGGGCAAGGGCTGTAATGATGTCTATGTGTGCACATGTCCCTGTAGACTGTATTCTGGCACTCAGGCAGGGCTGTCAGAGACAGAGCAGAGTCTACTGGTATCGTCTGGCAAATATAACTAATCTGCAAGCTCACAACGCGGTTCTTAGGATGGTACTTCAAAATTAACTGGACTGCTAGATTGGACTAGCCTAGAACAAAGTCATCAATATCAGCACCAAATGTAAAATGAAAAGATGTATTTAAAAAATAAAAAACATTACAAGCAATTAAATCAAGGTATTGTGTTTTTCCATCTTACACTCATCATAGAAACCATAGATCCTGTTGATGGAGGCACACTCATGGTTCCCCCTGAGCAGGAAGAAGTTCTCTGGGTATTTGATCTTGTAGGCCAGCAGCAGGCAGATGGTCTCCAGGGACTGTTTGCCTCGGTCCACATAATCTCCTAAGAACAAATAGTTTGCCTCTGGAGGGAAACCCCCGTACTCAAACAGCCGCAGCAGGTCTGTGTACTGGCCATGGATGTCACCTGGAAAAGAACCATAGCATCCACACACTCAGGTTGCAACATAATGTGATATGTGATGTTGAAATGACAGGTTGTGACAATAAACTTGTTTATGTTTATGAAGAGCAACTCAGTAGTCTTGTTATTAAGGCTCTTACATACTCCAGGGTGAAGTGAGTTTAGGTGAAGCGTATGTATGTATGAGCCAGGGTGAAGCCTTAAAAAACTACACCTCAGTGAAAACTCTTCACCTAAACTCACTTCACCCTGGAGTATGTTAAGTTCATGAGACATTACTGAAGTTTGATTGCCCCATAAAATATGATGCATTGTGAGCCCTCTTTTGACGCATATTGGGTGCGTTCAGACATGCGCACCGGGAATGAGTTCAGTTTTGTGTCACGTCACAGAGCACACAGAGTAGGGCTTATCTATGAATGAACAGTTAAAACTGGTCATTTTAACCAATTAAAACATGGGTTACGGTAAATCATGAACAGCTGCAGAGTGATGTACTCAATGCGTGTATTAGCTAGCTTAGCTTTCGCCACCCAGGGAGCACTCAAGACACCACAGTAACACATTCAAACTAAACAAACCCAACTTCTGAGTAGGGTCAGTAAGTGAGGGCACTGAGCAGTCAGCACACCTATGGCACAGCAGTACTCTAGATTTTCGACTGACAACGCACTGTGCACTGAATAAACACACTATAGAGAGGGGGCACACTAGTGCACTTTGAGCGAATTTCCGAACGCAGCCATACTGTTCAGCAGGCAGTAGCGGCATCATGTACACTCACCACAGATTTTGAGCGGAGCCTCGAGTTCCAGCAGGATGGGTTGGCTGAGGAAGATCTCCCGAGACTTTATGCAAAGTCCTCGTACCTCCGCCTCTGTCATCTGCACTACTTTCCCAGGGCGACATCCTCGCACTACAAAAGGCAAAAGTCCAATTGAGTGTGATAAGAAATGACCAGCAAAGAAAATCAAGCGGGTAAAGATCATCAAGACATTATGGTTTCACAGCATGAACAGACACAACATAACAGGCCTGATGCCTAGTATAACACCCTGGTTATTTAACAGTACTATAGTAATGTATAGTACATGGTGGAAGTATCATCATAGTTCATGATAGAAGGTTTCAACTGTGCCAGTTTAGCCTTGGATCCAGTCTATCATAGATGTATTAGATAGCATTTGGATATGATTTAAGATAGATAGTATAAGAGTAAAAGTCAACTCGATAAAATACAACTATGATAGTCCTGGAATAAAGGTAGATGTGAATGGTATCGAATGGCTAGACATGCAATAATAATAATAACAATGATGATGAAACTTGGTTGAAATTATGGTGAAATTCATATCATACTTGATTCATGAATGGACCAAATATACAATACTTTAGAACTTTAGTATAGTCTAGTGTAGTATAGCATAGTAGCCTATAGTATAGTATAGCATTATTCGATCATATTATTCAATGCTATTTAGCAACCACACCCAAACCTCTCGTCTTTAATCTATCAATTGAACGATCTAACTAACACGCACATTGTGTTTTGTAACATTACTCAACAGCCTGATTACTAATGGCTATAAGGGGACAAGGGTCCATTTGGTTGCTGCTGCTGAAGAAATCCAAATGCGACGTTACGAAAGATAGATGGTGCCTTTTGAGTCTTTGTTTTTAACCATCCGAAACCGTAAAGCGTGCAATTAGCACTCGTTATACTAGAAGATACGGAAGATACAAAAACATATAGGGGGAAAATGGTGATGAAATGGGTTTAGGTTTTTACCTTCCAGTAGTCGAGAGATGATGCTGTCAACGTTTAGTTCGCTTTCCGCCATGTTTTGGACATCTGTGGGCGGGGCACGTGACGTCCTGTAGTAGCAGAGACGTAGACGATTAGACAGAGTTGCGACATTGAGGGGACAGAAAATAGTCTGGTCACGTGGTTATAGTACTCGCGCGAGCCCATAGGCTCCAATGCATTCAGCAACTTCCGGCTGTCACTATTTGTTGTCACTATCTAATACAAGTCTATGTGGAGGAGCCGCCATTGGACTGGCGCCATGGAGTGAACGGAGTTGGCGTAACTCTGTATTTCCAAGGCTCTGTGTAGTAGCCAAGGCACGTCGACGTTTGGAGCAGTTTGCTCCCCAAACTATGGCATGTCAAGGACCCTCCGAATCGACACCCATTAGCTCCAAGGACCCCTTTAGAAATATGGACCAAGGAACCCACAAAGATAAGATTGTTACGTTTATAGCAGCAGTGATTTTCAGCCATTTCTATTTCAAGGACACCCATTTTGACATGATGCATTAGGCTACGAACCCCCATTTAATGGCATGTTTTAATCTCTGGGACAAATACAATAAATATAAATAATTTATAATTATAAACAAATATTTCATATAGGCTATACATAAAATAAAATAATATAAAAATAGAGTTTGCAAATACAGGTCCACCTTTCTATAATGAAAACTAATACATTTAAACATTTTATTTTATTTTATTTTATTTTATTTTATTTTATTTTATTTTATTTTATTTTATTTTATTTTATTTTATTTTATTTTATTTTATTTTATTTTATTTTATTTTGTTTCCCTGGGCTCAGTCTATTGCATGTTAGTTGCAGTTAATTCATTTAAACACCAGGTGGGGTTGTTCCGCGTTTTTTGTGCATGATGTGCACAAACCAACCACGCACGATGTGCATGATGAAGTGCATAATAACTGAGTGGGTCAGATGTGATGCATATTGCTATTGGAAGAACAGAATTATGGTATACTATAGTAATATAGCCTACTATACCATATGGTATAGTAATATGTCTTAAAAATGTATTACATATGTGCCTATCCTGTCTGATAAGAATATAAAATAATGTATAGGTAAAAGTTCTAAATTAAATTCGTATGCATTACAAAATGATAAATGTTTTATATATGTTTCACTTTACACTATACTGTTGATATTAACTTCATTCTATTATATGAGGATTGTATGAGAGGTGCCACTTTTTCCACAGATAATATACGACGTACATTTTTTGACAATCACAAAACATATCATGCAAACAGTAGGGCTATAGCACATTCCTAAGGTGCCAGGCAACAATTTGTTAGTTTTAGGGCCTAATCGTCCTCGTCAGGTTCAATTAAGATTTTCTTTATCCACCGCTACGACTACTGCAATTTAGCAGTTCACCTCTAAAATCCTATAAACTCAGAGCTGCTGTCTTGCTTACCAAAAAAATACCTCGCTCCAGAGTCACAATGAATCACATCATAGCAGTCAGTCCACCTGACTAAATATAAGTTGTCACAGGGAATTAACATCACAATATTTAATTCCTTATCATACAATCAGTATCCATGGTCCTGGTATTAGTTTAAAGACAGACAAATGCAATGAAGATTTTGTGTAGGGAAAATGCAATTGTATTGGAATTTTTATTTATTCATTTATTTTGTATATAACTTTCTAATCATGTTTGTATGCAAAGCTTTTGATAAGAAAGTAGCCTAGGCTAAATCACATCACAAGATGCCAACCAATCAATCAACTTTAATTGCAGTGGCAGATGTAATAAAAGAATAAATATAAACATGTCCTCTGCAGCCTTTGTGATCTACTGGTCGATGACGATCTACAGTATCTTTTGGGCACCCTGGCTTTACAGTCTATCTTACTCTATATGACCTTCACCATCTGGAAATTACCATGGAATGTTTTGTTGCTGACCCCACCCGGCTCCCTTTTGAACAGACTGCTGCTAACCGCATCACTTGTCCACCCACCCCGGCTCCCATCCTTCAAAATGGCCCACAAAACCATCAGGGGTTTTGGCTTTCCCGGGTTTTCCCAGGGGTTATCTGGCTTTCCCCAGATAACACCCAACCCAAACCCTTGGTTTAGATATAGAATGGAATTCAATTTATCCCCCATACATCTGAGCTAGCAATCCCTAACGGATGTTGCAGTAGGACTATGACCCAAAAGATGGCAGCAAATCATAGCTGATATTTCCATTGGAGGACATTTTGTTGAGGAATAGGGTTACCACACAATGGTTTTCTAAGCCCTTTTGTTATCACATGCATGTGTTTTACAGCTGTATAGCAACATTGCAGCCACTGAAATTCTATTTGTGGGCAATGTCACTACGCACAACATATGGTAGACTACTTTTTCTATTTTGACAATGTTTGAAATAACAGTGATGCTGAGGCTGTTGTATTGATGGAGAAGATGCAGCATTCACTAGGGGTAGATACTGTATAAGCCTTTGGAGACAGCCCAGGGCTCTGCTTCATTTATTCACCAACTTTTCTGTTTTGAAATTGATGAGGCCTAGCCTGATCTTCTGGTGAAATTAACATGTTTAGTCTTCAGGCAAATGTTAATCTTCATGAATTATTCAATGGAGAATAAGAATCAAATCATCACAAGCAAAACATGCAGCCAGCTGTGTCTTTATTCAAAGGTTGAAGACAGCAATGCACACTTGACTGATTGTTCTTTTTTTTCCCTTTTTCTTTTTATTAAAGTCAGAATTCTCATTATGCCACCACTGTACAGAAGCCACTTGACAGGTGACATTTGATCTCTGACACTCAACAATACAAGAGGCAGCAAAGCATAGTGATCAAACAGCTGTCTGGATAGCTTTACACCAAGATAAATGTCTACATAACAATTGTGCTTTGAGATTTCTAGCTTAGTACAAACAGGAAATTACATTGTCCCCAATGCTTTCGATTGGATCGTCAGTTATTCATACAATGCAGACACAGTAACTTCAACTTCAACTTACCAACTAATGAAAATACCTTGTTCCTTCCTTTAGATAAGTAAAGCTTACAGCGGACATATTTTATTTAGAGTTACGCAAAAAGCACTTCACAAGGCCAGTGCACAGGTTGTCATCAAATGACCCCTCCCCATTGTACAGTAGCACTAAAACACCTCACTGCAATGATGAAAGGCTTAGATTGGAATATTCACAGGATATCACAAACGTACAAGGCTGAGTCTAATGTAATCCATTAACCTGGTGAAAGCAGCTATATTCAGACCGTTATAAACCAATTCAACTTTTTCACAGTAGTGGCCAGCACGCTGTATATATCCAAATTCAGTTTCATTTAATGTGTTCAAGCTTTGGCCAAAATGTCTTGCCTAGTAGCTGAACTGTTTGATTTGAATGCTTATTTTACAAGAGACACTGTACAGTTGTTAGAGTATACATTTGAACAAAGACACATTACTATAAATGTCTAAGAGCAAGAGACTAAAGAAACAAGAGGGACAGTCCCTCTGTCGTAAGAGATTGCCACATACTTAAAGTTGTGAATCTTTTTTTTTTTTTTTTTTACATTATAGGTTTTTAACCTTCATTTCCATTTAGACTTTAGATGAAAATGAATTCTCTTTTGTGAAGTTTATTCTGCGGCAATTGTATGCTTTGTAGTACACAGGTTGTGACTTGCCAACAATAAATGATTTTCATGTTGAATCGTGACATGCTGTTAGCAAAAACAAGTTATTTTTGGCAAGCGATGCTGCCATGCGATGGAGTATAGCCAAAGATTGAATCACTTAACAATTTGAAAACCCACTTCACACAGGTGAACTCTTTGAGTTACAAAGACACATTATGTCAATGTTTGAAGGGTAGGATACTCCCAAAGTTGCTTCAGCTCTCTACCCATGAGAAATGTTATACACAACTTACAATGCCTATTGAAGGTTGAGATGCAAAGATTTGTTGTCATTCCTTTTGGTGCAACAGACATGACATCTCAATAACATATTAAAACATTTCTAATTAAAAATGTCAGTAGCCCCTTATCCCATAAATGACAATATATTGTTTTCAGAACCTGAATTCACAGTACAAAAATATAATATTCCTTCACTAGTTGGATATCATGAAGTCCATGGCAAACGACAGACTTATGATAATCTATAATAATTCTCAAAGAATTCAACTCCCTCATATCGTTCATTCCTATTTGGCACTTTGGCACAGGAACACTATATACTGTATACTGGCACTCGTAACATAAAATAATGGAGTAGTTCACCACTGAAGCATTTTTATGTGAGTGTAATTCAATACTTTCAGATGATGATGTACATCTCACTGGCAAAGCATATAGTTCAGCCTTTTTAATGTTTAATGGCATTGTTTGGAAAGGATGACATTTACAAAGTTTCCCCTCATGATGAAAACTGATCAGACCGCTTCTGCAGACGTCTCAGTTGATACAGACATTGTCACTTTGGCTATTTTCACAGTGGTCTTCACGCAGCTCTCTGCAGCCCTGTTGGCCGCAATGGTGGCATGTCTATTCTGGCAGTCCGACTCCAGGCTATTATCCAGCTGCTGGGCACTGCCCCTGCACGCACTGCATGAGCTGAGGAAGGCATGCCTCAGGTCCTTGCTTCTCAGGGCATAAATGATGGGGTTGACGGTGGAGTTGAGCAGGCAGAGCATGCTGCAGAACGCAAACACCGTCTTGATGTCGTCGTCCATCCTCCAGAATAGGTCATAAACCATGATGGCAAGCACTGGGCCCCAGCAGATGACGAGGACAACCAGGATGAGTACCAGGGTCTTGGCCAAGCGGATGTCCATTCGTGTCTGCTCAGGGCGGGTTGTCTGCACCTTGGTCCCATCTGCTGAGTACACCACCAAGCTCTTCTGGGAGGTGCGGTTCAGCATCCGCACGGCGTGGTGATGTGCCTTCCAGAGGATATACATGTAGGCGTAGACGATGAAGAGGACCAGCGCGCTAGTCACTCCGATCCAGAACATCAGATAGTTCTTGTCAATCAGGGGGAAGAGATCAGAGCAGACAGACTGAAGTCGCTTGCAGTTCCAGCCCAGCATAGGGAGCACCGCAATGACGATGGAGATGGTCCACATCATGCAGAAGGCAATGACGGCTTTGGTCCGCGTCACTATGCGCCTGTAGGCCAGAGGCCGGTGTATGGAGATGTATCGGTCGATGGCGGTCAGGAAGAGGCTCCCGACAGACGCGGTGAAGGACGCGATGACCCCTCCCAGCTTGAAGAGGAACACGTTGGGGCTGTCCTTCCGGTGGAAAACATGGAAGTCCAGGAAGCTGTAGACGAAGATCACACTGCCCAGCAGGTCGGCCACAGCCAGGCTGCCTATAAAGTGATACGACGGCCGGCAGCGGAGGTTGCGGGCCTGCAGGATGACGCAGAGCACCACCAGGTTCTCCAGCACGGTGAAGGTGCCCAACGTCAGTGACATCACCGCCACGGCCAGCTGCTGGCTGGGAGTCAGGATCATGAAACACTCCATGTCCATGAAGTTCTCGCCGCACTGGAGGCCGTTCCCCTCATCTCCCAACGAACTCTGGTTGGCAAAAGTGTCTGTGGCGTTGGTGGGAAAGAACGGGATGCTTTTGAGGATCATCTCCTGGTCCGGAGGCAGTTTGAAAGAGTTGCTGCGGTAGTCAGACTTCTGGAAGGGGAAGCCGCCCTTGGTGAAGTCTGTCTCCATGGTGGAATCATCGTAGTTGGCGTCGTTGGAGCCCAGATACTGTAAACCAGAGGTAATAGTCCGGAAGGTGGTGTCCGCCACGCCATCCAGTACGGACTTCATGGCTGTGTCTGAGGGTAATGCTGCAGTCTAAGTCTGTTCAACCCTAAAATGGATGAAAGACATGTCTTTAAACACTTGCAACCAACATGCCATCATTAAAAAAATATATATCTATATATATCTATATATCTATATATATATATATATATATATATATATATATATATATATATATATATATCTATATATATATATATATATATATATATATATATATATATATATATATATATATATATATATATATATATATATATATATATATATATATAATTATCTTTGAATACCGATTGAATAGCAATTAAATCCCTATAATTTTTCTGTATCTTATATTTTCATATAGATAAATTACATTTGAGAGTACAGTATTGTATGTGGGCTCTGGGGAGA
This sequence comes from Benthosema pterotum, assembly GCA_039105355.1. Lineage (NCBI taxonomy): Eukaryota > Metazoa > Chordata > Actinopteri > Myctophiformes > Myctophidae > Benthosema > Benthosema pterotum. The sequence goes on along the minus strand of CM076983.1, from coordinate 39,469,316 downwards.
CAATCTGATGGATGATAAGGTTGGCACAGAGAGTAGGCGATGGTGCATATATCTCAAGGTAAACTGATGCCTATATTGACTTTATCCTCTGATTGAAGATACTCCTTGAAAGATAATTCACTGATGGATGCTGACTCAAATGTTTTTGCAAATGGAGAAACGTGAGCTTTATTTTACTCTTACAAGTTGATGCAACAACGTTAATAATAAATTAATGAATCTATAGGCTAAAATGCCATATCATAAATAAATAAAGAAAGGTTTGCCTTTTTTAAGTTGATGCATGCACATGGGAATGTGAAAAATCTTAATTTCCAGCCTGCAAAAAAAAAAAAAGAAAAAAAGAAAAAAAAAAGAAACAGCTGAATGGTTGAAAATGAATAGTTTCCACGCCGAGACATATGGGTATATTATTTTCTTACACGTTTTAGAAATATTACAGGTTACTCAATGAGATGATTGGGTGAGGTTTTGGAACACAACAGGTAGAATCAGTCTGGGTTTGATTGGGACACACAGACAGAGCAACACTGCTCTGTATTTGTTTTGCATCCTCCCCAGAGGTCATTTAATTGGAACACATGAGCATGCAATATATTCTGACCGAAGTCAGTCATAGGGCACTAACCCCATGTCTGAAAGATGTCATGCCCCGTAATTCGCAATTCAAACATTATAGCAACAGTAGAGCACGACAAAATACCATCACAAATTGTAATTTATGTAATAGCAGATAAAAGCATAACTTATATCGGATCTGTTAAAATGTGTGTGGCTTAATTTCAGTAAAAGTAAAATAAATGTATCCAGAAATATATAATAAATGGCTTATATGGTATAAGAATAAAATGTAATTCCAAATTACTTTTTTGCATAACAAATAAAAAATATATATGCTACTCCTATTCAAATATAGCCTGCTGCAAAAATGAGAAAGAAAAAACATCTAAAAAAAGAAGAAGAAAAACACTATTGCCATTTATGAAAGAGAAAAGTTTAGTTTTACCTTACATATTTTTGTTCCAGATGTGCAGAATCTCCCCAACAGTTATGCTGATAGACTATCGCCAGCGCTTTAATCCAACTCGCAACATTTAAACGAAAATGTCACATAAAAGAGACTGAAAAAAATGCAAGCACATTATGATGGGGGTGGTAGAACACCTGTAGTAATAATCATCTCAGTTCATTTGCTAATTGTGCCAATTGCAATAGTGAAGAATGTTTATCTTCCCTCTCTCTCTCTCTCCAGGTTCTTGGCTTCTCACTGATGATCGTGCATGCACACTGACTGACTCTCTTGCTGTCTGTGTGCATACTTATGAAGGGTCGTGCTATAAAGCCGGTGCTCCGAAACGCGTTCTTGATGCGCCAGGGACGTGCATACATAGACGTCAAAGGGGCCTCTCTTCAGCCACTGCCCTTTTAACCCACACAACAATTGTCCCTTTCCAGCCCACGAATGCAGCAATTCCTCCTATTATGATGAAAGAAATGCAACTGCCACTCAAACCGCGTAACATTCAGGAGAATTGCTTCCCTCCCATAGGTCTAATGTGAATACAGTATTATGCATTGAACAAATGTAAAAAAAAAAAAAAAAAAAAAAAAATAGGGCTCTTGAAAATAACCGAGTTAATTAGTTAAATTAATTGTGTTGCAGTTGCTTAATCTGAATAATAATTTTAACGCAATTAACTCATGTGGACAATGACTCAACAAACACTTTGAGCATTGAAAATAATGGTCAGAGTGTGGTTTTACGGGGACATAACGAGAGCCATAGAGTACAAATTGAGAGATCTACAAGCATTGGGGGCTTGTAGATCACCTATTTCGATAACTATTTAAGAAATAAACATATCTTTTTGCCCCCAAATTATTTTTCTTTTTCAAATGTTCAAATCCTCTAAAGGAAAACAGCCATATTAATTTTGAAGCTGTGATTAATTTGATTAAAAAAAAATAATCATTCAACACCCCTAAAAAACATGTCTACACCGCTTTTCTCCAGTAGATAAAGCCCAGAACATGGCAGATCTACAAGCTCTCAAGCGGCTAGGTCTGCCATTTTCGTTATTTTTTGTCCAAACGTGCCCTCTCTTAGGCCGGGCATTTCATTTCAGCCCCTGCCTCTCTAACACTCTAAGCACGTCCCTGGACAGCTTTTGGTGCGCCCTGCCCATGATATGACTGAACTGTCAAGCAAAGCCGTTGCACAAAGAAACACTGTCTGTAGGATTTGATTTCGCCCAAAGCACAAAGATATTATATGGCAACAAAGGACTGCAGCATAAAGTACAGGCTAGGCTACAACAGAAGGCTGACTGAACACACCGATGCACAAAAGCACAGAGACGCACAAATGAGAAAAGCCCGGTTCGTGAAATAACTGAGAGAAGCTCAATTAACTACAATAGCCCACCTCCCATATTTCAGGATACGCCCACACCATCTTCTTTGTTAGAGCTCTGTCTCTACTCCTGTGTGTGTGTGTGTGTGTGTGTGTGTGTGTGTGTGTGTGTGTGTGTGTGTGTGTGTGTGTGTGTGTGTGTGTGTGTGTGTGTGTGTGTGTGTGTGTGTGTGTGTGTGTGTGTGTTCGCATGCGCGCGCGCGCATGCGAGAGAGAGACAGAGTTACGCAAGGCGGATAACGTAGTCATAAGTCAGAGCAGAACACAGAAGGGTTAATCTTTATCGCAGCCACCTAATGAATCTCAGCATTTGAACACATCTACCCATCCTTCTCCTCCGGCCTGTTTGCAGTCAAAAATATATATGAAGAAAGAAATAGGCCTAGGGTTAGGGCTAGGCTAGACTTTAAAGGGGAAGTCCACCCATTTTCAACATTCTAATATGTCATTAGTATACCCTAGAGGTGCTATTGGACATGATAAAAAAGTTCCCCCATTCTGTGTTCCCAAGAAATGGATGACATTCATCAAGATGTATTTTCACCATGCTGATGGATTTCTTTAGACGCTTCTTTTTTCTGAGAGCGTGCTGGTTGCATTTACATGCTGGGTGGAATTCCCCTTTAATTGTTCATGTAATTTGCTTGATTCAGCATTTTTTATTTTTAATATTTGGTCAGATGCTCTTAATGTAAGTTCATCAAACTCCACATTAACCACTCCACTTCATCACACTCCACTCCCCTGGTTGTGGTGACAGATATCATGAGATATCATTATAGGCTAATTATAATGCATGGGGAGACAATCAATTTTCAATTAATTTGCCCATTTCATGCATGAATCTCGTGAACTTGAAGCAACATGACATGCCAGAAAATATTAACATAATGAAATAATGAATTGAAATAGCTCCTCCTGGAGTGTGTGTGTGTGTGTGCGTGTGCGTATGTGTGTGTGTGTGTGTGTGTGTGTGTGTGTGTGTGTGTGTGTGTGTGTGTGTGTGTGTGTGTGTGTGTGTGTGTGTGTGTGTGTGTGTGTGTGTGTGCGCGCGTGCATGCGTGCGGGTGGATGGGAGGTGCTCTATTGAAGCAGCTCCAAAACTGTCATGTCTATTTATAAATCACGTTTCAAAAACCCTCCATCAAAGACAATGAAAAAAGAAAGATGAAATGCATGAAAATAAAGCTATAGCATGTAATACAAAACACAGAAAACGTAATACTAAAGCATATAAGTATTATATATAAGACATAATTGCCATTGTAAAAAAAAGGTGTTCATACAACATTTAAACCTTCAAATGATGGGAAAAACGTAATAAAACGTGCTGTGGTACACTATGTACAAGATTGAATAGTGTACCACTTTTTACGTTTTCTCGCATCATTGCGACCATCTAGCTTCTCAAATGGAGTAATGACATTAATTTGAGCAGGGGTTGGCAACCTTTAATGTCAAAAGAGCCAATTTGGACCAAAAACATGAATATAAAATCTGTTGGAGCTGCAAAGATATGAGTCTTATAATCAAGTCAACACTGCAGGTATATTATAGCCTCTCGAAATTATAGACATACAGTACATGTTAATGATGAGCATTCAATTAATGCATATTTTAGCTGACTTATGTTTGTGGTAAGCATGACACAAACATAAGAATGTGTGTGGCCTACTACAGTAAAAATACATTAAAAGATGTGGAAACAAACATATTTCATCTCCATATTTTATATGGGGGCTAAAGCGCCACATGTGGCTCCAGAGCCGCCTGTTGCTATAGCCCGGCCTAACCTGAAATGATTTTGGTCCAGGGGGGTTGGGGTGCCGTCCGATCTTGGATGGCAGATGAGCTGATCTGATTTGATGTCACTGACATGTCATCATCCCCGGCTCCTCCCCTGCTCCTCCACTGCTGTGCTACGTCACATCGTTTGGAGTCATACCATGGAAGGTTGACTCCCACATCTAGGCCACCATGGCTAACAAATTAGTCCAGGCTTTCCGTTTTCGCGCAACACAGACGGAAATAAAAGCCTGGGTGTCGAGGCTATAGCCTGTTGACCCCTGCATTTGAGAAGGAACAGCCACCTTAGATTTCATCCAGGACTGAGGAACAATCAAAATCAATCAGCTAGAGAAAGTCAGCTAGACTAGAGCATAGCAGTGATTTTAAATTCTTTTAAGCTATATTGAATCAAGCCATTCATGATCCTTGTGAATCATGACCATAAGAATACATGAAGGTTTCGCCCAGATCATTCTCAGACCAGATCGCACAGAAAACTCGGCCCACTCATGCGGAGCAGGTGGACCAGTCGCAAAGAACCCTCAGACCCAAACTCGGACCACTGGAAAGAATAGCTACGCCCGTGAGCTAGAAAGTCTCAACTGTGTTATGGCTCCTTGCACTATTATGTGACGGTTCACATGTGGTCTGTGTGGCGTGGGTGTTGTTAATGCAGTAGTAATTAAACAAGAGGACGTGTACTATATCCTGTTCATGTTCTACAGCCACTTGGTGAGTGGCATTGGTCACCTGGAGCCCATCCACTAATCAACCAGCTCAGCCCTATATAACCAGCCCCAAACAAACGGCACAGGCACTTTATGCCAGATGAGAGGCTGGTAGGACTTCACAACTGAGTGGATGTTGAGCTTGTGGATCAGCTATGTTGGATGAACCTTAGATCTCCTCATACTTTGTGACTCACCTGGTGTCTTTCTCTCTCAGTCTCTCCCTCCTTCCACCTAGGCTGGTCAACTCCAACCCTGCCGGAGAAAGCTGGACTCTCTGCTCTCTTTTCCTCTGCCCCACAGGATAACGTAACAAGTATCTGTATTAACCCTATGCAATGACCCCGAGCCGGAAAGAATTTAAGTTTACATTTGACCCACCGCCCTTCCCTCATCGTTAAAGACGGTTTCTGTTTTGCAAACCGCCTCCTGATTTATTGTGAAACTATCCTCCATCTCCCCTGGGTTGCCACATAACCGTTTCGGTGAGAACACATTTAACCACAGTGCACTGTAAATGTCTGTGTGGTAAAAGATAAAGGGGGGGTTCAACTTATCCATGGCACTGGTTCATCTTTTCCTGTTCTAGTATGTGCCATTTCACAATTTCAAGAAAGTATAGCTCTAGGTCTTAAAAGTCATGTACATGCTATTGTTTAGACACCTATGGTATAATGGCTGAGGAATGGTGGTAGTGAATAATGAGTAATTAATTTTATTTGTATAACACCTTTCAAAACATTGTTCCAAAGTGTTTCACAGAATATTCAGAACAAAAAAACAACGGAAATACAATAAAAGCAGTTAATGCATACAAATTAATGTCAACATGTCGCCAGTGCCTACACACAAACAAGTTTCAGTACAGTAGATACTTACAGTATGACTGATGAATAATGACACACTCACACATAGCCCTATTATGTTTTCAAATGCCAAGAGATGGGCCCAGGACTATTTAGACGTGTCACTGTTGTCCAAAACAGACACCCGGCTAGTAATCCATATTACTCTATAAACGACTTGTTTCTAATTCCTCTTCTTCGTACGTTTGTATGTGCAATTTCCTCTTGTTAACTAACTAAGAGAAATTTTTATTTTTTTTAAAGAACTTTCTCAGGGGAGTTTTCTCCCCACCAGGTCTGACCTTTCCTCATTTTCCGTGGGTCTGAGTTGATCGGGGCCGAGCCTTCCTGTTACCGACCACAATGCATTTTTGAGTCTGTGAAGAAAGACAACTTACCCAAGCACTTTAAGCACTTTTAAATATCTTTGAAATTTGGTTATTTTGCATGCCATCATGTTTGGCAGTCAGGGCATTTATTGCCCACCCCCCCATGCCCATGCCTAGATCCGCCCTGATATACAGTATGGAGATCAAAGGGTTTGAGGAACTGGCTGGCTCCATATAGTGTATTCAGCTCTAGGCCGTCGCTTAGAGCTGAATACACTATATGGAGCCAGCCAGTTCCTCAAATACCCTTTGATCTAGTCTTCTCCACATATGGCTATCTAGGGGTGATGAGGTCAGTGTTGTGATCTTCATATACAGTATATGGTATGGAGAAGGCCATACATGGTGGCGTGGCCTCTACGTGTCACAAAGACTAACTATCCTATATGCTCTATTGTCAGCTTGGCAGTTTACAGATGGTTAGTGCGGATATGCTGTGATGTGGCAGGTAAGGTCAAGCCTGGTTGACACAATGTTAGTACAGGCCTGTCAAGTTCCTCCTCCTAGTCAACAACTGATGCTTACTTGCGTATATACTGTATAAGTCCTGTAACCGAAAATGGTATGGGTGCGACTTCGAAGCGAGACGGGCGATGAAGCCGCCCCCATACCATTTTCACATGCCATCAATTGGGAAATGTTACATCTGGGCCTGATCTCAACAAACCATTTCTGAGTAGGGAGGAGTGTGTGTGTGTGTGTGTGTGTGTGTGTGTGTGGGTGGGGGGGGGGGGGGGGGGGGTAGAGGGAGAATCTTGAGGTTACTTTCTGAAACAGGACGCAGCCTTTCAGCAAACTGTTGGCAGACATTTGGAGGCACGCAATTATTGTGAGGATGGCCTTGTAGCTGTAGCGTTTTACTCACTGGAACAAAATGCACTAATTAGAAAGACTAATTAGAATGTCAGTCTACTGTGACTTTCAGTCATAGTGAAATTAACGTTATCTTAGGAATGAGAGAATGCAAGATCAATTGGCGACTGCGACATACATCACGACGGGCAGTATAAAAAATAAATTTGTCTCGATTTATCCCGCGCAAACATTATGAAACGGTCTACCGGTTTGGCCATCACTTAAACACTAAACACTAAACCCTAACCCTCAACATAAGCTCAATATAACCTATGCCTAAACCTAACCTTAACCCCAGACCATTATGCCAACAGTTATGAAACGGTCACGGCCGTTATGCAAAACGGCCGCGACATATGCCTCAGTTGCAAAACGATGTCACAGAAGTGACATAATTTGTCGCAGCCGTTTTGGCCATCAGTCGTGACCATTGGCCACACGTCACGGTCGCAAATTGATTTTGCCCCTCCTGGATTCAAATAGTATGGCGTACAACCGTTAAATTAAATCAGTATCTTGAATTGACCTAAATTCTATCTATACAGTGTCTATCTGTGGATGTATCCATCCATCCTTTCCTTTGATTGATTCATTGAATATTGATAGTTTTATTGATAATAACCAAACAACAGAGACAACAACAATAACAAACAGCAAAGACAATAACAATCCATCCATCTCTTGTTCTCTCTCCCAGACAATGCTGCCTTGTGTAGAGCAGGGGTTTTCAACCTTTTTCATCCCAGGGCCCACCATTTATTCAGCATTTGAGCCACGGACCACCATTTGAGGACATTTTAGCCCCACAGACACCCCAAACTAAAGATTTCCTTTGCTTCTCTCCATGACCATTAATCTTCTAGTTGTCTAGTTGTGATTCACATGATGAATATTTTAACTCTTGAGAGTGTAAAAACGAAACCAAATGGACCCGCAAGGGTCCATTTGGTTTCATTTTTACGTTCTCAAGAGTTACATCTGGTTAAACAACTTAGCTGGGAACCACCTGGAACCCTCTCAAGGACCACTGGTGGTCCCCGGACCACCTGTTGAAAACCACTGGTGTAGAGATATGCATTCAGATAACACAGAAATAAGTAACCTAACATAACCACATCAGTGGATATGGTTAGGTTACTCACCATGAAATTGCCAACCTCTTTTATGAACCACAATCACCGTATGGCCTTTGCATGACCTAATTAAAATATGTTCTGAGTCACTGATTATGAATGGCCTCATTAGGCATCATCACAATATTGTGCTCCTGCGGGCAGCTATACCCATCAACCATTGGCAGGCGTTGAAATTGTCAGTTTCGTTAGTTGTCAAGAGCTCCATTTCCATTTTGTGTCCAGATATCTTCTCAGCATGCACCGCACGGAAACCCCTGTGCCACTTCATTGCTGAAATGAGGCAGCCGCTATCTCTACTATTTTCACACATGTAATAGTTCATAATACCGGAACAGGACTCTGTCTGCCGGAGATGAACATAATGTTCTACACTTCAGGAGTTTTCAAGAGAGTTCACTTCAGTTCAGAATAGACAGAGCATGGTCAGCAGACAGTGTTCTATGCAGGGGCGGATCTAGGCATGGGCATGGGGGGAGGGGGGGGGGTTCCAAAAATGAACCCGTATTTAATGTGTAATGTCCATGATATTTACATTGGAATGAATGAGCCCGGCTGGAAAGTGTCCTAGCCTTGGGTGGACAATGGGGAGAGGGTGGGGCTTACTGAAAGGTCTTTTTTTCTCCCCAATTTAGTTTGCCATTTGATTTCTCCCCACCCTCACACATTTCTGTGTTATTGTCACCGTATATCCCATCCTGACTCACCTGTTACTATAGGAACCCCCACAAGGAGAACACATAGAGCATATTCGTGCTACTCCTCCTGCAGCCCCAGCCGGTAGGAGTATGTATGTGTGATGACCAACATCACCCTCTCCACCTCCGAACATCATGTGCAAATTGTGTTCGTGTAGACGCGTGACAGAGCCAGATGCACCATGATGGTGGACGCCAGCATTTCAAGTCTGCACTGACGAGACACTTGTTTACTCTAGGCTTTTATTTATTTTTCTGTATTGCATCGTCTGTATTGTTGGAGATTCGTGCCGCAACCGGCTGAGCAATATCCGTATAGCCATGTCAGAGACAGAGTACCCGTTCCACCCATCTGTCTGTGTCCCTTTTATATGAGGATTCTTCTGTATCTGTCTCTCTGTGTCCATTTATTCCTTTACTCCAGTGGTTTTCAAAGTTCTTGATCCCAGGGCCCACTATATATTCAGCATTTGACGCACAAACCACTATTTTATGTCATTTTAGCCCCAGGGAGCCCAAAACTAAAGATTTCTTTTGCTTTTGTCCACGACACCAGGCTGGATTTCAGAAACAAAACAGTCAAACATACAGATCAAAATGATCATTAATCTTCTACATTCTCTAGTCGTATATACTTGGGCTAATTCAGGTGATGACTATTTTAACTCTTGAGAGTATGAACATTTTTACGCTCTCAAAGAGTTACATATTCACCAACATTCCATCATTTAGCTGGGGACCACCTGGAACACTCTCAAGGACCATCGGTGGTCCACTGGTTGAAAACCACTGCTTTATTCCATACTAGAGTGGTGCCGGTTGGCCACTGGCCTAAATGCATTCCCCACCCTGTGGTGAGGAATGCATTTAGGCCAGTGGCCAATAGTACAACAGAGACAGGTGTACCTTAATCAGGTATGCCCAAATATTGAGTCTATATGCAGATGTCGGAACTGTGCCATAATTGTAAACAGGCCAGCTCCATATACTGTATGGGCAAGCCCCACCAAGTTACTGTATGTCTTTCTCCCTTTTACTGTATGTCCAATTGTCCACACATGGAGTTCTTTGTCAGAGAAGCCCAAATATAGAGTCAGATGTCCAAATGATGTCTATGCCCATACGTAGAGATGTGGTGCATGTAGATGGAGTTCTGTGTCAGGCATGGCCAAATATATACCCTATTGGCCTGAATATAAGACTATGACTTTTTTTTCCCAATGGAAATATCCCAAAAATTGAGTCGTCTTATATTCAGGGCCTATACCTTTTGACATTCAATGTTCTTTTTTCTGTAAATGGGTCTTAAAAAATGAGGGTCGTCTTATAAACGAGTCGTCTTATATTCGGGACAATACGGTATAAGTGGTCAGATCCATATATGGAGACATAGTTGTGATCAGTCCAGAACCTGGCTTGATGCTTATGTTTTGGTTCTGGACAATGGTGTATCCGACGACTTGACACCAGGCACTGCACTCCCTGTGGTGGTGTGGAACGTGTTGAAGACGGTGGGACGAATGGTTTTGAAGTTACGTGGATTACAGATAAATGCACAGAGAGAGAGAGAGTTGGTTGGTAACATCAGGTACTGTAGTTGTATGATAGACACAGTTATGATAAAAAAACACAGATTAGAAGTATATTTCCATGGGATGCATGAAAAGTGCTTCTCAGTAATGTGTAGTCCCTCTACAGTGCAAATAAACATACAGAAATGTTTGTAGTCAAGGTTAAATTTCAGTGTGCGTGAACTTTCTGAAAGTTCATATAAACACGACATTGCCGGCATGCACCATTCCAACATTTAAATGTAATTGCATCATATTACTGCTAGACAGGAGACAGGTAGGTGCAGTATTCACTCAGGCGTGGTAATGCATTTTGCAGCGGCCAAATGTCCTCTCATCCTCACTACTTCAACGTGTCCCAGATTCAAAGCTTTTTTTAGACCTTCCACTAAAGTTGAGAGAGAGTTGAATATACAGGTACAAAATCATAACTTCCTTTCATCCATTGATGAAAGAAACACATCCGTGGGACATTCTCTTTCCAACTTGTCCAACCATATAGCCAACTAGTGCCACTCATGTAGCACCATTGCAAAGCATAGTAACTTAACATGCTTGAGTACATTAAAATACAAAAAACAAGTGCATGAGTGCACATGGGCGGTCCTATAGATTTTGCCCCAGTGGGGCTCCAACGAAAAAAAAAAAAACGGTTGGAAACAACAACCCAGCATAATGTATACGTGTCATAGGTTTTATAAGTTAGCGTTGCTGAGTCATGACTTCAGGAGCCTTTTTCTGTATGAGGTTGTATATGTCTAGTATCACTAGTATGTCGTAGGAACGTAACCCCCCCCCCACACACACACACACACACACACACACTCACTAGGTGTCATCTAGGTGTAACGCCTGGGATTCGAACTCGGGTCACCCAGGCCATAACCACTAGACCAGGGGTGGGCAATTATTTTTCACAGGGGGCCAGATGAGATGCATAAAGTATTTTGGAGGGCCAAGACTAAAGGCTTAACTAAAGTCAACGTAATATTATTTTAGTTTCAAGATAAAAGTAAGCGTAAGACCAACCATTTTGACACCAGAGCCCTCTATTTATTCAGTATTTGAGCACCACTATTTGATGACATTTTAGCCCCACAGACCACAAAACTAAAGATTTCTTTTGGTTTTGTCCACAATACCAGACTGATTTCACAAACAAAACAGGCAAAGATAGATCAAAAATGACCATTCTTTTACATTCTCTGATTCTCTGAAGACTTGGGCTAATTCAGATGATGAATATTTTAACTCTTGAGAGTGTAAAAATGAAACCAAATGGACCCGCAAGGGTCCATTTGGTTTCATTTTTACGCTCTCAAAGAGTTACATCTGGTTAACCAACTTTCCATATTTAACTGGAAGTCTCTCAAGGACCACTGGTGGTCCCCGGACCACTAGTTGAAAACCACGGTACCCTTTCACGGGCCGGTCAGAGTCAGCCAAAGGGCCGCATTTGGCCCCCGGGCCGCATAATGCCGAGGTATGCACTAGACCAAAGGGACATCCCCTTGGTCAGGGGGAAGATACTAGACTTTGGAGGTCATCACGACAGAGGCTGTAGCCACCTGCTACACTCACCTCCCTTTTGACCTCCTTCCACAGGGAAACGCGATCCGGGTCACGGCACCAATGTAACGCTCGGGGTTCGAACTCGGGTCTCCCGCGTGAAAGTCCAACATCTTAACCACTAGACCAAAGGGACATCCCATTGGTCCAGGGGAAGATACTAGACTTTGGAGGCCATCACGACAGAGGCTGTAGCCACCTGCTACATAGGCATGGGCAGATAAATGCCCAGACTGCCCCACCAAAAGATGGCAACAACCCAAATTTCAAAGACAAACTGTCAGTTTTCTGACCTTTAGCTTTATGCATGCTGCGTGCCTGTTGCAACTTCAACAACAAATGATGTTATTATTGATGCTTAATTGCCTAATAAAAGTTCTGTAACCGAAAATGGTATGGGTGCGACTTCATCGCCCGTGGCGCGAATACCATTTTCACCTTCCCCCCCAATTGGCAAATGTTATATCTGGGCCTGACACTCACTCTGATTGGGGGTGGAGGAGGGAGGATAGAAGGGGTTCAGAGTTTTTGGTATAACCTGGCCAGGGATCGAACCCAGTCCCAGGGGGGACACTCTAACCACATGGCCACTGAGCTGGCCGGTGATTGAAGGAAACATCAGCTCATTTCTCCCCCGGTTGGCAGAGGGAGAAATGCTGCAAAGATTACAAATTAGGCAATTGGCACAAGTTAAAAAATGACTTCTGTAACAAAAAAAACAACAACAAAAATAAATAAATAACAAAAACATAAAAGCAAACAGCTCTTTCAGGTTCTTGTGTCATTTATCTTTACCTTTGTTCATTACTAATGTTCTCCTATAATTTCAGACTTAAAAGTTGTCTTCCTCCAGAACAGACAGAGGTCCATTAGACCATTACTCATGTTTTGGCAGCATTAAGGTTAAAGCGGAGATGAATGTTATCACATAGCATGAATCAAACACTAATCTGACGTGGAAATAGTCCCCATGAGGCCATACAGACGGATGAGCTGATGTCTGTTGCATCCGTAATTAGATGGAATTCATAGTGTGTTAAGGTTATATGACTAAAAATGCATCATTAGTGCATAACAAATTAGTGCAATTGGCAAACTTTTACTGTAGATTAACATAAACACACAATTTAATCAATTATGCATAAGAAAAACAAAACAAAATTTGTGCATGACATTGACATTGCCTACTGTGAAAAAAAACTTTCTGGCCTTGACAGCTCATACATCCAAACAAGAAAAGTTCTCTCCGATATAGCATTAAACAACCTCCTCCATAAATAACACTGATAAGCCATGCAGGCTCTCTCCTCACTGGCAATCGCCTTCTTCAATCGATGCATAATGCTGCAGCATGCTGGTCTTCAACCTCCAATCAGCCTCCTTCAGTGTTCACATCAGGCCCTTTTACGCTCCCTTCCGGTTGCTGTCCTCATGTTATTTAAATCACTGGTGATGGCCTTTGATTTCTTTCGCTGGTGAAGGCTATCATGGTGGGTATATGGACCTGATAGCCTGTCGTACAGGACATTCACACACAATTACAAGTACCATCAGCGAATGTGTGATTTGTACGTTATTGCTCCACGGCAAAAATAAATGATCTATATTGAATTTTTTAACCACCTGCTGATCCCTTACATCCTAGTCAATTTGCTTCAAGTGTCCTCCTGGCCTAAAGACTCCTCTCCCTCCCAAGCTGTGTAATGATGGCACCCTACTGTTTAAATTGGAAGAATGATGGACACGTTTGCTTGATTTAATACTTCATTGGCAGAAATGTACACTGTACATTACGTACATACAGTCAAACATTGGTCCTTCCATTCAACAAATTGTTTTTCTTTGTACTTGACATCATTTACCCTGTTATTTTCTGACTTTTTATGAAGGGTGCTATGCCAAGGTTTGTGTCTGTCTGTAAATGATTGTGGCTGGAATGTCATGATGTATAACATCAGCCCTCACTTCAACACAAGTGTGATTTGTATTTATGTTAATTTGACAGGGACAATGCAAAAGAAAACAATTTAAGTTACAACATGACATGTGTTAGGGGTAGGGTTGGCTAACTACACAAAAGCAATGACATTCCCAAATTACAGTCATGAAAGGTATGACATCAACATTTTAAAAATCTGCCTAACATAGTATTGTTCGCACCTTTGGTTTGATTTCAACCAGTATTTAACCTAAAATTATTTTCCAAGTCAATTGGTAGGACTTTCCATATGTGAATTAGTACCTGTAGGTCCCACTAGCTAGAATTACTCTGATCTTGTCACTCAAGATAAGTCTTCTAAATGCTCACCATAAACCAATAAATAGGTGATGGGCTGCTGTATCAGTGACTAAACTGTCGCTAAATAGTACCAAAATGGAACCTGACAAAACCGCTGACAAAATGATATTTTTGGGGAGTGTAGGCCTATATAATCTCACTAGAAGCAGCTATGAGTGTTAAACTCTTCCGCCGCCATCAGTTGGGGTGAGGTAGGACCATTTGAGGAACACAAAACAAAGATAAATGTGCCGCAAGCCAGAAAAGTGCAGGTCAGCAGCACTTGTTTATCTCCGGTCTTTGTAAATTCATATGCAGTGCAATAAAGTCAGGGAGAGGGTTTCAGGATGAATGAACCTACACACACCCCGAGTAAATGCATGATGATGCTTTTACTAACACTGTCGTGCAAATATATGAAACTTCAAAATGAGTAATATATAGTCCTTGCTTCTGCGTAAAACAACTGAGACAAAACCAAGTTAAGCAAAAGTTTATACCTTCTTAAAGTTATCCCCACTATTCCCTTTCGCCGTCAACAGTCTTGGACATGAGGTGGTTAACCAAGTGAGAGTGCATACATAATAAAATATGGTCATGGTTGTTTACACAAATGCTGAACCGAATTCAAATTGGACTCGAGGTACTTTAGTGCATGGCAATGATGCCATTTCCCTTCTCTACTATCCATCACTGCACTCTGAATAAAGCATGGTATAACCCAAACAGATAATAAAAAAAATCCATGAAGAATGCCAAAAAATGCAAGTAATAGGGCCATGTGTGCATTTATTCAACACAGGCCGGATCTAGGCATGGGCATGGGGGGGACAATGCCCCCTTAAATGCCCTGCCTGCCCCACCAAACGTGATGGCATGAAAAGATATAAGATAAGATGAAATAAAGTGCTTGTATTGTACTTAAAATGATTTGGAATACCACTCTACTAACTAGGTACAATTGTGGCACCAGTAAACCAACACCATTTCATCTTTCAAAACAGAAAACTCTCTGAGTCAGACCTTTAGCTTTATGCATGCTGTCTGCTGTCTGTTGTAACTTCAACAACTGGTGTTATTATTTGTGCTTACTTGCCTAATATAAGTCCTGTAAAAGATATAAATCTTGTCTGTCACTGAACTAGAGAAGTTAAATGAAAATGACATGGAAGCCACCCTCATGCCATTTTCGCCTGCCCCCCCAATTTGGAAAATGTTACATCCGGAACTGATTCAACAAAAAGGAAAATAGAAAAAATAAATAAATGACTCCCAGCGTCTATATGGTTGCAAGGCAAGGCTCCATAGCGGCTGATGTTTCTACAGCCAGGATGCATCACATCACATTGCAGCGGTCCATTAGTTTTACAATCTAAAAAGTGATTCCTGCAGACGCAGCCCATAAGCTGCAGAGCCTTGTTGTCTGCTTACTGGGGTGGTGTGTTTAACGATATACTTTTTATATCCGAATCCTCCCTTTTGAGAACACTGATTTCCCTGATTTTTTAACGCTTTGTTGTATGAGGGTGTCACACACGTAAGAAAAAAACTAATCACAGACCGATCGTGCTTGAGCTTGTATAGATCTGCTTTTACCCAGTGTGCAACACTTTCAAATGATGAAAAATACATACAATACATTGAAATTAAAGGGGAATTCCACCCATTTCCAACCCATTTTTTCTGAGAGCGTACAAATGCAATCCATTTGTACGCTCTCAGAAAAAAGAAGCGTCTAAAGAAATCCATTAACATGGTGAAAATACATCTCGATGATGTCATCAAGATGTTTCACCATGTTAGTGGTAGACCTCCATTTCTTGGGAACACAGAATGGGGGAACTGTTTTATCACGTCCACCCAGCACCTCGAAGGTATACTAATAACATATTAGAATGTTGAAAATGGGTGGAGTTCCCCTTTAAGAGACAGTTAAGAGGATCACATGTACCGTACAGTAGCATACATCACTGCATGCACAACATGCACATGATACAAATGGATTTGGAAATGAGACTGTTCAAACAGTAGCAGATATTGTAGTACAGTATACGTTGCAGCAATAAAAGAGCTGCAGACGAGTAGTCAAAGTATTCCCTTGTTTCACACACAGGTGAGACATCGTTTAGCAGCTGCCAGCATAATATATTAGACATGTTAGTGTAAACATAGCCTGCTAAGTGGCAGTCCAGTGTGATCTCTTTCTCTGTCTCTACATGATCTCCTATTCAGACACTTTGCACTCACATATACCCACATGCACATCACACACTACTGCACAATCCGGCTAGATCCATCGATTCTCCTCTCCTGTACAACGCGCATCCTTTGCACCCATAGTACATTCACGCATGTTTCAAGGTCCTTCTGATGTGAACATGCACATCAGGTTTGCCAATATTACAAAGTATAATTAATCAGAAAGCACTCAAAGCCACAGGGAATTTCCAGATTTCCTTCTTGTGCAGAAGGAAAGACTGCCTCTGAGGTTTCATCATATTAACACTAGAATGCCTGACCGTTTATATTTTAAATTTTGGTCATCTGAAGAAAATCTAAATACTATACTTAATGAATTAAAGGGGAATTCCACCAATTTTCTTTTTTTTTTCTGAGAGCGTACAAATGCAACCAAGAAGTGTCTAAAGAAATCCATTAACGTGGTGAAAATACATCTCGATGATGTCATCAAGATGTTTCACCACGTTAGTGGCTTTCTTCAGACCTCCATTTCTTGGGAACACAGAATGGGGGAACAATGACATGTAAAATATTTAGCAAATGCTAATTCTGTCACTTTTTTCAGGCATGCTAGGGATGCTAGGCATGCTGCGAGTGATAAATGGTGCAATTAGACGCATACTGTAGGTGTATTAAATGAATGTACCATGTAGAATTACACCACGTTTCCAAGATGGGGGCTCGGGTAGGGCTGAGCCTTCATTTTCATGCCTCAAAGAGGAAGGTTGGATGGGGAAGGATCAACAAACGGAATGTTATTAAAGGGGAACTCCACCCATTTTCGACATTTTAATATGTTATTAATATACCTTAGAGATGTTGTGTGGACATGATAAAAAAGTTCCCCCAATTCTGTATTACCTAAAAATGGAGGTCTGAAAAAATCATTAACCTGGTGAAATACATCTGATGACGTCATCAAGATGTATTTCACCAAGTCAATGATTTTTCTTTCAGACCCCTTTTTTCCCCATTTGGTTTTCCCGGTTTTCCCGTTTGGTTCACATTTTGTATCCTCTCAGGATTTTTTTTTGAAAATGGGTGGAATTCCCCTTTAATAGGTCAGCTCTAGTCTCTATTGCAGAGATCTAAGGGTTTGTTGTTTTTGGTCAGATGTAGATTTGATGTAACGTCTGAGTGAGGAAAATCTCCGTCGGTGGAAAAGAAGCAGCTTGGACTCCTCACGCATAGACGGAAGCATAAGGTCAGTCCCCCACCCAGGTTGGCAGAGGAATTGTAGTGGGCAGGATTACATTAGATGAGGATTTTTTTCAACAGGTGGTCTGGGGACCACCAGTGGTCCCTGAGAGGATTCCAGGTGGTCCCCAACCAGTTGTAACTCTTGCGAGCGTGTTTATACACACTCAAGAGTCAAAATATTCATCATCTGAATTAGCCCAAGTCTACACAACTAGAGTGTAGAAGAGTAATGGTCAATTTGATCTGTATGTTTGACTGTTTTGTTTCCCCAATGCAGCCTGGAATTGTGAACAAAACCAAAATAAATCTTTAGTTTTGGCTCTGTGAGGCTAAAATGTCCTCAAATGATGGTCCGTGGCTCAAATGCTGAATAGATAGAGGGTCCTGGTATCAAAAAGGTTGAAAACCACTGCATAAAAAAGCAATTACTTTCTTGTTTACCAAATAATCTAAAAGCCGATATTCTGGGGGGGGAAAGGTAGAATACAGTTGCACTCAAAGCATCTTTTAGCGTAGTAACAGCCAGCCCAACTCTCAGGGTGTCCAATATGATGTGTGAACACAGCAACCCTCCACTCAGCTAACATGAATGCCTTGGATTTGCTGTTGGCATGACAACCACCCAGGATTGAGACGGCGATGTCACATGACACAGCCAAGGTTGAGAGCAAAAAACACACAATGAACAGGAACATAATATTCTATTTGCCACATTATTCCCCAAGCAAAGTATTCACACTCACGGCCAGCTGGCCACTGAACTAGATAGATAAATAAATAAATAGACGATAGAAGTCAGTAACAAGACGTTCTGCGGCAATTAGCTCAGGAACATCACGTTGGTGAAAGCACGGCGCGGCCCTGCTGCTACACGCAGCCATCGTAGAGGCCATTCATTACAGCACCACAATGTGGAGAGTTGATCAAGGTAACAACAAGGGCAACGTCTGCTTTTCAGCTCTTCTGGGAAATGTTTGGCAGACGATAAAGTTCTCATACAAATAGTTGCAATTGCTGATTTAAGTGGCGTTATTGGCCTATTGAACATTGAGAAATTACATTTCTACAAAAGCCTTTTAGGCTTTGTAAACCTCACAGGGTCATATATTGTGGCAATGAACTGAAATATGTGCAGAAATCACTGACAGGGACACTGTACCAATAGTCCAAATAACATGTTATGGCTAAAGAACAGTGTGTATACTAGGGAATTAAGCAAACACGTTTTTTGCTAGTCGAATCAAATACTTTGGTAGTCGAATAATTGTCGACTAGTCTATAGTGATATACTGTATATATATATATATATATATATATATATATATATATATATATATATATATATATATATATATATATATATATATATATATATATATATATATATATATATATATATATATATATATATTTGTTTTTTTAGCCAATAAAATGTGGGATTCTGGACTTCCCATTGAAACAGTGCATGCCTATCACACTACTGTAACTCAGTTACTGTATGACTGAAAAAGAAGCAATCAACCAACAATCACTACCAACACCACAGCACACATCCACAATGCATTAATGAATTAATGGTCGAATAGTGTTTTGCTAGTCAAATAATTGAATATTTAGTTAATGCCCTAGTGTATACACTTATAAAGTGCTAGGTCTGCATGAAGTGCTATTTAAGTTACATAAGTTGAGCCAATGCATGCGCCTCTAGGAGGTCTAGGCTAGGGCAAGCACTATGGCAAGTGCTACAGGCTAAAGCTTAGTCTGAAGAGGAGCGTTTCGAGATACTACACAATGATACGAAGACACGATTCTTACAAACACGCAAAGTAACTTATGCGCTGAAGCGATTATGTAATTGTTGACAGGCCTATACAACATGAGGAGGTGGACAAGAGAAAAGAGAGGAATATTACTTAAAAACACAAAACAAAAAGAAAGAAAAAACACCTGCTACATGAGCGCCGCGGGGCTGAGATCTGGCGTCATGGCAACTGCATCCATCTCTAAATGAGGTGTTTTGGTGTTGCTCCATCACAGTACGGCAGACTTCTGGACAGACATGGAGCGCAGGGCCCAGCTGGAGGCGTGCTCGCTGGTGACAACTCACTCATCACACTGGCCCTGCTACTGGCTAGCAGCCCACACGCTCTCTGTCACATTAGCATATCAGCACTGCTGCTGATATAACTATACTCGGATGCTAGGGCAGGGGCGGATCTAGGCATGCATGGGCATGGCTAAATGCCCTGACTGCCCCACCAAACACAATGGCACGCAAAACAACCCAAGATGTTTCAAGTTAAAGTGCTACCGGGACTAGCAAACTACGGTTGTGGCACCACTAAACCAACAGCATTTCATCATTGAAAACAGAAAACCCTCTGAGTCAGACCTTTAGCTTTATGCGTGCTGCGTGTCTGTTGCAACTTCAACAACAACTGATGTTGTTATGGAATATGGATGCTTACTTGCTTCATAAAAGTCCTGTAACTGAAAATGGTATGGGTGCGACTTCATTGCCGGGCGATGAAGCCGCAGCCAAACCATTTTCTCATGCCCCCCCCCCCCCCCCCAATTGGGAAATGTTACATCCGCCCCTGTGCTAGGGCCCATTCTACCAAGACCTCCCCAATCACTAGTTCTCATATTTTCAAGTACGTTGTAATTTAATACAAATAAAAAGTAGATGTACGAGCTCGCAGCATGGCACAAAGTGACACCCTGTGAGCCTGTATATTTTAGAATAGCTAAAATGCTAAAATGTTCATTTGAATTAAAGGTATAGTGGACGGTTTGAAGGTTCCTGGAGGAAGACGCTTAAATACTCCCGATGTGCTCCACCATTGGTGTGTAAATGTGGATGAAGGTTGGGGTTATACGTACAGTCTGTTTGTATAACAACCTAGATACTGAACGTTGTATAGTGGTACGGACAGTGGACATGCTGGTTTTCACTTCAGGATGAGCCAGCACCTTCAGAGATGACCATCTTTTTTCGGACGAAAGGCAATCAAATTATCATTATCAAATTAAGGCAAGGTCAAAATAGGAACCAAATAGGTCAAAATAGAAATCATATGGTTTGCTAGTCTGCACTGATCGCCTCCCAGAGATGGGAATTGTAAACCACCCCACATCACAGCTCGGGATACACAAACGGGCTGCCTGCTGCTGCTGCTCTACGCCTGCCAGTGGGTATAGTTTCTGCAGGAGGATGATGCAGCGCGTGGACAGGATGGAACACCGTATTCCTCACAGTTCAACTCCCCTGCTGACAGGCGCCCTTGACCAACCGGTGAATGCCGTGAAGATCACCCCCCTCCAGCTAGCCTCCCTCCCTCCCTTCCTCCTCCCACAGCCATTAAATGGGTTTACTTTGTTGCAACGCTTGGCCAAGCCAGCCAGACACGCACCACAGAGGATTCAAGCCCCGGCTTCTGTCTCTGTGGCAGTGAGGCCGGGCAGGAATGTTAGCACAGTGCCAGCTGAGTGAGCAGCACTATATACAATGGAAACCTGCTTGGTTGAGATGGATATAGGGCAGCGGGCATTTATCCATGCATTTTCTTAGCCATTGTTCTATCGATACTCAGGGCAGGGTCTAGGCATGGGCAATGGGAGGGGGGGGGGCAATGCCCTCCTAAAATGCCCAGACGGCCCCAGTGCCCCAGTCACCAAACACGATGGCATGCAAAGCAAAATTTCAAAGATAATTCAAATTAAAGTGCTTATATTTAAAACGATTTGAAAAACTACTACGGCTACAATTGTGGCACCACTAAACCAACAGCATTTCATCATTGAAAACAGAAAACTCTCTGGGTCAAGACCTTTAGCTTTATGCATGCTGCGTGTCTGTTGCAACTTCAACAACAACTGATGTTATTATTCATGCTTACTTGCCTATATACATCATTCCTGTGCAAGATATAAATCTTGTGGGTCACAGAACTAAAGAATTTAAATGAATATGGTATGGGGGCGATGAAGCCCCCCCCCCCCCCCCCCAGACTAATCAAATGAAGTGTTTTTTTATATGCAGTATATATTTTTTCATAATCCACAAATTGAGTGAACACATAGTGGAAATAGTGGATCCACACGATTTTAGCTAGCAATATGAAATAGTTTTCTGACTTATTTTTTACAATCATCAATAAAATGTATTATTTCAGAGTGGCAGTGCTGGTGACAAAGCCAGGGCAGCATTATGACATTTATTCTGTGGTTGGGCTACAGTAAATGGATGTCTGTAATAGTGGGAGAAGCCCATTTTGGGAATAATGACAATGCGAGTAACAGCTTGTGTTTCTTCTCGCCATTAAGCAGATTACTTTATTTGTAGATTTTGTACCCTCAGAAATGTGGCTTAAGGGAGAGCTTTATGGTCTAAATTGGAGCATAAAACCACAAGTCTATGTTCTTTCCTGCGGTGGGCGAACAGCACACTGTTCTGAGCTTAGTTTTGTAGGATGTTAGAATTTATACTGTGCCCCTGAGCTGGACAATAGTGAAAACCCATTACTCCGAAAGCCACAAAAAACATTATGCTACTGCATATTACTTTCCTCATCTCTGTTCAAATCACAAAGCTTCCAAACAAACTCAGATCATAGCACCAAACGGAACCTTATTTAGAGTTAGATAAATATTAGAAATACACACTAGAATGCAATCATGTTCTTGCCACTAGTCATAATAATACAGCTAATAATAACTAGCCAGGGTTATGGCTATATATTCCCTTCCTGGCATAGTGTTTTATTCATCTTAATAGCTCTCATCTTCCCGTTATTTCTGCTCAGTAAATCAGTGAGAATTGGTATATATATTAAAGTCACCGGGGCCAAAACTATTTCAGACCAGATATGACTTCAAATTGCTTGACTGAAGAAAGGGCTGAGGCTTCTAGCAGCTCTGAAATGTTTTCCATCTCATCCAATCCAATATAATAACACAGAGGTTTTCCAACCAGTGGTCCGGGGACCACCAGTGGTCCTTGAGAGGGTTCCAGGTGGTCCCCAGCTAAGTTGGTTAACCAGTAACTCTTGAAAACGTAAAAATGAAACCAAATAGACCCTTGCGGGTCCATGATTTGGTTTCTTTTTTACACTCTCAAGAGTTCAAATATTCATCATCTTAATTAGCCCTAGTCTACACAACTAGAGAATGTAGAAGATTAATGGCCATTTTGCTCTGTATGTTTTGCCTGTTTTGTTTCCCATATCCTGCCTGGTATTGTGGACAAAAGCAAAAGAAATCTTTAGTTTTGGGGGTCTGTGGGGCTAAAATGTCCTCAAATGGTGGTCCGTGGCTCAAATGCTGAATAAATGGTGGGCCCTGGTATCAATCAAAAGGGTTGAAAACCCCTGTAATAACAGCACTGATATGCTGTCCTCAAAGACAGGATTTTTAGCTTCATTGTGTGAATGTCCAACTGGATTAGAGTGCCCTGCTTGGAGGAGAAGAAAGGTCTCTGATGGTCTACCTCTGCTCCTTCCACTCAGCTAAAGAAACATCTAAAGCCGTTAGAAACCAAGTAGGCTTTTGTTTTAATAGCCTCAAAATGCAAAGCAGTTGCATGGTCAATGCAGTTAGATCCTAACATTTAGATGCCCCAAAGGTAGATTGTGATCCACCAGTAGATCACACAGGCCATGCAGGTAGATCACAAGACAGTCCCCTAAAATGTATAGATCTGTAACCCTTGAGGGCGTTAAAATGAAACCAAATGGACCCTTACGGGTCCATTTGGTTTCATTTTACACTCTCAAGAGTTAAATTATATTTAAACATCTGAATTACGTAATTTCAAGAGTCCACACAATTAGAAAATGGGGAATCATGACGAACGTTTTGCCAGTTCTCTTTCCCAATTGTGGACAAAAACGTGACCGTTTCACGATCATTTTGAAAATAGCTCTCAAGTCAACAAAGTGTGGGCACCGCTGATCTAAAGCCTTTAGAATCCAAGTAGGCTTTTGTTTTAATAGCCTCAAAATGCAAAGCAGTTGCATGGTCAATGCAGTTAAACACCTAGATCCTAAGGAGCGTGGTCTGCTCCTTCTCTTTGCCGACCTACAAGCTCATAACATTGCACGCTTTGTAGCTCCGCTATTTCCGTACGTATGTTCCACCCCCAGAATAGCGACGCTAGGGTTCATGTTATTACAATGTAAATGTTATGCAATATATCACTGCACAGAGAGCCTACGGATACTGTCTTTAAACGCCTATCTGTAGATAGGCCTTTATAATGAGATTGGACACAGTAAATTCTGATAACCAAGAAGAACACACTGTCAGTCTTCCACAGTCCTTCAACATAGAAGATATTTTAATGAGCTGTAGCAGGATGCCACCAAACCAAGGAGACATTCATCAACGCTCTCCGATATTAATCCGCCACGGATGGCTGAAACAGCAGCAAGCTTGTATTTTGGGGGGGCTCTATTGACTTCGAGGGTCTCTCTTAGATGTGGCTGAGGCGTCCAACATCTTAAAATAAATCCTACTACAGAATGAAGCTAGTGTAAATGTAAATCATCTCAGCATCTCTTCACGGAGCCTCTGCACTGAGCTACACAAAGGCCTTGTGCATGCGGTGGTTGTACAAAGGCTTTTCTCCCCCACCTTAAAGCTCTCATTTCAAAGCTCTCCCACGCCATTATATTCTTTACAGACACCCACTCAAACCGTACATCCGACATGATTATTATTTTTTTTGTATAACATTGTTGGATTTCAAAACTAGTATATAATTACAAATTGCAGTCTGGGTCCAATATCAGACATCAGACATAACCGTGTTAGACAGAGTGTGAAATTTGTATTTTGCTCTTAGAGTATAATGTCTTTGGCTCAGATGTCTTTTGCATTCATCACATTCTGAATAAATATGAACTAGAGTTTTCTACATCAAAAAGACTCCGAGCGTTGCGAGGCGGCATTTATAGGCTGCGGACACGTTCATTTTTCATATCAGGCATTTCTCGTATTCCAGTTCTCTCACATTTCCCCCGAGTCAGTCAGCGCTTTGAAAACCACAGCGTGGCGAGTGCTGCAGTAAGACACTGGTACTATTAGAGTGTCTCCTCCTTGAGTGTCTCATCTGAGGGATCAAATGATCTGCTTGTGGCCTCATCGTGGGTGTAATGTTACAGGTAGCAATGCAGCACAGGCTATAGAGCTATAGAATCAGATAGACGGTGGGAGAACACAGATGACAAGCAAGTCGTCGCTGTCGGACGGAAACCTCATCTGTCCATTAATGGGGAACTCCACCCATTTTCGATATTTTACTATGTCATTGATGTACCTTCAAGGTGTTGTGTGGACATGATAAAAAAGTTCCCCCATTCTGTGCTCCCAAGAAAGAGGCGTCTGAAGAAAGCCACTAACATGGTGAATCATCTTGATGACATCATCAAGATGTATTTTCACCATGTTAATGGATTTCTTTAGATGCTTCTTTTTTCTGAGAGCGTACAAATGCAACCAAATGAACCCGTCATTTGGTTGCATTTGTACGCTCTCAGGAAAAAAAAAAAGAAAATGGGTGGAATTCCCCTTTAAACTGGCTACTTTTCAGGAAAAAAATAATAATAGCCTGTCTCCCATGGGTACAACCCAGTTACAAAATGTGTTGTTAATACTTAATTATAAATCCTGCAGACAGAATTTAAGTGCTTTCATGTTCGAACCTGAGAAAATATAGCAAAGACCTAACAGCACAAGATTATGGCTTGTTTTGTTGGTCCTCGTGTAGGATATACATAATTAAAAAGCACCATTATGTACAAATGCACAAATAATATACATTCCAAAAAACGTTAATAATTAATATCATTGTATGTGCCCCTCAAGCTCTAGCTGAGCCTCAGTCACCACTCTGATAAAACTAGTCTTTGTGAATTCTTTCTGGACCACTAAAACATTTTAGCTGCAGTATCACAATGTCCTGAGATGGTGGGGGTGCTGATTAATTAATATTTCAGTCATTAATAATACCTAAATAAAACTAGAAAATCAACAATGGTGAACACTGTAAACTAGTCTTGGGCAATATACCAGTATTACCGTTTATCACAATATTGGAAATCAATACCGAGTAATATCGTTTGGTCTCTAAAAATATTGAATACTGAATAGCGTCACATACAGACATTTTACAGTTTTCATGTTACACACATGCCTAAAATAGCCCTTAATTGGGCTAGGCTTTTTGGAAACAATGTATTTCCAAATACAGTTTTTACCTATTTAGTCTACTTGAACAGCAGAGCGCTCAGTTTCTGACCCCTCAATGTCGCAATTCTGAGAACTAGGTGACTGGTGGAACGTGTCCAATACCGGTAATATCGAATATCGAGCTAATTAGCACGTTATCAATACCGATATTAAAAAATCAATACCGCCCAAGACTACTGTAAACAAAGTGGAAAAGCAAATTTTGAACAGAAGACCGAAGAGGAGGAATTATACAAAGTAGGTTGCATTGGTGACATCATTATGAATCATAAAATTATGAACTGTTCCTGAGAGCAATTTCCGTTAAAACATCTAAGACTATTGTCTTAGCTGTTTTAACGGAAAATGCTCTCAGAAACCACTCATAATTTTATGATGAGCTTTATGAAAGTCTGATTGTTCAAATTTGATTATTTGTCTGGATAGAAAACAAAAAAAGGCTGTCATGCCTGTCAGCAGGACCATGTGGGATGCTGGCTGCTTCAATGACCAGTGGGACCAGTCAGGCACCCTAATTCCCTCTAATAGTCATGGAACACATTCACCTCCATTTGTTTTACTCAGATTTATAACAGCAACATAGCAGTAAGAGACGATGACACTAATATGATGCCACAGAAAAACACAATATAGCATGCACACCCACTAGCTGAGGTAAACAATAGAAAATAAAAGAAGGCCTGCACATGGGAATACTGTATGCTCAAAGCATAAAATGTGTTTATGCTTTGGAGTGCATTCCAGTGTTTGGACTGGGATGGGCGATATGAAAAAATATAATATCACAATGTATTTTTTCATGATTTTTTATGATGATTAGTTAGTTCATGCGTTTTTGAGGGTGATTGTTCCAGTTACATAAGTGACCCGAGCGCGTCCATTTGGTTCCATTTGTACCCTCTCAGGAAAAAGGGGTCTGAAAGAAAAATCATTAACATGGTGAAATACATCTTGATGATGTCATCAGATGTATGTTAATATTTCCTAATTTTTTAGGAAGTACAGAATTGGGGAACTTTTTTTTTTATCATGTCCACACAACATCTCTAAGGTATATTAATGACACATTAAAATGTTGAAAATGGGTGGAGTTCCCCTTTAACAAACTGTTCTACAAAGGCTCAGAACTGCAAATCATAGAATGTACTATAACAGTGCTATCATACTGTAATATCATATATCGTGGAGACGGAGGAGTCCGTTTCACTTCACCTTGACTCGTCCCCGAGGACAAAGCGATGTCATAGAACGAACGAGGGCCATGCAGGCCCGCCTGGTGGCTGGAGTGTGAAACACGAGACGCCCAGTGCTGATAAGATCCATATAGAGTAACACGACTTCAGTCGCAATAACAACATCAGTGGGAAGCAAGTAAACTCCTCGGAATATTGTGAACACATTATGGCTGCACCCTAGAATTAGGGCAATCGTCCATGGCCAACTGCTGCCACTTTAAGGGGAACTCCACCCATGTTCAACATTCTGTATACTAGAGGTGCTGGGTGGACATGATACAAAGGTTCCCCCATCATGTGTTCCCGAGAAATGGAGGTCTGAAGAAAAACACTGGTGAAACATCTTGATGACATCATCAAGATGTATTTTCACCATGTTAATGGATTTCTTTAGACACTTCTTTTTGCTGAGAGCGTACAAATGGAACCAAATGAACCCGCATTTGTATGCTCTCGGAAAAAATGTTGAAAATGGGTGGAGTTCCCCTTTAATTAATTGTTAAAATACTCCCAGTATATGCATCCGATTATTATGCAGAAGAAGCATTTTCTCCACATACCGAAACATAAACTTGCCAATTCTTCCCACAAGGAATTGCGTCACATCACCTTACGTTGGATCACTGCACTGGTTGCGTACATAATCAGATTCAAAACCATTATTTGGAATAGCAAATGATGAAAACAATATTTCGGGCAGCGGGGTGATGGAACTGCAAGCGTAATGACATAAGCAGCACTCTCCAGCCAAAATTTGATTTCCTATCCAGACTGGAGTCAGATTATATATTCATGGGTCTCATTTGTATAGTCCTTTAGTGGCCACATGGAGGACCAACATAGCTTATATTGCCTTTGTAGGTCCTCAACATGGTTGCTAAAGAACTACAAATGAGACCTGTGAATAGTTATATAACCAGTTCATATACAGTCTGGAAGGAATTTGAATCAAACCTGGTTTTGCATAAAAATTAAGTTTCTCCAAACTGGATAGCCCACAAATCAAAACTTGGCATGCCAGAGTGAACAGGGCCTAGGGCGGATCTAGGCATGGGCATGGGGGGGCAATGTATGCCCCCCTAAATGCCCAGTCTGCCCCACCAAACACGATGGGATGCAAAACAATCCAAGATATTTCAAATGAAAGTGCTTATATTTAAAATGATTTGAAACACTACTACTGCTACTAACTAACTACAGTTGTGTCACCACTAAACCAACAGCATTTCTTCATTGAAAACAGAAAACTCTCAGACATTTAGCTTTACAGTATTTATGCTGCATGTCTGTTGCAACTTCAACAACAACTGATGTTATTATTGATGCTTAATTGCCTAAGATAAGTCCTGTAACCGAAAATGGTATGGGTGCGACTTCATCGCCCGTGTCGCTTCGCGCCACGGGCGATGAAGCCGCCCCCATACCATTTTCTCCAAATGTTACATCTGCCCCTGAACAGAGCCTTAAGTTAGTTACTTACCAAGTTTGGTTCCTGCATGCGCTGTGTGGCAGCCAGGCTGTGCTTGAAGGTGTTTTGGCTGGGCCAGTGAGTGGCCATCCAAGGCTTTCTTCTTGTTGGCCTCTTCTTCTTCTCATCCAGGTGGAACTGCTTCAGGGGCTCCGTGTTGGACTGCCGCTGATCGTTTTGGTGTAAAGAGAAGAATATTTGGCACAAACAGTCTTTGACGGATGCCAAACCATACAGAACTAGGTCCAGCTTCCTTGCAAACTCATTAAATATGTAAACGATCAGTCATTATTATGCCAGTTAGAGAGGAAAACAATAATACTGTTTCTCACCTACCCTTCAGGCTAAAGTAGTTTTTTTTTATTTCAACAATCAGGATTTTAAGAAACCCACAATGTTATTGTATCCATATTGGAAATTTGGCACCATTTGGTAGGGGAAACAACATTAGCAACAGCCTTTAAAGATGGGAAAACATTATTTAGGACAATGGAATGGTAAAGATTTTACTTGCGAGTAGCAGCTACAGTTAATTGAATTAGCATAATTCAAATATAGCAGTGTTTGTCTGATGTCGTTAGCTTAATGAATACACAATTGTTGACAGGATGTTTTCAGGCCTGGACTTAAAAGAGCACATAAATGGAGAAGAATCAAAGCCAAATTTCCCTATTTTGGGGTGACTTGAACTGTTGCCTCTCAGACCAAAAATGTAGAATATTTCTTTGGATAGGACTTTATCCACAAGCCACAGGAGAGATAACCTGCAAATCATCAAAATACTAATTATTTTACATTCCTCAAATGTAATGTATGTACACATCCAAAGTTCCAGTATATTAAGTAATTAAGTTTTTTTTTTAAACAATAACACTCTTGAGAGGAGCAGGAGAAAATGGTAAGCCGCCCCCATACCATTTTCGGTTACAGGACTTTTATTAGGCAAGTAAAGCATCAAGCACTGGCCAACACAGTAGTGTATTTTCTGTTATTCAGTAGGCCTATTCAGTGTGAAACTTTTGTGTGCCTCTGTAGTGATCAAGTAGAGAATGCATTCACGAAAAATCTAAAAAGTTAGGACACAGACAGTCTATGAATATGATTTACTGTACATGGCCTTGTCGTTTTCTCAGATTCTGTTGAAGAGTCTGGCCCATTAGCACTTCATTGTGCACACATCAATACGTCCCACACATTCACAGTCATACCTCATTACATTCGCAGACATCGAATGAAAAAAACAACTACTGTCTAACATTTTTCAGGGTCACTAGCTCTTCCAATGCCCAATACTGTGTGTCTGTGTTTACCCCATAGCACTAATTTGATTGGCTGAGTTTTATAAAGTGATAGTTATAAAGTCAGAATGCCAAAAGTAAATGGCTGGAATGCAATGATGTATGACGATAATAGCACCCCCTGAGTATGCTACATTTACAGTATGCCAAGAAAAAGCAGGGCTTAGAGTTCACACCAATGATTTGGCTCAAACAAAGGGGGCATAGCACAAACTTGCTTTCTTTTGTATAATTCTTCATGTAAATTCAGTTTTGAAAGCTACTTCAGCAGAAATTACCATCCTGCACTGAAATCTAAGCTGCCCAAACCCTTGTCCACAATCCACCGTCTGTGCGTAACAGATTTCAGGATTATCACACTGTTTTATGGGAGATTATTGCAGCTAGCGCGCAGCATAATCTTGCGCTGGGCAGACATTTGGGGACAAATCTCAGTTGGCACCGGCAGTTTCGCAATCTATGCTGATGAAGATACATTTATGGTCACAGGGGGAATTGCAGGAGGAAACGCAGACCATTATCCTGGCTGTGACCTTCTATGATAGCACATGAGCCACAGCATCGCTCGTTTGAGCAGGCCAGAATAGGCAATAAGTGAAAATACAAAATAGGCAACCCACAAACTCACTGCATGTGACACACTGCATTGTGAGCTTGTCGACCGCTTGTGACACTAGATGTCACGAGCGACACTAGATTCTAGTCCATGACACTAAATTCTAGTTTGTGACACTAAATTCTAGTTCCTGGTGCGAGATTCTAGTTTTTCTGGAAAAATCTCTTTCTGTGTCAGTATCTATATTTCATAGGAAGGACCCCCAGAAATATCTATTATTTAGCTGCAGAACCTCATCTGAAAACATGTCATTCTGGGGATCCCCCAGAAGCAAAGATTTGAGTTAAAAATGTTTGCTTTACAAAATAATGTATTCAAAGATTTGCACCACATCTTCACATTTTTTCAAAAATAGCAGAACTACAAGCTTGTAGATCTGCTATTTTTCAACAGCTAAAACACCAAAACGCGTACAGAAAGGGTTAACCAGCCAAAATTCTCACATGTCACACACAGAATTCAAAACTCTAAGCAACCAAAGGTTTCACTCCACCATATCTCACTGGTCTCATAAAACCCTACAGTACAAGCCCTCCTATGCACTCCGATGAGCCGACACTGGGAAGCTGGCAGTACCCCCGCTAAAAATGCCTGGAGAACGCTCCACGCGCCCCAAGCTATTCTCCCTGGCTCCAAACCTATAGAATGCACTTCCCACTGCAATCAGAACCACAGATTCACTACCTACTGTATCTTCCGCCGCAGTCTGAAAACACACCTCTTCAGACTCCATCTCAGCCCATAGCACTTGTATACCTACCAACCCACAGTACTTGCTGCAGTGACTTATATCCTGGATGCCTAATATGTTACCATGTTTTAGTGCTTACATTGACTTGACCCTGACGAAGGCCCAAGATGGCCCAAACGCGCTGGTCGTTTTAATCCATGCTCATCATCATCAAAGGTCTCTTGCTCGGCGACGGGGGCGACACCATGCGTAGAGCCAATCAGGTTAACCAGTCTTCTCCATTGGGGTCTGTCCAGTGCAAGAAGCTCGGCTTCGGGCAGCGACAATCCTAGTTGGTGTAGGTCCCTCGCAACGATGTCCATCCAACGTGTGCGGGGGCACCGCGGGGGCGTTTCCAGCCGGCCAATTTGGGATCAAAGCGGAGGATAGTGAGAGT
This sequence comes from Benthosema pterotum, assembly GCA_039105355.1. NCBI lineage: Eukaryota > Metazoa > Chordata > Actinopteri > Myctophiformes > Myctophidae > Benthosema > Benthosema pterotum. Next base: position 39,437,614 of record CM076983.1, on the reverse strand, counting down.
GGGGTGTTCAGGGGGAGTCTTTGGACATGACCATACCAGCGCAGCCGTCTCTGTGCTGCCAGTTGGGATGCAGGGGGCTGTTGGGTGCGTTCCCGCAGCGTGATGTTGGAAACTCGGTTTTGCCACTTGATCCCCTCTATTGTACGCAGCGCTCTGCTGTCGAAGCCATCAATTCTGGCGGCCATGGTCTTATTAAGGGGCCATGTTTCTGCTCCGTAGAGGAGAATAGAGAGGACTGAGGTGTTATAAATCCTCAATTTTGTTTCTCTTGAGATGGTATGGTGTCTCCACAGAGGTTTCCAGAGTGTTTTCATGGCACTGGCTGCCAGGGCACGTCTCCGGGTTATTTCAGTGGTGATGTTGCCATTATCTGTTGGATTATCAGATGTAATTGATCAAAGAACGTGTTCTTTGCCTGATCATCCGCAACCTCTGTTGGTGCGTAAGCGACGATGACTGTGAGCTTACCATGTTGGTGGTGGAAACGAGCAGTTAGCAGTCGTTCGCTGACTGGGGCTCCAAAAGAATTAAAATAAAAAAAAACTTCTACTGCACAGAGCTGCCTTGGATCTTCTACAAAAGTTCGCCACTGGTTCACTGCCTTTCACAGTATTTTTCCAAGGTGCTGTATGTCAGTTGTATATATTATATTGCTTAGTTCAGATTTTTTTGCAGTATCGAAAACAAAACAGTCAAACATACAGATCAAAATGACCATTAATCTTCACATTCTCTAGTTATGTAGACTCGGGCTAATTCGGATGGTGAATATTTGAACTCTTGAGACGCTCTCAAAAGAGTTACATCTGGTTAAACAACATCCCATCATTTAGCCTGGGGACCACCTGGAATCCTCTCAGGGACCACTGGTGGTCCCCGGACCACCTGTCGAAAACTTGGTATATGGTTTTGAGTGATTGGGAGAAGTTTCTCTAAAGACGAAATCACCAGACACATCGTCACCTCCTTCACCCTGTGTCTTCCTAGTCTATCTTTAGGAGCCCACAGAGGATATTATCCACATCCAAGCCATTATCATCACAGTGGAGGAAAGCCACAGGGCATGGTCATGGGTGTACAGAGGGCTGTCAGACAGAAATATCCAAGCAACGGCACATATTAGAATATTGGACGCAGTGACAGCCCTGAATAATGGGAATGATGAGGTGGATTATTTGCTGCTGCGGTAATGTTATCTGAACCTCTGGGTGAGATCGGGAAGAGAATTTCAGGGGATGCGTGTGCATGCAGCTGAATTTTTTTCCGGTAGTATGCACATTATGGTAAGACAAATGTAGCAAATGAGAATACACACGATGCAATGGAATTATTGGAATTAAGGCTGGGCGTTATGGACAAAATTAAATATCATCAAATACCTCAGTAATGATATTATATTTCAACCATTTTTTGTTTCTGGGCAATAAAAAAGTTCACAACTTATCACATTGTAAGCTTGTATTAGGAGAGGTGGTGACTGAGAACTATTAATACAGTACCCAAAGAGCAGTTATAGGGTCTGGAGAGGGTCAAGACTTTTGCTCAGCAACATGACACCGAGATGGGAGGCAAACCGATAACATGCCACCCTAGTGATGATGAATGCTACATTGCCATTTGAATGAGTTAGTGTATATTTCTTATGGTCGAAAAACTGCAGAGAGGTTGAAGAGAGAATCCTTCGAATGAGATTAGCGATTAATCTTCTGGCAGTTGCGCCAGCCACACTATACCTGCCACAGTCCCACATCTCTCCAGTTTCTTCATTTGTTCGGTACCTTCGAGGGCTACTCGCCTCGGCCAGACAGCTAATGACAGTGAAATGGAGTGACGGATGGCTGAACCCCACCGGCCATTTAATACTTTATGAATGAAGGATGAACTTGGGAAAAGAGCCCTGTGCCGGTAACGGTCTCTAAACGGTTCATCATGAACCCGTCTAACCGTTGCTGAACTCATTTCACACTGGGAAAATTCTATTGTTTCTCGCACAGAGAAGCGACAGCAGCGGCAATGAATGTTGTTTGTGCACGAACCAAATTAACTTTTCCTCCGTCTGACTGCTGATTGGTCAAAACAGGAAATTAATGTTTGAGTCATAGTCCGTTTTGGTTTTCAGTGCCAGAAAACAAAGGACTGAAGCGATTGGGCTCTTGTCATAACATGACAGGAGGACAATGGCTTATTTTAATGAATTTGTGTGCATGGAGCAGTCATTATTCTGAATAAACATAGAATCAATATATATATATGTAAATCAGTGGTTTTCAACCAGTGGTCCGGGGAGCACCAGTGGCCCTTGAGAGGGTTCCAAGTGGTCCCAGGCTTAAAGATGGAAACAAGAAACCAAATGGACCCTTGCAGGTCCATTTGGTTTCATGTTTACACTCTCAAGAGTTAAAATATTCAGCATCTGAATTACCCCAAGTCTGCAGAGAATGTAGAATTTGTATCTGTTTGCCTGTTTTGTTTCCCAAATCCAGCCTGGCATTGTGGACAAAAGCAAAATAAATCTTTAGTAAGCAAAATAAATCTTTAGTTTGGGGTCTGTGGGGCTAAAATGTGGTCTGTGACTCAAATGCTGAATAAATAGTGGGCCCTGGTATGAAAAAGGTTGAAAACCACTGCTGTATATCGGTCATGCTACAGAAACAGGGGACAGACTTTGGGCCACAGATGAACCCTCACAGTCTCAATCTGGACAATCTAATGGCTGGATTGCAGCACACAGCGGTGCAGAATCCTGTCCATGTGTGAATAGTAGCCATGTGGCCAAAATGTCAACTTTGCACAGAATACATAATGCACTCTAATGGTTTTGCTGATGCCATTCCCTCTGGGCTTCCTTCAGTGAATGTATTGTACAGTATGGCACCATAGAAATATACATTTATACCAAATTATACTTGTTACTTTAGACCTGTCTTGTTATGCATGGGCCCCAGGCCTCCAGATTTCCACTAGATTGATGGTGTATTCAACATTAAACAACATGATGGGGTGTGTGACCTTCTATGACTACATAGCTGTGAACCTACTGTATGAACCACATGGCTCCAGAGTCTTAACATAATTTTCCCATTAACAATACTTATCATAATTTGCCCATTAACATTACAGAACAAAGTTCTTCAGTAATTGCTCTGTAGTTGCACCTCAACATCATAAATGATTAAGAGGGTGTCGCCTGTCTTGAAGAACAATTATCGTGAAAATATAAAGTCTTTCTCATGCCCATCCCACGAAGTTCAGCATGAATATACTGTATATATAATTTGAATTGCAACAGAAGGTAAATGTTATTTCAACCAATATATAGAAATGAATAGGGCCTAAAAATATTATGGAAGGTCCTGTGAACCTACTCTTAATTTAGTACTTGATACTTGCACGAGCAGAGCGAGCACAAGTAAAGTGATCGGTTCGCGGCCATCAACCGTCGACCGTCTCTCGAAATGCACTGATTGGCCAGTTAAGTGATGATGTAATGGTGATGTAATTAAGATGTCTCTAAGAGTATCTCTTTACAACCCAGATAGCAAAATGCATTGATTCAACGTTGAATTTTGGTTAGATAACCAGAATTCAACGTTGAATCAATGCATTTTGCTATCTGGGAAGAGTACCTCTGGTCGCCCAAAGAACAAGTAGGTGCATCCCCATTGTTCCTTCAATGCACGTTTAAGGACTAATTTATATTATGTGATACGACCAAGTCACACACCCAATATAACACATTTTCAAACTACAAATTGCAATGTGATGCATACTGTATTCCACTTGAAAATCAGCTATGTTCAGGGAGAGAACACAGCCACGTTGTAGGATAAAATAGTGTATAATGGCCAATCTAATCTCTGCCCCCTGATGAAGATGTGAGCTGAGAAGCTGTCATTTAGCTAGCCTATAACAAAGATGAGCATAGATCGATGCTGTAGCGTTGCAGCCAATCCGCCCCCAAACGGGAGCCATTACTTTCCATATGACTACACCTGAGATGAGTTCATCAGCAGCAGGGGAACATTTGCGATAATGCATTTGCTGCTTCATGCCTCCCAACCCAAGTCTGGTATTGAGAAATTAATGCAATCAACACTCGGTCTGGGTTGATAATCAGGCCAGACAGAGCCATTTCAAATTCATTAGCAACCGGAGCACACCTTATATTACAACACATTAGGGGTCATTGGACTTAACAAAAATCCTTTGAAACCACATGCAGCCTCAATTCTGCATTTTGTGCTTGTTACAAGAAGAGAAAAGGGTGGGACATTGGGAAAAAGATTGGATTTGGATCACTTACCAACAGCTGCCTTCTTGCAGCCATCTGCAACATGAACAGCTAAACGGCACATCGTGTCCACACACCCTGGGGAGGGTTTAGAGGGAGGGACAATGCATTATTCAAGACAAGAGATGGTTTTCTGGAAAAAGGTATTCAAGCCTCCACCTCCTGATGTAATATGACTGTGGAGCCCTGAGATGTCCAGCTTCCACACCTGAACCAAGAGACAAGTATAGAAATCTCTGCAATATACTTTGTGCACACACGCACACACACACACACACACACACGTTTACATTCAGTCAATCTGACTCTGCTCTCCTTCCTGCTACCTCCATTTCCGAGCCTGAATAAACCCAGAGATAAACCCAGAGATAACTGAGATTTGTGTAGTTCATTCCTGAGCATAAGGGCAGAACCACTTTTAGTAGAGCAACTATGATTAAAAATGAATCGAGTTATCTAGGGATGGGCATTATAGATATGATGGCAGATGTGTCATCTATGATTTTGGTTAATGGAGTATATCCACTATAGTCTGTATACCAATATAATCATCACATTATCATTTGATTTTGGCAATATCAGCCACGCCGCTCTGTAATATGAAAACAATGTTTTAGGACCATCAATAATGTTTGGAAATACACTCGGAGTGGCTAAGATAATGCATTTTTAATACACTGTTATAGTTGAAGGGGAATTCGACCCATTTTCAAAATTTTCCTGAGAGGGTACAAATGTGAAAGAAATGGACACGCTAGGGTCCATTTGGTCTGAAAGAAAAATCATTAACATCATGAAATACATCTTGATGTCATCAGATGTATTTCACCATGTTAATTATTTTTTCAGGCCTCAGAATTGGGTGAACTTTTTTTTTTTATCATGTCTACACAACATCTCTAAAATATATTAATGATTAATGATATTAATGGTTAAAATGTTGAAAATGGGTTCCCCTTTAACTGTTTTTATTTCTCAAACCATTCTAGGGAATAACAAATACAGTACATTCACAAGCTCGCAATTCACTGCGACGTGTTGCAAGCTTGTACATATAGGTTATATTAGAAATAGGGCAGCTTTAGTGGTTTACAGAATGCTGCAGAATGATGATGACGTCAATATAGCAGAAATGTATGTGTTGTTCTTGTGGTTGCCACTATACCTGCTGAATGAGAACGACTCCATGTCTCAGAGGGCAGCCTTGCTCAACAACAAGAAGGTGAGAGAGCGCTTGCTTTGATGGGGATCAGCTAGCTTTCATGTGCTGCCAGAGGGGAGAGAATAGTGGGAGTAAAAAGCTCACATCTTTGTACTACAAGGAGAACCTTCGCCTTGGGCACAGAGACAGGTAGGCGGGCAGCACATACACACACATACGCACGCACACACTTATGCAGTGGTGTGGATTCTCATTTCCTAACACTTGACTTCATCCAGTCTTGCTCACCTGAACCTCAGCCCGTCAGCCTGTCTTCATCCAAATGTAAAAACACGGTCCACACATTTCTACAGACTCACATTCTCAACTAGAGAACTTGATGGTCAGGGGCGGATCTATGGGCATGGGCATGGGGGGGGGCAATGCCCCCCTAAATACCCAGTCTGCCCCCCGAAACACGATGCCATGCAAAACAATTCAAGATATTTCAAATTAATGTGCTTATATTTAAAATGATTTGAAACACTACTACTGCTATTAACTACAATTTTGGCACCACTAAACATCATTGAAAACAGAAAACTCTCTGAGTCAGATCTTTAGCTTTATGCATGTTGCGTGTCTGTTGCAACTTCAACAACGACTGATGTTATTTTTGCTGTTTTGCTTGACTAATAAAAGTCCTGTAACCGAAAATGGTCTGGGTGCGACTTCATCGATGAAGCCGCCCCCATACCGTTTTCTCTTGCCCCTCCAACATGTTCTCTTGCCCCCCCCCCAAATGGGACACGTTACATCCGCCCCTGTTGATGGTCAAAAACTATAATACTAATTAAATTATCTCTCCTTTTGCACGGCTTTTAATCGTGTAAACAAGACAAGATATGCAACACTCTGTTCCACTTCAGTCACAGGGCTGAGCAGAAGTTAATGGACTCCCAGTTCCACGCCAAGGCTGCTGCTACAAAAGGCAAGAGCTGTAGGCAGGCAGCTCTCCTAGCAACAGGCAACAAGAGACAGGGTCGATAATCTATTCAAACGTTTCTTCGCAATTAGATGGAGATGTGAGTTTAAAGGATTGTTAACAATGAAGGTGCACCTTGACCCAGAGTTGTTGATCAGATATGCCCAAGAAGAAAAAAAAAAGGTCTGATCACTGGCTGAAAGGAAAGAAAAAACTCACAAAAGGGGGGGGGAAATGAACAAGTTAGTCATTGACTAGGGATCACAGCAAAGGCTATTTCACTATTCAAACAAAAATTGACAATTTATTACAGTGGTTCTCAAGGTAGTGTGGTGGTCAGGGACCTTGAGAAAAGGTTCCAAATTGAACCTCATGGGTCTGTACAATTGTATCGGGGTTGTAAAGTTTGAGAACCACCGTTTTAGTCGTCTGGTAAACCATCCCGGCCGTGTGAATTCGCTTTATCGCGTGTCTTGTACAGATCGGTATGGACAAAACGACGGAGTGAGCATTCTGCACTGCAGAAACCAAAAAGTGGAGGAGCCAATCAGCATCTGTCAATCACAGGGTTCCGAGCACAGCTGCCTTTTGGTTTCTGCGAAAGGTCGACCGGGCACTACAGAAGAAAAATGAAGCCAAAAAAACAAAAAAGTAAAAACAACAACAACAACAAAAAAATCACACCCGTGTGAAGTGGAGTCGTGCTGCTCCATGCAGGGGTCCCCTAGCCTGTTCTGAGTCAGATTTAGATTACAATGCTGCATGTGAATAAATATACACATCAGACACAGCACTGTATCATTAACCTACTGTTAAATTAACTGTCCGTTACTCAGAACAGGCGGTCCAAAAATCTGCCAATTATCCTTCCTTGTACGACTGGAGCTGGGCTAAAGATGGCCAATTTGAAGATTTTTTGCAGTTTCATGGATTTCTTTAATGTGAACGCAGCCTTATGCACAATCTGGTCCTTACTGACATGTTATCGTTCTAGCCAATCACAGCTGCCATTTTCACACAGTATGAGAAATCCATTTATAGGGAGTATGTGCTTTCAGCACGACTCCAAAAAAAAGAAAGAAGATAACCTCTGTAGCCTGGAAACCAGCCCAAACTGTATACTGTAATAAATGTTGAAATATATTTCCCCATTTGTTATATTGCCCAAAATTGCGATTGACCAATCAGAGTCCACTATTCAAAGTGAGAAACCAGTAGTGCTTGAGAGGGTTCCAGGTGGTCCCCAGCTATGTTGGTTAACCAGATGAAACGTTGGTTAACCAGATGTAACGCTTGAGAGTGTAAAAATCGTTTACGCTCTCAAGTTAAAATATTCATCATCTGAATTAGCTCAAGTCTACACAACTAGAAGATTAATGCTCATTTTCATCTGTATGTTTGCCTGTTTTGTTTCCCAAATCCAGCCTGGTACTGTGGACAGAAGCAAAAGAAATCTTTAGTTTTGGGGTCTGTCCTCAATGTCCTCTATGTCCTCAAATGGTGGTCCATGGCTCAAATGCTGAATAAATAGTGGGCCCTGGGATCAAAAGGTTGAAAACCCCTGCTCTACACTAACATCTACTCAGTGATATTCCCGATATTAGCAGAGAAATCGAACATGTTTCACTGTGCGATGCAATGCATGGTGTTGTGAGCTTGTACTCACAACACCTTGAGGTCAGGTATAAATTGGGACTGGTGCTGAAGAAAGGACTGTTTAAAGCAAAAAGGAGTGATGCAACCAATGCAATGCAACCCTAACGTTGCATTGTGAAAGACATCAGTACTTGATAAAACTCCCGGAACTGGGGTATAGAAGTGCTAATGAACATTTACTCCTTATCACAAACAAACAGCAGCTGTGACAAAACATAAACCAGAGCCTGCATAGTCAGGTGCACTCGTAGCCATAACAATATCACTGTTGATAATTTACTAATCACCGGGCTCAGATACAAATAAAAACACAAAACAAAACATAAATAGAAAATAAATAAATTGAGCATCATGGTCTGCACTTTAATAAGAACAATTGCAATTAAAGCTACAAGAAGAAACTCTACATGACATTTCTAACAGCGGTCAAATAATTCAAAGTTCTTTTTTTATTTGGGGGGGATTTCATTTTTTTGTTTGTTTTGTTTTTAAGTCGTCATTACACAAAATCAAGCCTAAAGGGCTGGTAAAACAAATACTAGGGAGGAGAGCTGAGTAAAAGGGGGCAAAGAAGCCTTGCAATGCCCATTAACTGTGGAGGAGGGTTGACTTGGCTTCGGGGTGCTGTAGGGCCAAATGAATATGCATTGCAACCAGGGGAACAGTCCAGTCCAGAATGGCCACCAAAGCGCTGCTACTCGCTAGCCCGGTTGGGTCTCTTTGGAGGAGGGGGTGGCATGAGCTCCGTGTCTGGGTCCGCCGGGTGTTTCCGGGTCTGTGTCTGGGCACAGCGATCCAAAAACTCCAACAGGATTTCCTTAGTCACCGGATGCTGTATGGAGTTACAGACAGCTAGGGGGGAGAGGGGGAGAGACACACACACACACAGGAAGGAAGTTACTACAGACATAATGATAGGCTCATCTAGGCCTGACACGTAAAGACACACACAAAAAACTTTGCGAAGTAAAGCGCTGCGACCTCGTAGATGTGCCATAGACAATATAGGCGTGGAACATAAACATGAGGGGGCCTATAGACAGAGACCTGAAATCTGTTATGTCAGCAGTTCTGCAGAAAGCTGGCACTGCCGACAGAACAGTGAAAATAAATAACAGCATCCCACTGATGAGCATCTGTTTGGGACAGTTCAGGATGCATCAATCATCAGTCTGACGAACCTTAAAGATGATTTTTTTCTACCGTAAAGCATGATCATCAGGTATTAATATTACTGTATATGAAAAGTAAGATTTTTCCCCAAAAAAGTGTACAGCGTTTGTTAAACTGTCATTTTTATGATTCCACCCTACCAGTTAAGTATGCCTGGTTTGCCTGGTGATGGGTGGAATCCACTTGAACTGAAGCCACACCCACAGCTTTAGTTGCATGCTAACACACAATGGGGTCTATTTACATACTGTCACCTCTTAAACATGTACAAAATTGGAAAAAATCACGGCACCGGCTCTTTAAAGGACTTACAGAATGGTCAACATTATGGGAAACGCCACCACTAGTAAAATGTAGTGGTGCAGGAATTGTTGATTAAAAGGTTTTGCAGACCACTAAATAACTTGCATCTACAAAACAATATACATACATTATGCAGCTGCTACATTACTTGAATGGTGGGCGACAGACCCTCAAATTGAAAACAGTATCTAATGTACAAATATGGAATATGGATTAGTCTGAATCAGGCGTGAGAGGCGTTCGCTTTACTCGAATGAATCTAAAAAACGAAGAAGGAACCCAAAGGTGTTTCTGAGGCTGGGGAAAAAAAAAACACAAAAAACAAGCACAATCATTTCTAACGCTTTGACATTTGCAGCTATAAGGTCACAAATCACTTGCTGGAAAGCACTTGCTGGAAGAGAACATTATACTCCCCAATGTACGGCGCACAGACCGGCCACGGTATTGACATTCTCTCTGTTCACCCCTCTTTTGTATTCCGCAACACGTGTGCATGTGGGAGCCAGCCACAGTAATAATGCAGGCATTAATGCAGGGCAGGAAGATGATAATGAAATATAGATGAGGCAAAGCATTAATCGAATTGAATGTCTCATCACTGTCTTCTTCAGCGATGGGATATGTATAATAGCAGTCGGCCAGAAAACGTGTACAGTATATCCATATTTCATCATGTTTTTTGGTGGTTTGCCTTTTCATAAGGAAATGCATGAATTAAAACATTTCCTTGAGAATGATGCCCAATATAAAGCTCACAAGAATGCTCACATTGTGGGAGTTCATTTGTTGAAATCTCGAAGATTGTCATGTCATGCCCAAATTAGGGGGTTTTCAACAGATGGCCCGGGGACCACCAGTGGTCCCAGAGAGGATTCCAGGTGGTCCCCAGGCTAAATGATGGAAAGTTGGTTAACCAGATTTGAGAGCGTAAACATGAAACCAAATGAACCCTTGCGGGTCCGTTTGGTTTCATGTATAGACTATTAGAGAATGTAGAAGATTAATGTTCATTTTGATCTGTATGTTTGACCGTTTTGTTTCTGAAATCCAGCCTGGTATTGTGGACAAAAAAATAATGTTGTGACAGGTACATGACCAGCAGGCTTTGTTTGTGTCTCACCCATAGCCGTGTCATAGGAGTTTGGGAAGCTTTTGTCAATCCTTTGCCGCATGAACACCCATGTGTTATTTTCGAAGTTGCACTCTATGATTTTGTTGTCGTACTGCTTCAGGTCCTTGGAGGCCTGTGTGGGGGGGGGGGAGAGAGAGAGAGAGAGACAGAGAGACAGAGAGAGAGAGAGAGAGAGAGAGAGAGAGAGAGAGAGAGAGAGAGAGAGAGAGAGAGAGAGACAGGTCGCTTAGCACATGAACACACACCCACACACTGCTTCAAAGTAGCATGAGAGAGCATACATACATACACCCATCCCTAGACTGGGTGGCCCCAGTGGGGGTGGAATCCCTGGCAATACCAGCTGAGCAATAAAACAAAAACGAAATAAAAGCTCAACACAGATGGTCTAGACCAGTGGTCTGGGGACCACCAGCGGTCCTTGAGAGGGTTGCAGGTGGTCCCCAGGCTAAATGATGGAAAGTTGGTTAACCAGATGCAACTCTTTGAGAGTGTAAACATGTTTACACTCTCAAGAGTTAAAATATTCACCATCTGAATTAGCCCAAGTCTACCCAACTTGAGAATGTAGAAGATTAATGATGATTTTGATCTATATTGCCCGTTTTGTTTCCAAAATCCAGCCTGGATTTGTGGACAAATAAAAAAAAAACTTTAGTTTTAGGGTCTGTGGGGCTGAAATGTCATCAAATGGTGGTCCGTGGCTCAAATGCTGAATAAATAGTGGGCCTTGGTATATAAAAGGTTGAAATCCCTGCTCTAGACTAACATCTACTCAGTGATATTCCCGATATTGACAGTGAGAAATCTGACATGTTTCACTGTGCGTCAAACAATGCATGGTGTTGTGAGCTTGTACTGGAGGGTCAGTGGGTATAACTCAGGACTGGGTGCCCCCAGTGGGGGTGGGGAGAGGAGGAGGGGAGGTGGGTGGAATCCCTAGCAGTACCGGCTGAGCAACATGGGCCGTGTGGGTGTTTGACGTCAAGCCTTTTTGGTCGCTCCGTGGACACAAACAAAATGTGTCCAACGCGCTGCCTGCGATACAGTTTGGCTGGAAGACTGCATGCAGGCTTGCATCATGCGTACGGATTATGAGTCAAGCAAGACATGTTGCGCATCTGTTGTTTGCCTTGCAATTGGCCATGTGTCTTACAGAGAGGATTTCAGAAAAAAAAAAATTGTCTCTTTTCTGCGATTCCTAATCACCACGGTTAACCTTTAAAGCAAGCACAAAAATAAAGAGGGATTATACACTGAAATCTACACTCATTAAAAAAGGCTCCCGTCCCTTGATTTGCGCCCTGAAGACTATTGGGGTGGGAAGAGGCAGACAGGGCTCAGAGCTGCCCCCCTCCTGAGCAGATGAGCCAGAGTTTGGCAGCAGAAAGCACTGTCACACTGCCAAGGAAATCATTGGTATTTGGCATGGCACTAAGTAAGAGCCTGCCTGATCCTGGGGTGCAGGGCATCTGGTCAATCAGTGGGGATCAGAGTCACAGAGGAAGAGGTGTGTGAGCCAGAGCAAAAAGCCGGTGCTAAATTGAGGATATTAATGACCTTGACAGCTGGAAAGCTACAAACAACTAGGTGTGTCTAAACTGTTGCATAACCACCTGATCGCAAATACATTTTTGCATTACCACCAACCATAATCGTCACATTCGCTTCCATGTTGAATGGTGTTCGAATCGACAGGGAGAGACAACAAGCGGCAGAGTGACGAGCAGCGCTTTGTTGTCAAAGCTACACCGAGGCTGAGCAACGCGGAGCAATGTGACAGGCTGTTGAACGTAATCACAAAAACAGCCCGTCAGAGCAAGACATATTTCCCTTTTCACACATATGAAAATACGATATTTCAAACACCACGTTTTAAGCTTGGAGATGGACTATTTTCAGCACAAAAGAAACTACAGACAGTGTTGCATCTGGAATGTGTTGTGAGCTTCTAGGTCTGCAATTGTCAGCGCATGCATGACAGTGCCATTCAACAAATACAAAGTAGGCTGAAGAAACAGCAAAACCAGCAAAAAGTGACGGACATGGTGGGCTATAGCCTGCTGTGCCAGAATCGTCTAATCTAAGATTTATTAGGCTAGATAACATGAACATGACATGATGAGTGTTTCAATAATGTAATTATAGCTGCCCAGCAGTATAGCTACAGTAATATTGATGAACACTCGATTTCCACATCCATGTGCAAATGCGCTGGTGTTAGCAGTCAGACCAAATTCACGCACGAGTAGTTTCACTAGCGATGCACAATGCCACACATACAGACTTGCTGTGGGTGCGTAGGTTTATAAAATCCAGTTTCTCTGTAACACCCACAATTAACCTGCTGTGTTTAAGCTTTGCCCTTGGCACCAATACAAATGAAATCATCTGCCACAGGCGGTACTCGTAGCTAATCTCATTTCTTATTGTATGCAGCCCAGGCTTTTGCTCGCTGCCTGGTGATGTGGTGCATTTGCATCAGTATGAATATCAGTGATATAGAAACATGGACAATCCAACACATATCCACCATGCATCATTTGTATAGTTTCGAGGCTCTAATCCCCCTTTTGACTTTTAATTTTAATTCTTGTTCTGTGTTAGTAAAGCAATGGATCCGATTGCATTCAATTACATTGCAGGATTAAAATCACTTTTACCACTGACTTTATGCATGCACCTATCTTCTCTAGTTAGCAGTTAGTGCAAGAAATAACATTAGGTTGGTGGCTAATATCCACCTCAAAAGAAAGCTTTACTGGATTTCATAGTCATATAATAAATAGTAGATGTCTGCACGATGAGACAACTTTACGATTGTCCGCTTTCATTTCATGGCTACTGCTCCAAATCAAACGATTGCCGAATCCTGAATATACATACAGTATATTAGCCATTAGCTTAGAGAAACAATGCAATACGCAGCAGTTACATCAGTTGCTGACCATCAATTGTCATCATAGAAGGGGTAAATGCAAGTTTGATGTGTCATTGAGAGCTACACATGGCACCATCTAACAGCTGAAGCCATAGTATTCAGAACCATAGTATTTAGCATCACACCAACCCCGCAAGTAACTTGATTCTACTCTTCTTTACTAAGTTTTACAATAATGCTCATACATTCAAAACGTACCGTGATGTTGCATTCGGTTTAGGCTTCAGGCAAAACAAATACAATAGGTCCACCCCAAACACAAATGATTGCCCAATTTGATAGGGACTGTCGAGGTATTTTGTTTATGCTTGAATTAAACATAGCTCTTTCTCCTCCTGGACTGTACCCTAATACAGGGGTTTTCAACAGGTGGTCCGGGGACCACCAGTGGTCCTTGAGAGGGTTCCAGGTGGTCCCCAGGCTAAATGATGGAAAGTTGGTTAACCAGATGTAACTCTTGAGAGTGTAAAAATGAAACCAAATGGACCCTTGCGGGTCCATTTGGTTTCATTTTTACACTCTCAAGAGTTAAAATATTCATCTGAATTAGCACTATTTTACTAAGAAGTCCACACTGTTTTGTTTGCAAAATCCAGCCTGGAATTGTGAACAAAACCAAAAGAATTCTTTAGTTTTAGGTATTTGGGGCTAAAATGTCATCAAATGGTGGTCCGTGGCTCAAATGCTGAATAAGTGGGGGTCCCTGGTGTCATAAAGGTTGAAAACCCCTGCCCTAATACACACAGAGGTGTGTATTGTGTACAATGCGCAGGTGCACATTGTCACAAAGGAGAAGCTTCATCATCAAAGGATCTCAGGCTGCTGCTCTTATCTCCAGATTTACTGTCAGTCACTGAATGGCTTCATGTATGATTAATGAGATAGAATCTCTGGCCACATACAGGGAAGCCACTCCACCAGGCAGTGAGTGAAAACTAAATGGGATATCAATAGCAATAGCCATTACCTTCAACAGTCTTAAATATTGTGGAGCTTGCGATAGAGATGACCACATTACCCCCATGACCAGCCTGGCCCTGAGTAAAGAATTCATGCTGACCCGTACAAGAAAAGTTTTGCAATACTGAGAATCTTGTAAACAAGACGTCACTCAGGCCGGTACCACCAGGCTCAGCAAAGGCTGAATATAATATATCACTAGTCATGGCCAAGGTGCAGAATGCTGCTAGGTGCAGCGCATTGCATGGCAATTAAATGCATTTCAATCAGTGTTGCCAACTGCCAAAATGCAATATTGGCACTTCCAAAATGCACTGGAATGCGCTAGAGCAGTGGTTTTCTATAACTATTTTCATACCAGGGCCCACTATTTATTCAGCATTTTTAGCCACGGACCACCATTTGATGTTGAGTTTATTCTCTCGGACTAATTTAGGCAACATGTTGGACAAAATAGCAACTCTTCTACATTTTCTAAATGTGTAGATTCTTGAGAATTATTATTATTATGTTTTAATATAATTTAACTCCTGAGAGCGTAAAATGAAACCAAATGGACCCGTAAGGGTTCATTTGGTTACAACACGAAACCAAACGGACCCTTGTGGGTCCATTTGGTTTCATGTTTACTATATACAGTGTATTCATGATCTGAATTAGTATAGTATACTGTATCTGTTATCTATTAGTATATCTGAATTAGTATATTCATCATCTGAATTAGTCTACACAACTAGATCTTCTACACAATGTAGAAGATTAGCGGTCATTTTGATCTGTATGTTTTGACTGTTTTGTTTCCAAAATCTAGCCTGGAGACGTGGACAAAAGCAAAAGAAATATTTAGGTGGGGCTAAAAGGTCCTCAAATGGTGGTCCGTGGCTCAAATGCTGAATAAATGATGGGCCCTGGGATCAAAAAGGTTGAAAAGCACTGATATACTAGGTTGGCTAAATTCACAGACTGATTTCCCAGTAGCTAGCTGTGGTCTTACCTTCATCTGTGCGAAGGGCCTGTCGTAGCTGCCCACGTACAGCAAGCCAACAGTCTGAGGGAGAAGCCTGGAAAGACAGAAAGATCTCCATTAATACAGTACCTGCCTCTCCCTCACCAGGGCCAGATGTCAACACAAGTCCGGCTGCTTATTGGAGGTATAAAGGTGCTGCAGTGAGATTAGAGCAGGGGTTTCAACCTTTTTCATCCCAGGGACCATTGTTTATTCAGGATTTGAGCCACGGACCACCATTTGAGGATATTTTAGCCCCACAGACCCGAAATCTAAAGACATATTTTGCTTTTGTCTACAATTCCAGGCTGGATTTGGGAAACAAAGCAAGCAAAACATAAATTGCAAAGTGGTTGAAACCAAATGGACCCTTGCGGGTCCATTTGGTTTCATTTTTACGTTCTCAAGAGTTACATCTGGTTAACCAACTTAGCTGGGGACCACCTGGAACCCTCTAAAGGACCACTGGTGGTCCCCGGACCACCTGTTGAAAACCCCTGGATTAGAGCACTACAGTGAAGCCATGATTTACCAGCCAGCACAAAAAAGGCTGTAGATCGGGTGAATAACTACCCTTTTAAAGTGAAGAATCCTCATGCATTATTAGCCCACATGGACGTTCAAAGCCATTTGTATCACTGGGAAGTCAATCTACTCTGTCAAGTATTCCCAGTGGGCAAGAGAGTAGACAAATGGAACCAAGTAAAGAGTGTAGAAATGGAACCACCTGGACCTTTCAGGCTTATTGTTTCCTTGTGTACACTCTTACAGTTACCAGTCATTTTGGTTCCAAGCACATCAATTATTTGGTAGCTACCCTGTAACACTCTCCGGCCTCCGGCATGCCAGAGACAATAAAATGTGAACCGTTTCAAATTGTCTGCCTACAATGACATGCCCAAAATGGGGATGCCAGGTTGAAAATAGGCTTTTTTTGGGGGGGTGGGGTTACATAATTTACTTGAGTGTGCCACTACTGATATAGCCAATAAAAAAACAAATTCACAACTGTGAACCAACTGTTTTCAACCAGTGGGTTCCAGGTGGTCCCTAGCTAAGTCAGTTAACCAGATGAGAAGTTGGTTAGCCAGATGTGAAAATAAAACCAAATGAAGCCTTGCGGGTTCATTTGGTTTCATGTTTACACTCTCAAGAGTTAAAATATTCATCATCTAAATTAGCACCACTTAATTAAGAAGGTCATTTGGATCTATTGTCTGTTTGGCTCTTTTGTTTGCGAAAATCCAGCCTGGAAGTGTGAAGAGAAATCTTTAGTTTTGGGTCTGTGGGGCTAAAATGTCATCAAATGGTGGTCCGTGGCTCAAATTCTGAATAAATAGTGGGCCCTGGTATGAACTGGTGTAGTTAGAAATATTGCAATAATGATGCGTGATGCGTGGTTCTCACAGTGGGACCATCTCTTGGCCCACTGGCTGGGAACCACTGCTCTGTGTATCCTGTCCGTGTGTCCCTGCAGGCAATTGTTTCTCAGCCCAGAGACCACTCCCCACAGATGGCCGTAATCACATGCTGCTCCTTGGCACATTATACTAAAATCACACCCACTCTGTGGTTATTTCCAAACACTTCTCGTCTGCACTTAAGCACAGCATGGAAGTTTTACAGACGTAGCACCAGCAATGGCGTTGGATTACGATAGCAGAAGTGGTGGGGATGACTATCTGGACGGAAATAAGGGTGCTTGGTGAGCGGCAAACTGATGGCTAAATCACAGTGTGGTCTTCTAGCGTCTCATTAAGTGATGACTGAGGGCCCTCAGAGAGGGTATATTTTAGCCAGAGGCCAACTTGTAATTCCTGAGCTGGTCCTTGGGGGAGAGAAACTGCTGTTACAGTTTTACCTAGCTGATGGCCGCTCAGATGCTTGTATGGTGAGTGCATCATGAATTTGTGAATTATCAAACAAATCAAACCACAAACCGAGTTGCGGTTCTGTGTTCAAGTGTGTTGCTCCGGGATACCGCAACGACATAGGCGGATCTAGAAATTATTGGCTCCTGGGCTGCCATCAACCAAAGGGTACCCCGGCCACCGGAGCATTTTTCTTCCTGATGTGGCGCATAGTGTCTGCATATATGCATATCAATTATGACATGCTGTATAGGCCTGCGATACTTGCCTTGCATTTCTGCAGGATTTACAGCAAGGCATTGCTCGAAAAATAATTAACATCCAAAACAACAAAGCCAAAGATATAAACACTGTTTAAACACTGCAGTAATGTACCGTATCATGATGGTTTAGGACTTATAGTAGAAGTACTTTATTAAACACAAGGGCAATCAAGCTCAGTACAGGGGCCCCTGGGCTGGGCCCAATGTATGGGATGAATACCATGCCAAAAAGAATTTGTACTGTAATTGTGAATCCGTAACTGTAATTGTGCTCCGTGTCTCTGCAAAATAAATCCAGTATTAATCAGTATCTGTAATTGTTTTCTGTATATCTGCAAAATAATCCGTGTCAAATTTTGCATGTGTAGAAAACAATTTGTAAGTTTGTATTTGCTGTTTGTATCACTGCAAAATTTCACAGGTGTAGAAAACAATTTTGCAGTGGTGAGGTTTGTATTTTTTGTATTTGCAGCTTTCAATCACTGCAAAATCGTTTTGTACCTCTGCAAAATAAATATTGTGTCCTGCAACTCTTGTGTTTTGCAACATTGTAAAAGTATTCGGTCTGCGCAACAACGACTGCGGCGACATCTGCTGTTCAAGTACAACACCACACATCTACAGTTTGAAAAAACACAAGTCAAAAATTTATAGAATTATTGCAGTGTCTTCACTTCACCGCGGAGAGCCAATCAGCAGTTGGCTTACTCAGCAGTGCACCATTTTGATTGGTTGGCCAAAGGAAGCAGTCTCGCCAATCCCAGTCATTCATAATACATGAATATGAGATCCCATTGTTGGGAAGTACAGAGGTCTAATGGTGGCTGTTCTATAGCCCAGCACAGCTTTAGTGATCTTAAATCCCTTTATTTTAGATTGTTTTGTGTAATAGTAATGCATAAACATTGCAGAGACTTTAGACGTTTCTGTACAATGGTTTAAAACTGCACGAGGGTATGCTTAAAGTATCTTATTTAAACAGGGACAAACTCGGACTGCAGTTTCTGCCCCTCAATGTCGCCCCTCCACCCTCTGACAGCTATGTGATTGCTGTGCTAGCACACAGCATTAGCATAACTATAGCAGTTCTGACAACAGCTATGTGATTGCTGTGCTAGCACAGCATTAGCATAACCAGCAGTTCTGACAACAAAAGAAGAACATTTGAGGAAAACTCCACTATTTATATACTATCGTTTTGACAGATACCATTAGTCTGTTGGCTTGTGTATAATCTAAATATCAGATAAACGTGCATTAGGGACAATATAACCAGTGTTATTTTAGCAATTTTATTAAAGCTAACAAATATAAGACTTCCAGTGCTGATCACTTCAAAATAAGACTACCCTTTATAGTATTGAAAAGCGATCCATTTGCACACTTAAACGAACATTCAGCATTCATTAAACAACGCACCCATCATGTTTACACATACTGTGTACAAATGTATGTATAAATAACAAAAACGTTATAAATACATCAGTAACATAAAAATGATATCTCCATGGATACATACAATTCACTGGGAGACGGCTCGGTTGCCATGTAGTGCCATGTAGTTGAGAGAACAACAAGCAAACTGGTCTATTCAAATGACTGTTGCAGCTATAGTCAGTGTTGTAGTGGTACTTTAAGAAGTGGGGGGACGCCTCTTAAAGGAAAATTCCACCCATTTTACGATTTTTTTCTAAGAACTCTCAGAAAAAAGGAAACTCATCTTGATGATGTCATTAAGATGTATTTCACAATGCTAATGATTTTTTTTCCTTTTGCCCCAAAAATATTTTAGAGAAGTGGGGGGACAGCGTCCCCCCCACTTCTTAAAGTACCACTACAACACTGACTATAGCTGCAACAGTCATTTGAATAGACCAGTTTGCTTGTTGTTCTCTCAACTACATGGCACTACATGGCAACCGAGCCGTCTCCCAGTGAATTGTATGTATCCATGGAGATATCATTTTTATGTTACTGATGTATTTATAACGTTTTTGTTATTTATACATACATTTGTACACAGTATGTGTAAACATGATGGGTGCGTTGTTTAATGAATGCTGAATGTTCGTTTAAGTGTGCAAATGGATCGCTTTTCAATACTATAAAGGGTAGTCTTATTTTGAAGTGATCAGCACCGGAAGTCTTATATTTGTTAGCTTTAATAGAATTGCTAAAATAACACTGGTTATATTGTCGCTAATGCACGTTTATCTGATATTTAGATTATATACAAGCCAACAGACTAATGGTATCTGTCAAAACGATAGTATATAAATAGTGGAGTTTTCCTCAAATGTTCTTCTTTTGTTGTCAGAACTGCTGGTTATGCTAATGCTGTGCTAGCACAGCAATCACATAGCTGTTGTCAGAACTGCTATAGTTATGCTAATGCTGTGTGCTAGCACAGCAATCACATAGCTGTCAGAGGGTGGAGGGGCGACATTGAGGGGCAGAAACTGCAGTCCGAGTTTGTCCCTGTTTAAATAAGATACTTTAAGCATACCCTCGTGCAGTTTTAAACCATTGTACAGAAACGTCTAAAGTCTCTGCAATGTTTATGCATTACTATTACACAAAATGATCTAAAATAAAGGGATTTAAGATCACTAAAGCTGTGCTGGGCTATAGAACAGCCACCATTAGACCTCTGTACTTCCCAACAATGGGATCTCATATTCATGTATTATGAATGACTGGGATTGGCGAGACTGCTTCCTTTGGCCAACCAATCAAAATGGTGCACTGCTGAGTAAGCCAACTGCTGATTGGCTCTCTGCGGTGAAGTGAAGACACTGCCATAATTCTGTAAAATTTTGACTTGTGTTTTTTCAAACTGTAGATGTGTGGTGTTGTACTTGAACAGCAGATGTCGCCTCTGTAAAATTTTGACTTGTGTTTTTTCAAACTGTAGATGTGTGGTGTTGTACTTGAACAGCAGATGTCGCCGCAGTCGTTGTTGCGCAGACCGAATACTTTTACAATGTTGCAAAACACAAGAGTTGCAGAACACAATATTTATTTTGCAGAGGTACCAAACGATTTTGCAGTGATTGAAACTGCAAATACAAAAAATACAAACCTCACCACTGCAAAATTGTTTTCTACACCTGTGAAATTTTGCAGTGATACAAACAGCAAATACAAACTTACAAATTGTTTTCTACACATGCAAAATTTGACACGGATTATTTTGCAGATATACAGAAAACAATTACAGATACTGATTAATACTGGATTTATTTTGCAGAGACACGGAGCACAATTACAGTTACGGATTCACAATTACAGTACAAATTCTTTTTGGCATGGTATTCATCCCATACCAATGTGCCTGTTGGATAATCCTCCCCTGCTCCACGACGAATCAAACCACACAAAAAGTGGGTGTCGATGTGCTCAAGTGTCCAGCTTAGGGACACCTCGACATATAAAAAGGGACGAACTGAGGGTTGAGCCAGTGATTTCCGGGACAGCCTCCATTGACCCACTTCTCTACGGCCAACTTTAATGTATTAAAACGGGTAGCAGACAGTGATGGGGGCTGGTGGTTCTACTCCTGCACTTCAATGTAATATAATGTAATGACTGGTGGGGTGGGTAGGCAGGAAGGAAGCAGCAGGCAACCAATCCGCTGTACACCACTGATTACCATCGTGGGTTTCAACCAGTGGTCCCCGAGTGGATTCTTTAGCTGGTCCCCAGCTAAATGATGTGTACAGTTGGGCAAAGCAAATGGATCCTCATCGATCTGTAACTATTTAATTTGGTATTATTTTTCGCTCTCAAGAGTTAAATTATATTTAAGCATCTGAATTACTTAATTACTTGAAAGGATCACTTCACCACTTTTCAACATATCTTCATATAATAGGTCCTCACTGTACATGATAAAATACCACTATTTATTTCTACTCGGTCTGTGTCTCACAGGAGGGCTGTGGACCGTTGAGAAATGTCTTCCAATGACATCATCATTCTGCAGATTTTTTTTAAACAATGTGTTTTTGAAAAAATATTTATATTTTTATTATCAGGAGAACGATGGCTGCCAGTTTTGCATTGTGACTTTTCAGCAATAGAAAGCCTGCAATTTCTATTAGCTTGTATTTCACCAACGATGATGTTATTGGAAGAAGTTTCTGAACTGCCCACAGCTCTCCTCTGAGACACAGACTGAGTAGAAAAAAATAGTGGTATTTTATCATGTATATTAGTGAGGACCTATCATATGAAGATATGTTGAAAAGTGGTGAAGTGGTCCTTTAAGAATGTACACATTTAGAAAATGTAGAAGAATTGTTATTTTAAAAACGTTCAAATGTTGGTCCGTGGCTAAAATGCAGATTAAATAGTGGGCCCTGCTATGAAAAGGGTTGAAAACCTTTTTCACAGTGAGCGAGCTGTTTTTCTCATTCGCAAGTTTTCTGTCAATCCAATACCCAAGAGGTTTCTATACAAGAAAAAAAAAAACCTGCTTCTCGGTTATTCAATTAACCTACTGTACAAGAAAATTACTCAGTAATGGATCTAAATGTCAATAGATGTATTTCCCGCTGAGGACAGTTTATCACGGAGCAGACAGGTCCAGAAACCACAGTGCTCACCAATTAAACGCTGTTATTGATACTGACACAATGCTTCAAATGTTACTGGGAAATGTCAACAGGTCTTGTTTAACCAGGGGCCATGCAGTACATGAAGGATGATGAGAGAACATGCTGCCTCCCACGGGTGTGGTGGAGGAACACACACTGAGCAAGTGTCTGCAGAAGTCACTTCCCACGACTCCCAAAGAGGCATTTAATTTGTTATCAAGTGTGAAATAAAAGTGAGCTCTGCAGCAGTGGACTTCCAAGTAAAAGGACCGCCACGTTTACTGTACATGTACATTATTTATTTACTATTATTATTTATCTAAAGTATTTATTTAAAGAATTAGTTAATTCTATGAATATTGGTCAGTGATAAATATAGATCAATTCAATACACATTACATAGGCATATAAAACTGGCTGCAATCGCCACAAACAAAATACTGACTAATAGGTGAAAGCAAACCAATGTATCATAGGCTACCACTACCTCAGAACACTGCAGCAGACAAAATAAGTCGACTATGATGATACAGTCACTGCAGTCAATTGTATTGTCTGTGACCAGTGGTGTAAATAACGCCCTTACAAGTGATGGCATTAGAGTAAGGGGTTACTTTTTTCAGTAACTTCTAACATAACTCCTTACATTTCCGAAATCCATATCGGCGTTAGAGTTAGTAGGCCAGCGTTACGATCGTTAGTCTGCAGGAGCGTCATGCTGCGTTGTGTTGACAGTCTGTGTTCTAAAGCTTGAATCTTCTCACTCTAACATGCCATCCACCATGGCACAACAATTTAGTGTAAGCCAATCAGAGACAGTCTTATTCGTCTAGCAGAGCAGAGCCATCTAGTAGAAGAGCAGCGACTTTGAGGTGGCAGAAAACAGCGCTAATGAGCCCATAGACTTCCAACGCATTCTTTGGTTGTCCCAATTCAATAGAAGTATAAGCAGATGAGCCGCCATTGAACTGCCCCCCCTGCCCCCATTTCTAGGAGGAAACAATATGAAGAGAATGTGGAGATCTTTATCGTGTCCACACAACATCTCTAAGGTATATTAATGACAGTAAAATGTAGAAAATGGGAGGAATTCCACTTTAAACTTGTGACCATGAATACCACAGAACACCCCCCCCCCTTTCTGTATGTTTATTTTTTTCTTTTTTTTTTAAGTAAAGTAACGCCCTTACTTTCATAATTTAGTAAGGAATAAAGTAGCTACTTACTTTTTCAGAGAGGTAACTATAATTCCCTTACTTTTTAAAAGTAACTTCCCCAAAACTGAAAATTGACCTTCTGGCTGGCCTGGCTGATTTTAGGAAATAATTTTATTTGGCTGGGCCTGGCCTGCCCTGGCCCATACGAGAAGATGCGTATTGAAGAAATTAATATATTATTCAAAGATTTCCCAAAGCCATACCATGGATTCATTTGTTTTAATGATTGTGATTGGAAATGATGGGAGCCCCTAGTGTAAAACCTCCCAAGTACCTCACTTTGAGAAACAATGTTCACCCTATCCTTGTTGATAAGACCATTTAGATCATTAATATAACTTATAAATTATGTAGTGAAAATTGTAATATAAACCTACTGCTAATTACATTCATGCAATGCTGAAAGTGTTATGACAGTCCCCACATGCAATATAAACTTGATCCAAATTATTGGTACTAGCTATTTTAATGTTAATGTTCAGGCATTACATTTTATTAATTTTATTAATATTTTACTTATTGTTTATAATATTTGGCGGGTGGTGTCCAATGGGTTGGCGGTTCGACCAATGAAATCCTACAGTCTCCATGTCGAAGTGTCCTTGGGCAAGACACTAAACCCAAAATTGCTCCCAGTGCTGGTCCTTGCATGGTTTCTTCCACAATCAATATGTGAATGTGGGTGTGCGTGTGTATGTGTGTGAATGAAATGAAAAGCGCCTTGAATAAAAGCTGCAATTTGTATACATATTTCCATCTTTTGTGCCCATTTTATGCTGCTGCTAAGTGGAGTGAATTGCCAACAAATAACCTCCTGTTTTATTATGCATTGACAATAAAGCATCTAATGTAAAAAGCATTTTAATTATACCTTAGAATAGAATATAAATACACCTGGATGGGAGGCGAGAGGCCCTTTTTTCCCTAATTCTTTTCCATAATTCTTGTAAACCATTTTTCACCCAGGCTGAAATCCTAGGCGTTACTCTCCCCATGCCAACTGGCTCACTGGCCATAAGGGTAGTGAGCTTGTTGCTTCGGGGAGTTTTTCGGTGAGGGGAACATGCCGACGAAACGGGTTACTCGCCAACTCCACGTGGCCCCACATGGGTGCCAATGTCAAAGACGAGAGAACACTCCCCAGTGGTAATCGAAACGCGGGACCATCTAGTTGTGAGGTGACAACACTGCCGACTGTGCCACTGTGCTTCTACGCAAGTGAAAGCACAGTGGAATCAAGGCCGTTGTTATTGTGTGCATCTCCGTCTCTCTCTCTAAACCCAACTCATAAAGGCAGATGGCCACCAACTTAAACACTTCATGTTAAAAGGGAGCCGTTTCCCAGCAACAGCCACCAAGCACTTGCTCATGGGGGAACTCTTGGGTATCAGTTAATAGATTGGTGTTGACCACCTGTCCGTGTGTGTGTGTGTGTGTGTGTGTGTGTGTGTGTGTGTGTGTGTGTGTGTGTGTGTGTGATTACTGTACGTATTTAAATTACTTAATTTAAATTAAGTAATTGCACCGGGTCACAGTATGCTGAAAAGTGCTGAAACACATCCTCATCCAAATTCTGCTCAGGGTCAGACCTGAGAGCAACAACCCCTGAAACAACCGCCATCAGTATTTGCTCCTTGGGTCCCACATTTGGTATTCACCTCACAACGGTTATATTTGGACAAGCCTTACTCCCTTGCCGGTCAAGGGAGCAAGGCTTGGAATCAAATCTCAATATTATATTCCCCCACTTAGAATGGCTTGGCTTCAAGCATTTCAAATAACACCCTGCGTGTGTACTGTGCTACTAGTGAAATAAGTTTGAAATGTCTACAAACTTGATAAAAAAAAAACAAAACAAAAAAATCAATCATGCATGTTTACAGTACTACTTGATCCATTTTACACCAGCAATGCTGAGGAGGACTAGCTCAGTGCTAGGTCAACAGCTAAAACATAAAAGGCTAAATTAAATGTTTGATGGTGTGATGATGACACCACTTTCCACAGTGCTGAATAGAGCTGCGCAGTCCCGCCCCTTTCATGCCGTCGCCGGTGTTCCAGAAACGGAATCCTCATTCATTTTCTTCAGCATTTTTTTTGAAAATGGTTAATAAAAACACGTTTGCGCCGTGGACAAAGCCAACTCGGTTCATGACAAATACATAACAAACACAATAGTATCATGCAATATCTAATTAGCAAGAAATAGAAAACGGCAGGATACAACACTTTTTGTTTCGTTTTTTCCATCTTAGAAATTATTTGATTGTCCCAAAAGACTGTGTGTGTCATCATGATTTGTCACGACCAGAGTTGGCATTATCCGTGGCGTAATCGTCTTTATATATTAATCATTTTCGAAAAGTCTATGAGAAAAATGAATGAGGAATCCGTTTCTGCAACAGGGGCGACGGAATGAGGGGGGCGGGACTGCGCAGCTCTATAGATCTGGCTGACTAAAACTACATGTACAATACAGTACATGTAAAGCTAAATGAAAGACTGTACCCAGGGGCGTTTTTTCCATTAGGCAGACTAGGCATTTGCCTAGGGCGCCATGAGGGAAGGGGGGCTACCATGAGGGGAGGGGGCACCACCAGACATGGTTTAAAAGGATGCCAGGCAAATGAGCCTCATATGGATAAATAAATTATACTTATCCTCTAGAACTACAATTGAACATTTAAAACACATACAATATGTTACTATTTAAAAAATAGTTCATAATTTTACAACTTGCGGGTGCCATTTTACAGGAGATTTTCCCTGGAGCCCCCCCTTACCAAATGGACCCGTAAGGGTCCATTTGAAAAATCTTGCCTAGGGCTCTAAATAACTTAGAAACACCACTGACTGTACATACTAATTAGCATTAGAAATAATGTGGACTCAAGTGATCCATAACACAACAGCTATCCGTTGCGCTCAGTACCAAGGACCACAGGTGGGATTTTTTATTTTATATGTTGCTTCCTCTCATCCACCTTGTTCTCCCTCTCTTTCTCCACCGCACCAAACCTCCTCCCAACCCCATAATCAGTCGCTGTCTTTGTGCTGCTTCTCAGAGGTGGTAATAGAAGTCTCAGTGGCATGCCGACGTGCTCAAGGATGGATTGTGTGGGCTGATGAACAAGTTCCCTCCGCCCCTCTCGGTCTGTCTCGCTCCGAGAGAAACCCAAAGACAGATGAGAGGATCAGATGAGCTCGTCGCCCATTTTCCCCTTTCATCAGAACATTTTTAAAGACAAGAACAGTGATCACTTCTACTCTCCTGCACAGGAGGACAAGTCAAGAGCTGGCTGATCTGTGGGCAGGCTGTAGAGCAGTGTGAGTGGATGTGCTCTGATTAAAAAAAGAAGAAAAATCACACCATGTATTGTATCTTAGTGTATGTGCCGTACTTTGATTATTTTTTGGGAAAAAAAAATCAACCCCAAAAAATAGTGTTGTGTTATAATCGTGATGAGAGCAGCACATTTGGGCAAGTGGATAATAGAGGTGTCGAAAAATATTGATACAGGTCGATTTATCGATATTTAAATTGCCGATACAACTACATCGAACCACGTGTGTCGGATCGATCAAAACAGTGTCTGTATTGGACGTTAGATGAATCGATAGGATCCCATCAGCTGCGCAAAAAACCCAGATATACAAGCTCATATAGCCATGCATTGCAATGGGTACATCATCTACTTTCAGAACAGGAAAACTGCGAGTGTCTGTGTGACGTAGTATTCAGGGTCTTCAGAGTTTTGAGCTCAAGCGAGTACTTGAAACACGTAACCGGGCTGTTTCCTGTCCACTCAATGTCGCATTTCTCTATACTCTACGCCTCGGACACCAGAGCAAGTGGCTACAGCTGACAAACAGATGATCCTCTGAGCTGAGCTGTCGGGACCGACAGCTTTACACAACTTTATTGCATTATTGCACACATCTGTGCTTCATTCACGTCCATAGCCTTTTAAATCTTATTTTCCATCCATGCGACAACACGTGATATACTGTATCTCTGGGTGGTGGTGGTGTATGGTGTTGTCTATCTATATACGAGAATCAGAGTAGCAACTAGCTAACATAGCTAATGCGAAGAGCAGCTCGCGTCTATAGCAGGGGTTTTCAATATGTGGTCCGGGGACCACCAGTGGACCCTGAGAGGATTCGGGAGGTCCCTAGGCTAAATAATGGAAAGTTGGTTAACCAGTTGTAACTCTTTGTGGGTGTAAACATGAAACCAAAATGAACCTTTGCGGTTTCATTTGGTCTCATTTTACACTCTCAAGAGTTAAAATATTCACCATGTGAATTAGCCCAAGTCTACACAACTAAAGAATGTAGAAGATTAATGGTAATTTTGATCTGTATTTCTCTGAAATCCAGCCTGGTATTGTGGACAAAACTAAATGAAATCTTTAGTTTTGAGGTCTGTGGGGCTAAAATGTCATCAATTGGTGGTCCGTGGCTGAAATTCTGAATAAATAGTGGGCCCTGGTATGAAATAGTTTGAAAATAGGTCTATAGTCATTTGGCTTCCTTTAATAATGAATGTATACTAGTGTAGTTGCATCTGTTGTGTCACAGCAGGCAGACCTGTCAAAGCACTAAAAACTCAGACAGACATGCACCACCTCAAAGTCCAAACACATAGTTGTTTTTCATGTTCCCCTTATAATTTCCTGGGGTTTATTAGGACTGTAGTAGATAATAAAAAAGAAACCCTATGTAGCTTGATTACATAGGGTTTTTAATGTGTCAGATCGCACTGTATCGTATGAAATCGTATAGTATCCTACCAAATTCCAACAAATCGAAATCGTAAAAAAATAAATAGTTTCTGAATCGTATCGAGCCCATGCAAATCGATACGGAAGAGATACACACCCCTAGTGGATAAAGTCAAATTTATGTAAGTGGGTGCTTTTTGTGCAAAACTAATGTTGGAATGGATTCAGAATCATGAAAACCTCCTAGGCTGACATGGCAGATGGTACTTAAAGTAGAATGGAATATTGCCATATCATGGTTTTATATAACACCCTAACCACAAAATCAGCCATAACCTTTTTCGCATTCTGTGTACCTTAATGACCAAGTGAATAGAAAAAAAAAAAAAAGCACAAAATAGAGAAGTATTTCATGACATCACAGGTTGATCCATGGTGGTGTTAAAACAACAGTATTCTCTCGAGACAGACTGTTAACACCATTTTTCCTTCGTTGTTCCGACCTCAGAACTCATCGTCAAAAAATAGCGACTCACCCTTCTCCGCCCACTTTGGTGATTTTGAGGCGAAAGTCAACAGAGTTGAGACTGGGCGGCTTCCATTTCAGGATCTCGTCACACCTCCCGGGTTTGTATCTCTACAGGGACAGACACAGCACAGAGATCTTAACAATGTGAAGAGGTTCTTCGGGCAATGGCAGCATAAATCCACAAAAACAGGGTTGTGTTGATATGACTTTGTTGACCCAGCACTGCAGACTGAAAGGGGGTTCAAATCCTAGCCCGATAGGTTTGTTTTCTTTTTAAAAGCTACAGCAAATAAGATGAACACATTTCCCACCCGTTTATTTCAAACGCCTTTATCTCCAATTCATTATCCTAGATGAATGTGACGTGAGATGTGACAACCCACATGCTAATTAGATTAGACATGGTCCCAGATTTTTGGCTTTTCAAAATAACGGTCGAAAGGGAAAATCCTGGCAAATGAGGTAAATTAATCATAGCTAACCTGAACTTGAAAACAAATTCAAATCTCAGCTTATGGTTTCATGCCACTAGGATGATCTGAGAGTGTAGAAATGTTTTAGGTTAGGCATCAGTAATATTCAATATTTTGTTTATCTGTATTGGACTCCACCTGCAGATGTCAGCGTCAACAGCTAGTCAGCAGCGACACATGGAAAATACAAGTTATTAATATACAAGAAAAAACCTTCCCCGCAAAAAGCACTAATTAAATAATCTCCTAAGAGGACTTAACACTGAAATTAATAGGCTGTATGGAATAAATTGGGTTAAGTGGGTCTGCCGAGTCCAATTAAAGGTTGACAATGAATTAATGAATGATTCTACACTGCTTCAGTTGAAGTTTCTCAATGACTGACATTACACGTTTTTTTTTACTACACTGGCTACACTATGTATATAAGAACGCCCCTCACTTCGCACATCACAAGTGTGATTTTGTTATACATAAACCAATTTCTGAAAAATAGCTAATACAAATAACAGGTTAGTCAGGACGAACTATTCAAGCAAAATTTCAATATTATTTTTATTTTGCTGATCCCTCTGATTATGCATTTGTTAAATGCATTTATCCAGAAGCATTTTTTTACTACACATTAATTTCACATCATTTTTTTTTACATCATATTAACACATTGGATCCCTAGGGCAGGTACAGTATACTACTGTCCTGTTCTATAAATTAATTACCCTTTGTACTCATGATGACCAAGCGCAAATAAAATGGATTCGTAAATTGTTTTTAATACATAATATCATGTTGTATACTGTATGTCCCTCAAGCTTATTTCTAATGGATTGAGCGTCAATCACCACTGATACAGCCAATCCTTGTCATTTCTTTGTCGACAATTAAGCTGACCACAATGTCCTGAGGTGGTAGGGGCGCTGATGTGGAGGATATTTTATAGTAGAGTCATTAAAATAGTGATACTAGGTAAAACCAGGCTTGTCTAAATTCCATGTCAACTTGGAAAATCAACAGTGGTGGACATTATAAACCAAGTGGAATTACTATTTTGGAACTGAAGGCTGAAGGAGAGGAGTAATTATACAAAGTAGGGTGCATTGATGACATTGATGGTACTGATGACACATTATGATGCCAAAATCAAACAAGCTGTTCCTGAAAGCAATTTACATTAAAGCTCCTATAAGATATAAAATACTGATTGTTCAAACTAGATAATTTGTGGGGATAGACAACACACATGGTAGCACCACATTTTTCATTACATGTTATTCTGCCTTCAAGCCGTTTCATATTGCTATAAGATTGCCTTGCTCCGATTCATTGTTGGTACCATTTGCTATGCTGGTTTTTTAATGGCATTGGTCTTTTTAATAATTGTTAAATTGTACCCGCGTTGCACCCTAATTGAAACCGCACCAAATGAGCCTAACCTCCTCTGATAGACAGAACAGAACAGAAAACAATAATGGTACTTTGAGGACAGGAGCAGATGTACAGCCAAAGGGACTTGAAAGACACGCATCGCTGCTCTTCACATAATTCCCTGGCTTGCCCCACAAACTGGACGCCTGGTGTGTGAGTGTTGGCACCCCTCTGAGTTTACTGAAATTAGATCGTGGCCTTTGATACGACTTCAGAAACGGTGCCTCAGCCAGTCTCACTGACTCTCAGTATTTACCCGTTTGAACCGTTTGTCTGCTGATGTCCCTTTCATGCCTCTATATGGAGATCTCTGTATTCGCCTATTGGTGCCAATTTTTATTCCCATTTATGGAGATGCCATCCGCTGATCAAACCATAATGGTGATTTGAATGCTTATTGTTAATTATTTTGAGAACCACTAATTGTGGAGCAGATACGTTCACATGTTGATACCTGGAATTATATCAGTGGTTTTCAGGGGACCACCAGTGGTCCTTGAGAGGATTACAGGTGGGTCCTAGCTAAATGATGAATAGTTCGTTAACCAGATGTAACTCTTTGAGACCGTAAAAACTAAATCCAAATGGACCCTTGCGGGTCCATTTGGTTTCATGTTTACACTATTCATCCTCCGAATTAGCCCAAGTCTACACAACTAGAGAATGTAGAAGATGGTGTCAAAAAGGTTGAAAACCACTGAATGATTGTTATTTTAAGTAATTTTAAGTAATTTATTTTATTTGTATATACGATATACAACCTAATTTATGGCTGCACCATGTATAAGATTGCAACTTTCATCTCTATGCAAACTACCAAAAAGTGTGAAAATTTTTAACTATGGAGTCCTGTGAAAAGAAGCTTTACCCAAGCATCCTCCTGTTCTTGATGTTCTGAAGTGTTGGCAGTACAGTAGATGGGGTTGAGTTTCTGCATTATATGGATACTTTTTGGACCTTGGAATGGGCTTACAAAATAATATTTAAAAGATGAATGATTTCAATAATATGTCTGTCTACTGCTACATGCGGCCCCGCACCATTACTGGGCTGGGCTCACTGAAAGCCAAAGCACAAAGCGAGTAGAGCAGTCAACTTTGCTGAAAGACTTTGTCTCTTTCAGTGAAAAATGACTAGAGTCAAAATGTCCTTGCTTTGTCCCTGATCAGACTGTGGATGTGGGAGGAGGCCTTCACGGGCCTTTGAAACCAGTCCTCTCCATAATGACTGTTCACCGCAAGAGGGCAAGGCTCTTTTTAAGAATACATCTTTTCATATGAATACGGGGGCGTCAAGAGGAACATTCTTCAATAGAGTCAGTTATGCTGTGCATTGGAAAAAAGAAAAACAGAAAGAAAGAAAAAAGTACAAGCATCGAAACCTCTGCTCAGATGAGATGTCCTTCTACTTGATATATTTACATGTAAAGTGTAGTTAGTGAGCTGATGTCTATACAACTGGCTTGTAATCAGAAGGGTTGGATTATTTCCATTGTGCCAATTCCATTGATTACGCATTTGTTAAATCAATTCATCCAGAAGCATGTGTTTTTTTATTACGCATTAATCAAATAATCCAGAAGCACATTTTTCATCATATTAACACATTGGATTCCTAGGACACGTACAGTATACTCCTGTCCTGTCCTATGAATTAATGACCCTGGGTACTCATAATGACCAGACTAGTCTTAAGCCGTTTCAAGCCGTTGCCTTGCAGCGTTTCCAAATAGACTCGCAAGGGTTCATTTGGAAACTAGTTAAAATATTTATCATATGAAT
Organism: Benthosema pterotum; assembly: GCA_039105355.1. Classification (NCBI taxonomy): domain Eukaryota; kingdom Metazoa; phylum Chordata; class Actinopteri; order Myctophiformes; family Myctophidae; genus Benthosema; species Benthosema pterotum. The sequence goes on along the minus strand of CM076983.1, from coordinate 39,405,139 downwards.
TAGCCACTAATTCAGATGAGTATACAAACTACAGTAGAGAATGTAGAAGTCTACAGAACTAGAGAATGTAGAAGATTAATGGTCATTTTGATTTGTATGTTTGACTGTTTTGTTTCCAAAATCCAGCCTGGAATTGTGAACAAAAGCAAAATAAATGTTTAGTTTTGTGGTCTGTGGGGCTAAAATATCATCAAATGGTGGTCCGTGGCTCAAATTCTGAATAAATATTGGGCCCTGGTATCAAAAAGGTTGAAAACCACTGTACTAGACTAATAATCAGTTAGCATCAGATATTTGAGGTCGCAATGGCTAAATACTAAATGAATTTCTATCCAATATTTAGTTAGAACCGAGTTGTGGCAGTGTCAAATGATCCACACTGCCCCTACTCCCCAGTCATAATTATCATCACCTAATCAGACTCCACATTCAATAGGTGTCCTTCGACTCAAGATTCTGTTCAATTGAAAGTGCCAGCTCTATCCTGTTCCGATCACGGTTTTTGCATGAACATGCAAAACAAAGCTGAATAAATTCCAGAAGTGCAAAACAGACCTTGAATGCAGATCATGCCATCACTCACAAATGTCTGATCCAGGGTCCATCAAATTAATGTCCTTGTAATGTTGTGGCATTGAATATTAAATTGTGCAATGAATTCAGCAGCTGAAGAGTTTTTTGGGAAGAGTTTTGGGTAACACTTTCTATGATACCCACATCTATAATGCATTATGAAGGCATTCATAGTGCATTATAATGCATTCATAATGCTTTATAACTACACTACCTGCGACACATTGTGATCATACAAGCGACACATTGTGATCATACGAATGTCGACAGGAACACACAGGGAATAATCGATTAGTCGTTCATACCACACACTGATTATTTTGCCATCAGAAAACCTGAACAGCACACATTCCTAGTCATTAGCAGTGGATGAGCAGGGAGTTAACATGCCTACTGACAGCATATTAAAGACCACTGCAGTGGCAGTAAGGCCACCTTTAGCATTCAAATCAGGTCAAAGCAGTGAGACTCCAACCCGAGTCAGAGGATTATCACATCATTATTCTGTTCATTGAGCAAAGAAATATAGCATAAAATATTCCAACAATCTTATTAAGAAAGTCAAACGTATGCTACAGTTGCAAACCATATAGTCTATGTGCATTACATCATTGTACAAGTGTTTTATACAGGCCATTTTCACCCAGGCCATTTTTCAGCCATTCTTGCCACAGGTTTAAGGTTACAATTTCTTCTGTGTAGTCGACTGTTTTGAACAACAGTCTAAGACTCCAGTGCAGGGAATTCCGTCCAATTTAAAAGGGAGGAATCGATAGCAAGTTTAAAGTGCAGACAGTAACCAACAATACTTTTCTAATGTACTGTATGGCCGCCATGGTCGTGTATTAAAAGGCCACTTGTTGAAATTCCCTGCCAGTGTATGCTCACTTACACAGCCACGTGCACAGAGTACACATAATTCTAACGGTGCATCCAAAGCCTTCCCCTTCTCTAATTATTCATGAGATATTTGATCGATCCAACTGAAATTAGCCACAGAGGACAAGCTGACCCTCAGCTCAGCTACATCGACACAGCAGCCCATGTCAATTCCTTCAATCTAAACCCAGAGCATTTCTTACAGGCAGGTCATGTAGGAAAAGATTCAGTGGCGTGTTTAAAAGATAAAAACACAAATTCAGATTTATTTGGCACACTCTCACTCCACAGTATCTATGAGTATCTATGGAAATTGCCAAAAATAGAAATGCAAGATGAAAGGGATGAGATAATGGGTTGGGTTGTGGCTGTGAAGGGCATGGATTTAATGGAAATTAATCACATTATAACGATCCCAAGGGGCGTTACTAGCGTGACGCAGACAACGCAAGGCGTTGGGGCCCCACGACGCTGGAGGGCCCACTCAGGTCGGGGGAAAAACAAAAAAGGAGAGCGAGAGACGTTTCTTCCTATACGCAGACTACACACTCTGAGTAGGGCCCCTGATTCCCAAAAGGTCCCCCGCCAGCTCTGAGTAAAGAACTAACTGTTACTAATTTACGCAAATAACGTACAACGGGCGCATGTACGTTTGTTGAATCGCTGCGCATTTACGCAAATAATGTACAGCTGGTGCATGTGCGTTTGTTGAATCGCTACACAGTGAGGTCTACGCTAGACGCTAGTAACCACTCTAGTGCATGCTAGTATTGTACGTAGAAGGGAAATTTTCTTCCGTAAACAGCGTAACTTAAATCATGTCGCTGTCGCCGTTTCCAAGCTTTTGCACCACACAGAACCCCCCTTTTGTTTAGCGTGTTTGGTCAACATCTCATCTTGATGAAAAGGATTTATCCTTCAGGACATGAAAAAAAGGACGAAGAAGCAATGTCAGCTAGGCTGCCAGGCTAACGTTATGAATGATATACTGCAGTGTTCTGTTGTGCTGCTAAAATGCCGGGCTGTCAGTAGGCTAGTGTGTTGTTGTTGTGTGTTGTAGACCTACAATATGCTTAGATTTAGCTTAGAGTATTATGGATAGGCCTATAGACAATCAGCCGACTCTAGACGTGTAGTAATAGTGCCACTGCCACATAAACACCACATTACTGTGGTGGTAACCGTTACTGTAAAATACAAAAGTTGATCAAAAGTTCTCTGAGGAGTACTATGGGGCAGGGTCGCCTCAGTAGACTTACCACGATATCCATCGAGAACGCATGGGCATGCAAGATGGTTTTGCAGAGTGAAATTCCATGAAGGTTCGCCAAGGTAAGCAGAGGCAAATCCTCTTTATTTACATTAGGCCACGTAATTGCTAATGTTCGTTCTGGCCGTTGCCAGATCAAAAAGGGAGACGGAACTCTCCTTTTTTCCTCCTCTGGCATAGGGCGCTGTGATAGTTCATTTCATGGTGCTGATGTGACGGAAGAGGGCTGTGGTCATAGTGGGTGGTCTTAAGTTGACTTGAAACGAAGCATGGACTCTGGTCATTGTTGTTTTGCATTTTACATGAAGGACTTGAGCATAATTATTGTGTGTGCTGCCGCTGCTGCGCACTATTCTGCCAATTTCTTGTGGCCAATTCGATCAAAGACACGCTCTGTATTAATATATTGTTTAAGATATTTTTTCCTAGCAATATGCCACAGTTTGAAAGTTGCACGCTCGTGTGTGTGTGTGTGTGTGTGTGTGTGTGTGTGTGGGGGGGGGGGGGTTGGGGGGGCTTCGAGACGATCCTACGTCGGGGCCCGGTGCTAGGCTCGTAACGCTACTGAACAATCCAAAACAACAATCCATCAGTCGTGATGCTGTTGTCATACAGGGGAGGCAAAAAACACCAAATACATAAAGGCCTATACAGTATATTTATAATATAGCATGGATTAAGTTAATTGATCCATCTAGGAGAGACAACAGCTTGGAGAGCCAGAGCCATTCTGTTGGTGTCGCAGAATGCGATGCGACTACAGCAGGATACTGCAAACCTGCAGACATTCATAACCTTCTGCTCCTCCTCTATCCCTATAGTGGTCTTGCTTCCATGATAACGACATTGTAAATTCCAAACAGAAAAATGGACAAACAAATGTCCAAATGATCAGTATGAATGGTAGAAAAAGACCAGAGGATGTCAAAATATGACGTTTTATCCTTGCTATCCCAGTGATGTTGGAACTACTGCAGTTTATTTATACAGGCACTACATGCACAATACTCTAAAATGAATAAAACCAGAAACATAGTTTCTCAGTGTTACTGAAAAACTAACAAACACCACAGTAGACAATCAGAATCACCTTTCACTGGCTTCGCCCAAGAATAAATAGTTTCCCAGTCCTTGTTATAACTGCATTTACTTTTCTTTTGCTGTGGTTTTAGTTTAATGTGTATTTTTTGTTCATTCATTCTGCTAGTGCTAAGAAACACAGCTAACACCTTGTGCAGAAAGTGTTTTTTATCAGCATTCAGTGTATTGGACTCAGGCCAACGAAGATGGCTCTGATCCTACAGAGTATAGACAGAGTTATGCGAATTCTGTTCACCTAATGGGGCCAGGTGGACAGGCTCAGCTGCTCACAACAAGTAAATAAAACCAAGATTTTGCATACATTATAAAAATTTCAGCCTGTCAATCAGAAAGCGGGAGAACAGTTCAATCGGCGGGGCACATAAAGGCTTGCCAAAATATAGGAATATAGGACACTCCTGTACAAATCACCCTATACTGTATTTTGCGCACATAAACCAACAATGGTTAACCCACATCTCCCACATATGAACTAGAAAGCATGCCAGCCGTGCCAACCAGGCATTAATCCCTCTCCACACACGAACAAGATAACATTAACAACTCAGTTGGGGTGGGTCCACACTCCAAAACTAAACGGTGGACCCCACATGAACTAGAATGTTATATAAGACATGATGGCACACTGACCACCCTGCAGCAGCCGATGATGATTGATAGCCTTCTGATGTGAAACATAATATGATGAATTAACCAGTAACCTACTCACCTACTGAAGCCGCAGAGGATCTGCCATGTTTAAAATTCCAAGTGTCTAGCCTAGCCTACATTCTTAAAGTCATACGTTTAACATTGGCATGTTATTCCATCCCCCATCACAGTATCTGTCACAGATCTGTCAGCATATTCTGTGATCATGACAGTGATTGAAAAAACTTTCACTTTCACCACTGAGTGTCAGATTTGCGACATTGAAGGATCCAGAAACCGATCGCGAATAGGGACAAACTCTAGGGCTGTGGAGTACAGATAACGGCAAGATTTTTTCTTTTGCACAATATAAGTGGTGCGACAAGGCAGCATTAGAATGCTGATAACGGCCCAGGAGTGATTTTAATACATGTCAAACGCACAGACCGCTATCGCCATACTATTTCCATTGGCACTTTTGCTAACCTGTTAATGATCTTAAGACTACTAAAGTGTGCAACAGCACACAGAAACATCGTCTTTAACAAAAAAAAAGAAGAGAATAATGCCCCTCAGAGAAATGCCATTTTTTTGGCTTTAGGATTTCAAAATCTGGTACAATCAGATAGGGAATCAAAGCTTTCTGTGGTAGTACAGACAGCAGTTTCAGGCATATCTTGTCTGAAACCACAGTGGTGGATGCACTGACTGACATTGCCATCCTTGGGAAATAAAACGTGTTCAGCAGTGGGTGAGAGGCACAAGACACAAGCAGGCAGTGCGTTTCAGTTCACTGAGTAGATATTTGACTTCTACTTTCCAACAACCGAGGATTAACGTCAAGCCTGACTTGGTTCTGGAAGCAATTGAGTGTGTCTTCAATATGTTGAGGCCATAGTCACATCACAAGATAATCCTGACATATGCAAAAACATTCCTCACATCATTCTTAATAAAGACACCTATGTTTTGTAGAGATATGTATGATGACGTATCTCTACTGATAATACTTTATCAGTAGATGATAATATCAGTTACGGGATCTTTCTTCCCTTCAAGATTTCTCATACTACACAAAAAAAAAACATTTATTTTTTATAATAGCAACCGTAGTAATAACTATGAGGTGTCCAGCTTTACCAAGTACAATACTTTAATTACCTGGGCGTGTATAGATGCGCCATAGATGAAATCTGAAAATGGCATAAGCTAAACACAGTTAGATAGATAGCAGCAATCTCTCTTTTTTTTTTATCAAATAACCGATACATACAATAGCCTACAGACACTATGTATTGGCAAACAGGCTGACATCTTGTTTGATGGTCATGTCCTGGATAATCCCTATCAGAGACCCACAATGCTCCCAAAGCACACGGCTGATATTGATCATCCTCTCTCCTGGTCAGGCTTTATATGTGTTGATCGAGTCTGTTCACCTACCCTGTGATTTTCAGCCAGACCCCCAGATATGACTCAAACTAATCAATAGCAACACAATACAAGGGAAGGGAATATAACAAAGCCCACTGGCAACCGGCACAAAGTAAATGTTGAAACAGTTCTTTCTTTACTTACACCAGTGGTTTTCAACCAGTGGCCCTCGACAGGGTTCCAGGTGGTCCCCCAGCTAAGTTGGTTAACCAGATGAAAAGTTGGTTAACCCGATGTAACTCTGAGAGTGTAACCATGAAACCAAATGCACCCTTGCAGGTCCATTTGGTTTCATGTTTACATTCTCAAAAGTTAAAATATTCTTCATGTGAATTAGCCTAAGTCTACACTAGAGAATGTACAGTAGAACATTAATGGTCATTTTGATCTGTATGTTTGCCTGTTTTGTTTCCCAAATCCAGGCTGGAATTGTGGACCAAAGCAAAAGAAATCTTGTGGGGTCTGTGAGGCTAAAATATCCCCAAATGGTGGTCTGTGGCTCAAATGCAGAATAAATAGTGGTCCCTGGTATGAAAAAGGTTGAAACCACCTCACAAAGAGGCACAACTGCTTCTTTCCACCGAAGAAAAACAGCACATTACTGCCAGCTTTTCCAAATGTCAATACATAGGGTAGCCTAAAGTAAAAACTTTGCTTAAGAAAGACAAATTTACAACGCTAGAAACGAAGGAAATGAGACACAACACGAACAAATCAAGATTATCCTGCACTATATTCCATTGATTTTACTTACTATATGCACACACACATGCACACACACTGATTGATTTCAATAGAAGTTGCCCATTTGAAGCACCCGCTCAAGAGTGTTCAAAGTACATTTTCACTTTCACAGTTAAACATACAGTACTCTTTCTTTTACCGTTCTCCAGTGCAGTAAACCACGGGATACTGACGGAGCTGTAAACACTATACGGTATGTGCTGAAATGTATTTTAGAGTGTGTTACTTGGGAAAATATAATTTTGCTGCTTTGCGCAAACACGTCTGTCACACTGAGCCCAGCCAGCATTTACGTGGGTGTGCTCCATGGCTACAGTTTTAGCAGGCATCTAGACAGCTTCCCGTCCAGCAGGAGTGGTGTGCAGGAACATTTTATATATCCATACAAATATATCCAGTACGCCATTACATCAGGCTCCACTGATTCATAGAATCTGGTGTATTAAGTGTCCTTGAGTGCCACAAGGGAGGAGAACGAGGACTGAGCATTAATATCGCATGATGAAAGGAATGCCACGCGGGAGCACTGTTCTAACACCAAGCTCATCAGCATGAGCCCCACAGAGTCCTCTTAACATAAGACACCATAGGCAGGGCAATGATGATCAACATGGGGCACGAGGACCCCTATGGTTCACCAGACAAATGATTGGTAGTTGGGAACTAAATTGACCTTTATGGGTTTGTACTGGCAACTCAAATGGAAGCAAATTAGGCTCTTAGGCTGCCACATTTTCAGAACGGCACCCGTTACCGGACGTACGGCGGCTATAACGCAATCACCGTAGCTGTCAAAATCATCCGCAACGGGTTACCATGGTGACGCGTCTATGTAGTGTGTGTCAAACAGCCGTTGTGGACGCTACGATAAAGTGTAGGTTCTGCCACAGCAGGAACAGCTGCTACGGCAAGGAGGTTTATCTATCAAGCACGGATAGAGTTCCTGTTGCCCTAGTAGACATAGACGTAGTAGACATAAACATTGCGGTCGTGCGGCTTAAAGTCCCTATCATGTCATGGGAGGGTCAATGTCAAACAAAGCAAAGGGGATAAAGAAAAAAGTGTTGCAATAAGCATTTTGCTTTTGGAATCTAACAGATGCTGAAGCTTACCCCACATGGCTGGAAGATTAGCCCGTCGACCTCGTGGCTGACCTGCGATGTGAAGCTGCCTTCCAGGAGCTGAAAAGGAAAAACGGGAGGTCATACAAGATGATTAGAAATAGATACAATGTCAAACTGTAACGGATAAGAGTGGAAACACATGAATTGACAAATATTATGTCATGTCAAAGAGCAGTGCCATGACACTATAAAGCCGAGTATATCGACTTTTCAAAAGTGACTCCGTTTGCATTCAATAAATCCATCCATCCACACACACCCTTAACCTAGATTGCTAGAGCATGGCTCAGAGAGCAGCTCCTGTCATTTGACATGCCAGAGTAAAGACTAGAATAGCGCATGAGTCATTAGGCTCCTGATGACTGTAAAAGAGCGGGTTTCATCTGCTTCATTGTCACCCCAACAACAGCTGTCGCAGGGTTAGATTGAACCTGCAGCACCATATTCGATGACAGACCATCTGGGGACCTACTGTATAAAACAGGCCCAAGACTGAACGCACATGGTAGGCTGGCTGCGTGGCCAAGTATGCTTTCTGAATAGCACCCTTAGTAATAAAAATACACACAACTCAGCAGTGCAAAACATGTTATCAGAGCTACAAAGAGGAGCTCATGCCCTGCTGGCTGTGAGTGTGAAGATTATTCAGTAGCTGGTAGAGGTAGGAACATCACAGGGCTTTTGTTTAGACGTGCATGAGACAAAGCACCAGGCGCTTGCCAAACGTTCAACGACCTTCTTTGATGCCTGCAAATACTCTCCACAAACACTTCCATGCATTTATAAAAATGTCTTTAGGAAAAGCAAAACAGCACAAGGTCAGAGCTATGGTTGCCTTGCTCATGTATTCAAAAGTTCTTCTACAGAGAAGATTGTTTATTATAGTCATGTCATATTTTTAAGCATTTACTATATTGTAAACACCCGCACTGAACAATTTTAACAAAACTAGTTGCCAATCAACTCTTAAACTAATGTTTCATCTAATTCAAATCCACTTACGAAAGATGCACAAGACTTTGACTCAAACGGAAGCATGGAGTTGTGGACAAACTTATCGAACAACAACAAAATGTTCATTGGTCTAAAGGAATAAATCAAATGCCAAATAATTGACCTTGATATGAATTGTTAAACTGTGCTTTGATAGTTCAGACTTAGCCTCGACACCCAGGCTTTCATTTTCGTTCGCCTTGCGCGAAAACGGAAAGCCTGGACTAACGCACGTTGGAAAGTGGCCTTCAAGTGGGAGTGAACCTTCCGGGGTGGGCGTCGCTCTAAATAATGTGACGTAGAACAGCAGTGGACGGGCGCGGGAGGGGCCGGGGATGACGACACGTTAGTGAGATCAAATCAGAGCGCAGCACTTCCGCCGTGTGGATCCCACGACACCCCCGCCCCCCAAGGCCAAAATCATTGAGGGCTAGACCAGGCTAGTTCAGACTAAGCAACAGGCCAACAGTATTATTGTTGAATAGAACCTGAACAATTAGGATGAATCATCTACAAAAATATTCAATCTGATTCTGAATCTGCCTTAGAAATTCAAGATAAGTTATGGACTCAAAAACTAAAAATAAAAAATGTATAGAATATTGTCTAATACTTGCAAATACGGGGTCAATAAATCTGCAATGTTTGGCAAAACACACCTGAAAACTATACTGAAATATCAAGTGAAAATATCTGTGACTAGAATTTCACAGTATGATGGATTTCTCAGTGCTAAAGTCCAAAAGCAATTTTAGTTAAGAAAATAAGACACTTTCTGTACACCCCATCTCTTTCAAGTGATAACTGATCTATGCTATATGTTGGCGCAGGCGGAAAATATCGGCAGGAAATGGACATGGTCAATAAAGTACGATAAGACCTAATGCGTTTGTGCACTAGAGGAAAGATCAGGTATCATACAGTAGTCTGGCCAACAAGACAGAACTCACATGGAAAGCAACACAGACAGGCATGACATAGCCGGAACAACAATATTCTCTCCACAGCACAATGAATCTCTTCTCTTGGCTGTGTGTGACAGAAACCATTTACATTCAAATCATTGGGGGGAATAAAACTGTCTCTCTCTCGAGCAAATCATCAAAGTATGTCATTTCCCTCAGGTTCGGACATCCTGCCCAGCGCCAACCCTTTGAAAACAGGAGTGTTCAACGTGATGTACAGTCAGAATGGAAACCAGCAGAGAGGAGATAAGGAGGCATCACACATTAGCAGACACATCCACAGACATCTTCACAATGCAGGAGTAGATGATGGAAAACTCATCATTAGTGGGATCCAGCCCTGGGCTGCTGCACAGAGCCGCAGAGCAAATAGAAAGGTGAACCCAGATACTGCATATAGTTTAATGTCACCCACCAGGCTGGGGGGCATACCCAGTTTCAAATGTCCACAATGTACACAGGGAAGACATTAAAATTCTAATTCTAATCACACCTGGGGGTCTAGAGCAGTGTTTTTCAACCTTTTTGGCACCAGGGCCACTATTTCTTCAGCAGTGAGCCACGGCCCACCATTTAGCCCCACAGCCCCCAAAACTAAAGATTTCTTTTGCTTTTGTCCACAATACCAGACTGGATTTCAGAAAGAAAACAGTCAAACCTACAGTACAGATCAAAATGATCATTAATCTTCTACATACTCTAGTTGGATAGACTTAGGCTAATTCACATGATGAATATTTTAACTTGTGAGAGCGTAAATATGGACCCGCAAGGGTCCATTTGGTTTCATGTTTACGCTCTCAAAGAGTTACAACTGGTTAACCAACTTTCCATCCACCTGGAACCCTCTCAAGGACCACTGGTGGTCCCCGGACCACCTGTTGAAAACCCCTGCCGTAGAGCAACTAGAAAGGTGAACTCAGATATTGCATATAGTTTAATATCTCCACCAGGCTGGGGGGCATACCGTTAAATGTCGTATACGGGGAAGACATATTTAAAATTTCCAATTCTGAACACACCTGGGCGTCTAGAGTCATGTTAACACATAGACACACACAAAACAGAAAATAATGTGGCATGCCAGGCTGAACACAATTCTACATGGTATTCATTTTATTTCTATATAAAAAGTAGGAAATGACAAGATGTTTTGACAAGCTGGTACAAGTCGGCATCATTATTACCTCCGACTACAGTAAATACTTTATGTGTGAGACAAGAAAGATAACAGGTTGTCAATCACGCACAGTTCACAGCAGGAAAGAGATTGCGTGTACGTGAATAAACAGGCTTCAAAGTAAACAGTGCCGTTTTAGTTTAGATATAATGTAAAATTAGAAAGTATGTTTTATTTTTTAATGTTAAAGTAACCTTTCGTGGACCGGTACCCCCCGGTCTGTGCTAAACCTACCGAACACACCTTCAGCTGTGTGGAGACAGCACATTGCTTTCCGGTGACTTTGCACTACTCCATTTCCTTTTGGTAACACTTTTATGTTGGCACTGGGGTATACCGGGGTATACATTTAAAGACAATTTATGTATATTGATTTACTGAGACAGGATGTTATAGAGACAAGAGCAAAAGCTATGACATTAATTATGGGTCTTAGTCCGGGAAGTGAGAGATAAATTGGTATTATGTAGACGTTGTCCGCACTCCGCAGTACAGACTTAACCATCAAGACACCCAAAGCATTTCAACCCCAACAATGTACTGCATCAACCAACCCTGTTAAATACCTACATGCACATCTATTATTCATGGGGGGGCGATAGGGGATACCACACATTCAATAAATAAATCCAGCCAAACCAGGGAAATGTAGCCCATTTTCTTTCCAGCCAGACACACACAAAGCTCTGTAAAGAACTGGTTGCACCACTTTAAAATAGTAACTACAATATATAATTATTTGTATACACTATAGAGCTATGCCTACAGAACACATGCTACATGATGTAGCAGTGATAGCGATACATAAAGTGAACAAGGCAATGAACAGGAAGAGAGATCACCGCAATAAGAATTACTTGGGTTCTTAGTATAACTGTGCCATGATCAGTCTTCTAACTCTTCTTGAGCATTGCAATGTACAGATTTGTGGACATTAGCTATATTTTGGCAAGATGACCCCTAATTGCAAGTATTGTAGGAGAATTCATTTTATGGTGCTGACTTTTTCATAACCCATGTTGACAAAAACATTTTGTTCTCGCCTTTATCCTTTAAATAAAATCGTATTAATTAGCTAGTCAACATCTTTTAATGTATTAACAATAGTGCACTGTGATGTGGTAAAAAAATCCATTTAAAATGAGGTATCTGAGTTTGTGATTTGGAGTGTTGTATTTGCATGGCCTAGCCTCGATCCAGATGCAAATACACACCTGTTCTATTTGCATAAATACAGTATTACAGCAAACAACTAAGTCAAGTTTCACATCAAATATTGATAGGAGTCAACGTGTTCCCCTTATTCTAGGAAAATAACATTCCACAGTATCAAAGGGGCAACATTGGTGTTCTCTGGATGATGAAGGAGCTGACACATGCCGACATGCACAAGGCCAGATAGCCAGACTAAAAAAGAAATGCTGCCTTTATGCAGCCGCAGCATGTAGGCGGGAGATAACGTTTCAGTTCTCTCATCACCTCAGCAGGGCCAAGCCCACAGCTTTGGGTTTGAAACACTGAAACCAAGGATAAAGAGCCAGCAGGAACTGAGGGTTTCTATGCACTACACATCATCCCTCAGGGAGGACATTCCCTAGAGTGCTACTGCAGAGGAAGGCCATGACCCCGCTTTCCTGGTAAACCTCTTTAGGACGGAAACACAAAGTCTGGCACTGAAGGCGTAAGGAGGGAGGGAGGGAGGCAGGCGGGGGCAGGGGGTGAACAGTACGTTCCCATTAAGACATCAGGCTCTCGTTCCGAGACTTGGGGGCAGAGGGACAAGACAGGCGGGCAGAGAGACAAAACAAGGGGGCGACTACCCGATGAACTCGGGGAGGCGAACCAACTGCTAACAGGGTGAGCACTGAGCAGCAGTGCCCCTTCTCTCTCTCCCGGAGGGGAGAGTTAAGTGTCAAAGTGATGGAAGCCAGGCTGTTTGCTTCTCCACTGTTTCCCGCTGGGGCTCATTTCACATAGTGACAACAGTGATGAATCCTGTGTTGGCCGACTAACTTCAAAATGACAATGTCCCACCCAATCAGTCTTTCATGGGCTCAACGGCCAATGCCCCACCAAATGATCACGTCTCAAACCCAGTTGTTATCAACCATGCAGCTTGTTGTCATTGTCTCCACCAGGCTGAAGGCATGGCGAAGAATTTTTACTCTGTTTTGCGCTCCGTCGTCCATGTGTGCGTCTGTCCCTCCTTCTGTCTGTCTGTGTACAACCAGCCTGGCCTAACCTGAAATGATTTTGGCCTAGGGGGAGTGGGGTGCCGTGGGATCCACACGGCAGATGAGCTGATCTGATTTGATCTCACCAACGTGTCGTCATCCCTGGCCCCTCCTGCGCCTGTCCACTGCTGTGCTACGTCACATCATTTGGAGTGACGCCCACCCCGGAAGGTTGACTTCCCCCTCTAGGCCACTGTGGGTAACAAACTACAGTAGTCCAGGCTTTCTGTTTCCGCGCAAGGCGGACGAAAAGCCTGGGTGTCAAGGCTGGTGTCCAGCTAATCTCTGGCACCATTAATCCGGTCGATGCCAAACTTTGCATACACAATCCCTGGATGCCAACGATGAACATCTGCCCAACATTTTCTAGAACGGACCGTTATAATGCCACCATGAGGCAGCTTTTTACATTTTTACCTGTAAATGCACCCTAACACCACTAAGGGCGATTTCGTAAAACACAATTTGAGGGAAAAAAGCCGCAAATCATTACCATCAAAGGTTTAAAAAGAAAATGGGAACCTTTTCACATTGGCCTATAGCGCCACCAGGAGGCCACAGCCTGAGCTGGTGGAAGCCTGTGCCTGGATCAGAAATACTAACGGCATGATTACGATTATTTGATTCGTAGCATTTGAAATCCCATAAGAAAAAATAAAAGCCTGACACAAACACACCTTGAGGCTTAATGTTAATAATAAAAACAACATCCACACACGTGTGACACAGCCTGTACTTTATGAGATCCAATAAACTCCAACCCCTGTGACATTAACAGAGGGGGGAAACATAACTATGTTCAACTTGTGACAATTATTGCCACTTACCAACAATCCTGCCCCTCTTACAGGACAGCTGATACAATTAAGGACTATTTTATGAGGCCAGGTCACTTGAATCACTGCAAAAACAGGCACAAAAAAGACAACATGAAAGGCTTGGACATCCTATTTCTTCAGCTTTAAAGGTAGGGGAAGTGATTTCACTTTTGTCAGATATCACCCAAAAAATATTTTTTTCTGTTAAAATGCTCTATTATAAGGTGTGGAAACCACATATGGAGTTTCCCCCTCCCCCACGTTAGCAGAGGAGCTAATAAAAGTTCCCCAGGTCACCACAATTCTCCTCCAATCAGGAGAGAGCAGCGGGTTCACATAGTGTAGCTACTTTTGGGGGCCCCTAGTGCACCAGGCTGGTACTACACCATGAATTTCAAATCACTTCCCCTACCTTTAACAGAAAAGGTAATAGGTTTCAGAGTTTGGGAAATATTTATCTTGACGTGGTATGCATTCAGCTCGAGACAGGACAACCACTTTTTATTATTTGTATAAACTGGTTTGGAAACAATGGAAAAGTTCCTTGCAAAATTAACCTAAGCCTTTGGGGTGGATCTTCACATTGGGACGATGAGTGTCGGCTTCAAAAGCAGCTGGCATAAAGGTTTAGGGGCTGTTCTAGCAACTACCTTGGATTCTGAAGTCCCAAGACACATCGGGAGGCAGAGATCTCCCATCGTCTGGCAACGCGGTACTATCACTTGGCATGCACATTTGGAGTCAACAAGACTAGCTGACATTTTGTTGACATTCATTGTCCAGTGTGGGTTTTGGAGTGCACACATGTCCACACGGCATATATGATGCGATCGCAAACAGATTCCCTCCCAATTTCCTTGCTTGCAGTGATAGATCTGACACGCCCTAGGAAACAAAGCCTCACCCCCAATTTTTGAATCATGCAAGTGCGCAATTGCATTGACACACTAGAATGAAACGCCAGCTACGATTGTAACATTTTTCAAGTTGGCTACATAATGACATAATGACATCATCATGGATAGAATAGGCTACAGGTTTGTAATCTGTAGTGTAGAATATGTGTTTAACCCATGCATTCTTAAGAAGAACGCATTGCGCCATTGCGCTCTGTACTGCATGTTAAGTCGCTGTTAGTCGGACTGCTGTGAGTGACACCATGTAAATGAACAGATAGCTGGTGACAACAGTGACAAGACAGCCAGACGTTGATCAACTGTTATGGCATGATCACTGATTAATGAATGAATCAAAGCCATGCATATGAAGGCTGGTGTGGTGTGGAACACTACAGTGCTACAGTAGCGTCCATGTACAACGGTCTGTGAACTCTGCGTTAAGGATAGAAAACCACACAACCTGTGCATGATCACGACCAGCTTCTCACTGTCCATGATAAGATTTAAACATCGGCACAACCTCCCACCGGGCCACGATCATGACTCCCGAAATTGCTCTCGCATACAAGCAGCCTACTGTAGGTCAGCAATAGATGTGAGTGACTGTTAAAGCAATTATTTTATTAGTGAACGAGTAAGCACCTAATATCAGGCTATAATATCATTGTAAATAGGCATGTGATGCATGCCATTGTCACTTGGAAATAAAATACATTTGTGTGAATCAATAGGGAGTTTTTTTCTTCTTTTTTCCCCCACCAGGATTAGTCATCTCATCTCCTTCTGCTATCCCCTGCATGGTCAAAATAGCCTTTTCTTGCAGACTTGCTGGTGCTGCCACGTCTTTTATTAGTTGATTCTCCATACATGAATTATGTATACATTGATTTTAATTTCTGAACTGTTGGAAATATCCTACCAAATTCATACACATCGATGCCTACCTATGCCTTTCCAAACCTATATATTTTTCACGTGTTATTTCAGACAATACTCCTCCACTTCTCTACGGCAGAAAAACAGATGAGGACAAATCCTACGACGTCTCCCGAACTGACGTGAGTTTTAGGCGGGCGTGGGTTCAAGACAAGTTCAAGGCTGGAAAAATACAGTACATGTCAAACATTGCAGAAATTCTGGACTGCAAACGTTTTTTTTTTAGCCCTGTCGATTTTTTACGCGTTAACGACATTAATTAATTTTGTCCGTTTTTTGCGTTCAAATTTTTAACGCAATTAACGCACATGCACGTGCGTGCGCACTCGTGCGTGCGCATGCTCTGTCTCGGATGTGATTCCACTCGCTGGCGACTTTATTAAAGGGGGACAACAAATAGGGACAAAGTTGCGGAATGCATTGGAGTCTATGGGCTCGAGCGAGTATATCAGGGCTACTAAACTGGTGGCCTGACATGTTCAGCACATCTCCGTTCACTTCCATGGAAAGGTCTAATGGCGGCTGCTCTAGACTTCCACTGAGCATGAGGACAACTGAATAGCAGTGCACGCTCTGTTCTCTGACCCCTCAATGTCGCTAGTCTGTCACTAGTCTCTATGCTCCGTTCCCACCGGAGAATCAGAGGAGCTCCACTTCCTGCACGTGAAGTCAGATGTAAACAAACACGCAGCTCTTTCGGATCACTCCCAACTATTGTGGTGTGTTTGTTTAACTGCGTCGCGATCGAAACTGAGAAGAAAAGTTGATTCAGAAAATCGCCAGTTTAATAATGAGTGGACCGAGAAATAATGGCTAAATTGAAACTCCATAGGGAGCGCAGGCAGACGTATTTGCTCTGTAATCAAGTCAATGCTGTCGCAAAATAATCCGATGGTAAAAGACGCCACTGTTGCATGGATTATTGTCAACAAGAAAAAAAACACCCAGAGATGCTGAGATGATGAAGAGTCGAGTGCATGCTGGCTGCAGGAGGTAGAGCCTATTTCTTTCCCTGTTTACCTCCACTATGACTTGCTGCTTTTGGCTTTGCATTAGTGAATATTTGTACGTCTGTCTTGATGAAATGAACATGGTGGGCCCTATTGTATGGCCACTGGTCAGTCAAAGATGTGCCATCACTGTTATTAGTTGCCTGTGTGTAGGCTAGTCCTGTCCCCTGTTGCAAGCCTTTTGAGAATTAGAGAGAGATCACAATAAGTGTGCCTTAGATGTTGTGATTTGCTGCTGTCGTGCAGATATGAAGAACTTTTTTCATAAGCTGCACTATAAACATGTATTTTGATTTGGTTCAAATATGATGCATGTTAGAAAGACCAGATGCACATTGCACTTTTCTTATAAATGGAGCATTTTAAAAAGTAAAATACTTTAAAAAATGTGGCTGTGTGTGTACACATGTCATGGTGGAGAGTAGTCGCTGTGGCAGTCTGGCCCCCGGGCCCCTTGGGTTTTTGGCAATGCGGACTCCTGAACTCCTGAATTCCTGTTGAATAGCCCTGCTGTCTTTTCATTTCCACAACAATACACAGGAAAACATGGCATATTTTGGACATAGTCCGAATGGTGATTAATCATGATTAAATTAATTTTGAAGGTGTAGTTGAAGGTGTGATTTGATTAAAAAAATTTAAAGTGGGGGTGCCGTGATTTTTGTATTTTTTCCAATTTTGTACATGTTTAAGAGGTGACAGTATGTAAATAGACCCTTGGTGTGTTTTTTATGTGCAATGATGTCTTCCCTTTGTATTTAGGGTTTCTTCCTGGGGGCTGAACCTTTCCAGTCAAACGTGCCAATGAAAAAAACTTCAGTATAGTGACATCATGTGCTCAGCTCCTCCCATAACTCCTCCCCCTTTATCATACAACTAAAGCTGTGGGCGTGGCTTCAGTTCAGCTGGATCTCCACCCATCACCACCCACCAGGCAAACCAGGCATACTTAATGAACTGGTGGAGTGGAATCATAAAAATGACAGTTTAACAAACACTGTAAACTTTTGGGGAAAAAATCTTACTTTTCATATAACATTAATACCTGATGATCATGTTTTAGGGTAGAAAAAAATCACGGCGCTCCATCTTTAATCATTCAACACCCCTAGTTTTTTTTGCATGTGCCACATAGATGAACAAGGTCCATTATGCCCCCCCCCAAAAAAATGTCCAACTAAAAAGCCTTTCTAATGAATTCACCACCACTGATATCCTGTCAAGAGTCTGAAAAAGGTAAACCAAACCAATTCGCCGCACTGATTCCTGCATTCGCCAACAAAATAGATCCTAGACAGAGAACATAGCCATAATAAATTTGTGACAAATCTGAGGGTTAAATGAAAACACAGAGGAGCTTCACCAGAACCACAGAAGCCGCACTCCCTTGACTCCCCTTTATCTCTTAAGAACCATAAAAGGAGTCACTCTGGACATGGTGCTCCTCCTGGCCGAAAAGCCCTCAACGGACTACATGTCCAGTTTAATAGAACCATACATCCCTGCACGACCACTACGCTCCCAGGATGGCAGTCAGCTCAGTCACAAAATATAATAAGAAAACAGTTGGGGGCAGAGCATTCACACATCGTGCCCACTGTTTCTGGAATGATCTCCCTCC
Source organism: Benthosema pterotum (assembly GCA_039105355.1). Classification (NCBI taxonomy): domain Eukaryota; kingdom Metazoa; phylum Chordata; class Actinopteri; order Myctophiformes; family Myctophidae; genus Benthosema; species Benthosema pterotum. Next base: position 39,386,728 of record CM076983.1, on the reverse strand, counting down.
AGCTGTAGATATGCCAACTCTCTGTACTACACAAAATCACACATTTTTCTTTTGCATTATGTCTCACCCGAGTTGTATTGTATCCATTGTTGTTGTTGTTAGTTATCGTTGGTATTGTTATTATTATTATTTAATGCCGCATTTAAATTGTTTGGCCATGTGTGCTATCACATTTGACGTTTTTTTAATGTTTCTTGCTACTGTGTTTTTGTACACGTGCTGTATAGGGCATAAAGACCCCTTGGGGTCATGTTGTAAAAAAAAATGATAACAACATGTGCTTCATGTGCTTCCCTTAGTGGCAATTACATTTTTCATGACAATCAACAGACGGATAGAGAATTGCAAAAATAAAATGTTATAGTATAACAATAATAAACTTTAGACCTTTCATGGCCTAAATTGCATTTCAAAGAGCTCTAGAGAGAGAGAGAGAGAGAGAGAGAGAGAGAGAGAGAGAGAGAGAGAGAGAGAGAGAGAGAGAGAGAGAGGAAAGAAAAGAAAACAAAATAAAGAGACATATTTATCATAGGTTTGATGTTTACCTGGTATCCTAATGTGTCTGACGTGGAGTTTTGTTCCCCATGCTTTATGTCGTACTAATATGCATTGGGGCTCACAGATTGTTTTGCATGACTCAATATTTCCCCCAGCCTCTGTCTGTACACACCTACAGGACTGAAACAATGCACCTTTCTATTCAAGAAGCTTTCTTATTTTCTCACTGCATGCTTCTCCTTATGGGCCGGAAGAGTAGTGTTGGGGTGGGCGGGGTGCTTAATCAGAAAGCATAGAGGAGAGATTGATATTCCGGGCACACCACACGGCTGTTGCTGGAGGCTCCTTTTATGCCTAATGCGAACAGCCAGCTGAAGCCAATGCGAAGCTTCCTATTACATGCAGAGCTGACATCAGGGTGTGCAGACAGCAGTGTCCAAGTCAGGCAAGGTTAGAGTCGCTCACCTCTTTCAACATACATGCATGCATGCTGAGCAACATTGTGAGGTGAAAATGTAAAAAACCACAGCCTGCCAGAGCCGTGGCTCTGTTGACCACCAGACAGACACTGGATGGTAATCCAGCACTGGCAGTGTCCACGGCCTGACGGACTTTTCTGCATGCCCTCCCCATATCTCTCTGCAATTCCGGTCAGCCTACTGTCTGTCCCGCTATAAAAAATACAATAAAGGCAAAAGTCTGTCTAAAAGTGGCTGCCTTAGATGTCTCTAAGACAACTTTAATGGGCAGGAAGATTACTTTGAAATAATCCAAAATTCACAAAGAAACAATGCTGTCAGTATTTCTTCTGTCATTCTCTGACTACAAAAGAAAACAAGAGTTGGGTAGTGAGTGACACACAAACCTTTTTGCACCGAAACAAAACTCAAGGTCTTCACTATCAAAACACTGTTTGCACATATGCTGCTGTTGCATTGCCTGTTTGCAATCTGCCATTAAATATTTTACAGTATTTTTATCCGTCTGCCATTGCAAATAAAAAAATGTGCGATGGCACACCCGTTTATTAATAATAATAATAATAATAATAATAATAATAATAATAATAATAAAACAATTACACCACCTTCAAGTCTGTTAAATAAAACAATATAACAATATAATATAACAACAACATACTATTAGTTCCTGGCATCTCCCTATTTTGACAAAAGCTATAGGCACACCAGTCTCAAATAAATATTCCAAAAATATCCACAAAAAGCAGATCAACAAGCTGACAACAAAGCATGACACTGTGAGCTTGTATCAACCATTTGTTTAGGAAAGTACTTTTCGCCTTTACTGTGCAGAACAGGTCATGTTTCTATGTTAAATTCATGCATTGAGAAAAAAAACATCAATCTCAAAGCAACTACAACCCAGCTAACAGCCACACAGCCTGTATATGATGTGCTCTTCAAAACCAGCTCTTATACAACTGGAAGCGTGTTTTCCTTTCGAGAGTGGGTGGTAGCAATGGAGAGGATGCAAGGTGATGAGAAGCATCTGGTCCGTGAACCCTCCCCTGGAGAATGGGTGTGTAGCGTAACCAAGACAAGAGGGATGCTCCAATGATTCCTTTATGGTGGGGTATTTTAGAAACAAAGCAGGGCGTAACCACGGGCTGGGGGAAGTTAAAATTGTTCCTCAAAAATCCCCTAATAACTCTGAACAAGAGAGGTTTCCCGAAAAAAATACCAAATACTTCCAAACACAGTAAAATTACACCCGTGTGAACCGAGTGGTGCAACTCTGTGTGGGCTTCCTGGATGTTCCTGGTGGAACAAACAGGAACAGAACTGTCGAGAAATTACTGTGTGTCGAGAAATCACTGTCATGTAATGACTGCTAAAAATTCAGCTGCCCATCATGAAGCTGTGCAGTGTGAAGCTCAACTGTGCCACTGTCTATCCTTGCCGTGACTGCGCCACTCAAAAAGAATACGAACAGCAGTTATGCAGCCAGACAGCGAGTCCAGGGTTCAAATCCTACACTCGACTCTGCTGCACGCCACAACCCACTCTTTCCCCGTTTCCTGTCGAATCTCTACTAAGACAGATTAGAGAATTAGAGATTTCCCAGTACTGTTATCGGTATTGGAAGCCTATCGGTATCGCCGAATATGGCAGCCTAGCCATCAATTGCACACAGGGTTCGACAGAGATCCGACAAGTGTCAGCTAAATAAAATAAGTACTAAATAAAAGGTTGGGGCATGTGGCTTTTGCTTTCAAGTTAACACAGAAATGTTGGTATCAGAAACGAAAAAAAGTGTATGGGGTCGGGGGACAGTGCTACGATCAATTCAGTCAGAAACAAAATCTATCGAAAAGAAATACATGATCCTCACCGCCTACTGCCGTACAGGGTAAAGTGCTAAGCAAGGCTGTTATTGGTTTTATGTCCAAGGAAAATGATTTTTTGGGGGCTAGGGGGAAAAAAGCTGAATACCTTTTCTTTTCAGCACCTACACAGAGGCAGTGTTGCATAAATGCTCCTGGGGCAAGGCAACCTGTATTGTTTTATAGTGTTCTATTAGTTCCCTGCCATTGCTGATGGCATACAAAGAAAAGCTCTTGGCTTCAATGATAAAAAAGGCGAGTCTAGCATGAGAGAAAGAGAGGGAGAGAGTTACTTCACAGCAAGTACAGTGGTCAATGCATGCTTTTAATATTCTGAAACACCAAAGAATTTAAACTAGGGTGTCTGCATCTAAATGTAGCATTTCAGTCCAGTAGGGTGTTGACCTGTAGTGAAAATAAGAGATGCATTGAATATCAAAGCTGAATTAAACCGCATGAACCCGAGTGCCATATCCTGTGAATGTCAGAATACTGATAGCAGAAATAGCTCATCTACAAGCTCACAGAACCACGTGTTGCAAACGGCAGTGAGTGATAACGGAACAGGGGCAAGTACAGAGAACCGGGTATGCCACTCAACACACTTGAGCATCTTCTAGGATTTGTGGTTAAGTTTAGCCAATAAACACTGTTTACACTCTCAAGAGTTAAAATATTCTTCATGTGAATTAGCCCAAGTCTACACAACCAGAGAATGTAGAAGATTAATGGTCATTTTGATCGGTATGTTTGACTGTTTTGTTTCCCAAATCCAGCCTGGAATTGTGGACGAAAGCAACATAAATCTTCAGTTCTGGGATCTGTGGGGCCAAAATGTCAAATGGTGCACCGTGGCTCAAATTCTGAATAAATAGTGGGCCCTGGTATGAAAAAGTTCGAAAATCACCATCATAGTGGATACAGTAGGTGCCTGGGCAGCACCAAAAGTCAGCAGAGAGTACTAGTAGTGTTCCTGGTGGGAGCAGTAGGATGCCGCAGCAGTGACAGCACAGAAATGTGTGGGGAGATATTAATTGGCATAAAAAAGAAAATCGGCTACACTACACACACAACACGCACAACAGGCACACACGAAGAATGCTCGATGAAAAGACACCTTGTTTGGTGCACTTCCATCACATGTTCTTTAGCTCCCGGAGGCCAGACAGTTGACAGGTGTGAGGGTCAGTGAGCATTCTGCAGACCTACTGGCTGTGCGGCTAATAAGACATGGCGTCAACCTGTCACTGAGAATGCCCTCTGACAGCAAAATGTTTTGTACAGTCGCTCCACTGCCAGAAATTACACACGGCTCCAGATAAAAAGGGGAGGGGGGGGGGGGGTTGAAATAAAACCTATAAATGTGTCGTCACTGCATCATATGTGTGTGGGGGCGTGCGCTCGAGATTGCACATGTACCTGATATACCAAACGGTTATAGATAGGAGTACCATATCAAATGTGACAACAGATAACACACGTGACCCGAGATCATTTCTTTGTGAGAAGTCGGCAGCAGCGAGGTGGCATCTCTGAGGGGAGATAAATGGCCCCGGGGCTCTGATTCATAGCACACAGGAAAGTAAAATAAGAGCTCTGGCGCACATCAATACCAGACGCATGCTTCGGTGCACCTGAAGGCTATTTCATCTCAGAATTTTTTGTGCTGCAGGACCGACCGTCCAATTCTTGTGGCTTATTGCGTATTTAATATCTAAGCTAAGCCTTGTTCCTCGCGAGCCTCTGATTAATTAATCAGTCTGCCCTCCACAAGAATAAGACTCTAATCTCATAAAGGACTCAAATTGAGTTTGTCTCACTATCCCACTTCAATTCATTTCATTTCTCCCAGTATTATCTGAAGCCCATCTATCTCTTGAGCCCAAAACGTTTGAGAACCACTGATCTATTCCTTTCCCAAACAGATACGCATACACACACGCACTGGCATGGTTATATGGGCACATTTCCTAATAATGGTGACTCAACCAGTCTGCGGTAAATTTGCACTTTACTTTGAAATCCAGATTCTCATGATTATGTTGAAGCTATTGATATCCAACTTCCCATGCTGATAACAAGGATGTGTCATAATACGTTTAACTTTGTACATCATCGCGTCATTTTTGCACCAACTAGTGGCCAATAGAAACAAATCCTCTACTATTACTAAATGAATGGTCAGGGACCACATGCAATACCTTCACAGACCATCTGTTGGGTCAACATTGTTAGGACATGTGCCCATATAACCATCTGTCTGTCTTCATGGGAAGTTAAGAGAATAAGGGCAACCGTGTGAAAAGATCGGATCAGTGGTTTCTCAATCTTTTTTGATCTCTGTCGTCAAGACCTCTAATTCTGTCAGATAAATAATGTTTTATGGCGCTTGATTTAATTAATGTCAAATTTTTAAGTTAAAGCCCCCCCCCCCCCGCACCCCAACCCCACCCAACACAACAGTGGTCTTCATGTTGATTCTTAGTCAGGGTGGTGATTTGATGAATCACTTTTGGAGTGATGTGTGGCAAATTGAATAAATAAATGCTTACCACAAGCTTTCTTGACAAATGTTTCATATTACGTTTATTTTTTTATTACTTTTCAACCGGAGGGAAGAATCTTGTCAATGGGATTTTTCTCTTGGCAATATCAGTAGAGGGTGCAGTGGAGTAACTATTTTGTCTTTTAGTGAAAAAAGAAATCACAATATAAAAGTGCATTTTATACGTGAGGTTAGGGGGGCTCAGAATGTGCTCACTGCAGAAAGCAGGCTTTGTAATCACACTAACTGTCTTTGCACTGGTTAGTAGCGAAAACAGTCGAGAGGCTGGTCTGCATTTTGAGCACAGAAGTCGGCAATTGCATGGCACTAATGCAAGGGCATTAGAGCTATGGACCAGAGCTAGGTTTTCATTATTGTTGCAGCCCTGGGACATGATTAGGTTATATCGTACTATAATAGATTTTTATTTGACATACGGTATATTGCAATGTGCCAGTAAATGTAACGTCAGCCATTGTAGATTTAATTCATGTGTGAAAGGGCGAAATGACAGTCTATAGAACATACAATGCCACAAATCCAATTAGGTCTGCTTAAGCAGCCCTTGCAGCATGCAAGAAAAACACATAAAAGTAAATCTCACAACACCACTCAATATCACTCTCTCTCTGTGTCCCCCACTCTCACACACTCACACACACACGCACACAGAATACTAAGCATCCATTTCAGAGTTACAGTTAAACACTAAGGACTACATCTACTTCAGTGGATGGGGCAACAGCATTGCCATTTAGAAAAGTATTTATGATCCAGGGCAAAGGATAAGGTTAGCCCTACTTGCACCTAATTGACTTTAGCCTTTTCCAGCACCAAATTAATGCGTATGACAGGTTGGAACTTGGAAGGGTTGCTGGAAATTGGCTGCATAAATTATCATCATACCTAGTCCTCAAATAGAAACATTGAGACTCATGCATATTTTGGGGGGTATTAAAACTTGATACAGAAATGAAGAGTACAATTTAATTCACAAAACAAGAATGGCTGGAAATCTTTTCTCTCAAAAAGCAGCATGCAAAATAAGCTTTTTTTTTATTTCCTGTGCTGATAAATGAGATAATTGGTCTCAGTTCTAGCACATGCAGTACAGAAAACAGAAGAAGCTTGGTCAGCATCACACTAAAAGTACCTTATTCAAACCTTATAAGTACATTATTCACAGCAGAGGTAAAACTGCAACTACCTTCAACAGCCAACTTTGCCAGAGAGTGTCCATTCAAAGGCTGCACCATTTACAAATAAACTTCTCTACAAAACAATTCACCAAATCAGTAATAAAAAGTGATTAATGGTTTTGATGCATCTGAATCAAACTTGGGCTGAGGCATGCAACAAAGATATCAGGGCAGACATAGCTTTGGAACATTGTTTATTTCCGCCTCCCCTCATGATTAGAAATTAGACAATGTTCAACATCTTTGTACAGCCGCTGGAGTGGGGATTTGAAGCTGTGCCCATTATCTATTATCTACACACTCAGGCTCTGAATGAAAGCTTACATGTAGATCAAGGGGTAATGAATCACATTGATTCACAAAGCTTATCTGGCGCTTTCTTTTCATGCAGTGCTCCAGACCACAGAATGCAAGTCACAATAGCAGCTGTAGATAAGAGCACTTTAAAATAAATCCTGGGTATTAATTAGTGTGTTTATAGTCTGAGGGTGTATAAATATAACCAAATTATCCATTTGGGGTCCATTTGGTTACATTTGGGCCTGTTATATCGTGGTTTTTAACCTTTTTGATACCAGGACCCACTATTTATTCAGCATTTGAGCCACAGACCACCATTTGATGACATTTTAGCCCCACGGAGCCCAAAACTAAACGTTTTCTTTTGTTTTTGTCCACCAGGCTGGATTTCAGAAACAAAACAGTCAAACATACAGATCAACATGACCATTAATCGCGTAAACATGAAACCAAAATGTACCCTAAATGTACCCAAAATGTAAACATGAAACCAAATGTACCCTTGCGGGTCCATTTGGTTTCATGTTTACGCTCTCAAGAGTTACATCTGGTTAACCAACTCAGCTGGGGACCACCTGTAACCCTCTCAAGGACCACTGGTGGTTGAAAACCACTGTGTTATACCATTAATTTGTACACTGGATTAGTTCAAATTTAGGATTTAGTGCAGTATAGCTCTCTATAGCTCGCATGTACATTGCGTAGCTAATCATGCTGTTGGCATGTAGGGAAAAGATGTTTTTTTTATTCATGAATTATCTTCCACACTGCATATATCTTGTCCGTCACTCCACAGTCAGCGTAAAGTACGGTACACTGGAACATTCCGAAAATGTACAGGGGTTGACACTAAGGTCTCCGAGGCACTTGCCCGTCGGGAAAGTGCAAGTCAGGTTCTACTTGCCCTCAGGTCATGGTCACTTGCCCCCCAGGTTCCAGGTGGTCCCCACTCCCCAGTTAAGTTGGTTAACCAGATGTAACTCTTGAGAACGTAAAAATGAAACCAAATGGACCCTTGCGGGTCCATTTGGTTTCATTCTTACACTCTCAAGAGTTAAAATTCATCATCTTAATTAGCCCAGGTCTACTAAGATTAATGGTCATTTTGATGTGTATGTTAATTTGCCTGTTTTGTTTCCCCAAATCCAGCCTGGAATTGTGGATAGCTAGAAAGCAGGGAAAGGCACAGAGGCAGAGTGCAATGACTGCCTTCAAGACAAATTTATCTTGTGTTGTGTTATAGTGCACTATGTTGCACACTTGCCCGATCGGGCAACCAGGTAGCAGTCTTCACTTGCCCCACCATTTTTTTTTACTTGCCCCGGGCAAGCGGGCAAGTGTTAGTGTCAACCCCTGATGTATCATCTCAATATACCAGTATGAAGCCCTGAGGGCATGAAGTGCCAGGTGGACTGCTGGGTCAGTGCTGGTGCTTTGGCATATAGATATGGATACGGTCCTTTTCACCCCAAAGGGTCACCTTGCAACTCCAAGGTCGCAAGAGTTACCACTAAAACAGTCTTGACCCTTTGGTGTGATTAGGGCTTAAGTGTGGCAGCATGGGCAGTGCCTTCAGTGTACAGGTTTTGATGAGGTCTGTTCATATGTTTTGAGTGTACAGGGTTCAACATACAACATAGTCTTTTAAATCTTTGGCCATCCAGGGTTTGAGGAGGTCAGTGTCGTGTTCTTCATATATGAAGACGGGTACATGGGCAATCATACACAAGGTAATTTTGCCAGTAGATGAGACTTTGAAAGACAAGAGAATAATGCTCCCCTTTGGGCCTAATTGAATGCTCAAGTGGCAGAGACATTAAACAGCAGCCTAGCAACAGACGGAAGCCATCACACAACTCCTGCAAATATCATTTAAAGGAATTTCTGGCCAATACGCAATGCCACAGAGTGGAGAGTTCTGCTGCTCTGCATTAATGCAAGTAGATTCCAGTTCCGTCCTTTTCAAGTCCCCTACAACAGAGATATGGCTGTATGGTGAAGCAGATGGCCAACTGCATGGAACAATGAGGCAGTGAGGAACCCATTCACAGTTCCAATGACTTCATTTCTAGAATTTCTACAACACCCCCCCACCCCCCCCCAAAACAGACGACAGGGGATTTTTTTCATAAAGGCCTTCAAAAGCGAGGACAGTGCAGGGTTTTGAGCAGAAGTAACCCAGACACTCACACCCTCCCTGCAACCCAGACTCTCATACTCTGCAGTTCACGCAGACACAAAAACACGACCACAAAGATAGCAGTGATGGGGGGCCTGGTTGAGGAGAGACGTAATGACGGCTCGATAACTGCCGGTCCCTCTGCTAGTGCACACTTTGATTGTCTGTGAATGTACAGGGCCAAAATTTCCCACTGATCCCGTCTTGAGCAGAAGATGACTTTAATCGCACGCTGCCCCTCGACAGACCTCTCGTTAGGGCAGAAGTGCAGGTCTTGGTGGGAGGCTCACAAGACTCTCTTTGTGCCTTGCATAATTAACCAGACATTATATGACTCCACAAGGGGAAATATCCAGAGAATTATGTGGAAGTCTGGACATAATGGAAGGAGTTAAACCCTAAAATAAGTGAGTGTGTGTGTGTGTGTGTGTGCACGCACGCGCATTATATATATATATATATATATATATATATATATATATATATATATATATATATATATATATATATATATATATATATATATATATATATATATATATATATATATATATATATATATATATATATATATATATATATATAAAAATGGTCTCAGTCGCTAAAATGTAAATTATTGTTATTTTCAATATGTTTCTACCGTTATCCTAAGCCCCAGAATTACACCCACACAAATCCTATGCATAAATACATTTTCAAATAGAGGTGGCTTCTCAGCCCAGCCAGAAGGCATTGCCCTTAGTAGAGCCACTGGCATTACTGTAAGTCAAACCCTCATTCCTCAGCAAAAGCAACACAGAGGTAAGGGAAACTAGTAACTACTGTAAGCATTCACAAAAGGGAAAGTAGAAAGGGATGCTCCAACAAACACACACCTGCAGCGGCAAAAACATAAACTCTGCCCCCCGGTGTTGCAGAGATAATAACGTCATTACCAAAGGTTGTAGTTAGTTCACAATATGTTGGAATTGTGCTTGATTAGGCCACCTGGATCGAGCTTTGTGAGAGCAGGTGGAGGCAGTAATTCGACGGGTTTGCAACAGTGGTCAGAATTAAAATAGGATGGTGTACAGAGTGTTGGAGAGGGAAGAGGAGGCACACGATAAAACATTAAAACAAAGTTCTCGCTAACAGCCGCTCCAACTAAGTTTCTTGGTTTGGTGAAGAAAGGACCAATGCCAAGTCTGGCGAAGTGCAAATGTTCTCTAGTTTAACATGTTGGCATTTCAGACTGAGGTTCAGTCTATTCCTTTGCATCACTGCACCACTCACTGGTGCCGTTTAGAGATAGTACCATAGAGCGCTGCAGTCCTGACAACAGGCCAGGAAAAGACATTTCCCATGCATTTTTCCCTTAGACGTTTCAGAAAGTATTTATTCAAAGACCTTTTAAGCCTCAGAACAAAGCCAACTGGGATTATGACAAGTCATCACAACACAACACATTTCTGGGGGAAGCAAACAAATTAGAAAAAAGAAAAACAACTAGAAAAAGTGCCCTGCCGGGTATAGGTCTCACCAGGCTATGGCCTCGTGGTGGCGCTATAGGCCAATGGGACAGGCGTTGCATGCTTTCTTATGCCTTTGATGGCAATTTGAGGATTTGATTTTTTTCTCCAAAAAAAGTGTTTTGCACAAATCCACCTGTTGGTGGTGCTAGAACAGGCCAATGTGAAAAGGGTGCAGTTATATTTGTTTATATTTATTTCGTAAGAAAGCGTAAGAAAGAAAGATTTCACATACAATGCACGCTGCATTGCCAATTAGACAAACAGAAATGAAATATGAAATATGGGACAGCTCTGTCTTGAGCACATGACTCTAGAGATTCTGTGTAACATTTTGCAGGATTTTTTTTTTCCAGATTCTGTTTCGGGACAGAATCTGGAGGAGCAATTTGAAATAATGTGCTTTAGAAAGACTGGCCTCCTGCTGGTGCTATAACATTCAATTTTAGAGAATTTTCGGGCAGAGGTTCATCGTTGGCATCTAGGGATTGTGTGTGCAAATTCTGGCATCGACTGGGCTTTTTGCCATTATTGCAACAATAAGTGGAGGCAGACAGTAAATGATCAAAGACAGATGGCGAGTCACCTACTGTACGTCTGCATTAGCCAACGACCACTAGGCCGCCGCTGGTCATATAAAGACCTTCTTTGTCATTCTTTCATGTCCTTTCTAAGGCCTAGTATTGTTTTAATGCTATATAGCTCATGAAACCGTATGAAAATCTACCTTGCGTGCTGCGTGAATGTCGAAGAAGGGCTTGGCTCGGACACTGAAGGGCTCCTTCGTTTTGTCGATTTGGCCTGTTTTCATCTTCTCCATCCTGGGAGAAATGATCTCTTTCTCAATGCACAACAGGCGGATGTTGAAGTCACATTGGCCAACCGGCTGCCCCTGGAAAAAACAAACAAAAACATTTTAATCATTAATGAATCATCCTCCGGAAATGTATGAAATGTTATTACCTATATCAGGGGTTTTCAACCTTTTTAATAACAGGGCCCACTATTTATTGAGAATTTAAGCCACAGACCACCATTTGATGAGATTTTAGCCCCACCGACCCCAAAACTAAAGACTGCTTTTGTCCACAATTCAAGGCTGAATTTCGGAGAAAACAATTAGTACTAATCTTCTTGAGCTAATTCAGATGATGAATATTATATTAAATATTAAACATGAAACCAAATGGACGCGCAAAGGTCCATTTGGTTTCATTTTTACACTCTCAAAGAGTTACATCTGGTTACCCAACTTTCCATCATTTAGCCTGGGAACCAAATGGAATCCTCTCAGGGACCACTGGTGGTCTCCAGACCACCTGTTGAAAACCCCTGACCTATATAAGAATAATATAGATTATTTTCATAATAACAACATAACAGGCAGAAGTGCAAGGTTTTACAATTGCAATGCTTACAAATCTCAAAGCCATGCATGAAAGAATAGTCTGTGGCTTTCAGTTATTATATTCTCCAAGGTCATCAAGCTGAAAAACCAACACTAATCTCTTTTGGAAATGGCTTGTATGGCTATGAAATGAAAAACTCCACTGCCATGGTAACAGTGTTATGGTCTGAATAATCATGAGCTGGAGGACACCGATCCTCTTGGGGCTGAGAAGACTGACCGTATAGTTGCTACAATATTGACACCAAACCTAGAGTGTGCACAGTGCAATCAGCAGGTCTTTGATGTTGCTATGACAACAGGACTGTATGCCTTCGCCTGTTGCCACATGCAGAAACTGTGAATAGAAGAGCACCAACTGTCCAACAACCAATCAGCGATCAGCTGTCCGGAGCCGTCATAGCCTCCACCAAACGGGTCGGAGCCACCTAGGGCCAAGCAGAGGTTCCACCAAGCCCATATGTCTGTCCACTGAGACTGTAGGGGAAGTAAAGGGCAATGAACGCCGACGCTCTCGCTTGCAGTTTTTCATCATTGTGGCGGGTTTGAGGAGAGCTAAATTAAAAGATTATGTCTGTCCGCCGGAACTGCTTTCAAGTGTAAACTGGAGGAGAACAGCTGGGTGGAAATCGCTTGGGAGATAACTGAGTTTTATCATGTGCAGACCATTTCCGGCAGCAAAATGGGAGTCTGTTCAACTGATGTTCATCATAGATCCATCAAGGCAACAACCAAAATGATATGATAGCTTGGTAGAGATTATAGTGTTTGCATTGCAAAACAAAATAGCCAAGAGCTCTTCATGGAAGATGAACTATGGGTGGGATTTTTTTAAATACCGTGAAATATCGAGGTATCTGTTTCCAGTACCGTAACCGTAACGTAGTGGAAAATCTCATACCGTGGCATTCCCCACTTCCACTTGATGAACTTCACACAAGGTTTCTCAATCATGTGTGTTTTAGGAGTAAAATGGATTAATCCAATAAATGTGTTTGGCTGATGGTTCCAATGTGCCTGCCATTGCATTGCTAATTAAATAATTAAATGATGGCTCAAAAGTTGAGAGAGGCAAACGGTTTTCTGCAAAAGGTAAAAAAAAAAGTGCTTGTACAGTACATGAAGCCAAAGTGCGTATGTGTGCAACCATCTATAGAGGCAGCAGGGATCCAATACTGAGGTGAAATTGACGTGGGGGAGGTGGTGGCGACTGGCGAGTGTGTCCTTGCTCCCTGCTGCTCACCTAATGTGTACTTATGCCCTGTAATGTGCCCTAATTTATGTCAAGAGTCTGCGTGATATCTTGCCATATGAACTTAATAATCACATGCTCCTTCTCTTCATTTAAACCACTTGTCAAGAGTGGAGCAGCTGTACAGCTCTGCCTCCCTGCACGGTCGGCAATGCACAGCAGTCCAAGAGACATCCATGACGGATGGCAATGTCAAGGGCTCTTCACGCCGAAAACGATTACCTGATGATTAATATAGCGATAATGATGTGAACATCCATAATGACAAATGGATGCTCTGTTAACATGAGCTGATAGGAGCCACAACATGGATAGTGAAGACGTGTTTGCTACAGCTGTATGATGCACAGAGACATAAAGATAAGACGTGCACAGATTCACAAAATTCTAAGTCACATGGTGAATAAAAACATGTATAAAAGGTATAAAAAAAAACCCTCTCCACCTCTTGTTCTTAGATCCCATATTTTTATTCTGCAATTTTAGCTGCAATGCTGTACATGAGTGATGTGTTGTTGTGTTGTAGTCAGACGGCACCCTGTCAAATTCAGATCTAGAGCACAGTGTACCTACAGTGTAGTCCATATACAGCTCTGGTTCAAATCTATGGGGTCTTTAAATAATCGACTCAACTTCAGACAAAGTTTTCAGATTTCTCGCACGGCCCCCTAAAATATATACTGTATTGCGCAAGCAATTTCCTTAACCACACCTCATTTAAAAAGACCAACAAGCCTCTGGGTGCACAGATGGGTGCCAGTGTGTTTGTCTGTAAAATGTTTGGGTTGTAAACTTGCAGTGACAGTTGTGCTGAGCTTAGGTCCTGTGCCAAAGAAAACCGCTCAAATTCACAGCATTATCTCCAGGGTTTTTTTTTCTGGCCGTTGTACTTGGTGAATTATATCATATCATATCCCATACCAATGGGTCTATTCAGTACTTCAATAATGCCCAATATATGGATCCAGGCCAGACAATGACATGATGCAACGCCAAGGCATTTGAATTATGCTCTGCCACTGATTTAGGTAAAGGCCACATCTTTTCTCCAGTGAGTTCTATAGAAGTAAAGGGCATCAGAGGAGGGTAAAAATGTCTATTTAAGAGGAAGAGGTTCTGGGCAGCCAGTTTATGGGTTAGTAGCGGCTACCATTTATTTTCAGCTTCTCTTATGTGTTAGACAGCTCAGCTCTATATATACACATGCACACATAGCTTTATACTCTGGGAGGGTAATTAAGATGGCATTAAAATCCACATTTGAGAATAAAATGATTAATACCCAATCAGAGAACTAAGAAAAAACAAAACATTTTAACAAAACAGCATCCTTAAAAAAATGCTACAATTGTAAGTAGACAATCATGTGTCTCCTAAACAAATATTCACTAGTTTATTTAGTTAACTATGATTACTACCAACTATAAATATGTAATTTCCACACCGCAATCATGACAGTGACCATCAGCCAGAGCAATGTTAAGAGAATGATATAAACACAAAAACTCTAAATTCAACAGAAGAACATCAGGGATGCGATTCCAGTTGATCCTCAGCCAAACTATAAGAGAGTGCATTGCAGAGAAGGAGCTCCCCTGCTGGCTTCCCACCCACAAACACAGCTTTGTTTGTTGAAGCACCTGGCACTGCCGGATGCACTGCGGGGGGAATCGATTCCTATGGTGGTGAGCAAGAACTTCACCCCTTCACTACCCATGTTGTGCATGGGCCTGACCGTTGCCTGGAGGTCAGGCAGAGTGGTCAAGGTTTACAGCAGTTATTGTGCGGTAGGTGGGGGACAGTCAACCCCTCCACCCCCACCCCAAAAATAGAGGAGAGAGAAAAATCATTCCGGTACATTATTCTCGGTTTCTCTTGCGTAGATTGAAAGCTTAGGGTGTGGATGCAGATTTGGCATAGTACTCGGAAAAGGAGAAATAGACACATTAATCACGAGACAACACACATATGAGTGATTGTATTATGGTACCATAAGGCTTGACAATGACTTACATCTCATGTATGGGAACCTCCCTTAGTCAAAGCAACACACAGACTTTGGTGAAACTGGTTAACTTATACTCAACCAGAAGCCAACCCCCATGGTAACAGGAGGTGACAATCCAGCTTTAGACACAGGTCAACAAATGGTCAGTCACAAAATGAAACCCCCATCCCTAACGGGAATGGAGCAAATATACCCAACTGGAACAACAAACACTAGGGACATTTTAAGATGTTAAATATCACAATTTCCACGACAAGGGCGAGTTGGCTCCCGTGACGGGACGAGTGGCCCACTCATTACTACCCCACCACGGTTTTACACATGCACAGCTCCTGCAGCGGCCATGACACAAATCATCAGTGTCGGATCGAAGAAATTGCACATCTAAAACTGTTCAGAAAACAGAAATGTTTTCAGAAAACATTTCATTGCTTAAATATTTATAAAACCAAGCCACAGATGCACTTAAATACACTCAACCTGATGTCCCTACTAAGTCATTATAGCTGTTGGTGCCAACCCATATATTTTAAAAAATATAAAAGAAATGAAATACGTCTTGCCCAGCATTCATTTACAGTTAATGTGCAGTGACTGTTCCTAGAGCAACTGTTCTAATGGCCCACACATTCTGCACCATCTGTCATCGTGTCATCAGGACTGAACAAGATGTAAGTGTGAATGATTGACAGCATGTACAGCCCATTCCTGTTCGGTAGGGAATGCACACTGCAATCCTGCTACATTCCCTCTGGTAAATCTGCCTTCATGATCTGATGGTGGATTTTATGAATCCCCATGGACATGAAGAATTTCAGACTTGAAGCCCGGCTTCAGGATTATTTGATGAATTAAGGTATTGATAGAATCCAATGAAAAAAGAAAAAACAGTCTAATAGCTGCAGCGATAGAAGAGCATGATATATAAACTTGAAAAAGAAGCCAACCTGTTTGCAGCAAGCAATAATGCATCAGATCTGTCAAGCTACAATTCTGTGAATTATAGAACAGCTCTTAAGGGAGAACTTTACAGTAGAAGGAAAAAAGTGTCTATATATAAGCATGCATGAAATGTTAAAACAGAGGGAGGCTGTGGGAACAAGAATGAAGCCTTTTTTATGAGAAGATAGCTGAACAAACAAAAAAAGGATACACAAGATGGATCCTGATAGGAAGCTTAGTGATTCTCTGAGTAAATTTTAAATCAAAGACACACTGTACGCAGCACAGAAGGTCCACGTGAGAAGCAGCCTCATGTGAATTTTTCCCATCTGGCTTGTAGCCTATAATACTAGGGGCAAGACAAATGTGTGTAATGCATTATTTCTTTCTTATTTTCATTTGATTTTGTTTTAATTCTTATGAAGCTTCCAAATATTTCTAAAACAGCAGATTGACAAGCTCAACACATCATGGGGAAACCCCATAAAGGACCCATTGGGCGCCAGTTAGAAATATTCACACAGACAGAACATTCTTGGCTGTATGACTGTAGGGCATTGATTCACGTTTTCACCAAAAAATTATGCAGGGGTGTCCGTGACAGAGTCAATTCTTCAGTTAGCGGAATTCCCCTTTTAAGGACAATGTATTCAATGTGAGAATGTGAGTGTCGGGTGGGTCATGGTTGAGTGGGTAGACAGGCCGGAATCCGAAGGTCACTGTTGGTTGGATCACCCCAGTCTATGTATTGAATTGTCCATGAGCAAAACACTAAAGCTTTAGCTTCTCCTCATGTGCTGCTGTATTAATGCCAGCCACTATAAACACCATGTCTCTCCTCTCCAAAGCAATCCTTACGCAATCTTACTGTGCCAGGAATGAAAAGAACTGGTGATTTAATAACAAAAAGTTGATTCAAAAGCACAAACGTGGTTAGCCAGGGTTCTAACTTTGTATCAACTGCCCCTGTCAAAAACAAACTTAAGAGCTCTTATCCTAGACTTCTCTTCCTACACCAGAGCAGCCAGAACCAACAAAACAGATCCCATAATACCCCTCACTGGCACTCTCAGCCCACCAACCCAGTTAAAGACACAATGTGCATGTAGTTAAATGAAGAATTCACCTGTAAATAATATACAAATAATACCATATGGTTACACCACTGCCCCCAATAGTTAGGATGAGTTAAATGCTACAAATGCACATGTACATTAAAGCAGCAAACCCCAACCACCACCAAACGGGGAAGTATTAAATATTGCTACAATGCAAGAAACATTTGCCAACATTTTGTCATAACATCAGGGAATAGGTCCATTCTTTATGAAAATCGAAGTCACTTCCTCTTCTAGGAAAACCACTTTCTCCATGCCCAATTGCGCCAGGTAAATCAAAATGTGCTGAAACAGTAAGTGCTTTTCTTTTACATCTTATGGGGCTGAGAAGTTCTGCTTCTTTAGTACCTTGAGGACACATTTAGTTTTGCCCACACAGCACATGGAAACAAGATAGTGAAAATAAAATTTATGGTGTAAGAAAAAGGTACATTAATAAGCACTCTCCGTGCCAGCCCTTTTTCATATTTTTTGAGGTAGCCAGTGCCAGCGATTTTCATCTAAAAGTCATATTTCATATTTCGGTCCATGTTTCCCGACGGACAAGTTAGTTGACGGACACACACTTTTGGTTCCGGGTTGGTCCGTCCCTTATTATGGTCCGTCAATGTAATATGCGGTCGCTGCATGCTGCTGTTATCATGGGGATCGTATCAAACCAACGACGGTAAGCGACGTAAGAGTGACGTAGCTCTACCTAAGAGGCATCGGTCATTACTATATTTCATAATGATAACCGCTGACGTAGACCTATTTCAACGGCACGAAAACTGTTAATAAGTACTGTTGCATTGCACATAATGTAAGCACCAAATCAGCCATACCCATTGTGTGTGTCAGCGACTCAGACACTACAGCTACCATTGTCGCCACATAGTAAACCTTTCCATCAAAAAGGACAGGTCCCCGAAGATTTCAACTGGGCCCCCAAAAGGCTCCTGACACTGTGAGCCACTCCATACTGTTTAACAAGCTAAAAGCAATTGGTTTTGATAGCACATCAGTGAGCTGGATGCAATCCTACCTGGAGGGACAGAACAGATGGTTTAAGTGAACAGAACTCTGCCCCCACCCCCATCAGCTGGTGAATGCAACTTGTTCCTGTTTGCGGACATCAACGAACAGGTCGAAAAGGCCCTCAGTTCTTAACTGTAGAATGTGCCCCTGGCTTGTTGGTAACAAACTGTCTTTACACCTGGGAGTCCATTTTATTTGGATCAAATAGTAATCTCAGCAATGCAGATGGCTGCATGGTTAAAGTGGTGACAATTGAGTTGTGGTGAAATGTACTGCAAGTCTCCAAACTGTTAATATACATACAATCAATCAATGAAAAGTATGTAAATCAGTTTACAAAATAAATCTGCAAGAAAAAGGAATGTGTGGGTGTTTTTTTTTAATAAATTTAAAAAAAGACAGGTAAAATATGTTCACATACCTCTAGACTCCAATACGGAAAAAGGGGATTTGGTTTTGGTTTTTTGCTTTAACCCAAATATTCAATTTTGTTTGATGCTACTATATAGATATTTGAAGTTTTACAGAAAACTTAGGTGAGACCTAAATTTAACTCAAAGGAATCCAAGAAAATATCCTACCACAGTTACAGCAGTTGCAAAGAACATGGGCACTATCGTTTCACTGGGGCCATTTCTTTTGCTCGCCGTGTTTTTTTGTGTGTGTTTATTGGAAGGATTGCCCTGTGCTGCGGAGTGAGATAAAGATAAATACAACAAGGTCTATCTCTACTAGCCCAGTAGTGTGTGTCATTTCACTTGCCCCGTCTGGCCTGTGCGCCAGTGGAGGTGAACTGTTACGGCTCTGCAGCAGCCGCAGGCTGCAAGGTGCCCGATAAACCTGCAGACGAGCACCGTTCTTCTGAGACACATGTAACAAGTGGCTTAGTGGATAGCTATAGCCTGTTCAATGCCAATGGTTTAATTCAGTGGTTCTCAACCTTTTTCATACCAGGGCCCACTATTTATTCTGCATTTAGCGAAAAGGGGAGGGCTTGGTGAATGAGAAATGTGGGATGCAATTTGCATCCCACACACACACACCACAGTACAACACGGTTCAGCACAGTACAGTACACCAACTACAGAACCACCTGGACGAGTGGCCACCTGAACAAGAGGGCACCCGGGACAAGTGGATGCTGGACAACTGGGCACCTGGAGGAGTGGGCACCAACTGGCCACGTGGAGGAGTGGGCACCAACTGGCCACGTGGAGGAGTGGGCACCAACTGGCCACGTGGAGGAGTGGGCACCAACTGGCCACGTGGAGGAGTGGGCACCAACTGGCCACGTGGAGGAGTGGGCACCAACTGGCCACGTGGAGGAGTGAGCACCAACTGGCCACGTGGAGGAGTGAGCACCAACTGGCCACGTGGAGGAGTGAGCACCAACTGGCCACGTGGAGGAGTGAGCACCAACTGGCCACGTGGAGGAGTGAGCACCAACTGGCCACGTGGAGGAGTGAGCACCAACTGGCCACGTGGAGGAGTGAGCACCAACTGGCCACGTGGAGGAGTGGGCACCAACTGGCCACGTGGAGGAGTGAGCACCAACTGGCCACGTGGAGGAGTGAGCACCAACTGGCCACGTGGAGGAGTGAGCACCAACTGGCCACGTGGAGGAGTGGGCACCAACTGGCCACGTGGAGGAGTGGGCACCAACTGGCCACGTGGAGGAGTGGGCACCAACTGGCCACGTGGAGGAGTGGGCACCAACTGGCCACGTGGAGGAGTGGGCACCAACTGGCCACGTGGAGGGGTGGGTATGTATGGGGACTTAACTGTTAGTCGCCCTAGTGTTTTCAGTACACGGCTCGGAAACAAAATTATTTTTCAGGAACGGTTCAAAACCGGTTCGGGTCGATCTATGTTTAACGTTTTCGTTCCGGCAATCGTTCCAGCACCAAACTGAACCGGTTCGAACCGGTTCGGAACTAAAAATAGCGTTCGTTCTAGGGCTGGGGCGGTATGGGATTTTTAGTACCGCGGTAATTGCGGTACCCCCCCCCCCCCAGCCCCCCCGCCCCCCCCCCCCCGACGACGCAAAAAAAAAAAAAAAAACTCCCGTTTATAGTGTTATTCAGCACAAACTGCAAAATTCGCGACATGTATAGCGGGTGAGTGCACCCCCCGCCGCCGCTTCCATTCCCTTCCTCTAAGTAGCCTACCACAGCAGCAGGCAGCGTCCTTTTAAAAACAGCCGGGCAACTTTTGTCCATCAGCTGACATCCAGTGTAACATGCGTCGCTACAGTGAATCAGTGATTAAGCTGTGCAACACCAGCGAAAACACCAGCTGTAAATAATCGTCCCTTGATTGTGTTTTAAACGGATTATACCAGGGCTTTTCAACAGGTGGTCCGGGGACCACCAGTGGTCCCTGAGAGGATTCCAGGTGGTCCCCATGCTAAATGATTGAAAGTTGGTTAACCAGATGTAACTCTTGAGAGTGTACATCTGGTTAACCAACCAGATGTACACGTGCGATCCTTTCCACACGAGAGAGAGAGAGAGAGAGAGAGAGAGAGAGAGAGAGAGACAGAGAGACAGAGAGACAGAGAGAGAGAGAGAGAGAGACAGAGAGACAGAGAGACAGAGAGACAGAGAGACAGAGAGACAGAGAGACAGAGAGAGAGAGAGAGAGAGAGAGAGAGACAGAGAGACAGAGAGACAGAGAGAGAGAGAGAGAGAGAGAGAGAGAGAGAGACAGAGAGACAGAGAGACAGAGAGACAGAGAGACAGAGAGACAGAGAGAGAGAGAGAGAGAGAGAGAGATGGTCCGTGTAAAGGATCGCACATTACAGACAGGAGGACAGCCGCCCCATCGGCTACAACTATTATTTTCACACTCTCAAGAGTTGAAATATTCAGAAGTCTGCACTGTTTCGTGGAATTGTGAACAAAACCAAAATAATTCTTTAGTTTTAGGTCTTTGAGGCTAAAATGACATCAAATGGTGGTCGGTGGCTCAAATGCTGAATAAATGGTGGTCCGTGGTGTCAAAAAGGTTGAAAACCGCTGGATTATACGAATCATTTTGGGACAAATAACGGTAGGACGGCGATCAGCTAAAAGGAAGTTTAATATCTTTGGCGTGTTTATATGAGGGACAAACATTAGGCTACACGCGCTATGGATTATGGCAAGTAACTGGTTTCAAATGCTGTATATATTCACAGTAGGCTATGCCGTAGCCTTACTTTAAACCGATCAAGTCCTCTTCCTCCTGCTGCGCCTGCTGCGATGCGAGCGAGGCTGTATACAGGAGGGCTCGACCCAAATAAAACTCGGACCAGCCAAAATGTAAAAAATGAAGGGATTCATAAACACTAAAGTTGTGCTGTTGCCTGGTGTCTGATGTGTATGCTATATTATTACAAACCGATGTGAAATAAAGATAAAGAAGTCTATGTAGAACAGCCGCCATGAAGAGAACAGACGGCTTAAACTCAGGGCTGAATTTGGGTAGAGCCCTCCTGTTACGCCTCGCTCAGAGCCTCGCATGGACGAGGGAGAGAGACAGAGAGAGGGGGGGGGTCCGTGAAAAAGGATCGCGAGAGAGAGAGAGGGGGGGGGGGTCCGTGAAAAAGGATCGCGAGAGAGAGAGAGGGGGGGGGGGGGGGGGTCCGTGAAAAAGGATCGCGAGAGAGAGAGAGGAGGGGGTCCGTGAAAAAGGATCGCGAGAGAGAGAGAGGGGGGGTCCGTGAAAAAGGATCGCGAGAGAGAGAGAGGGGGGTCCGTGAAAAAGGATCGAGAGAGAGAGAGAGAGAGAGAGAGAGAGAGAGAGAGGGTCCGTGAAAAGGATCGCGAGAGAGAGAGAGAGAGAGGGGGGGGGGGGGGTCCGTGAAAAAGGATCGAGAGAGAGAGAGAGAGAGAGGGGGGGGGGGTCCGTGAAAAAGGATCGAGAGAGAGAGAGAGAGAGAGGTGGAAAGGATCGCACATTACAGACAAGAGAGACAGCCGCCCCATCGGCCACAACTATTATCTTTTGACTGACAAAACATTTAGAGTTCGGTTAGATCTATCGAGCTGGATTAAAGCAGTCAATTGGAATTGCAACGGCTGCCAGTGCATGCATTCTAGCTCGGATCAAATCGACCATTTAACGACCTTCCTTTATTGGCCCTGCATAATCATGCATAATAATCATTTTAATACTATTGCTATTATCTTATCAACATATTAAACAATTTCCAAGTTTGCCAGGCAAACGTGATAAATTATGAGAAAAGACTGCAGGTGCACCCCTCTCCTCGGCAGAGCCACAGAGTATAGACAAAGTTTTGACAACTCCATTCACTTCATGGGGCCAGTCCAATACATAGACTTCTATTGAAGAGGGACAACCGGACCCTATGGAGTCTATTGGCTCGCGCTCGCATTTTCTGACCCCTCAATGTCGCAAAAAAGTAATAAACAAAAAAAGTCGAAAATATTTTTTATTATTTTTTTATTTTACCGCGGTAATGAAGCCCATACCGCGGTATGCGTTACATACCGGCGGTATGGCGATATTGCGGTTATTGCCCCCAGCCCTAGTACGTTCTTATCGTTCCGGTAATGTTTGGCGGATACATGTGTACAGTTGTTTACAAACATCAGGCTTGTCCACAGCACTTTGAGTTTACAATAAAAGCGCACGTGGCTGTCGGGGCACGCTGCCTGGATTAGCCTGTTCCAATTTCATCCATGTTATTACCCTACTAGCCAGGGGAGCAGAGTGTGTTCACTGCAGCAGCTACTGAGCTTTCACAACTTTGGTCAAATGACTATCTTTGTATGTAGGCCTATTTAAGCCTATAGTTTTATTTATGAATGTCAGTATAAGGCCATTGCATGCGCTGTCTGTCTGTCTGCACGGCACACAGCGTACATGCATGGCTATATGGAGTTGGACTCACCACAGAGAGCTGTTTGGTCATTAAATGTGCCGTCTATATTGTCGGGGAGCAGGTAGGCCTACATTAATCCACTCGTGTTACACAGAATATCTGCTAGAAGCTCGAGTCTTTGGAGCGGGGCGCGCGTTCAAACTTGGAAGATGTTTTTTCGCTTTCTATCGCCGTTAGTTAGTTCAGGGCAGGCCCGGCTCAAACATTTCACAATTGGGGGGGGCAGGCGAAAACTGGATGCGACAATTGTCGTTGTAGTAAGGGCGTTAGGGGGGGATTGCCCCCCGTGAATATGCTTATATATAGCCGTCCCTGAAGTGCATTCGATTGCAATTGCGACCAAAAAAAGAAATGAACGGAAGAAAGATGATGATCACAGGCGCTCTTCCCCGAGACGCAAGATGGATTATAATGTATATAATTTTATAGTTTATAGTGCATATACTTGTTTATAGTGCATATACTTGTTTATAAATATAACAGTCACGATCTGCGTGTTTATAAAAAATAAACTCAACTTTAACGCAACTATCCACGGAGATCAGATAGCTGTGTTACAAAGAGCACCTTTATTTATCATTGATTGAGAACGAGAAAAAAAAACGTTATTAACCGGTTTTGTGGATTTCAGAATAGCGTTTCGTTCCGGAACAGTTGAAGACCATTTCGGTTCCGTTTTCGTTTTCGGTTCTTGAAAAATCCCCTAGAATTCCGTTCGTTTCGGTTTTCGGTTTTCGTTCTTTGAACCGGTTCAAAGCCCTGCTTTGGAGACACTGGAATCTGTCCGTTTGGTGTTAGGAGTAACTAGTAAGAGTGCCCTTCTGGGCACAGGTCTCCACCAGGTCAGGCTGTGGCATCCTGGTGAGGCCAATGGGAAAAGGATGCATTTCTTCTTATGCCTTTGTTGGTAATTGGATGATTTGAGGCAAAAAAAATCCACCTGTTGGTGATGCTATAACAGACCAATGTGAAAAGGGTGCCATTATTTTCGTCCTCCTAGTAGGAAAAAAAAAAAATCACAAAAAATGTACAGTGTTCATGATCTGCTGCTTTTTGTTCAAAACGGACGAATCCTACAAACCAATTATAGCCAATTAGGAAGGAATCTGTCTTGAGCACAAGACTATAGAGATACTGTCTAACGATTTGTGGGATGTTGGGACAAAATCTGGAGGAGTAACATGATCAGATCAGAGATCGGCCATTTACTGGCACTATAAAAGCAGATGACAAAGTTTCATCCCTGTCCTCTATGGAGTGTGCATGCAACATTTCATGCAGATTGGTGTGTTTATAGGTAAAAAAAAATGTGAAAAGCTGCCTCCTGGTGGTGCTATAACAGGCCGTTCCAGATAATGCGGGGCAGAGGTTCATCGTTGGCATCCAGGAAGTGTGTGCAAAGTTTGGTATCGACCAGATTAGCGTTTCAGGAGATTAGCTGGTAACAGACAGACAGACAGACACAATGGGCGGACGGACGGAGGCAGTGCAAAACATCCTCTCTCCCCATGTCTTCGGCCTGGTGGAGAACTGATCAGTCATAGTGATGAACTGCTGTCACTGTGACTGAGGCACGATTTGTAAATGGAAAGCCAAGAGCACCATACAATTGTAGAACAAACTTCCCTAGCCATTAGCTACAAACTTGAGCGGCCACCTCAATCAACATTTCATGTGGAGAGGACTAAAAGACCATGTAAGGTGTGTGACAAAGCAGACCACATTCTGTGCCTCAGCAGTCGGGGCAGGAGATGTCAAGAGGCAATTTTCTCCCACCCACCACCTCTGCAGTCTGCAGTGGGTGTTAAGAGCTCTCATATACTCATCTCACTGACCCTCTGATCGCTTTGTTTAATGTCACGTCTAATGAAATATCAAAGAAAGATGAAGAGGTCAAAGACGGCAGAACGCCAATGTTGATCTCAGGTTCTGAACCCCAAATTGACACGTTTAATCTCAGAATAATGGCTTGCTTTAATTTAATGCATCTGCTGAAGGTATATGGATAGTTGTGGGAACATCGTGACAGCTTGTCAATTCCTCCACAGTGGGGGGAGCCGACAATGACTGACAGGCATTTACTCAGTGCTGACACGGAACAGTATTGCTGCAGGAGGACAACAATCCTGGTCTAATTCCACAGCCAACGGCTGAAATAGAACAACCCACCTCCAAGTTTTTAGTGTTGACAGTCAAGGTCAAACAATTTCATGTTTCAAGATGGCGCACACACACACACCGTGCTTTAAAAACACCCACATGACTTAATTGAGTCTATTTTACGCAAAAGCAAGTTGAAAGCCTTGTTCCACTAATCTGGACGAAGCTATCGTACACACGAAGCCATCCCAGGCTTGAGACAAAAAAATCCCTGCCATCACACTCTACTCGCATCACTAACCCGGGAGTCAGCTGGCCTCTCTCTGCCTCGCCAAACAAGTTTTTATGCGTTTAGTGTCACTCCAGGGCACACAGGGCCTGGTGGGTGGCGTGTTCCCCCGCCCGCTGGGTTTCCATCCTGGGGTGGTGGCGCCTCCTCCTCCTCCTCCATGCCGAGGCCCGGAGCAGGACACGGACCACATAATGGAGGGGACCAATAATGGCCCACGCCGGGGTCGATACAACACAGCTTTATTGATGGCGCGTTGAGGGGAGCCCCCGTGGAGGCTCTAACCTCTGCTCTGCCTCACAAAGTCGCTCCCCTACGCCACTAGGGCATTGATTGAGCCACTTGCTCGCGTAGTCGATCCTACGATCAATGGACGCGAGGTAACAGACAAAAGATAGCGGCGCTTTTTGGGGCAGAAAACCTTTTATGTGCACATTCCTTTCATTTTTTTTTAAATAATTCCCTTTGTCGCAGTCACAGCTAGGTTCTCTCCTAGCAATGCCGTGTCCCACAAAAGTAGAGAGAATAGCTGCGAACTCAGAAATAGCACTTCTTAGTTTGAAGATCAGTTATCTTTATCTGACACTTGTGAAAAAAGAATCACGAACTGCCTAATTGGGGTTCAGCCTCTGTGTAGGTTTTATAAATATTTAACAAATCAAAATGTGTTAAGAAGCGCTTTAGACACACACACACACACACACACACACACACACACACACACACACACACACACACACACACACACACACACACACACACACACACACACACACACACACACACACACACACACACACTTTTCTCCATGCAGGCTCATTCATCTTTGGACTGACCTGCCATTATATGAGCATGGAGATAAGCTTAGCCATTAGCAGCCAGTGGATTGTTGTCCTCAGGCAAAATAAATCACGTAAGGGTGAAAAATGAATGTGACAACACATCACATGAGAGTACGCACAATTAAGCCTGCACATTTCATACAGTTGCTCTGTGGCAATTATGGCTGCCACAACTACTTGAGTGACAAGGAAGGCATAATCACCGTTTTTGGTTCAGCCGGTGAAACAATGAGGCATCGTTTTTTTTATGCTGCCGTGACACCAATGATCGTGACGATCACTGGTGTTACGGCAGCATAAAAAAACAATGCCTCATTGTTGACAATGTCAGAAACTCCAACAACCATTAAATCCTACTCTAGCAAATTAACGTTCAACAAAAAACAAAAGCACAGAAATACCGTTAAAGTTAAACTTAAAAGCGTAATAGACAGTTTGAGCAAGTGGCTGCATGCTTAGTCTGGCTAAGTAGTGGTTCACTGATCACTTATTAATTGTGAAAAACAATGAGGCCTATTTTGTTATCAGTTGCAGTGACATTGATGACTGCAAATGAAGGATGAACAAAACAAAAGCAAAATACAGAGAGATATAATAACTCATATTTAAATGGTGATGGTTAGTTATGATTTGGCTCCTAAGGGCCTAATGGCTCGGTAGGGTTTACTTATAAAAGCCCAAAGGTCAGACTTGCTGTACCGATCCCTAGATCTCACATATGCAACAGTATTCTTACCCTACGTTTTAACGGCAGGGGGTGATAAAGCGACGTCGCCCATCCATTATTTCTCTATGGGAGCCGCCAATTCGGGCGACAGCAGCAGAACGGGCAACGTTGGCCGACGTGGGTGGGCGACGTCGCCCGGAAGGATAAAAATTGGTGAGCTTTTCGTCACTCATATCGGGCGACGTTTTTTATCCATCACCTGCCGTTAAAACGTAGGGTTAATAAGAGCCGATCTACAAATATTCAACAAAGGGTCGTTGTTTTAAAATGGTTAACTGTGTGGGTCTGTTATTCTGAAGGGGAGTAACAAAGTTGCACCCTCGCTCATCTAAGCATCCATCCATCCAGTAAAGCATCGACAACTCTGCTAACAAGTACAGTAGAAGTCTGTACAGATTAGCCTGCTCTTGTCCTCAAGGATGTGTGCGTGTGTGTGGGTGCGTGCGCACCAAAGTCAATAAAAGCCAATGCATCACACAAGACACCTTGCTCTGATTAACTCTACTACTTGACTGCAGCCATTCTAACTGCATTTGAAAGAACTTGACAGCCCTCTCATTTCCCCCTCAGCTGAACCCCAGGCAGAAGCGACCGCTAATGAGGCTTGGACAGTGCTAACGACCTGCAAACAGTGAGAAGTCAGACTTCATCATTTATTGATCCAAGGCCTGGAGGAGTGACAGGTAAACAGACAACAAGGGCTACTCACGTTGAATTTTATGATGTCATATATCAGGTAGCGGGGGACCGGCTGGCCATTCACCTTGTCAATGATCATCTCCTGCGGAAAACACAGGTGAGAAAACAACCAGATATAAATTACAGATGTGGGCACAATGCAACAGTCGTTTTCACCACATGAATCCTAGGCATCTTTATTGTGTGTAATGTCATGTCACTGATTGTTGTGCAAATGAAGAGCAACAAGTGAGGAGATGGCAACAAATGTTGAGTCCTCTGAGAGAGGGGCGGATGAAAAAAGGTATGCCACCCAAAACTCAGCGTCAACATTCATTTAATTTTCTGACGTTATTCCCTTGTTTAAATCTTTCAATCTGCGGTGGAATCGCATCACGGTGTGATGCGGACGCCCCCCCCCTCCTTCCCTGGCACCATCCCCAGCCTGCGCCCACCCCACAAGTGGTTACGTCACATGTGATGGGAACTGGCAGCGGGTCGGCAGGGGATGATTAAGTCTCATAGGGTTGTGTCTTCGCAGGGGGAGGAAGCCTGCGGCACCGAACATAGGGGAGGGAGTGAGTGTGTGTAAGGGGGTGGAGGGGAGGGGAGGGGGTTGCTAGGGACGAGACGCAGAAATAGAACTATGCATGCATTATTCACCACCGTCGAGTTCAGATGCAGGTACACATCTAATCTGCGGGAGCCCCATGATTGGCTTTCACATAACTGTTGTGCAACCGCAGTGGGTTCAGGGGAGGGTGGGGTGGGTGCCGTAGACGGTCTTGTAAAAAAACAAAAGATATGGTAGTGGATCACGCTGTCATCGACAGGAGAGTCTTCACTTCAGCTGTGTAACCTGTCGCAAACATTTAGAGTAGGAATGAATGAATGACGCCTTTATAGCTACTCTACTTTACTTCCTTGTCTTGCATTAAATATTTATGTCACTCAGTGTGATCAACTGTGATGCTTTTGACGGAATTCGCAGCAAGCAAAGACGTTCAGAGAATCTACGCTATACGTAGCTGTGGGTATGTGATCACTTTTGCCCCTCAGTGCTTTTAGTTGCACAATGAAGCCGCTGGGGCTTTAGAGAGACCTTGCATAATAGAGCTGAACAGTCCCGCCCCTTTCATGACATCGTCTGTGTTCCAGAAATGTCATTTTCCTCATAGACTTGATCTATATAAACTAAAGACAATTTAAATTACGCCTCAGACAAAGACAACTCGGGTTGTGACAAATCATGACAACACACATAATATTACCATAGAATATCTAATTAGCAAGAAGTAAGTTTTTCTTCTCAGAAACTATTTGATTGTCCCAAAAGATTGTGTGGGTTGTCATGATTTGTCACGACCCGAGTTGGCTTTGTATGCGGTGTAATCATCTTCATATAAATTATTTTCGAGAAGTCGATGAGAAAATTAATGGGGAAACTATTTCTGGAACAGGGGCAACGTCACGAGGGGGCGGGACTGCTCAGCTCTATACTACTCAGCCAAAAAAGGGAAAGAAAAGCAGAAAATGGCGAAAGAAAATCTACTGTAGAGTGCATATGTATGAAAAGTAGATGAGCTATTTTCGCTATTTGTCATACAGTAAAGTATTGGGCTTAGGCGGTTAATGGTGAACTCAATCAACACAAAGCAAATACTGTGAAATCCCTGTAGATAACGTTTCTCTAGTGGTCCTGAAGACATAGTCTACAAACAAAGACGAGGACGTTTCTGCGGGGATGGAGATGAAAGGGATCAGCAAGCCCAGCTTGCCCTCTGCAAGGCTCGCAGTGAACAGCCAAGCAAAGGCTCTCTCTGTGTGAACACACAGAAGGGCCAGAAGCATCAACAGACAACAACCAACCGTGATTCAAAAACAGCCCTCGCGGCGGCACAAACGCGCATCTGCACGGCTCCTTCAAAGGAACACTAATGTGCCATTATGTGGCATGCCTGAGCGAGGAAAACGACATTTTCACCATATCAGCAATCATTTAGCCCTGGGGGGAGAGGGGGAAGGCGAGACCCTCGCCTAGTTTACATAAAGCAACTCTCAAAAGACAAGAGTGGAGGGAGAAGAAGAAGAAAAATGAGCCTGATAATGATGACAGATAACACACCTCTCATCACATCTCCGGCACAACACTGGGGAAACTGTACATGAACCAGGGCCAGACATCTCAAATCAAATCAGGGCCAGAGGACATAAACACAAGCCATAATGGCACCAATTTCCTTCTGTGTTCCTTGTTAGGAGTGTGTGATAACAACTCATGTCTTGTGCACCTGCTGCTGTGGAGAACTGGGACATGGGTGGCCGACACCACAAGGGTGCCAACAAAAAAAAAACCCAGTCCCATTACTGGAGGGTGAGGAGGATAACTCACACACTACTGGCGCCTCCCATAGAGCCTCAATGGTAGAGCTGTCGACATCATGACATTTTACTTGGTGAATGAGATATAATCAAATGACTGACGATTGAGTGTACAAGGTTTGATGAGGTTACATCAACACATGGAATGGCAGAATAGGTGAGCTCTATGTATGAGATGTAAGGGTGGTGGTGGGGTGTCTAGCAGGGGCACTGTTTTGAGTGTACACGGTTTGATTATGTCAGATTAATATATGGAATGTCAGAACAGTTCAACTCCATATATGGAGATCTAACAGTACGTTTTAACGGTGGGCGACGTTGGGTGATGGACAAGCATCGTTGGCCGATTTGTCCGAAAAGCTCAGCATTTTTATCTTTCCGGCCGACGGTGGAACGTCGCCCGATGTCGTCCGTTCTGCTGCTGTCGCCCGAATCGGCGGCTCCCATAGAGAAATAATGGATGTCGGGCGACGTCGCTTTATCATCGCCCGCCATCCCCCGCTGTTAAAAGGTAGTGTAAGGGTGACAGCAGCCAGTGTCTGTGTACAGGGTTTGATGAGACATGATGGCGTGACTAGTTATGGCGTGACTGTGGCCGTATTTGGTGGAGTGACAGAGTTACAGACATTTTGCAAGTAATCTCCATGGTCGCAATTATAATGGGATTTATTTAGTGCTTTTCTAAGTAATAGACGCTTTGTATGTGGGAGAGCAGGGGATGGGAGTGAAAAATAAAAACGTAACAATTAAATCAATAAAACACAAAAAAGCACACCCTGAAACGCGATGGTAATATTATACAAAAAATCTGTAATCTCCCCTCACCCCCCCTTTGTCCTTTTGAAAAAAGGGGGAAAAAATCAACAGATCCATTTATACAAAACGGAAATTATGCAAATATGAATGTGATTAACTCATAACTACGATTAGGCAATTATTGTCATAGGCCTACTCAGTGCCAAGCGGAAAACTGCACTGCAGAGTGAAATGTATTATTTATTTTGTTAGAGCATTGTTATGCGTTTATGCTGATGTGTATTTGTATTGTATTGTTTTTGTCTACCCCGAGTGCACAGACCAAGACAAATTCCAATGTTTTATTGAAATGGAAATGCATTATTAATCACGAAATGTGATGGGGAAAACAGTGGCAGACAGAAGCATCTGAGTGTGCAAAAGGTTGTTGTTGTGAGTTTTCTAGGACAGGGGTCCCAATCCTTTCCATGGTAAGGACCATGGTTTGGATTAACAAATAGTTGACACTTTCTTCCCTATTCACGATTTACACAAGTTAAATTGACTGTAGAAGAGCTTCCCTCCCAATAATAAGTTCCACAATTTACGTTTTCATTGTTTGGATTGTCATACAGGCAATCCAAATAGATAAGAAACGTGTTTTGATGACCCTGTCACAAAGAAGATTTTCCATGTCAGGGCGCAAAGGCTTCTGGGAAAATGTGTTCAATCCATGTGAACTGGCTCTGTATTATTATGTATCTTTTTTAATACAAGAAAAAATCCAATGGGTAGCACGCACATCTCAAAAAATGTTGACAGGTGCTGGACAATATACTGTATATACATACTTGAAGAAGAGAAGATGTCAGCACACTGTTCTTAAGCTCCAATAACTATTCTGTTCAACGTTTGAACAACAGAATAAAGTTATTGGAGCTTAAGAACAGTGTGCTGGCTTCTTTTTTTAACATAAAGCACTGAAAGTAAAATAGCTGACAGGCTAATGTCGTTTAGATTTTTCTGTCTCTATATTTTTTAGTCTAAAATTCCAAAATCGAAAGTGGTTAAACTGGCACAACAATCTCATGAATTATCTCAATATTACGTTTTGTATTCCAGAACACAGGCGTACACTTGTCCTGTCAGTTCTTCTATTCAACAGGCTCTACTGCCAGCCTCGGGTACATCCCAGAGGTTTGGCATGAAAGGGTGTGACAGACAATATCTGTCAGTCACCAGTGTGGTAGAACAGCAGGTCAGTGTTGGTAAAAGAGGGGCGTCATAGTTCAGTAAAGCTAGGTCTGAGCATGTGGGACTTTTAGACAGGTCACACAGAAGGCAGCATGTCGCACCACATTAGAGATGTCTCAGCAAGCAGAACCTAAAAGAACAACAAAATGGTCTCTAAAAACAGTGTGGCTCCCATGTGGACCTCAGACTTCCTTTGGCCTGGTCTAAAAACGCAGTACATGCTCCTTCAGCTGTGTGGAAAGGAAGCTGACATTCTGATATCATTCAGAATCTGAGATTTTTCAGATGCCCTTTCTCACCCAGATGTTCAGACTGTCCAAACTAGTTCAAAAAACAGTCTTTAACCATGTCAGACTGAGACATTGGAAGGAGCATGTATTTGTCATAGCAGTCATCAATGGAGCATTGGAGTATGGCTATAAATAGTGGGCAAGATCTCACACATAAACACACACACACACACACATTTTGAAAAGCAAGAGAGCTCACCCCATCCAGTAACGTGTTGGCTAGGTGGACACGTGGATCTTTGCGAAATGGGAACTCCAGGTTAGCTATGTGGAAGACTGCGTTGTCTCTTTCGATCATGTACACTTCATTCTTCCCGTGGATTAACATCATGTACCTGTCGAGGAGAACAAAAACATTACGTACAGACAGTTAGAATTAGATTCAAGATTATGAATCAGATGTTGCTGTTTTCATACAGCTCCCACTTTGTACACAAATGTATGATACAGATACGGTGTACCGAAAAGAGTAATGTACATTCTAGGCATTTGTCTCTTCTGAGAGTGTCAACACCAGTGGTTCTACTCAGCAACCAACAGTAACCAACAGTAAGACTGTTGTTGTACTGGGAGTGTGAAGTCTGTGCTCTGCAAAACTACAGGTTTACTAAAGGGTCTATGTCACTGTATTAGTGAGTCGTAAAGGTTGGTCAGTTATTTTTTGGGGCGGCTAATGAAAATTACAGATATTATATGGTCTCTGGTTTGTTCAATGAAGGGAGGGAGAAAAATTAGAGTAGAGCACTGTGTAGTGTGTATACCCCTGATATATGCAGTCAACATGAGTGTCTCTTAAAGACAGACAGAGTTAATATAACAGTTCCTAACTCCAGAAGTCTCTTTCTGAATAATTCAGATATGGAACAAGTCAAAGACCTAGACATTAAGAGCAAGTTGTTATGAATTATTCAGAGTTGAAAACTTTTTCCACAATTAATTTGTGTCGCTGCCAAGTTTTGGATCGTCTAGCAGTGTGATTGTAGAGACTGGTCTGCAGTAATGCAGACCAGTAACTTCACCGTTAGATTATTATATCTTCAAATAACACATGTTCACCAGGGGCATATTCCATCCATGCCTTCTCCGAGATAAAAGTAGCAGTAAAAAAATACACCCTCTCCCGCAATCATTGCTTCGTATTTTCAAACTGGCAATAAAGCGTTGGCCATCTACTCTCAAATCCAGAAATTATGGGGATATATTATATAAACCACCACATTTGTTTTTGGCAGATTCATTTATATAAAACAAATATAAAGGATGGAGCTTTGGAGATGGAGGGGGAAATTACTTCCATCAACCGCATGCCCAAAGGGCCTGGAGCATTGCAAGACAAAAAATAATAATAAATAAAAATGCTTAGTTGAAATGCCCAGTGACGACACATTTATCAGCAGAAATGTTTGTCATAATTGCCAATTTATCAGCTAAGTATAGCATTTAGCGGACTATAATCACCTGCCATTATGAAACAGCTTTCAATAGCCATTATGTGCATATGAAAACACTTGCTCTATATTATATTTGAATCAGTGAAGGACCTGGTGGGGAAGAAAGAATCAAATTGTATCCCCACACACATCCACTGGGAAGAATAAACTAGAAACGTCATTCAAACCTCATCAAATAACAGAACATGTAATCAGCTGATCCATCTAATATGATAAGAGTCCATTTAAGTGAGTAGTCAAGCTGTGTGTGTGTGTGTGTGTGTGCGTGTGCGTGTGTGTGTGTCTTCCACTCCATCAGGAATTAGGCAGCAGTGAAATTATTTTCAGATTTACTGTGACAATCTGTTAGCATCAACTCAAATTGGAAATTAACTAACCTTGAATAAACCTATATAATAACTATGATTTAAATTACAACCCAAATGAAACCATCAGGCCTGAACAATCAGCGCATTAGGAAAATATCAATATTATGTCTCCGTATTTAACGTGACTCCAATATGGTTTGATTTTGTTATAACAAAAAGGGGGGGGGGGGGGGGGGGGGGTGAAATTTTCTTCTTCCAAAAGGTTCATTTTTTTTGTCTGACTCTGGGTAGCAGCAAATACGGCAATAAGTCAATCACATTAATCAATCAAAATAAATGATTACACTCTGCCATCCAGGCTTCAAATTGCATTATTTGAAACCAATGAGTAACATGTAGGGTAATTGACAGCACTGCTGTAATCAAAAACAGTCTTTGTCACCAATTGTGGTAACATATTTTGCACTTCCAAACGGCAAAACAGAACTTCAGGTACAAGGATGAACAAAGCTATAACTGACAGAGGAGAACCAGTTTGTGCAAGCAGCGCTATCCCACCAAATGCTTACCGTTTGGTTAACTTAAATGTCACAATCAATCTGTGTTGGCACAAACCCTGAGCTATTTCATGAGCGAATGAGGGGGGGAAAAAAAAATCAGAGCAAATAAAAAGCTAATCCTGCCTTCTGCAGGTCCGTAAAGATAATGAGAAAAGGATAGGTCAACAACCTGGAAGAATTAGACGTTGTTGTATCTATTGAAAAGGCGTGTGTGATCTAAATGCCGCACACCTCAGGTGAATATTTCTGAAGGCTCCATGATGATCACAATTTCACAAACAATCTGCTGCCGCCTGCGCTCACCTCTGATGCAGAGCCAAATTACGCCGAGGGGGGCTGACAAATGCTCCTCCTCAGAATACCAAGTTGGCAAAGGAAGAGGTTTCTGTTCCGTCTCTAAAGGTCAAGTATCCTAATCAGCGCCTCAAAGGGGAGGAAAACCATGCCACCACTTTAAATTAGGGTCTTCATTCAGTGCAGATAAAAAGGGCACAAATGTTTCATGTACACAAAAATAGTAGGTATGTACAACTCTTTGGGAAAGTAAGTCTGTTGGCAGACGGATAAGAAATGAATGCCGTACCCCCACTGCCACAAGCGATGCATTTGTCATACCTGCTGTGACACAGCAGCGCCATTAACATATATAGAATAGATTAGATGCAATTCATTTGCCTGGGATGCCAGGTGGTATGGATGGAGAGCCCTGGAGGCATGCTAAGAATGGGTTAGGGGGGGAATGCTTCACCATCTAACAACAGAGTAGACAGCCTGGAGATGGAAATATTTGACCGACTTACTTTTCTATATAGTTGAAGGTTAAGCCATTTCACTGGATTTATTGTTCACCAGCTTCATACCGGTAAGTGCTTTTTAGCCACCTTTGCTTCATTTGAGAGGTAAAAGTGGCAGGCACTTACAGAGGGGCAGGTAAAATGGGGAGACATGCATCACCAACTACGTCTCCAACTACTAACTTCAAGGTGGAGTTGGTGGACAAAGCCGCACGCATTCACGCCCACGCAGTATTGGATTGATTTGTTCTTAATATTGTAAAGTTTCTGATTCCTGTACAAAACAGCATTTTCTGCTAAATGCTGCAGAATAGTAAAATGATCCAAGCCACTAATATCAAGTGACATACAGTATTATTTAAATATTTCAATAGGGCATTTTTGTCAATTCCTATGACACGAATTTTTAATAGACAACACTGGCCCAACAATACTAATAAATGAACTCTAAAAGAAGCAAAGATGTAATTCTATTACAATGTGTATTATCTGAGGGCAACACATTCACCCGGCTCTCATGAACACTTCATCATTGAGCAGCTTGACTGCAATATCCCTGTAGTAATAACGGTTGACAATTCACATGCACTCAAACAGCACAGTAATGAACAGCTTTTATCTTTTTTTAATGGAAACCAGACATATAATCTAATAGTCGTTGGAGGGAGATAGTTGTCCAGCCATGCAGGGCGGCACCAGCAGTAATAATAGCCGTCCAGTGTGTCCACACCCTCATCAGTCTGAAAGATCAATAGACAGCGTCGAGCTTGACCCTTCTTCAGCACAAAACAAAAGAGAACACAATCGCAGTCCCTGTGATGACCGAACAATGTGTGTACTGTGCTAGCCCTGACTCCAGGGCAGTGTTGTTTTTTTGAGAATATGTTTGATTTAGTCTTAGGGGCTTTACAAACGGGGAGCAACAAATCGTACCTTCTTCTAGTTCATTTTCAACAGGACAGGGGTTTTGTGCTCAGGAAAAGGTGTGCGATAAAGCAAGCGCGTGACGTTGGGCATTATCGTGCAACGTCCAGTGTTGTTTATTGCGTGCGTGCTCGTTTTGTGCACACGCCCATGTTGTATTTTAGACCTCAATCCTGTGTTTTTTCTCGCTACGTGATTCTCGCCTGTCAGCACTGAGTGGCACGGTGGAATGGCCACGATAATGCATGCGTTTCAGACTCACCGTCTGTAAAGCCCTTTAGTCTTTTGAATAACACACATTTAGTCTACGAAAGTCAACGAAATATCAAAAAGTATCAACAAGCAGCCCATGGCCGACTTGTGCATCAACAGAGCGAGCAAGCAGGGAGCAAGTACCCTGACACCTCCAGGAGATAATACTCAAAACAAAACAATACTAAGACCCCTTAATTCACCATTACGATCATCATTAAACCAGCCAATCGGAGTACTTCGAGGAACGGCCAATGGTCGATGAACGACGAACGCAAACCGATCGCTTGTGCCTGCTCCACTCGCGCAAGTAATAAGATACATCCTACTCTGGATTAAGAGTGTGTGCTGAATGGCCAAATTGTAAATTGTAGGTGAAATGCATACACATACAAAGTATAAAAAAGGCTTAGAGGCCAGGATTGTAGTACCGTGTTGGATTAGAAAAGAGCAGAAAATGCCTCGCCTTTAGGCAATTGGTTTCCACGGATGGGAAAATAACTTTCCCTTTTGACAAAGGTTACACACCAAACCAACCCAATGCCGTTGTCACGGATGGGAAAATAACCTTCCATTTTCACAAAGGTTACACACCAAACCAACCCAAGGCCGTTGTTGGGGATAGAGCCAATGTCAGAACTTGATCAGTTAACACAGTCAAGTATATTCACCCAAAGGAGCCGTTCCTCATCAAGAAAAAAAATACAAATGCATTCATCACATATTGGCCATCCTCACATCTCTCTAAATTATTTTTTCTGGTGCAAACACTGCCTTTTCCTTTAAAATAAACATGACAAATCACACCAACGTGGGAAGTGAGGGGCGCACAAATCATTGTACATCTTCATGATCAAGAATGGTGGTGGTTGCCCCTTATTGGCTATGGGTGGCCATCGACATAAGGTAATAATAGAACATACCCAGACGATTTGACGGAAATTCTCCATTCATTGTCAATAGCATTTAATGTTTGTGTTAGGGCAGAATCTACACTATAGCCGTTAATAGGAGGGGTTATCACCACTCAAAAAAATATATATACAGTATATAATCACACAGAAAAAAATCCACAATCAGACACACCCACTCTCATTCATGCAAGCTCCACCTGCTGTTATCCGCCCCTGTCGTCTGGGTGCGTGCTGTGAGCGTTTGATTTCGTCCTTATCTTCTGTGTCCGGTTCCCCTGAGTGCTCTAGCGCTAATGAGGCACAGGCGTCCATTGTGTGTCGGCTTCACCGGGCATAGCTCTGCGGCCTGACCGGTAGCAACGTGTCCCTCCCCACTGAGCCCCAACCCCCAGCCTCAAATCTAGCAGCTTTACACATCATTAGTGTAGGGTCCAACCGAAGGGGTGGATTGCTTGCTTTGACAAAACTAAGGTCGATTTATACTTGGTCGCTGCAGGCGTCACACTCCTGAAATAGCAGATCTACAGTATAAGATCACACACCCTGTTGAAGCATACTTCTAAATCAAGTAAAATCTGGCATGCGGTCTTCATTCGTGGTCCCTATATTCCGCCCTTTTTAATACAACAAAATGTATAGGGCTTAATAGTAAACCTGCCACAAAACCTTTAAAAAATGAAAGAAAACTTTACAATTACATGAAATTGTCTTCATGACAGCTTTTGACCATGTATCATGAATTTACTGCAACTAACAATTTCATTGTGTTTTTCCATCAATGAAACATCAATTCGCCACTGAACAATTTCAATTCTATTCGCCTTTTAGGTAAGCAGTCACACAGCAGTAATTGTATGCGGGTCATAATCAATAACCTAAATCCGGCAGCATGATCCTTTAATCACTGAAATCTTACATACTTCAGTTGAATCGGTCCCACAAGGGCCTTATTCTCTGTACTTCAACTGTCTTCAAAATAGCTGATCTACAAGCTCACAAGGTTTCGAAAGATGTTTGCTTGTACATTTTTTAATCTTCTGAAAATGTTCACTGCGACCGGAATAGGGAAATAAGGATACATATGGTACAGGACTCCAAGAGTAGATGGTTTACACCTGGTGCCGATTACCTAAGCTGTATTACTGGGCACTGCTCTCCCTTCTGTCAACTGGGGGAGAGCCCCATATCGTCAATGTATGAGGATTGAGCAGGCCACTTACTGGGCCACCCTCATATTATCATTTTTGTCTCCACCGTAAGGTGGTGACTATGTTTTGTGTGTCCCACCCGTCCGGGACGGTCTGTCGGTGCACATCCGTCCATGCACGCGTTTGTCCGTCCACACGCCTGTTAATTCACCCGCAGGGTGACGTAACAGCATCGTGGTGATCCGTCTATCCGTTCACAAAGCTGTCTGAGCACGCGTTTGTCCATGCACGAGCCTGTTACGTCACCCACAGGGTGACATAACAGTTGACGTAACATAGTCACCACCAGTGACGGTTACGTCATCCGCAGCGTGACATAACACTCATATTATCATCATTTTTATAGCTATTATTTCAGTTTGCGCATTAAAAAAAACTTTGTGAGGTATCGCTCAATACCGCCATACCACCAGTAAACAGTGATAGAACTCAAACCTAGTTACACAGGACACTGGCTTAATCTTTCAACCATAGAGACCTTCACACTGGCTTAATCTTTCAACCATAGAGACTCTTAGGTGATACAACATTGTAAGCACAGTCCTAGTCCACAACAGAAATAAAAAAAAACACATAGCTTCCTGGTTTTAGCTTTGAAAATAAACGAACAAATGAAGAGGTCGTCTTCAACAAACCATACAACAATTCCACATGCAACC
The DNA here is from genome assembly GCA_039105355.1 of Benthosema pterotum. NCBI lineage: Eukaryota > Metazoa > Chordata > Actinopteri > Myctophiformes > Myctophidae > Benthosema > Benthosema pterotum. Next base: position 39,347,152 of record CM076983.1, on the reverse strand, counting down.
ATTATTAATTGCTTCCTTGTGTTAAGATCGATTGAGGCAATACAGACAGAGCAGAGGGCCAATAATTCCATGCCAACATTCAACCTTTCTAAACAGAAAGAACATCGAATTTAGCACTTCAAAAGAGACAGGGGAAAACTATCGATTTCCTGGGAGAGTACCTCTGGGGCGCAGTGAGGGGTTGGTTAAGAGAAAATAAACCTAGATATGTCCTCACCCAATTTAACAAACAGATAAGGTGAGTAAATAAACACAGGGTTGTGTGTGTTTTTCTATTGATTTTGATGAGAGTGTGAGCTGGTAGACCTGTTATCTTTGCTGCTGAAGAAAATGTTCAGTTTGATATTAAAATGAATCAACTAAAGCGATGAGTTCCATCAACTGTTGCATACTTACATAAACTTTTACTTTGCATATTATGGTTGTGAATTCAAAATAGCTTAAAATTTAGAACTGTATTGAGAATTGGCACCATGTGAAATTATTTGTAGAATGTTGGTGCACATAAAGTGTAGTCAATCTACTGTATTCTAGCCTTATTTAACTTAACAACTTGGAAGCTATGAGCGAAATACAAATACATTAAAACTGAAATGAATTATTCAATCTCTAATCCAACAAGCGACTTACTCTAGAATGGAGAGTTCTCTTATCTTCACCTAAGCAACAATGGAGGCTGGAGGGATTTAGAATATGCAATATGTTTCAGAAGGCCTCCGGTTTTGCAAACAGACAATCTTTGCGGACCACCTTGAGGGACACGTTTCCCATTAAAACTTCACCTCATGCCTTAAAACCCGCCATGGCTAGACTTTTTTGTAGGACTATTAATAAGGACTTCTCTGCCCAATCCGTGTGGATTTAGCTCAGTGAGACAATATGTAAAAACTGACAGAAAACACAAATCCTCAAAGTTCATTAGTCTCATCTTACGCATGGCATAATTCCAGGCCGTGGCCACTTTACACGTTGCAGCTCATGATTCAGCACTCGCCCTTTTATCATTACAACATGGTCGCTAAGATTAATATGAGCTGCTACACTGTAAGCAGTTGTGATTAACAGCGCCACCAATCTCCTTATACTGCGAGTATGCAAATCCACTGACAGATGACCAAGGGAGAACTCACAGCCATCTGTCCTGGCCTTGTTATCATAGCTTTTCTATCCCTTCCCTAACGAAACACCCGGGAGGAAAGACAAGGCTTGGCGAATGGGGCTGATAAGCAAAAGGTTTAAGATATTTGCAGATTGCACCCTTTAAAATGCTCCCATCCCAATTTTCAGCTCAAACAGGAGGAAGATACTATCAAGGCTGAGTAAGAACAGTATACTCCTCTGAAGGAGAGAGTAAGATATGGTAAGATAAACCTTTATTAAATCCAGAGGGAAATTCAGGTAACCGTGATTCCATTAAAGCCTGTGACACCAATGTCCCTTTCGACCAAATGATAGGCACAATGCCAAATTCAATTTGACAAAAGATGCGCTACATCATTTCTTAGTACAAAGCTCTTCAAAACCAGTGTCAGACATGCAACCCGTGGTGATTTTTTTTTTTTTTTACAAACCAAATAGAATTACAGAGATAAAAGGAACATGCACACAGCAGGCTAGGCATAGCTCTACTTTCAGGCTCATAACAACACTATGCATTCGCTGGAGAAAGAGTAATGGGAAGCAAAAACCCAGGTAGCTATTACTGTCTGATTAATAAAGTCGCATATCCCCCCAAACCTCGCAATTTCGTCTCATCCTTTCAAAAAATAAAAAATGTTGACAGCATGTGCGCGCACACGTGCGTATGTGTTGACCAATTTATTATGCGACTTTCTGTTGACAGCTAGCTACACAAATACTCCAAACTTTTTTTTACACTTGAATTCTGCAAGTGGAACGGTTCTTAATCTATAGGTGGTTTCTTTCAACATCATTATGGTACTTGGACAGAATACGATTCCGAAAAGGCAATCCAACGGATGCCGTGTGGCATGAATGAGTTTATTGTGTGAGCCAGACATAATCTGCATGGGAAAATATACACTGGAAAGACAAATGAAGGCTGGCTATCATGAGACGCTGATACCTAATATTCCGTCCACCATGTGTCAAAAGTGCTCACATCCTAAAACTTGAGTTGAAGTGGCCACATCCATTTGAGGTTTTCAATAGCCAGATTTCTGCTTCATTATTTATTTGTGGATAATTATCCAAATACCACCTTGCAAGTTGCAATACAAATCTGGATTATACACCTAGAATTTGAAAATGTCACCAATATGTCACTCTTCCTTTTAGTTGGATCCTTTCCCTACATTCTGGAAAGTTAATTATAATTAGAGTTTAACCAAGTTAATCCATTGTGTAATGAACGCATTTGGGTGTTTCAAGCATTAACTAGCTTTAACTATTGAAAAATAGCAGATCTACAAGCTCGTATCGCGCCACCGAGTGCCGCGATATGAGCTTGTAGGTCTGTCATTTTTTGAAAATCCTTAAAACATGGTGCAAATCTTTGAATATTATTTTCTGTCGGAGCAAACATTATTAACTCCAATCTTTGTTTCTGGGAGGTCCCTCCATGGGATATTTTCAGATCGGGGGTCCTCCGCAGCCTGCCAAACACAGACAATTCTAGGGGTCCTTGGCATGAAATATTTTGAGCATCACTGACACAGAGATATCGCTTTTTCAGAAAAACTAGAATCTAATGCTAGAAACTACAATCTAGGGCCAGAAACTAGATTCTAGTGTCAGAAAGTACAATCTAAGGCCAGAACAAAATGGGTTAAAATTGCAATTGTCACACCCGTCTCCAGGCCTTACCTGGCATGATCAGCCGAGGTAACCACACTGCCATCTGTCCCCTTTCCCCAGTGAGATAGATGCCTAATACTCAATCAATTTTCAGCAGAGATGGCTTCACATAATACCAAAATATATGATGGCTTGTTCACTTTCCATGGTTTGGATACGACAAAGCGCCAAACATTATGCATTGCCATTACAGCAAAGAGACACACGCTGAGCTGTATGAGCAGCCAGCAGTCCCCTGTGCAATCAGTGTTTCTCTGACTCTCAGCATTTCTCCTCCATATTTCTCTCATCCTTTCTGTCTTTCTGTGACAGACACCCAAAATGTTCAGGGTGCATATGAATTATTTTGGAACCCCGCAAACATCAACAGACCCAAACAGAATCTAAATTATTTTGAAGGGTGACAAGTGTTGTCAGAGCCTGAATATGCTTTTAAGAGCAATGATTCTCCTTCATCTCAACTTGCCCCGTCCAAAAAAAAACTTTGCTAAGGAAATATTAAGAAACTCTACTTGAAGCTTACTTCTGTGAGAATAAATACTGTCTCTTTCTCCCTCCCTTTGGTAATTGAAGAACTTGGGGTGTATTTCTGTTGACTCAGACACTTCCAGTAACTGGAAGGAAAGCCTGGGCTTCAGGGGTCACACACTGTACTTAGAAAGCAAGTTCTGAGAAAATGTTGAGTCACTGAGCCAACAGAAAATGACAGGTAATGTCAGATAGTGGCAGACGAGCACACACCATTAGTACAATCCTGGTCAGGTGCCAGCTCCGTACTCTGCACATCTCATTCCATTCTTACAGGAAATTAAAGTGCCAACATGTAAAATTCTCAAAATTGATGCAAGGTCATGAAATATTAACAAAAATGGTGAACATCACAGAAGAAAGTACTGTAGCAGACGAATGGAATACCAAAGCATATCCCCCTGCAGCGCTACTGTCTGGCAGAGCGCGTGAAATGAGACGAGAACACTCAAAGTGCTCTCAAGAATGGGTGTTTAGTCGCAGAACTTATTTTAATACTATATTACTATATTATATGCTGGACCATATAATGTCACATCACCAACATTACAAGATATAGGGTTTTTCAACCTTTTTCATACCAGGGCCCACTATTTTTTCTGCATTTTAGCCACGGACCAAGACTTGATGTTGAGTTCAGTCTCTCTGACCCAAAACTAATGATTTTCAATTTTTTCCCCACAATTTAGGAGATAACTGGCAACATGTTGGTCAAAAAAAGAATTCTTTTACACTTACAGTAAATGTGTACATTCTTGAAAATTAAGTAATTCAGATGTTTAAATATAATGTAACTCTTAAGAGCGTAAAATGATACCCACAGGGATCCATTTGGTATCATTTTACGATCTCAAGAGTTACAGATATACAGTATAGGGATCCATTTGGTTACCAAATGCCCATCATTTAGCTGGGGACCACCTGGAATTCTCTCAGGGACCACTGGTGGTCCCCGGACCACTGGTTGAAAACCCCTGAGATAGATGGAAATGCAGTGTGTGTGTGTGTCTCTTTACCACCGAGCCAAGGCACTAGTACAGAAATTAGCTGAAATAATATATATTTTAGTACAAGCATGAGACATGCATTGTGTTCAACTATGACACAATACAAGCACAACTCATATCAATATGTTCGTGCACAGGCCAAGAGAGATCGAGAGGAAAATATGACAAGAGCAGATTTTAATTAAATTAAAGTTATTTGACAGGTGGTTTCAGACCAGCCAACATAAATATATTATCATCCCCAAATGCTCAGTCTTGCGTGCTTATAGATACCTCTCCTGCAAGCACTGGTTATTGTACCCAATTCATTCCACCAATGTGGCACATGATGATAATTCCTTTAAGGAGGGAAAACTGGGGATGACACTTACAACTTAAACTGGCAATTTAGATGTATTTTTACCCACTGGAATTACAGTGGAAAAGGCTATTCGGGGTTACAGATGGTTAAATACAGCCAGTTACAGATGGTTAAATACAGCTGCCAGTTGAATTACCACCATCCCATCTCCTCCAGGGTATGAAACCAAATCGGAATAATTACAACAATTAAAAAAAATAAATAAATGAAGGAACTATAGAAACAATGTTGGTATTCATCTCATGGCACCAATACCTGGACAAATCTCTCAGGCAATCCTGTATGTCCACACAAGGCCTGTGCTTTGTGAATATCCATGGGGCAGAGATATGAAAAGACGTGACGTCAACCTCTATTCACATTACAGAGATCCAAAGGAGGATTTGGCATCTCAAGGCTGTAATAAAAAGGAAAATGAACGGCAAGGGACCCACCGTGTACCGTCAGCCTTCCAGCTGACCTTGTAGGGATTCTGCTCCAAGAAACGGAGGTTCCTTCTGTCCATGGACACTGGCTGAGCACCAGGAAAACCAGATCTGGAAAACAGAGGATTGGGCAAACTTACACACACACACAAAGCACAAAATCTTTTGTTTGTTGATACATTTCATTTGGAACAATAAAATCCAAAGTGCCAGGGGCTGATCTTCCTAGAGTCTGTCAGTTTTGTTTATTATTAGTACAGCCTGTTCTTAATGAGTACCAGCTATTTGTCTCTTTATTGGCCAGGATATGATGTATGGTGATGTATGATAATAGTAGCTCTCACTTAACACAGGTGTTTTTTGTGTGTATGTGTGTTTTTAATAAAAGAGCTGGAGAGAGCAACCACTCTCTAGCAATGATTACTATACCAATTTAGCAATTCTTTGTGATTATCATGTAGTGTAGATAAATGTAGTGATTTTAAAATTTTAAAACACCTTTATTTTATAGATACATATATATTTTTTTAACCAAATATCGCTTACCCTAACTATACAGTGTGTTGTTTTGTGGAGACAGGTGGACCTAATTAAATAGCCAGGTGCATATGCAGAAAAATTAAATGATACTGGTGGAAACAGTGGGGACTCAAATTTAATGGCATTCTGTGTTCTGACATGGAGACAGTATAGATTCTACGCGATATCATTAAAATGGCTCCAGCAGCATAGCTGTCAAGGGGGGGAGAAAAAAAAGGAAAAATCTATTCTCAACTCCAGTGCCTGCCTGTCTTATAAGTGTGATGATCTAAAAACGGAGTGGTTCAGTAAGCATGAGTCACTCGCAATACAATACAGCGTTGCCCACGTACGCTCACACACGCATGCATATGTGTGGCATGGAGAAAGCAGTGAGGTGTCTTACTTTTCCCATTCGGCGAACTGCTGACATTTACTTTGAATTTCTCCCAGTTTGGGCTGTGTGGTGACCTGTGTGACGCCTTTCACTGTGACACCCTCCAGGAACACGGCACCCTGGGAGGCACGGGGGGGAAACAAAGAGGAGGAAAAACATTAATCAAGACAGCTGCTTAAGCTGGCAGAATTTCAGGCAACAGTTGCACAGCCTCCCACACAGTATATCTTCTCTGTACAGGTGAAGCTTCCCCAAACAGCTGTTGTTTATCCGCTTGCGAAAAGAACAGGAATCCTTGCTCCAGCTCCTGGGAGACGCCATCAAACTACCTGGCCTAATGGCCTTTCCAAACTTCTAGCGCCAATGCTTCTCCACCTATTCTTTTGCCAGAAGTGCAGAAACTCCATAACTTGTCACCTTGCCGCCCCTCCTGGCACAACATTCTGCAAAGAATAGCCAATCCACAAGCTAAGCATGTTGACAATAGAATGACAATTTTCAGAGATTTGATGTAGATGGGAAAAAAGAGGGGACCAGACTCCAGTTATCCACTTCTGGGGGTCAATGGAATACATAGTGTGCCAGAGGTTAAACCTACCGACAACACACATGGGGTGCTAAAGTGCCTCCCCATCACGTCAAAACGCTGCGTTTGAATGCACCATGGTTCATCCAGATTTTTCAAGCGTGTACAGTAAACAAACAGAATTGGCCTGTGTTCGGGGGAGGGAGGGCGATAACAGTTATTTGGATATAATAGTACAGTAGTGTTGGCTCCTCGATGGCAGGTGAATCATAGGACACAACATCAGTGACAACACAGATATGTCGGTCAATTGGCATAACAGATATGTCAATTGGCATAATGATGACTACTAAATTGGGGGAAACGGTGGGGGGCACATCAACAATCTTAATAACAAAAAAATACCAATATACATGTTCCTGTTTCAGCTCTCTCCCCCTCACTGCAGTCTCCTCAAACATTTCAGCCTCTTTAAGACTTCCAACGCAGCTAGTGTTCCTCTACTCCACAAAGGTCAACTATTATTGACTGCTCAATCTAAAAACTGCAGCAAAGTTTTTTTTTTTTTTTTTTTTTTTTTAAGAATTGCGTATTTCCCTTTAAAGGTGGGGTAAGTGATTTGAAATTCATGGTGTAGTACCAGCCTGGTGCACTAGGGGCGTCCAACAGTAGCTACACTATGTGAACCTGCTGCTCGATCCTGATTGGAGGAGAATTCGCCACCACCTGGGGAACTTTTATTAGCTCCTCTGCTAACGTGGGGGAGGGGGAAACTCCATATATGGTTTCCACACCTTATAATAGAGCATTTTAACAGAAAAAAAATTGTGGGTGATATCTGACAAAAGTGAAATCACTTCCCCTACCTTTAAACCATTTACTCTGATGAATTGCACTAAAGCGACTCCCCCTTGGCTAAAACCTCAAAGACTTTAGATGGAGATGATGACTGCCCCAAGACTTGTGTGGGTCTTTCATGTTGTAGAAGCACTGCACGGTGATGGACAGAGCTGATTTTCTCTCCTTAGGCTCACCAGTCTGCTGAGTCAAACACTGCAAGAGGCTCCCAACCACTGGTACATGTACCGGTACCGCTCCACTGGTACAAGAGAAGGGAACAGCCATGAATCTATAATCTTGCATCACCAGGCTGTGTGGTGGAAAGTTGACTCACCCGAGTGATTCATTATTCCTAGCAGGACACCCGCAATTACTTTAATGATTATTTAATGACTCACTCAAACTGTTTCTATATGTGTATCATTTGTAGGTTTGAATACATTTAATATTCTAGTCACATCTTTTTACACTTTACATGATAATGACTGAGGATTATGACACTTTTTGAACTATTTACAGCCCAGATTCGCAAAGAGCTCCAGCAAAATTAAAATGTACATTTAAATAGCAGCAGTTAAGCATTTAATACCTACACATTATGTCTAATAGCAGGCAGAGTCAACACTTTTTCTACCACTCTCGCTTGGCAGCATTAATTACACATTTAACTAAACAGCTGTGGAAGAAGACATATTCCTAATGAGTTGCTATTTCACATGCAGCTGGAAGGTCAACACAGAAAATGATGGCTGAATGTTGTAGGAATTCACTGGGCACATCCTACATGACTGAACACAAGAAGCGGATCATTAGTGGAGAAAGGCTACTGCTGGGCTCTGCGTCAACCATTCTCTGCATGAGACCCAGAGACATGCGGATCAGGGAGGCATGGTGGATGCGGTCTTTTCCCTACTTCACCACATGGACCACGGAATTCCCAAAATAGGCATACGGACGTATGCGAAAACATCAGATCTACAAACTCACTGTGTGAGCTTGTTGGTCGATAAAAATATGTGGTGAACACTGTATAGCAGGGGTGCCCACACTTTTTTGACTTGAGAGTTACTTTCAAAATGACCGGCTCAACAAGATCTACACATAAAAAAATCCACTTCAAGGCCCCCAAGAAAGTTTGACTTTGAAATAGTGGTGATGGTGTTACTTAGTGTTTAAGAATAATGCACTTATAATGAAAAATGGAGGGGAGAATCAGAAGGTTTTCTTGTATATGCTACTACTGACGTTTGAAAACAGTATTTGGGGTTTGAGTTGACAGTTTGTGATGTTGAATTTAGTCTCTTGCACCCAAAGCTAAGTATTCTCCATTTTCTATTTGTGTGGACTCTTGAAATTAGGTAATTCAGATGTTTGAATATAATTTAACTCTTGAGAGTGTAAAATCTCAAGATTTACAGATTTATACATTTTAGGGGACTGTCATGTGATCTACCTGCATGGCCTGTGTGATCTACTGGTAGATCACGATCTACCTTTTGGGCACCCCTGCTGTATAGGTACAGAAATGCAGGGATTCAAGTATAGATCAACTAAGGGTCAACTAAATATAATGCTGTAAGTGGGGGCGAGGAACTGTCCCTCTCACCAGCTTTAATCTCTCCTTCCTCCGTTTGCCGGGCGCCGACCCAGAGGAGCTGGGGCCAGACTCCTGGCCAATCACGTTGCCGTCGTCATCCTCGTCCTGTGCGTCTTCGTCGTCGTCGAAGCACCAGTCCGGCAACTCGGGGGCAGGGGGAGCGTCATCCACGTCGCCATAGCGACGGAAGAGCTCCTTGAGGTAGTCTCCCTTGTAGATCCCTGGGGCGCGGGACTGGCCAAAGGCAGCTACAGCCGCCTCGACACTGTGACGGGAAGGAATCGTGCAATTTAGAAGAAAGCTCAGCTATTTTTGCCATTTGAAAAAAAAGAAAAAAAAAGCAGGGAGGGGGCATGGATGTAAAAACATACACTGGTGCACTAAAATGCTCCAACTTTACTGGTGTACAGACTGCATCTGGAGCACTGCTTATGAATAGCTGTATCTTTCTTAATTTTGCAATAGCTCATATTACCAGAGAAGCCTGGGAGCCAATGTATCCGTTTGAAATGTTGAGTGTACAAAATCATGTAACCAAAAGGACGCATAAGTGCAGGATTTTAGAGGATATTCCACTGCAATGTGGTCACAAGGCTGACCCTGGTCATGTTTGTGGTTTGTTGTCAACTTCATATTAACCGACTGCAGCAGTTTTAATACATGGCAGGCGAGGCACCCGTGGATCCGTCTATAGAGCCATGAGTGTGCCAATGTGCAAGCATAGAAAGTATAGACAGCAAAATCTAACACACCCATTATTATTAGTTGTAGTAGAGCTTCTCGGCTGGGTTGCTTACGTCACTAAGACCAGTTTCATGCAGCCTGCCAATTTACCATTTTTAACCTGAAATCAAAATAGACTACAAAAGGAGATGCTGCAATCCTTCCCAGACTCCCTTCTCCTGTTCCACCTCTGCCTTAAGACAACATCGCTGCTGTAAATTATTCAGCACCGCTGGCGTCTCCAGCTCAGGGTTCTGTCTCCACTAAACCAGCGAGCCTCTTCACGAAGCGTGACTTTATCTTTAGTGACAGCGTCTCACATAAAGTCATCACACATATATAGAAGGCATCGACAGGGACGATGGGCCACAGCCTTCACTGCAAAGCGGTACCCTAGCCGAGGGGTTGGGGGGGGCAATGATGTAAGCAGCTGAGGGAGAGCCCACGCAGTGTGGTGCATGTTGTAGTGCATCAGTGTTGTTCTAACATGGGCTGGCAAAAAATTGAGGAACAAATGTGTCATCCTGAGGGAAGACAAAAAAGGCCTGCAATCCCAGCACCGAGACTTATCCAGGGTGTGAGACGTTAGTTACCTCCAGTCCATCTTCTCTACCAGGTATGCGCACACCAGGAAGCCCGTCCGATTGAAGCCGTGCGTGCAGTGGACCCCTTGGAAGAGAACAAAGAGAGACCGGTCAATATACAATATCATTTTGCATGCGAAAATCACATTCAACTTCGGCAGACGCCCCTTGTCTGAGACAAGTGTATCAATCGATTACATTTGGCCTCAGCAACGTTACATCGCTACCTACCATGTGTTACACCCCCCCCCCCCACACACACACACACACACACACACACACACACCTTCAATTCATCCTGATGTAATGCAAACTGCAAAGATTGCACGGCAATTTCAATAGCCCAAGTGAATTTTGCATGAACACGTCTAGCTGAAAGCACTCCCTTCGGAAAAATCAATAAGATGAGATGCAGACGGTCGGTCAGCAGCCCCCCCCCCCATGCAAACCTTGTTCATCTACAGATCTGACACCAGCCTGTAGACACAGTGAAACTTATTGACTGATGAAACCCTGGGGAACGTATGGACAGGAGAGGAAAAGATTCTGTAGTAATGGGGTGCAAAACAGTTTAACGATTATGAATAGATTTGAATAAAATGATCGATTTCAGGGGGGAATGATTTTCATGTATTTATGCATGTTACTGTGACACTGTATGATGTATAAAACGGGACAAAGGAAATGTGTATTAACTCCAGTAATCTTTGAAACAAAGTGAGACATTAGACTTGTACTGTACATCAGCTATTCTGTAGCATGTCTGACAGGTCAATGACAGACTTGTGCTTGACTCTCACTCTTCCCTACAACAATCAGACAGAGGGAGGATAATGGACGCTAATAAAGAGGGAGTCAACTTGTCAGGGGAAGTGATCAGATTTATGAGCATGGCTGTCTTATTTGGTCTTCTGCAGAGAGACAACCAGGAACAATCGTCAGGTGACGAGATGAGGGCATTGCTTAAAATTGCATTCATATATTCTGCTGCAAGGCGTAACAGCTTAATTTTCAACATTAGATAGACAGAGCAATAGTCTGCGGCAGGGGCGGATGTAACATTTCCCAATTGGGAAGGGGGGGGGGGGGGGGGCAGGTGAAGGTGAAGTCGCACCCATACCATTTTTAGTTACAGGACTTAAAGCTAAAGGTCTGACTCAGAGAGTTTTCTGTTTTCAATGATGAAATGCTGTTGGTTTAGTGGTGACACAGCTGTAGTTAGTTAGTAGCAGTAGTAGTGTTTCACATCATTTTAAATAGAAGCACTGAAATATCTTTGGTTGTTTTGCATGCCATCATGTTTGGTGGGGCAGACTGGGAATTTAGGGGGCATTGCCCTCCCATGCCCATGCCTAGATCCGCCCCTGGTCTGCAGGCGACAGTGGCTCTGGGCTCAGAACGTTGGATCAGAGCGTTCCCTGCTGTCCTGAGTGTGAAAGCGCAGCTATAACAGCCATGTCTCCCCAAGGCTGGCCTAATTCACCATGTACCACCAAACATCACAATCAACATCTTGTTCAGATTTCACATGGATCTCAAATGAAATGCATGATGTCAGTCAGCATTGCTTACTGATCAAACGGTGTTCACATATCTGCTTGCCTGAAGGGTGGGGAAATGGTAAACTTACAACTTGATCAATTAGCTTCAACTAAACATAATCATATGAGAACAGTGAAATGTATAATTGTATCAAGCCATTAAGACTTGGAGGAAAAACGTCCACAGTAGGATTCATTTTGCATAATCAATCACAACATGGGTCATAATGATTCCCAATTTCAATGTCAATTATATGACAGAAAATAAATAATTAAATAATTCATTTGTGAATGGTTTTGCATTCACAAATGAATTTATTAGGGTTAGGGTTGATTGAATTTGTTTAACATGCAATTGATTCTCAATGGAGTAATAACCTGTTATTAAGGACGGAGCAGTCTTTCAACTGCACCACTCAAGGTTACTGGGCCATTAGTATTCAGAGTATGGACTGGAAGCCAGCATAGTCAACTAGGCTGCTCAAAAACAAAAACGGGGGGGGGGGGGTGTTAAGTCATAGTTGTGACTTAACACCACCCTAACACCAGTGAATGACTTAAAGTTCAATAAAAAAAAAAAACTCAAAACAACAATGTCAAATGTCTACTCTTCACCAGTCTTCTGGTCCCTTGCAAATTAACACACTGTGTACAAAATGAAAATAATCAACACATTCAGAGCTAAGTAAGGAGAATTGTACTGAGGCAATGTGATCTAGCAAAATTAGGTTAACCTTCTAGCTCCCTCTAGTGCATTTCAAACTCAATGACATGAGAATGAGTGCAATGTTCATAGAGTTATCCATACCTATTCTACGTCCAATCACTCCAGGCCATCAGTCCCACTAAAAATCCACAGTCCCATCAACCTTTGTCTTTTAATTGCACATGTATGAATAAAATATTTCACAAATTGGGTTTGGTCTTACCAATTAATTCATTTGGATTTTTCTCCATGAAGTGGTCACACAACCGGATAAACATCTCTGTTGTCTCTTTCGATGGACTCTCCCCATGCCTATACAGAGTAAGACGGCATTTTAATTACAAAAAGCAGAAGTAAGTATTTGACAACGTTGACTCAATTTCACACTGGAAATATATTGGAGAATATTAATGAATTCTACCAATGATTTAAGAGTCAGATGAGTCAATGCATTCATACCCTTTACATTGAAGCTTCATATATTTTATGCCCTCCTTTTCAATATCATTTCGGTCATAAAACCGAGTCGTGTTTGTAAGGTCAATGAGCAAGCCCATTTTTACCTAGAAGGGAACACCAAATGACAAAGAAAATAGTTAAGCATACAGTAATTTGTTTCAGAATAGCAGTCAATTACACATCAAATATTTTTACATGATGAAAACTTCTTACCTTAAGACTTTTTAAATAGTTTGACAACATGCTTGGATGGAATCTGTTCTCTTCTGGAACTTTGTCATCATATTTTGGACCTAGCATTGTTTTCATCGGCAGGAATTTACCTAGAAAGGAATGAATGGTACACACACCAGGACAGTGGTTATTAGGATGTGTCCATTGTTAACTCATGCACATCCATGGAAACATTTATATATTGAATATACAGTATATTTTAAGATAATTGCAATGTATTTTTCAAAAACATAAGTGCTACCGTTTTCCAAACATATAGTTACGTTACCGACCCGCACACATAGCCCTGGGTGTTAATTGCGTAAACATTCCTATTTCAATGGTTCACCATTTTTGGTGTAAGGCGGGTGTAAGTGTTCGGGTTTTGTTTGCAATCACTTGTTACATTTGTCGCAGAGATTGAAAGATGAGAGGATAGGAGAAAGGGGCACAATGCAATGCAAATAAGTCATGGTGGAGCCAAAGTGAGTACAGCACGGGTGCAAAAGACTCCAGTGCACACTGTATGTTCACCAAACGTCCTCACAGGTGACAGACCAGTGAAATACCAATACACATTTTAACTCATCCCAACTAACCTGGATCATCAATAAAATTAAAACGTCTTTAGAGTCAAAGCATGCACATTTGTGCTTGCCTCTCAACTGCTGTGTAACAACTCAAATAGAAAATAAATAAATAAAATAGGTTAATGGAGATGACAACTCTCATTCACATGAATATCCTGGGGTTGACACCAATCCATCTGCACAGGGCAGGTAAATAAAAAGGTAGATACGGTGAAGTCTACTATCTGGTTGCCCGTCCGGGCAGGTGCACATTTGTATTGTGGACCCAAACACTGCTTACACACTGAACGTGAAGTGGCAACGGCATGGACTCTGGCAAAAAAAAATCTACAAGCTCAAAATTCCAAACCTTCTACTTGCAAATGAATTTGAAATTTAATCAGTGCAACTGATTGCAGCTGTCCATAATCTATGGACAGCTAATTCTGTGTTGCCTGTCAACCTGGAAGTACTTGAAATTATCTTTACAAAATGTTGGGGTTTTTGCCATGAAAAGGTTTCGCTAGTAATATCCACTAGTTTGTAAAGCTACTTTAACATTATAGTGCTGTTTTTATTAATTAAAAACACAAACAAAAAACTAATATTATACAAGTTAGAATGAATGATAGGCCATGACCCAAGGGCCTCTGAATCAATCCCTGCTATCAGAAGTCAGAAGGCTCGACCCTGATCCAAGTCACCACACGTGGAAAAAGTCTTTCTTCTGTATACAATGTAAATAGTTTGGAGGTGAAACTTGCTGCATTTGTCCCAATTACTTCAAAATATTCCTGCCATTTGGAAAAAAAAAAAATGTGTATATATATATATATATATATATATATATATATATATATACCTTGTCCCGAATATAAGACGACTCGTTTATAAGACGACCCTCATTTTTCAAGACCCATTTACAGAAAAAAGAACATTGAATCTTAAATAGTATAACCCCTGAATATAAGACGACTCCATTTTGGGATATTTCCATTGGGAAAAAAAACATAGTCTTATATTCAGGCCAATAGGATATATATATATATATATATATATATATATATATATATATATATATATATATATATATATATATATATATATATAGGTCTGGGGCTAACATAGCCACCTGTTTGCTGTACCTCCTCCAACTGTAGGTAAACATTCCCATTTTCAATTCTGTTTTATATTTTGACACTTGCTTTGGCAATGTAAAATATGCTTTCCATTTCCAATGAAGCTCCTTTGAATTTGGATGTGCAATTTTATTGCATTCCACTAAAATCATCAGCACCTAGCTCTGGTCCAGAGCTCCACTGATTCAAGTCAGACTCAGAAGCAGTGGAGCTCTGGACCAGAGCTAATCAGCACCATGCCCTCCCACTCCTTTTCTAAAGGCTTGTTCATGTTGACAGTGCAAAAAGTAAACTACATCTTATTGCTTGCCAGCTTGATCCTAGTCTAGCTGTATTCTGATCAGCATTTAAAATGCCATTAATACAAAATATAGCCTTCAGGCTATGTACACAGTGAACACATCAGTCCTTAAAACTTTTTTTTATTGATTGATTGGAATTTGTATCAACAGTTTGGACAAGTACACTACAGTACATTTCAAGCAGAACCGAGTACAAGATTAACTGTGAATGGGATGACACCAGAAGCATTTCTACTTCTAGTCTACATTCCACAATGGGTGCCCACCATGTTCATTCATTGATTGTTTAAGAAAGGAAGGCACACAATCTGGTCTGTTGCCAGCAGCAGGGTTTGTTTTGACACGTGATCCATCCAAGTACAGCAGCATTGAGCACAGGGCTAAGTCAGATGCTAACACAAACAAGCCAGGGGTGGTGGAGAGAATGCTCCTATAACAAAATACTGCTAAATAATGCTCTTAAGAAATTAAATTGCCCTTTATTATATTAAATACAAACATACACAACAACTCAAACGCGCGCCAGGTTTTAATAACAACACGTGCTGTCCTTGGAAGGCGCAGCACGGTGTGATGTGAAGCTAACGGTATCCTCTCCATCATCCTCATCCATCATACAGTTCGTGCAGCGAACACACGCCGCGTTGTGGCTCTGCTATTTTCGGCGCCGAGTGTCCATGTGTATTACAAGACTGACGAGAGTTGAAGTAAACCGGTTCAGTTCCAGCCAGACAGGCAGATAGACTGACTGGGACACAAACATGTTAGCATTTCTTCTTCCAGGCAAGCTAATGTTTGTTTACAGCAGCAACATCGCCTTTATCTTAAGAGTATAGACAGGGTGACGCAAACTCCGTTCACTTCATGGTGTCAGTCCCATTGCGACTCTTATACATGCGAGCTGAGAACGGGGACAAAAATAGGGACAACAGGAAGGTACGGAATGCATTGGGAGTCTACCTCTAACTCTATACAGAATCAACGGGCTCGCGCGAGTACGTGAACCACGTGACCAGGATGTTTTTCTAACACTTCAATGTCGCTGCTCTTCTACTAGATGGCTCTGGTTTAAACACAGTTTCCCCACTTACCTGCCACGGGCTGGCCCCTTCGGGGACAATTCCTCCACCGAGGCGGGGGTTCGTTGTGTGACATGTTTTAGGGCGACTGTCCTGTCGAAAAATCACCAGACTGTGAAGATATCCTCTCGTCACGGTGTGGACATCAGTCAGACCCGCCGTTACCTTAATTCCTATTCGGTGGTATCGTTAACTTAATGCGACGCTTTCCTTTCGGGCCCTCAGTGAACTTTACCTGCCGCCAAATTTATTTATTTACAGAAAAAAAGCTCGCGTTCATGTGAAGCCTTCTATCGTCGAAACGTTGCTCTCTTAAAAAAATAATCGTATTTTTTTCTCCCACCATTTCTCTCTCTCTCTCTGAGACTGTCCTGAAGTTAGCGGACGGTGCCTCTAAGCCTATTTAATTGGACATTCACGAGTACAGCCAAAGCTAGGCTACATAAGCTAACTGCTAGCCTGGCGTCTTCTTCGTGTTGTTTACAGACGTTCAGCACACACTGGGCCTTGACTCGTCACTGCCACCTAGCAGGTGGCAAAGCAAAAATCTGCTCTAATTTGGAATCTAAATCTAAAATACATTAATATATTCCCCGCTCTCTTATTACCTTAGTTCAGTGGTTTTCAACCAGTGATCCTTGAGAGAGTTCCCTCAAGGAGAGTCTCTCTTCGAAATCCTCTCTTTCGAAATCCAGGATGGAATTGTGGACAAAAGCAAAAGAAATCTTTAGTTTCCAGTCTGTGGGGCTAAAATATCAAATGGTACTCTGTGGCTCAGATTCTGAATAAATAGTGGGCCCTGGTATCAAAAAGGTTGAAAACCACCGCCTTAGTCCATTCTTTCTTTCTTGATAGGGTGTGGTCGAGTTTGTAAAACCAAAACTGTCTAAATGTCAGTTGGAGAAGTGACATCTTTAGGATTACGTAACAAGGCTATTTGAAATCTGATGAATGGCTAGAAAGAGAGTTTTTTGACATGACTGGTCAGATGGGAACAGCAATAATAATACAGTAGGCTGTGTGTGTGTGTGTGTGTGTGCGCGCGCGCGCACGCGCGCGCGCGCGCGCGCGCATGTGCATAAACACATGAATACACATGTATTGGATAAAGGTGCTATATAAAAACGTTTGCAGTAGGCCTGAGTGAGAGCTCTCTATGACAAAAGAGTTTGTGGACGATAACCAAAAGCTGGATGTAGGAGCCCGGGTCTAGTGCTTCCTAAAACATTTCAGTAATGTTGGGAGAGAGAGGCAGAGCCTAAAAATGATTTCTTATAAACTCTACAGCAATAGTTCAAGGGTCTCAATGAAATGATACAAATACTGTTTGACCCATCCATATAAGTATAAACAACAACCATTAACATTGCATACAAGTACATATCCAAATGACTAAAGACACATTTCACTATTAACTTTTTTTCAAGACCTAGAACACTTCAATAACTCAGCTCACATAGTCCCCATTCCTATTTTTACCCAGGCTGACTGCCTCAAACATGTTCATAGTGACATACACACTCAGCTGTGGCATCTCTCCTTGCTGTTGCACTGTCTGCAGAACCTGGTCCGCATCGGTAGCGCTCCAGACAGGAGGCCCCTCCTCAACACTTTGGCTTTGGTATGGGTTTGGAAGGCTGATCTCTGAAGGCACTGTTGTTGGCACTAACGAAGGATTATTTGTCTCCTCCATCTGTGAAACTGCAGCAGGGAGCTTGGCTGGGCAGAGTTGAAGGTTAGTCTTCTCTACTGGCAGACTGTCATCTCGCTCACCAGCCTCACTGGCAATGAAGTATGTTGTTGACTCCTCTGTCTGGCCATTGGCTGACTCAGAGCTTGTGACGCCCCAGTTGCCCGTGGGCAGCAAGGTGGAGTAAACTGTGGCATTGTCTTGCTCTTCTTGCTCGCAAGGATAAATGCTATCACATGTGGACAGGCTTTCGGATGGATTGCTGAGCACAAGCACGATCTGAGGAAACAGACAACAGAATGTGTGTGTGTGTGTGTGGGGGGGGGGGGGGGGGGGGGGGGGGGTTGCTGTTAGGCAGACTAGGCAGTTGCCTGGAGCGCTATGAGGGGAGAGGGAGGCGGGCCAGACATGCTTTAAAAGGATCCCAGGATAATAAGCCTCATATTGGTAAACACATTGTACTTGTCCTCTATAACCATAATTGAACATTTAAAACATAATAACATGTTCTTTACTTGTAGGAGTAAAATAGTTCATATTTTATCCATTGGGGGGCGCCACTTTACTGTGCCTGTCATAGGTATGAAGTCAGGAGATTTTCCCTTTCTCCAAATTGCGTGTGTGTGTGTGTGTGTGTGTGTGTGTGTGTGTGTGTGTGTGTGTGTGTGTGTGTGTGTGTGTGTGTGTGTGTGTGTGTGTGTGTGTGTGTGTGTGTGTGTGTGTGTGTGTGTGTGTGTGTGTTACCTTCTGGTGATACTGGGATGCCCACAAGGCTATAGAACTGAGATGAGGGTCAGGCACCATTTTCTGTTTGTATTTCTTCCACCTACCGAACAGAATATAAGTAACACAATGCAGTTTAGCTTTGGTTTAATAGCATAATAGTAGTATAATAGTATTTAGCATAGCCACAGTTGATACATAGCAAAGATCTTGATCCAATTCATCTTAGCTGATAAGCACTGATCACAACTAACGTAGGCTCTATGCAAGCCAAAATAGACAGATGCACCACTGATCGCACAGTCCACAAATTACCGTAGTTGTTACTTACTGCACAACACAGCATACTGCCAGGAAGACAATGATGACCACAAGGGATATGATGGACACGATCATGAACTTGATGAAGGAAGGATCTAACAGGGTGAGGTAGATGACGTTAATTGAAACATTAGTCCATGCAGTAGATGTCTTGTGCCAATTGTGTTATTCAGATAAAACTTACCACCAAAATGGTGGGTATAGCAGTTTCAATTAACGAGTTGCAAAGATTAACTTGCAATTACTAACTTTTTAAAAAAGTCATACAGGTTATACCTGTCATATCTCTTAGAAAAAAATTATATACCACATACACATTAAATTATCTTGAAAAATGTCCCTTCTTTCTTTTCCCCATATCAGTTTTAGGTATTATTCACATTTAATTAGTAAACAAAGGGATGACCCACCAACCCAATGGGTTTTAAATTGTTGGTGATTGCTTGTGGTATTCCCTGTGAGTGAGACAGCCTCAACGTGGATGCTATATGTTGTTCCAGGTTCCAGCTCTCCCAATGAGACCTCCCGGTCAGAGGAATTGACAGTTATATGATCTGAGAAGGATGGAATCACACCATGACTTCAGTACAATGCGATGAATCCGAGGGCATATCTTCAGCCAATTCTACAGGCAGTTGTTATGATACCACTTCAAAGCACTCATCGGAACTACTTACTGAGCTGATCTGAGTCCTTTGCCCTGTAGAATACTTTGTAGTTGACAACCACGCCACTGCATTGTTTCTGAGAGTCAATACGCCACTTGACATGAGCACTTGTGTCCTTTGTGTCAACGTCGATAGATACAGCCCCGGGAGCTATAGTTCATAAAGGGGTTAACGGGTAGTGATTATGATATACAATAGCAAATAATTTAACTTAATCCGCTTTGCTGTAAGACACGTAGCACCTGAATCAAATTCAAAATGTTGCTTGCCTTTTCATGTCTTCAATGATTTTATTTTTCTATGCCCCACATGCAGTACAGTAGGCCATATGTGTGTATGTGTAATCACTTTAGTCATCATACTGTACCTCCTCTCCTGGAGCAATCCTGCACTTGCCTACCAAGTCCTGTCTTGTTATCAAAGAGCGGAGTCACTGTTATGTTGTATGGTATAAAATTCTCAAGGTCTGTAAGAAAGGAGAGAAAAAACAATAAGCACTATTAAAGTGTTATGTGGACACAAATTAGGTTTCTGTGACTAGTACTTAATGCTGACCCATACAGGGGATATGGGAATGGCAGATTGGTGCAGGGGTAATGTTACTGAGGGGTCATCGCTAATGTTCCCCACTCCCCCCACCCTCCAAAAAAGGTTCTACTTTCCCCACTAAACCATACAGGAGGGGGCTGTGGACAGCTCAGATGTCTGCCTACCAGTGGCATAATCAACAGGGTTTCTTATTCAGGTTTTTTTCAACCAGTGGTCTCGTGGACTACTAGTGGTCCCTGGAAGTATTCCATGTGATCCCTGACCATTCATTTAGTAATGTAGGATATGCTGATTCTTAAAAATGTCATTTCACTATACTGAGAAACAGTCCATCTCCATGTAATCATTTGACACACTGGAGGTTAAGAAATTTACCAGAAAAATTGAGTCATATTTTCTCATTGAGTCATTATTGCCCGTATTATACAATCACATCAGATGACAGATTGTTGAATTGTGACACTTCACTTTCAGTGTTGTTTTCACTAACATGTCCAATAACTATGTGTATTTACCACATCCATTAAGACGATGGAATAGATGTTACAAAAGGATCAGAGGTCAACGTGTCCAGTCCATACACGAGGCTGTGGGTGACTCAAGTCCAATCATCACACCATCCACCTATCCACCTATCCATCCATTCATACACACATTGTTACATTTACTGTATGTTTTCTTACAAACCATATAATGTGATGTTGGTATCTTTGCTCTCCACCCAGAAGTATGTAGATCCATCATGGGTCCAGTGAATCATGTAGCTACTGGCAGTACGGACAGGGGCCTCCCAACTGACCAGAATATTACCATCACAGGCTGTGGTCTGGAGATTGCCGACTTGAGGTAGACCTGACCACACACACACGCGTGCACATATCCGCACACAATGGGGAATTCCTCATCACTAATTGGTATCATGTCATGTGTCATGGCAAACAATGTATTATACAAATGCTCAGTGGCAACCCCAAAAACATTTCCTCACTTTCTCCATTGGCTGGGACATAAATGGATTCTGTCCAAACTACCCTGGCATTGTGCAAAACCATCAGATTGATTCGGTATGCATCTTCATTCACATCAACAGCACAAGTCACAGAGCCATTAGCAACCGTATAATTATTGATGGCATTTAGGCTCATCTTCTCAGGAATTCTTTGAATTTGGTATTCAAATTGACCACTGCATGTTGGTGGAATTGCCTGTAAAACAAATTTGAAACATTTATGATCATAGAAAAAGAATTTGCAAGAAGCAAAAGCCCAATTGAAACGGTTTCAAGTATGTAAAATTATATTAAGGCTCCTTACCCTCCACATGACCCAAACTCTTCTGACCTTACTGATATTTGGTTCACCTACTTTCCGCCACAGTCTCAACTTGCTGTCTGTGAAGGATTAGAGTGTATATATTCATGATGAGATCACCTGGCCTACCCTAAGGCCAAGAGTGAGACACATTAACTATTCTACAGCAATAAAACCAAAACAACACATGAGTAAATTACTAAATTTCATACTGCACGATAAATCCCTGCCGTTTTGAGTGGTTCTAACATGCATGCGCGCGCGCACACACACACACACACACACACACACACACACACACACACACACACACACACACACACACACACACACACACACACACACACACCCTTTTGCTTGTGCATCATCCCCTCTGTATTAGGCAAAGACATCCATGTTGCTCAACTCAAATTGCTGCTATGGTAGATGGTAGATAGCCTCAGTGTTACAAAATATCTGTATGCTTTTTGGAAACACTGGTATGATCGTCTCTTGAAATAGCTGATGTTTTTGTGTGTTTCTGTATGTATAGTGTTTTGATGTTGTTTTCTTTTTGATTGATTGATTCCATCACACACGCATGTTCGCTCGCTCACATGCGCACACACACACACACACACACACACACACACACACACACACACACACACACACACACACACACACACACACACACACACACACAAACACACATGAGCACGTGCACGCATGTACGCATTCATGAGCAGTACTGTGAGCAGTGTCCTTACATTTATACTGGGAAATAACTGTTCTCTCTTGGCTCCAGGTGCTCCAGTGGGCCTCAGTTAACGCACATCGTGCCGACACTGTGTAGTTAGTGCAGGACTCCACTTCCTCCGTGGTCACACTCACACGCACGTCCCCAGGTTTTACAGAATGATTGAGGACATGCTAAAAGTAATGAAAAGGGGCAGCATCAATGAACAAAACAAATACTGTACCTATATATAATATACAGTATATATATATATATATATATATATATATATATATATATATATATATATATATATATATATATATATATATATATATATATATATACATACACACACACACACACACACACACACACACACACACACACACACACACACACACACACACACACACACACACACACAGGTATATATACAGAGGAAAACAAAATCTTGATGAAATGAAATACATACCTCGCCATATTTGACTTCACAAATGATCTGTCGATCATCAAGGGGTTGCTCCCATTCTACCAGCAGATGGTTGGAAAATACATTTACATATGTCGCTGGAGGATGCAATTGCCCTGAAGAAGGATGGAAAGATGAAAACCACATCAAAAGGGTAAATCTAATAGCAAAAAATAAATCTGGATATTTGTTCTACAGGGGTCACACAACTTACATATATGATAGGCATTCAATTCATAAGGGACTGAGTCAGTCTCCCAAAGCTTCTCGTATTTCCAAAACTTCGCCCTCACAACTACAGAGATGTTCTCATAATGGAAAGGTGTGTCTGGGACTGGGAGCATGCAGGAAGTTTTGTTGCATCCTTCAACAACTTTCTGTGATGCGACCCTTGAAGGCAAACATACAGTTACAAATAGAAAGCTTGCACAGTCCACAATTAGCCCTTCTGCTGCACAAATCATATATATAAAAACACAAGCTTACCCTTTTATATGCATTGAATAGCTTGTTTCCATTTCAATCATGTTGTGTTTCCAGTTACATGTAAACAGGTCTGGCAGACTCCCTGCGTTTGGGCCGTATTGTAAGATGCATGACACATTGTTGGGTTTAGCTGTTAATGAAAAATCAGACATAGATCATTACCAATCTTAGCTGTACAGTTATGTTGCCATATTCAAACAAGTTCAGACAAGGACCAAATAGTTGCCTTACTTAATGATCTTATGATAATTCCTGCTCGCACCGCTGTATCCCTAGACCTACGGCATTCTATATTCGCACTGGAGTGAGAAAACGCTTTAATAAACAGCACCAAATATGAAGAGTTGGTGAACGTTGAAAACCCTTCTGTGCGTGAGTCATTAATTGTCCAGTAGCTTGTATCAGGTGTGCAGGACTTTGGGCATGTTAGCGTTATATTTGATCCAAGCTCTACATATTCATCACTGGGTTGAACACTGCATGTCGGTTCTTCTTCTTCTAAACAAATAGAAACAATAGTATTAAAATGGTGATCATAACTTAAACAAACAAATATAATAGGGGTGGTAAAAATACATAGCCTACAACAATAATAAACACCTACAGTACATCTATTTAAATGCTCTCTTTAAATGGCTTTCGGCAAAGCTCAGTGATGGATGGAATGATAAGCCTATACTGAAAGTCTGACACTGATATCAAAATATATGATATCAAAATATATGAAAATATGATATCAAAACAACGTAGTAGCCGTAAGCTACAATGAATATATATTTTGTGCCATACACCAATTTAATTATGACTAATAAGTAGGCTGATGACTGACAGGGAGAAGATTGAATAATGAATAAGAGTGAATTACTGTAGCTTACCTGTCCAGATAGCTGGGGCCAGGACTGCGAGGACATACAGGACCAGAAACCAATTCATTATTTTCTCCTGTAATCAGAACACATTTGCTTAAATATATCTGAGCATCGTTCCATACACAATACAGCCAGCAATGAGTGCTGCTTTGGCCTATTGATAAGTGTTTTAAGAGTTAACTGTCTCTACTATGCCAAAGAGGCTATTTACTGCATGCTTTCATATCGTCAAATCCAGGAACTGTTGAGGCACGCAATGGAACATACGACGATAGTGATGCAACTGGTATACGACTTAAGAGGAAGTTAAGTAATAATGAATGACAGCCAAAGCAAGTGTGCTTTTAACTGACTGTTTTTGTTCACTGCAAAGAAGCTACAACTGGCCATTATTATATATATTATTATAATTATCATTATTATTAGCTATTAGTATCCCAGCTATCCAGCTCTTAATTCAGCTGAATTAATTAATTTTATTTATTTTGTGAATAAAAAGTGGAATGATTTAATGCAAATAGGTCAGCATTGCTGACCTCTATTGATGATGTTAGGCGTAAGCTATACATTTCCACTGCTTAGGGCTATCTCCATGCTGAAGAGGAGAAATTGAGTGAGTTTAAATATTTATATTAGTTCTATTCAAGGGGAGTGTGGGATTGGGTGTGTTTAGATGGTCTGCTAAATGCAGAAATTATAAATAAATGATTGTCCCTCTCGATCCATTTTGCTTTCATCCAGGTAATGGCTGAATACAGCCAAAAACTAAAGGCAAAAACTAAAGGTAGTAAAGGTACAGGCTACTGCACTAGTTTACCTTTGAGGTATTATTCGCACTTTACTTTAGTATTTGCAAAATTGCAAAAATAGATAAGTGAGTCTGACTTGCCATTACTATAGAGTAAACACTAAACAGATAAAAAGAAAACAAAATAATTTGTAGTGTTGACCTATTTTTTAAGTGTTTTTAGGGTTAAG
Organism: Benthosema pterotum; assembly: GCA_039105355.1. Classification (NCBI taxonomy): domain Eukaryota; kingdom Metazoa; phylum Chordata; class Actinopteri; order Myctophiformes; family Myctophidae; genus Benthosema; species Benthosema pterotum. The sequence goes on along the minus strand of CM076983.1, from coordinate 39,322,036 downwards.
GATTTTTACACCAAGCCTTCACAGGTTTTATCTCCATTATCACTATCCAAAAAATGCTCCACGTGTTAGGGGCTCAAAATCAACACTGCACTAATATATAATTAGTAAGTTTATTTCAATCCCCCAATGCGCACCCCCCCCCCCCCCCCCATACAACTTATATAAAAATAAATAAATAAATAAATAAATAAATAAATAAATAAATAAATAAATAAATAAATAAATGAATAAATAAAAATCTGAACTATCCCTTTAAAGAAAAATTCCGGAAGTCTGCTTGCCATTTACTGTATTGTGTTTCTGTGGCCACTGTATAACTGGGAACAATTCCCTTAGAAGCTTGTACATCCGATTCATAGAGGATACGGAACCTGTTTGCATATATGAATGACCAGACACAGTATAACGCTAAGGATACGGTAGGCGGGCACTAAACCGGATGTGAGCACTGACTGAACAGCAACGTACATACTAGAAACCACCGCGATGCTTAGTGGTTTCGTTTGACGCTGCTCGTAGTCTCACAACATGAATGATAATAATATGTAACCGACACATGTGACCTGTGTGAGTTTATGTTGTACACTTAGCTGGTTGCTTCTACACCTGCTGAAATGGCCACAGCGGTCATCATTGCCGCTGTCGTCGGCGGTGGAGTATTATTCATTATGCGCCGCATGTTCCCCCGGCAAAAGGCGTGCAAGCTCCTCCGATATCCAGCCGACACGATGCGGGGGAAAACTGTGATAGTGACCGGGGCGAACAGCGGCATAGGCAAGGCCATCGCGGGGGAACTGCTCAGGCTCCAGGCCCGAGTCATCATGGCCTGCCGGGACCAGCGGAGCGCCGAGGACGCAGCCCGGGATCTGACGAAGGGAGCCGGACCAGAGCAGCACGGCGAAGTGGTCATCAAACACCTGGACCTGGCATCCCTGAGATCAGTTCGGAGCTTTTGTCATGAAATCATCCAGGTTTGTTGCCAGGTTTCATGTACTTAACTCTCAACTCTGTCTAGCTAGCTATGTCTATAAGATTACATTATGAGCCAAGCAAATGATAAATACGTGTGCAGAACACCAAGGTTAGACTGAAGTTCATGCAATTTAGATTGTGGACAATGTCATTGTGTTGTAAACAATACTATAAACAGCAATCATCAAAGTTGTCAACAGTCTTCTCTTTTGACTTACACCTTATGTTGGCCAAAACTGTGTGGCTTTTTAATCTAGTAACATTTACCCTGTTCACGCCACACACAGCTGCCAGCCCTGATATCTAGTTTATTCTAGTCATTGTTATGCTATACAATAAACCATTGTGTCACCTCTACCGATGACCTGTATGCTATATGGGACACTGTCCATGGTGCTGAAATACGGGACAATCCTAACTTGACTTCTACCGAATTAACCAAACTTAGGCTGATACATTCAGAATATTCTTGTATAGTAGCATTACAAACACTTAAAACTACTATCAGCGCTCGGTAGAGTGCAAACTTTGGCGTTGCGTAGGCCATGGCCTACTTTTGCGTGAGCAGAGCGAGCAAGCACCCCGACACATCCAGGAGACAATACTTATAAAGATCTCTTAATTACGTCACCATAACATTATCACCTAAACCAGCCAATTGGAATACAACAACAAGTGGCGGTGGCCGGCGAACGGTGATCTTACTTGTTAATTGCGTAAGCAGAGTGGGTGCAAGTAAGGTGATCGGTGTGCGGAATTCGGTTCTCGGTGTTCGGCGGTGGTTGGCCCCTCAGAGCACTCAGATTGGACAGTTTAGGTGATGACGTGCGTAAGAGACCTTTATAGCTAATGTCATGAGTATTAGCCCGCTCCGCTCATGCACGAGTAGGCCATGTCCTACGTGTGCGCACTGCACAAGTTTGCACTCTACCGAGTACTGATCTAGTTTATATGTTGTTTAGACTAAAACAGTAAATCTATGACATTTACTGTACTTGTCTCGCACTGTAAATAAGTCGCAAAACCATGCACAAGCCTGTTGGATACAGCAGTAGTTTTCAACCGTCCTTGAGAGAGTTCCAGGTGGTCCCCAGTTAGATGATGGGAAGTTGGTTAACCAGATGTAACTCTTTGAGAGTGTAAACATGAGTTCAAATATTCATCAACTGAATTAGCCCAAGTAGAGTAGAAGATTAATGGTCATTTTGATATTGTGGACAAAAGCAAAAGTAATCTTTACTTTTGGGCTCTGTGGTGCTAAAATGTCCTCAAATGGTGGCCCGTGGCTTAAATGCTGAATAAATAGTGGGCCCTGGTATCGAAAAGGTTGAAATCCACTGGGATACAGTATCAATGAAATGCTGAGTTTAACTGTTTACTACGACTCTTTGCGGGTCCACCCAGGAGGAACCGAAGATCGACGTGCTCATCAACAACGCCGGCCTCTACCAGTGTCCCTACTCCAAGACAGAGGACGGCTTTGAGATGCAGCTGGGCGTCAACCACCTGGGCCATTTCCTCCTCACCCACCTCCTGCTGGACCTGCTGAAGAGCTCGGCCCCCAGCCGCGTGGTGGTGGTCTCCTCCAAGCTCTACAAGTACGGACACATCAACTTCGAGGACCTGAACAGCGAGGCCAACTACAACAAGGCCTTCTGCTACAGCCAGAGCAAGCTGGCCAACCTGCTGTTCACCCAGGAGCTGGCACGGCGCCTGGAGGGCTCGCGGGTCACGGTCAACGCCCTCACCCCGGGCATCGTGAGGACCAGGCTGGGCAGGCACGTCCACATCCCCCTGCTGGCCAAACCCCTGTTCTATCTGGCCTCCCTGGTGTTCTTCAAGAGCCCGCTGGAGGGGGCCCAGACCCCTCTGTACCTGGCCTGCTCCCCGGAGGTGGAGGGGGTGTCGGGGAAGTGCTTCGCCAACTGTGAGGAGGAGGAGCTGTTGGCCAAAGCCACCGACGGACAGTCAGCCAAGACACTGTGGGACCTGAGCGAGAGAATGGTGGGGCTCAGGAACTGACTGTTGATCTTTTCTCTCTCTCTTTTTTTTTTTTTTTTAATTTTATTCGATATTGATATGGTAGCGGCAATATCCACCCGCTTCGACCTCTATCCATCGATTGAATAGACACTTATCAACAGAAATGTTACGATCCAATCGTGCCGGTATAGCAGATATTCAGATACCCGCCGGGCAAGTAGATATTTTGTATTCATTGCATCGGTGGATCACGGATACTACTAGTAGGGCGGGGCGAAGGAAGTTTTACTGAAGTTATGGTTAGGGTTAGGTTAGGTTTAGGCATAGGTTTACTGAGGTTAAGTTTAGGGTTGGGGTTAGGTGTAGGCATAGCCTAGTTTTACTGGGGTTATGTTTAGGGTTTAGGATTAGGCTTGGGTTAGGGTTAGACGGTGCTTTATGCGGTTACTAACCCTAAACATAACTTCAGTAAAACTATGCTTCGCCCCGCCCTACTAGTAGTATCCGTGATCCACCGATGCAATGAATACAAAATATCTACTTGCCCGGCGGGTATCTGAATATCTGCTATACCGGCACGATTGGATCGTAACATTTCTGTTGATAAGTGTCTATTCAATCGATGGATAGAGGTCGAAGCGGCTCCAATATCAGGTCTGTAGGCTCACAATGTGACCTGCTATTTGACAAGATTTGAAAATACAAAACGGCCATATGATGGTGCCATATCACAAATCACGGAAGATATCTCATATTACGGTGGTGTGGATATATTGTCCAATTCAGCCTAGGCTGAAGCATCACAAACTGTTAATGTGTCCTTTTGGAGTAATGGACGCATATTCCTATCAACTCCAGGGATACTGCTTCACAGCTGACTATAGTTATTTTGGGGGTCATTTTTAAGCTTTTAATTTGACAGTAGGGGGAGAGAGAGAGAGCAGGAGAGACAGGAAAGGGCAGGGGAGAGAGATGGGGACGGACAGTGCAGCAAAGTGCCTCGGGTCAGATATGAACCCAGGCTGGCTATGCAAGGACTGAGCCTTAATGTTATGTGCTCAACCAGCTGAGCCACCAGGGAAGCCTAACTTTAGGTTTTTGACCTACCAAAATGAACATCCAACTGTGGAAACAATAGTGTGTCTTGGAAAAAGAATGGTATTTCTCTGCCAAATTTGTAATAATGAGATGTTAGGAGATGGATTGCTTTACAGTACGTCTGGGTTTTAAAAACTCAACATGTAAACTTTACATGTTGAGCACATAATACTCCATATATCAGATTGTAAAGGATGCTGTGAAAATAGGGTTAGTTACCCACTTGACTTTATGTATAGACACGTCATATCTAACTAAAGCTAAGAATTATCTGAACAATACTTGGTTAACAAACAATGCTGTTTAGCATTGGACCAGACGTTCAATGTAAAAAAGGCACAACCTTTAGAAAATACAGGGTGAAAGTGATTAGAAATCAGGACAAATTGGCACCATGTTTAAATCACAAATACCTTGCAAACATTGGCAGATTATATCGGTCAAAGCTATGTATCGGCCAGGCTCTGATCTGCATACATTAATTCCATGTAGTCTCTTGACTGCTTTTGCTGTGAACATCCTGTAAAGCAGCATGAAAAGCATATCTAGTTCAGGAGCTTGTGTTTGAACGCCTGGCTTGTACATAATTCAGCATGTCGCCTACTGTATTCCTGCAGTGTAAAAGAAAAAGGAAAAAAAAGAATGAGCGATTGAATAGGTCAGTTCCCTCTTCTCTTTGTGCGTTTGAAGTGTAAATGACTTGTGCTGTGTCTGGGAACATAGGAATAATAAGGTCCACCATGCAGATCAGTGAGATGATGCTTGTGCTCTGGTTACAGGCAGCGTGGGGATGGCATTGCTCTTGGGGCAGAAAACATGTATTGAAGTGTTTCAACTTAAACAAACACTTTTTTCCCCTTCATCGTACTGCAGTGTCACACAAAAATATATAAAAAAATGCTAATCTACAAGTTCTCGATTTTTATTTATTTTCTCTCTTTAATTAAAGTTAAAAATCATTTTTGAGTCTTGTCTGTGGGGCTAATAAATAATTCACATAAGTAAAGTCTTATAAGTCTTGTTATTTACCCATTTTGGACCGAGGCTTCTTGTAAAAATGCTTTTTAAATACTGACCTACGTGTTCTGAGAAAAAAACGTCAAATATTTATAAAGGAGATTAGAAGAGTAATGTCTAATGTACAGAACAAAAATGGGTTCCCATACAAAAGGTTTAAAACACCAAAAGGAGTTACCCAGAATGGGTATAATTACAGTAGTATATTGGATCTATCATTGGCGTTTTTGCCATTAGGCAGACTAGGCAATTGCCTAGGGCGCCATGAGGAGGAGGGGGGGGGGCACCAGGGCGACCACCAGACTTTAAAAGCTTTAAAAGTATCCCAGGCTATATATGAGCCTCATATGGATAAATACATTATACTTGTCCTCTAGATTTTAACATTTAAAACACTAACATCATTTAAAACACACTTAGTTTTAAAATTGTTCATATTATTTTTGGGGGGCGCCATTTTACTGTGCTTGTCATAGGTATGACGTCACAGAAGATTTTCCCTGAGCCCCAATTAGCTCCAGGGAAAATCTTGCCTAGGGCTCCAAATTGCTTAGGAAACGCCACTGCTATCAGAACACAGGTTGTTGTTTTTTCATGTCCTGGAAAATAACAGCTTTGGACATACAAGGTTTTTTTAATGGAAGTGACGTTAGAAAACATGCACTGGAGTCGACAGCGTGGGAGGACAGATGTAGCCTGCTAGCCGTGGCAGTAATTTCAATGTGAGAGGTGCATAATGTAGCATACAAGAGGTAATGCAGAATACACTACAGTACAGTACCCTTTATTAGAAGGATAACCCCCTCGAGATGCATCATCTTGTTTTCGAGGGGGTCTTTAAGGTAACACTGAACAATGTAATGGTGCATTATACTACCAGGAGACATCTGATCTCCTAACAGAATCTTTCCTGTATCTAACATTTTGAATCGGAGTATCTTTATACTACATTGGAAAATCTACAATGCATTATGAATCTGCTTAAAATTAATTACTGCGTTTAGCAGAACCTATAATTACTGTTAGTATACATCACAAGTACGAGTACTCATGTTGCATAGCAATGATAGCATTTCATAATGGTGAAGTCAAGTATCATACCAGCAATAATAATTGCTGTCCACTCGAGTCAAGACCGCACACACAGTACATTCGAAACACACTTCTCAATTTAGGCATTTCACAGATGATCTTACCCACCAGCAGTGTTGGGCAGTAACTAATTTTAGATTACATATTACTGTAATATTATTACTTTTGCTCCAAAAAGTAAAGTAACGAGATTACTCTGCAAAAATGAGTAATAAGTAACGCATTACTTTGCAAGTAACGCCAAGTTACTTGCTTAAAATGAGCTTGTTGCACGCAAAAATAGAACAGAGCTATCTGTTATTACAAGCTATCGACAGGTACTGTAACAACAGATGCGCACTAGATTGTAGATCCAGTCCACACGCTGCATCCTGCACACAGTTATGTACACTACAAATCGCTTGCTGCTATATTCTCAACTGTCTTTGAAAACAATTGTGAAAAAGTTTAAAAAGTCAAAGAGGCAAAGAGACTATTATTATTCCAATGAATTGGATTCAGTTCTAAAAAGAGCTCGCTTAACAGATTATGTTGTACATCTCTATTTTTCAAATGTAGGAGTTGAGAACTTGGGAAAGTAATAACGTAATATGTAATATATTACTCTTCGATTCCAGTAATAAGTAAAGTAATGATATTACTTTGTCTAAGGGGTAACGAGTAAAGTAAAGAAGTTACTTTCCTAAGTAATATTGACCAACACTACCCACCAGATTGACTAACAAAGTGCAACGACAAATGAAGTGCTCTGAACTTTAAAAAAACACAGCGAAGCGGTAAAGCAATTGGCAGGCTTGGACACGGTACAGAAAATAATTAACGTGCACATGGATTGGACAAATGCATCATTTGTGCTTTATTATTGGAACAAAACAGCAGAAATATAGAAACATGCACCGTTGTCATAGAAACAGGGTTGCAGCGGCTTTATGGGGGGTGTGTGTGCGGGGCATCCAAATTTGAGGTAGAACGGGGCAGGAAAACCTCTCCATGGAATATAGAGCAAAACAATAACCAAACAACAACTGGTAAGACAAACGATTCCATCAAGTAAAGAAAGCGGCACATCCATCAAAAGTTTCAAATTCAAATGAAGGAAGAAAACAATAAGGTAATACGTCTGTCCGTCAGTGTTAACATGTTAAATTAACAGTTGTTAAAGGACCAATTTGTTATACAACGTCCTCGTCCTTCCCAGCTAAAACATTCATCCTGCAATTCATATTCCTTTTGTTTATCAAGTTGCCATTAAAAACACTGCTCCGCTTGGGGTCACATTAAGTCTGATTGGCAGTTGCACTTAAATCTACTCTATATACTCTGTACACATTAACATCTTCAGTGTTGATTTATCCATTTGCACAAGGTTGCGGGCACATTTGTAATGGTTAGTGAATAGTAAATAAATACCTATTACGGTCTACAATACATTATGTTTATAGTTATTATTTAACAAAATAATTAAATAAATTCTGTGAGTTAGAAAACAAATGTTTGAAGAAGTAGTGAAAACAGCCAATGTACAAGCTTAATGTGACGCACTACTAGAAGCTTGTAGATCTGCTATTTTCACTAGTTGTGGGGAGACATACAATTTCTAGTTTGGGTCTCAAGCTAAAAGGTTATGGCAACGAGTGCAACAAAGTTAAACTAACACTGAGGAGTTTAATACTGTGTACTGTACAAGATCTAGTATTATTATAGCAAAACTGCATTTACTTGATTGTTTTGTCACATTTTCTTGCCAACAACTACATACAAAATATATCACTAAATTTGTATAGTTATAAGTATATACTATATATATATATATATATATATATCTTTATACATTTTAATAGGGGATTTAAATACATACGATACACATTCTTAAAAACCACTGCAACACTCCTCGAGTTGCAGTCATCTCCTCATCTCCTAGAACGTCTAAACTCTGTGTTCACAACTCGCTTGTTCTGCCATGGCTATGACGGAACTGGCATGTGCCGTCTGAAGGCTAGCGTCCACAACGGCCAGGCGTCTGCTGCCATACAATCTAAGCCTTAGTACGCTCAGCAATAAAGACATGCTCATGATACTCTAGGTCGCTGTGACTGTGATTCTTGGCACCTGGGTGCGCACTACTCAAACCATTTGGTAATGAATGGCTGCTATTACAAGTCGTATAGCTGTAATTGCCGGGAGGCTCTCAACCCCCGCCCCACGAATGAAACAGACCTGGTTGCTCAAGTCTCTTAGTTCAGAAGTGTCCCGTATAGCTGGGCCTTGGTCAGACTGTCCTTCCTGGATAGACCCAGGGCGCTAAACATTTGGTTGTAGGGTGGAGGCGGAGGGGGAGGCGGTGGCGGCGGCGGTGGTGGTGCAGGCGGAGGTTGCGGGGGCAGGCTGTGCATCTCGGCCTGGTAGTGCTGGAGGTCCGCGGCCATCTCCAGGGCCCTCTCGCTCAGGGACTCGTTGGAGCTGTTGGGGCTGGCGTCCATGTACTCCTTGCCCTGGCACCCTGCTGCTGCCGCCACGTCGCCCTCCCTGTCCTTAGAGCTCCCTGAGTGGTAGAGGCTGTGCTCCGACCCTTGGCCGTCGTCGTCCTTGGCTGCGAAAAGGTGTGCCGGGCTGTGGGCCTGCCGCAAGCGGGGGCTGCATTCGGGGCTGGGCACCGAGGCGGTGCCCCACGCCGCCGGGTCCATGGCACCCACCCCGTGGTGGTAGTAGTCGGCCCCTTCCTGGAAGCTGCTGTACAGCGGGCCGAGGCGGATCTTGGCCGGTCGGACGGAGAAGTGTTGCTCCGAGAAGCTGTATGGCGACGCCCGTCCGGGGCTGCGGTACGCCAAGGCACCCAAGTCTTCCACGCTGAGCTGTCTCCACCGGCCGATCAACTCTTCCTCCTCCGGAGCCAGCATGCTGCCGCGCCGGCTGTCTCCGTACGCCACGCTGGGGGAAGAGGACGGAGGAAGGGGCTCGTACGGCTCGCTGAAACAGGACGACATGGTGCGGCTGTAAACGGGGGAGCTGCCGTTCTGGTGGTGGACGGGCTCCGACTGCTGGAAGGGCTGGGCGTCGGCGAAGGCCCTGGGACTGTCGCTCTCCCAGGACACGTCGCTCTTCCTCTCGTAGTCCCCCGCGTCCCTCCACTCCATGTAGAGGGAGTGGTGGTGCGGAGAGGACGCCGTGCTGCTGGGCGGCCCGTTGCCCTTGTCCTCGGACCCCGCTCCGCTGAAGCTGGAGTACGAGCTGGAGCCGCCGGCCCCCAGGGTGGCGTGGAACTTGGCAAAATGCTCCTGGGAGAAGCCGGGCGTGACGCCCACGGAGCCCTCCTCCGGGTTGCTGTCGGTGGAGTTCTGCGGCCCGTACAGCATCTTCCTCTGACCGTGGAGGTCCATGCTGGTCCGGCGTTCGCGGCGCCGGTCGTCGGGGCAGTACAGGGCCGTGTCGCTGCTGTACAGGTCAGACCTGTAGGTGCCCCGCAAGGTGCCCAGGCGCTCCCCCCCAGCCATGCTCTCCAGAAGGAAAGCCAGGTCTGGGGTCTGCAGGGGGCTCTGCGAACGGGAAGCTTGACTGCTGCAGAAGGCCTCGTCCGGTTTCTCAAGGACTTTGGCGATGATGGACGCGGGGACGGAGTCGGGGTAGGAGGTGTGGCAGAGGGGAGACTCCTCCATCTGTAGCTCCATCACTCGCTGCTGAAAGTCAGCAGGCAGCTGAATGGGACAAGGACAGGGAGAGGGCAGGGAACACAAGTTGACAAATAAGAAATGCCCGAAATTCAAGCCTACAGGGGCTGGAACAGTAGTAACTGTTACTTGGGATATGACATCAGGAATAGACCTTTAGGTAAGCCCCTCCCCAAACGGCTATGGTCCAATCACAGCTAAGCATAACGTGATAGACAAACCGCTCCACCAATAGCTTTCCTATATGATAAAACATTGTTTTAAAAAATAAATGTCACACACATTTTTCCGCTATAGGGCATGCCTTGTTGATGGATTTGGAAGACATTTTGAAGGTCTGGTTCCAAAAATGAACCAGTATTTAATGTGTAATGTCCATTATATTTACATTGGAATGAATGAGCCCGGCTGGAAAGTGTCCTAGGGTGGACAAGAGGGGCGGGGCTTATCTAAAGGTCTATTAGGAATGTGTTCTGTGACACTATCCAACTTTTACTTCTTTCAAAAAACTGCTTTCTCTAATGAATAAGGAATTGCCTACTAGAACATCAACCATATAACCATGTAATACAAATAAATATGATATTTTAAATCAACTTAACTGATTCTTTTTATCTGATGTCTCACTAATGTCTCACGTTAATGCTTGTTAGGGACTGCATTTACATGTTTTGTTTATCCTAATTCCCAACTAAACAAATGGATGAAATGAAACAAAACATCATAATGAAAGCACAGGTGAGAAAGTGCAGGTGAGAAAGGTTTATAAAGCAAATTTCACAGTAGGAATTACAATAAGAAATAGAAAAGTAATAATCAAAGACAACAAAAACACAAAATAATGAGTAATATAAACACAACATAGACAAATGGCAAAAGGAAAAAAAGTGATTTAACAAAGAGAAGTGTTCATGTGCTTGTGGGTGTGCTTATGTGTGTATGTGTGTGCGGGCGGGTGGGGGGGGGGGGGGCTGCGTGGGAGTGTGAATTGTTGTTTTGTTCATCAAACATGTCCTAACGGCCTGTAAGTGCTTTACAGAAGATTGAGCTGCTAACATTTTAGCACACGAACACCCAGCATTCCTCCTTTATGTCCTGTATATTCTTTTTCCTCTATTGTTTTTTGTTTTTTTTACCTCTATAGCTACAACAGGTAGTTATACCCACCTGTCTGCATGTTGGGTTTGTTTTTTCACACAAGGCTTTTAAGAATATATCTTCACTTACCTGCTGTATATACTGTACATTATAGTTTGTCTTACTTTGTCTGTCATGTTTGTCTGTATTATAGATCGATTACGCATTCAATTTGGGCATGCCCAAATATGGACTGCATAATATAATATATTTTATAAGACACGCAGCATTTTGTACATTTTGTAGAGTGATCAGTCAGTTTGTACTGTAGTGACCTCATGCCATGTTCTCATACTTGCACTAAATGGTGATTATGTTTACCTCTAAGTGAAAATTCGGAAAAACAATCTAATGATGGCACATAACTGATATTCGAAAAAAGAACAGTAGCAGCTTAGGATGTACAGCAGGATGAGTTGAATCTCTTTGTTTTTGATAGCAGTGACTTTGTGCTACTTTAGGTATTCTTAGCATTTCTTCCTGAAAAGAACTGTGTCTGCCTCTCCATAGCAACAAGTATCTTTCCAAGTGCACCGTATCGCCAACAGGATTGTAGTCTATTGTTACTAATTGGCAACGAGAGGAAGCAAGCTACTGTAATTATAGCTTTGTAGAGGAGCGGTACGTGTGGAGATTAAGTATTCAGCTCATGAGAATGTTATGTTATAACTCTGACCAAAAATAAATCACCAACATTTCCAGCACGGTCATTTTGTGCGAGATTTTACCAGAAGTGTTATGCGATATTCACACAGCAAGCTCATCATCATCGTTATGTGCCCTGGTTGGTCGCTGTCAATACCGGTTTTGCAGCAAAAACAAATGACTAATGCATCTCAGTCTGCACTGAAGAGCAGCCACTGCACTTATCAAAATGCAGCAGCATGTTCGTCAATAAGCTTTCGATTATTGCATGACATGAATAACAGACTGCGGAACATACATTGACTGTATAGCATACATAACAACCCCTTGCACCCGAATGCTGTTGGCAGCGAGCCTTGCATTAGCAATCAAGCTATCTGTTTTTTTAAACACAGTGGGGAGGGGGTAAACACAGGAGATTAAATGCAACATATGCATCACGTTTGCATCGATATTCCCGTTCATCCATAAGGGCCAAGCATGGGCATGCATTCTTTAACTTTAGACTAAGACTTGGACATGTGCCATGTTGGATGAGGCAGAAAACCCAGGGCTGATACAGCGGAAATCAGTGCCAACAACTCCCTGGCACACACACTCTCATCAATACTGGTGTTGGATTTTTCTCCACGTGCAACACTCACCGTCCGGGCGACGTGGCTTGTCTGCGGCCCACTAAGTGACCCAGGGGTTCCCAAACATTTCCATGCCAAGCACTACGGAACAGGCATAGTTGGCTGCAACCCCCATATTATGAAATGGCTGAAATAGTTTTGTTTGGCCTTTTTGTAGAAAAGCTGATCTGCATAAACATGTTCCTTCCACATGACTCACAAAACTTTCACATCCTACTATTAAGTACATCATGTGGTACTGCATGCTTTATTATTACACAATCAAACAATAACCTGATTCCTGGTGGTGGCATCCCCACCCTACTTGTAACAGCCCAGCTGAGATGGACTGGCCATGTGACCAAAATGCCCTGTACAAGATTGCCAAAACAAGTCTTCTTTGGCAAACGAGCACAAGGTGGTCCTAAGAAGCGCTACAAGGATACTCTAGTCTAAAACCCTCGCTGAAGAGCTTTAAGATTGACCTGAACCACTGGGAACACTTGGCCAAGGACCGGCCAGCCTGGAGAGGAAAGGTCCAGGAGAGTGCCGTCCACTGTGAGAACAGCAGAAGATCCTGTGCCATGTTGAAGAGACAACAATGCAAAGCCAGGACAACAATGCCAGCCCCTCAGGGCTCTGCAGCCTCTCTCTGTGTGCCACAGAGGATTCCAGGCTCGAATTGCTCTTTTCAGTCATCTGCACACTCACCAAAAGTCAACAAACTGAGACGCGCCATGGTCATCATCAACCCTGATGGATGAACAAGGGAATCAGCAGCATAAATGCAACAGGCAGCACAGGGAGTAGCGGCAGGTGCACTACTACGCTAACTACAAACATACATATACATACAGTATATATACAAAGCACCTATTGGGTCTATAACCCTGTCTCCTTGACGTGCTGATAAGCGTCAACAGGATATAATGTTCTCTTGCAATCCAGGCCCACCTTTCAGCCGCAGCTCCAGCCAAGCAGCTTTTATAGAGCTCAAGCTCTTGGGCTGTTTCCAATGCTTTGTTTTATTTGCTCCATCGGAAGTCTCGGTAAACATCATCCCTGTTGAACATTCGCTAACGGCTGGATCTCTCTGCTTTGATTAATTAATGTGAGGAGGAGTGCTGAGAAGACATTCACCATCCGAGGAACACTAGATGCATATCAAGTAGGTGAAATAAATAAATAAAAACAGTCACTCCCTGCTGTGAGATCATTTAACTTCCTGCTTTCCCTGCAGTTCACTTGCTTTCCCTGCATTATTGAATGGTACTATAAATAATATCATAGACCACCCTGCTGGTTTAAAGGTAATTTCAGTTGATTTCAAGAACAGGTTGAGTTGCATGGAATCAATACGGTGCCTCACATCACGTACAGTATGTGCCAAAACTCTACATTAGATTTAATGTACAAGGATGCTTGTTTTACAGCTATTTTTGAGATTTTAGTTGCTGTCCACAAACTTCATTTTAAACAAAAATGAAATTCTCATTGACAACGAATGGAGAATGCATAGTGTCTGAGCAAACAATAGTGGGTAGTTTATGCCACGATGATTTTTTTAAATGTATTTGTTGGTTATGTTTTCCACTTGTACGAAAAGCATGTCTGCCTACGGCAGTCTATCCATTGTTATTTTTCTTTATATTTTTTATAATGTACCTTATACAGTATAATTTCTGTATGCGTCCTGTTATTTGACTGTTATCCTTTCTTAATTGAGATGTTGAGAATTCATTCATTGGAAGATATTTTAAAGCTGTACTTATTACTTATTGTACATGGAACATAACTAGCATACAGTATGTGTCGTGGTTGGGGGTGTCTGGTCTCCCTACTCTTTCACTGGTCACAATATAAGGCCATAATATGAGGCAGAGACGGTATCGGTGGAAGTATTGAGGGCTTGACCTCAGACAGCTCCTGGGTCCTGTAGATTGACTTGTTGCACTGGAGAAGCTGGGCTGCCAGGTTACAGTCCTTCCTGTACAGATCCTATGGAGACACAGACCAATTACAGATCAGAACAGGACAGCTAGGACTCGTGTGGTTAAAGGTACGTAGGGTAAGGGTGATTTGTGATTTTTTTTTTTACGATGTTTACTTTCCTACATGTCAAAGATGTACTGTTGGAGAGAGCACGTTACTGAGTGACACAAATTTTAACAAAAATAGTATTTAGTGTTACTGGCCAACCAGCTGCAAATAAAATACTTTTAATAATAATGCATTGCATTTTATAGCAATTTTCTATGCACTATGTGTATACTCAATGGGCCTCATGCGCCAATAAGTTCTTACATTTTCCTCTTAGATTTCTTCCTAAGAGAATTTCTAAGAGAAGTTCAGTCCGATTCATGAAGCGTTCTTAAGTAGGCATTTTGTTCGCAAAATTTGTTCTTATGGTGATGAATCCAAATCCTTGTAAGTTGAAGGGGTGTGCCAGTTCTTTCAAATTATCATAGGTAGACGCCCCACCTTTCCTAATTTGCATCCTAATTACCATAGGGAACCGCCCACCAATTCCCATATAAGGCATTGGGATTTCCCTCTCCTTCCTGTGCTTTACCCAGGTGGGTGTGGTTTTGCATGACTCCAGTCACACCTGTGTGTGATTGCAGCACTCAGAACTCACAGGACCTCACACAGAGAAATAAAGGATAAAATGGCTGAAATTAGCACAATGCCCATGTTATTTGCAGAAGTAGTGGATAGTAGTGAATATAAAATGTTACAACTGGACGGGTGGGTATGAAGGGACAATTGCTAGTGGGTGGGGGTGTATGGGGATTAGGGGGGGTATGGTGGGGGGGTTATGAGGTGGGCATGGTGGGGGGGGGGGGTTATGAGGTGGGCATGGTGGGGGGGGGGGGTTATGAGGTGGGTATGGTGGGGGGCTATGGGGGGCATGGTGGGGGGGTTATGAGGTGGGCATGGTGGGGGGGTTATGAGGTGGGTTTGGTATGGTGGGGGGGTTATGGGGGGGTGGGGGGGGGTTGAGGTGGGTATGGTGGGGGGTTATGAGGTGGGTATGGTGGGGGGGGGTTATGAGGTGGGTATGGTGGGGGGCATGGTGGGGGGTTATGAGGTGGGTATGGTGGGGGGGCTTGGTGGGGGGGTTATGAGGTGGGCATGGTGGGGGGGTTATGAGGTGGGTTTGGTATGGTGGGGGGGTTATGGGGGGCATGGTGGGGGGGTTATGAGGTGGGTTTGGTATGGTGGGGGTATGGTGGGGGGGGGGGGGGGGGGGGGGGTTATGAGGAGTGTATGGTGGGGGAGGTATGAGGTGGGTCTGGTGGGGGGGTTATGGACCAGTCCACTTCGAAGATTTATCAAATATCTGATCTACAAAAGTAATGGAATGTGCTGTGACCTTGTAGATGAGCTATTTTCAAAGTATAAAATGGGATTAGAAGAGTGGTAAAATGTTTGCTGTGGTCCGCCTGGAATGTCCTCATAGACCCCCTCATAGGTCCCCACACCAGACTTTACACATCTTGTAGAGGGCGCTGTTTTCCCTTTTCTTTTCAGATTGCATTTAAGAACAAAAAAGGCAACCTAAGAGTCCTCCTCAGTGTGCGTAGATTTTGTTCTTACCTACGAACAAATCACAGCTAAGAAAACATTGAGGGATCCCAAAATGTTCTTAATAACTTCTTAAGTGTGCCTAAGAACAGATTTCCTCTTAAGAACATCTTAAGAACGGTTGGCGCATGAGGCCCAATGTGCTTACAATGGTCTATTCATTCATACATTGGGAGGTGAAGCGGCGAACAGTCAACACACGTTCTCACTTCCCACATTCACACACCAGTGGTGGCAACCACTGGAGTGGGGTTCAGTGCCGGGATTCTAACCGCCAACCCTTGGATCATTGGTCGACCTGCTCTACCTCCTGAGCCAAAGCCGCCCCTTTAAGGTTAATTTGGAAATGTGAATTTGTGAAATCTCACTTATTCAGAGAGGCTGGCCTAGCTAGCATTAATCATACTGTACTCCAGAAAAGATACTGTACAAATAGTTCAGAAGTTCTGCCTTCAATATAGATTTTTCTCTGCTGTTGTCAATGGGTGTTATGCACTGTGGCTCAGGAGATAGAGCAGGTCGACCAATGATCTGTGGTTTGGCAGTTCAAATCCTACCTCCTCCTGTGCACATTTTTGTTTTGTTTATTAAAAAAGTCAGAGAAGCAGTTAGGCACCTGTTACCGAACAAACACATTGTGGTGCTTAGAATTTTGAGGGAAAGTCATTAATATTTGTCATTTGAGATCCCAGACCCCTGCTGTGGGGCATGTGACCAGACCATGACGGAGATTGTAAACAGTGACTTTTCTGGGCTCTATGAAATGATATCAAGTGAAAAGCATGCAAACTTAGGCCAGCGAGCAGCAGAGAGCAGACCTCCCACAGCAGAAAACCTGCTTATCGGAAAAAGTGTCAGCCAATCGCATACCATTTTGGGTGTCCTTGCCACTAAATCATTTGAGAACTACTGAATTAGGGGGGACTTAGAATGGGAAGAGCCTAGTATAGAACCGGTGACCTTCTTAAAACCCCCAGAGCCTTGTCTGCCCGGAAAGAAAGGAACACAGTGATTAGTGGAGATCAAGGAAAAGCTCAAAGTGTTCACAGAAGTCACTCACATTGTCCTCCTGTAGCTTCTCGATGGTGAGCTTTGCCTCCATCAGATGGTTGTTGAGAACGATGATCTCTCTGCTCAGTGCTCTCTTCTCATCATCATGGTGCTGGGACTGAGGACAACAACCGTGATTAATTAACAGAAATGACAAATGAAGACAACCAAAAATGTACTATACATAGTAGGCCTTATTGATCCTACCATCAGAGATTTTGGAAATAGCGAGAACAATTTAGTGTCATGTGCAAAATGCCAGATTTAGTAGGTTGTATATAAGTCTGTTGTACGTGTTTTTAAACCTTGAAAGCTGTGCTAACAAAAAGCAAATATACAGATCTATTGTACTGTTATGTATGCAGCACTTTATGTTTATCGTTTCTCCAGAATCTGCGGCAGAGTTCAGCTGGGGTGAGCACATTGGCCACAAACTTTGTCAGTATTATCGGCGGGTTCATCTGTAATATAACCAAATTGTATGCAGGTCCCGAGGGGCTGAGGCCGGGGTCAGACGGGGCTGTGCTATCTCCGTAGGGATGTGTCTTCATGATTGAGCTGACACAGGAATATGCCAGATGAATCAGTACCTAATGAGGATGCTGAGGATGCTTTGCAAAGAAAGAGTCGCTAACAGCATGAACCCTAGCATCCCTATTCTGGGCATGTAATAAATAGCTTAACATTCTGCAGAAGTAGCAGATCTGCACGCTTACAGTGTGTCGCGTTATGACACATTTGTGAGCTTGTAGATTGCCTGTAATTTGGCGAAGGGATTTAGTTGTGTGCAGGAAAACAATGCGGGAGCCAAGTATAAACCCCTTTTGGGGGACCCAGGGGTATAATTATTTGCCGTCTAAAAATAGAAGACAATATCCAGGAAAAAACAAACAAAGGAACTAAGGAAGCACACCGATAATATACTGTAATTCACGCTTCTTTTAAGAAAAAAAAATCACACCCGTGTGAAATGAAGTGCTGCGCCGTGCCTGTGTCTGTGCCTGTGTCTGTCCCTGCCTGCATGGAGTCTGAATGGGAACGTCCCATTGTGCTTGTTTCTCTGGACGTGGCAACATGCCGCCTGAACGTCCCATTGTGCTTGTTTCTCTGGACGTGGCAACATGCCGCCTGACTCCACGCACGCAGCCAGCCAGCCAGACAGGCATCCAGGCAGGCAGGCACGGACACACGGCAGCTTGTAAACCGTCTAAGGGAAGTGCTTTGCAGCACTTCAAAAACAAAGCTGGATGACCCCCCCCGGTTAAGTACAATCTGTGCTAATATCTCCATCTCAAGATGACGACTGCATGCAACGTGATAATTATCTTGTGCTTCATCAAACCGAGTTGAGCCGATGATTGGTGAATACATTCAGCTGCCTATTCAGTGCCAGAGGCACACGATCAGGTGCGGATCTAACATTTCCCAATTGGAGGGGCGGGAGAAAATGGTATGGGGGCGGCTTCATCCGCCCCCATACCATTTTTGGTTACAGGACTTTTATTAGGCAAGTAAAACATCAATAATAACATCAGTCGTTGTTGAAGTTGCGACAGACACGCAGCATGCATAAAGCTTAAGGTCTGACTCAGAGAGTTTTCTGTTTTCAATGATGAAATGCTGTTGGTTTAGTGGTGACACAACTGTGTAGTTAGTTAGTAGCAGTAGTAGTGTTTCAAATCATTTTAAATAATATTTAAATAATATTTAAAATGGTTTAAAGTCATTTAAAATGACCCAAGATATTTTAAATCAAAGTGCTTATATTATAAGCACTTTGATTTAAAATATCTTGGGTTGTTTTGCATGCCATCATGTTTGGTGGGACAGATCTGGGCATTTAGGGGGGGCATTGCCCCCCCCCATACCCATGCCTAGATCCGCCCCTGCACACGATGGTCATAGAAAGCTGGTTAATTGTATCCTTTCTACCGTGGGTGGGTGGGGGGGTGACAAAACGGAGTGAGGTGGAGGAACAATGGCCTTGCTATCACTCCACCACGGGAAGGAGGACAGCCAATCTTAATAAGCTGTAATTAATGTCAGTGGTACCAACAGCGGAGGCATTCATATTGAAATCAGCAATTGTAGGCCTCTAAGCATCACAGCTCTGTCGAGCCGCAATATGCAACTCTGGATTTCTTTTTTTAATAATGGGATGAATCTAGAGTTGCAATACCCTCCACTGACTGCCTACTCATTCAATTGAAGGCATTGCAACTCTAGTTTGATTCTGTTATAAAAAATCTTCAGTTGCAGATTGCGGCTAACCTTGCTTATGTACTGTACACCGTGCTTTCCACAAACGCACGTACACACAAGTACTCGCGTGCACACGCACGCACGCACGCACGCACGCACACACACACACACACACACACACACACACACACACACACACACACACACACACACACACACACACACACAGTGTGGTTCTTCTTATAAGTTCTCACAGATACACACATACTGTAACATGCTTGACCAAACACACAGTCACTTGGCACTGAGGATTCCACAGTGCATATACTGTGGTCTAGCTCAACTGTCACTTACATTTCGGTGTATCTTTTCCTCCAGATCTTGGTTGATCCTCTGCAGTGCAGAATACCCACTTTGTATTCTGAAACATACAGAAAACACAATGTTACACATTATACCTCTGTGTGGACGCACCCATAGCGGTCCCCACATGGACAAATTATATTAAGTGTTGTAATTACTTAAGACCTACCGTATATAGACAAAAATAGCCAATCTAGGATTTTACCGCATTACAACTACACTGCTCCTTTGACTGCTCCTAGCAAAACAGGAAATTCATCCTTTCCCATAGCTTTTGTCCTAAACCTACAGTATCAATCAATTTTTTATTCAATTATATTTATTCATCTTAGCACCGGCAATGCCTTGAACATTGAATCTTTGAGCTTCTTGGTGAAGGTGTAGATTAGACTACAGATAATTAGACTGGATGATACTGCTGCTTCTTTTCACTTGACCTGGAGTTTCACTGGGTCTACTCAACAGGAGCCCTGACCAACCTGTAGGAGTACTGACCAACCTACTGTACCTGATTCCTGCCCAACCTGTAGGAGTCACTATAATGCAGTCTACTGACTTTCCACCCACAAACACAACTGTGCTCATGGGAGTGCCTGAGTAAATCTTGCACCATGGAGAAAACCTATCCCTAGTTCACAACCTATGCTACCTGGAGGAACTTAAAGCTTGCCCAGTACCGTATACTGTGTTCAAGTGATGTTGAACCAAAGTTCAACTCTGCATGGGTTGTGTGCAGTTTAGTAGTTCCGTTCACTCTCACTGCATGGCATTTTAGGACAAGTGTAATGGTTATATCATAGCATCAATAATACCATCAGTTGTTGTTGAAGTTGCAACAGACGCGCAGCATGCATAAAGCTAAAGTTTTGACTCAGAGACTTTTCTGTTTTCAATGATGAAATGCCGTTGGTTTAGTGGCGCCACAACTGTAGTTTGCTAGTTAACAGTAGCACTTTAATTTGAAATATCTTGGGTTGTTTTGCATGCCATTGTGTTTGGTGGGGCAGTCAGGGCATTTAGGGGGCATTCCCCCCCCATGCCCATGCCTAGATCTGCCCCTGAAAAAGCCTATGTTGTGGAAGGCAGGGGCGGACTGGCACATATTTTCCCACCGGGACAATTTTGCCTTTGCCAGGCCACCCTGGAGGGGGCAGCTGGTTAACCAGATGTAACTCTTTGAGAGCGTAAAAATGAAACCAAATGGACCCGCGAGGGTCCATTTGGTTTAATTTTTACACCCTCAAGAGTTAAAATATTCATCATGTGAATTAGCCCAACTTAGTCTACACAACTAAAGAATGTAGAAGATTAAGGGTCATTTTGATCTGTATGTTCCAGGCGAGCATCTAGCGCATTCTAGTGCATTTTGGAAGTGCCACTAGTGCATTTTGGATCTTGTCCAGGCCACTAGGTGGCGCAGGCCACCGGGAAAACTCCCTGTACTCCAGATGGCCAATCCGCCCCTGACCTGCGCAGTTTGTCGGTGAACTTGTCCAGCTCCTCCTGGGCGCGGCGCAGCTCCTGCTCCAGGTACTGCCGTGTGGACGCAAACTCATTCTCCAGCAGCTCCAGCTTGTGTGTGGTGTAGGACAGACGCTTCCGCAGGTCCTCCTTGTGCTCATGTAGGGAGCTGGACACACACACACACACACACACACACACACACACGGACACACACACACACACACACACACACTTGATTATTACCCTGCATGCAAGAGCCACAAATCATTTTGATAACCATGCAGAGGCGATGGAGACATCGTATGAGGGGTGATGATGATCAACACGTGCAAACCAAAATGCTTTAGGTGAAGAAAATATAAAACACTGGCGCCCTAATGATGAATTCAGAGCTGGGCTGGGTATGTAATTTACAGCACGGCAAATTCTTTTTCTGCAATAAAGCCTTCTTTCGCCCCATCGTCAAACGAGATCCGTCCGGCTGACACCCGCAGGGACGACTTAATCTGTGATGAAATATGAGCCCAATAAACTCCAATCCATCACAGGAATGGACTCCGAAGGGCTTCAGAATCACGGGGGCAGCGACGGCCCGGCGTGTAATTCAACAAGACCACTATTTATGGAGCGGAGCCTGCATTACCTGTGCCCCCGGATCTAATAAAAGGGCAAGTGTGAGCGGCGGAAGGGAAGGAAATGTCTGTTGGCCGTGATGGATCTGCGTGTCCGCGGGGCCAGCTAATGGAGTCCGTATTGACGGACAGACAGAGAGGAAGGAGGGTAATGGCTCTATCCGTGGCCGGAAAACAGATAACAGGGGATTCAGCGAGAGCAAAATGGAGATGTGATCATGTCGCTCCCATTCTCCCCCCTCCTTCCCTTCCCTTTCTCTCCATCTATTTTCTTTTATCACAATGTTGTGTGCGTGTGTGCATGTGTGTGTGTGTGTGTGTGTGTGGGGGGGGGGGGGGGGGGGGGGGGGGAGGGTGTGTGGGAGGGTGTGCTGGGGGTGGCAGAAAAGAGACAAAAACCAGGACAAAGCCTCGGAGCACTTTAACCACTTTATTACCCTATTTTCTGCTTCGGTTATCCGAAAATGGCTCTGAGCTTGTAGACCGGCTACTTACAAATGATTTTGAATACAGGATTTTGAAAAATCGTGACAAACTGTGACATTGCCATTGCCTGTAACAACATGCCATAAAAAGGATCAACAGGGTTCAAGTAAAGTACTCCAAATAGTGTTTGGAGTACAATTCAGAAATGGGATAACAACAGGTCTGCTTAATTGCTCAGCACGTTCTTGTTTTCAGGAAGTCATTAAAATCCTAATGACATTTCATTTGGCATGCATTGTGGGGTATGACCATATAATGACCACGTACTATGTGGTCTAAAAGTGTGGAAAAAAGTATTTTCCAACTCACTGGGGCTTTAAAATACGAGAAATTAAGGTCCAGGGATGGGAAGAAGAACAATAAAATCGTGCCTCTCCTTTGCTGCTGAGTCACACATAATGATGAGCATTTTTCATGCCAGCTCTGATGAGATGAAGAGGTTGGATGATGACTTGTTTGGCGGAGTGTTGTCAGGGACGTGCCCCAGTGGCGCCACTCAACATGCGTGATTCCCCTGTGTAAGGGCAGAGCAGACACCTCTAGTGGGCGGACTGGATGGACGGACTGAGGGACGAATGGAACGAATCAGTGTTGCCAACTGCCAAAATCCAAAATGCACTAGTGGCACTTCCAAAATGCACTAGAGCAGTGGTTTTCACCCATTTTCATACCAGGGCCCACTATTTATTCTGTATTCTAGACCACGGAGGACCACAATTTGATGTTGGCTTTAGTCTCTTGGACTAATTTAGGAGAAATAACTGGCAAAATGTTGGTCAAATTGGCAATTATTCTACATTTTCTAAAGGTGTAAATTCTTGAAAATTATGTAATTCAGAATTGATTAAATATAATTTGACTAATGAGAGCGTGAAATGAAACCAAATCGTAAAATGAAACCAAATGGACTCTTATGGGTCCATTTGGTTTCATTTTACGATCTCATGAGTTATACAGATCTATAAGTGTCCATTTGGTTTCCAACTCACCAGCAAAAAAGCACTAGATTTTCCGCCAGGAGTTTTTCACCAATTTTGGTGCTAGGGGTGTGTGGAAAAAAGCTAAATATAGCATCAAATGCGCCAAGTTGGCAACACTGGAACGAACGCACGGCTGGACGGATGGATGGAGGGCGGCGACTGACTCCGGAGGGTATCATTGCCCTTACCTCTTTTTCTGGTGCTTTCCGCCATTTCTGGGAACTTTCAAGGCGGTTTTGCCAATGTATATCTTTTTCATGGTGTGTCTGGTGTGCTGGCCGCCTCTCATGTGTTTTGTAATAACCTTTCGCCACAACGAGGAGCCGACACGCGTGTTAATTTATCCAGTAGGGGATGCGGGGGCAGGGGGGAGGTAGAGGAGCGCGTCGCCTAAGCTTGGCCTGCCGCGGAAGCTGTGAGCTGTGTACCTAGGGTGACCCTGTCAAACAGAGCAGACAAACAGTTTGGGGCGACAGTTAGTTTTGGGGGACAGTTAAGATGAACATTGAACAAGCTTCTGTGGCATATTTCTCCCCCTCCACTCGCAAAAACAGATATATGACCCTTGAGTCTCATTCATACTCCACAGTGAAGGGTCGCGGTGAAAGGGTTTCACCATGGTGAAGTTTTTTACACAACTAGAACATGACGTCAATCACCCCGGTGATCAGCTATTACTGCGCATCCTGACACATCTCCCTGTTTTTACTATATGACAAGTCCTTTCACTCTGGTGCTTTCGCCACCTTCACTGATTGGTCTAGAAAGTGGCATAGGCTCGATATCACAGCAGGTCGAGATGAGAGCTGATGACAGCGACAGAAAGCGAATAGAAAACAAACAGAAAACAGAAAGAAGAAGAATATAGGCATTAGAGAGAAACATAAAAAGTAGAAAAGGAGGAGAAGGAAGGGAAAATAAGTCAAAATGAATGCATTTGGCTGAACCTGGGCATTGGCTAGAACCTCACATATGCAGTACATCGCCTCTAAACCACAGGTGGGCAGAGTGAATCCTTAAGGACATCACGGCGAGTATGAAGGCCTAACTGCTTTCACCGTTTAAGGTGAAACCCCATTTCACCTTAAACAGTGAAACCGTTTCACTTCACCGTGGAGTATGATTGAGCATTTACAGACCAAACCCATTCATGTATCCTTGTGTTTCTCCACTAATGGACATATCTGACCAGTTCAAATGACAGCCGTTTAAGTAGGGCGTTTTAAAACGTTCCTCCTGCAAGAGCCTGTTGTTGTTATTCGTGCAAATGAATGTATAAATCCCATTCCCGTTGTCTCCGTGGAGTCGGCCATCACAGATTGCCACCATCAACCATGGCAGACAAATTGTGCAGATGATGAGATGAGACAGCTGGCATCTGGATCAAAGCTTTAACCAGCCCTGTGCTCTGAACCAGGTCAGAGGGACGGACAGGGGCGTGGTGGTGGTGCGTGGCACCAAGGGGTCAATGGCGTGCAGCTGGGCCATGCGTGTGGGACATGTTTACTGCTTTGCTTTGGGACATGTTTACTGTCTGTAGTGTACAGTGCCATGCATGCCAAATTGCTAATCACACGCAAATCTGCGCACATGTACATGCACATGCATGCGCACACACACACACATGCACGCACACACTGTATAGAAAAGAACTTCGCTTGCAAATCCTCCAACAGCATTTGTAGGAAAAGTGAAACAGTAATGCAATTTTGCAATTTTAATTTGTAAGGCATGCAATTAAATCAATCAACAAATAAAGTCAAGCCCGGATGTAACATTTCCAAAAATGGTATGATACCATTTTCATTTCAATTGTTTAGTTCTGTGACCCACAAGATTTAATCTCGTACAGGACATATTAAGTAAGTAAGCATCAATGAGTTCATCACTGCAGCAGGCAGAAAGCTGAAGGTCTGACTCAGAGAGTTAATTTGAAATATCTTTGAAATTTGGGTTGTTTACATGCCATCATGTTTGGTGGGGCAGTCAGGGCATTTAGGGGGGCATTGCCCGCCCATGCCCATGCCTTGATCCGACCCTGAGTAAAGTGACGATCATCAGGAATCGATAATCAGGAATCTGTCTCCAAGTATTTTCTCTCTTTTTTTGGTTGTTGAGACTTGATAAGTCTGGATAGCCCAAACATGGCTATTTGTGCTGCCAGTGTGAACAAAGCCACTGTCACTGGGAGGTGATTTGTGCTGGCAGTGTGAGGAGGTATGGAGACATGCATACTGCTCCAGATGGTGACAGCTCATCCCCCACCACTGGAGCCTTCACTCCAGGTGCTCCCTTCTGAGTCATAGCACGTGCACTGTGTGTGTGTGTGTGTGTGTGTGTGTGTGTGTGTGTGTGTGTGTGTGTGTGTGTGTGTGTGCGCGC